>JAEIHA010000140.1:3967500-5167500 GCA_018904595.1 Zaprionus indianus
TTTGAGTTTTATTAAACGCTGGCAGTTGTAACCTCCGCCTGGTAATCATGTGTAAATTTGTTTTTACACAGGTCGACCTGGAGTTCCCACTCGCACACCCCCGTCCTCTTCGTCTCTTCCCCTCTCTGCATGCCACAGCCAGACATGCCACAGAGCATTCTAGTGCCTTCTAGTGCATTGTCAGTGTTGGCAAATTTTCTAATATTTAAATGGGAAAATGGAAAACTGTGTGCTTAGAGCACACTCGACACACACACACCGAGATAATGAATGTGCCGTTGCATAATTAGAGCTGTAACTGAAGTGAGGTTAGGTTGCGATTAGTTGTAGATAAGCTTTATAAGTTGTAGATTAGTTGTAGATAATTTGCAGTTTTCTTTTTCAATATAGACTTTAACTATTTATTTAGAAATTAAATGTACAATTGACAATCTAGAGATTTAATTGAAGATGTTTCTCTTCAGTTTGTTCCGGTTCTTGTTTTCAATGTTGAATTATACGAGGGTCGTTTGATAAGTCCGTGACTTTTTGAATAAAATATATTTTTTTCGTCAAAGAAGCGTTTTATTTCTCAACATAATCTCCTTTTAGCTCTATACATTTAGTCCAGCGTTTTTCCAATTTTTTTATTCCTTCCAAATAATAGGTTTTCTCAAGGCCCTCAAAATAGTCGTTTGTTTCTGTGATGACCCGAATCTCTTACCGCCGAGCCATTTCTTCATGTTTGGAAACAAAAAATAGTCACAGGGGGCTAAATCTGGAGAATATGCTGGATGGGGTAGCAGTTCGTAGCCCAATTTATGAAATTTTGCCATTAGCACACGAAATTCACTTTTTTCCATTTTCGTTAAAATTCACGAGATCGTCTGCTTTCAATGCCTATAAAACGCAAACCAAAAAACGCAGCTTTCTCAAAATTTTACAGTCAGCTGTTAATCGATAACTGCTGACAGGAGCAGTGTTGTATTTAGAGCAGGTGCGCGGCAAATACAAAAAGTCACGGACTTATCAAACGACCCTCGTATTTATTAAGTATAAAAACAGCTATTTCTTTTATGGGACTTTCTCTTCTTTATGTTTTTGTTGTTTTTTCATCTCTTGAGAAAAACCATTTGCCTTCTTGTTTTCTATTTCTCCTTTGTTCACTGAGTTAAGGCTATTTTGCGTTTAATTCTAGATAAGATAGGGCAGCTTCAGGTTCTTATGTTTATAATTTATTTATTATATATAAAATTTACAATCTTCAAATATCACTTTAGCTGTTCTTCAGCAGGTTCTTTTTCTGCTCATTTCTTTATATGTTTGATCAAGGAGAACCTCATTACCTTTGCTGTTTTCTGCTTCTCTCTCTTGTTTCATACTTCGAATGTCTTCTCTTTTCTTCTTTAAGTTGATTATGGCTTAAGCTGTCTTCCTGTAATTTCTTTGCCATATCACTTTGGCTGTTCCTTTGATTTCTTACTTATCACTTTAACTGTTCGTCTTTCTTATTTCTTATCACTTTGGCTGTTCTTCTAAGGTTTCTTCTTCATCCTCTCAGCACACTCTCTTGACCACCTTGCCCTGTTTTTTGGCCTGCAGATAAGCCTGTATGGCCATCTTTCGATAGTGCAAATGTCGCTGCAGATTCTTCTTGAAGAGTGTCTCTCTGGCCAAGATCTCCAGATCCTCATTGCTGCAAACGCTGATGTTCTTCTTGGTGCGTGCAATCAGTTCGCTGGTGAGTTGAATCTTAGTAATGGAAGTGCGTGCTGTGTTCGCCTTGCGGCTACGCAGCTCCTTGCGATGCAAGTAGAGAGCGTAGGCAGTGGTAGGAGAAACTGGCGGTGAACTGGGCGTGGCTTGCTTTGCAGCAGACTGTTGCTCCGTCGACTGTTGCTGCTGCCGTCCCTGCTCCGACTGCTGCTGTTGCTTGGACTGAAGTTCTTGTGGGTTGCACATCTCGATTGCGTTTGATGCCGTTCTGCGATCTGCACCGAGATTATATACACAAAATTCAACTCAATTTTGACCTGCCTGCGGTCATTCATGACACGCTGCGCTGCCCGCCGCGGCGCTTCCCGACGCGATGCAGCGTGGACGCAGGTCAACGCGGGTCGTTTGTTTGCTCGCTCGGGTCACTTCGCTTTTTTGGGTCGTTACCGAGAAGAGAATCATTTGCATTTTTTATGGCACAGCGTGTGTGGATTAAGAAAAAACTAATCCCATTCATTACCTAAATAGTATCGTAAAGTTGTCAACAAGGCCGGCAAAAGTGGCAAGGATGCGAGGCAAGAATACGAGGCAAAGGCAACTCGAGGCATGTCCCGACGCAGTCTCACACACGCTAATCCCCTTGCATACGTAACCGGATTAAGGCCGACGAGCTGTTTTTGGGTCAAGTGAGAACAGGAGTTCTCGGACATGTTGCGGCACGTTGTCGGCTCGTTCCTCATGTCGCTGCTGCTGCACGTTGCTGCTGCATGCTGCATATCATTTGCGCATCGTTGTTGACTAATCCTTTTTTTTACCTTTTTTCGGCACTGTAATTAACACCATAATGAACCCGACAGCTGATCACCCTTTTTGATTTTTTTTCGGGAATTCCGCGAGTTGCGGCCATGTTGCATTTTCTGTTGACCTGAATTGTGCACGGCTTAGCCAAATATTTGGGATTTAGTCGGGGCACTTTGCAGTTTGGCTTAAGTTTCATAGGGGAACAACTTCAATGAATATCCCAAAGAGGGATTATAATTAAGAATGTGGAAATATTTGTGTTAAGATTAGTGCCAAAGACGGGGTAATTGAAGAGGAAATTAGTTAAGAGGCAGCTTAGAGAAACAGCTTAGACTATGCATTCATAGAAATTTAAAGACTACTACAATTGAGTATAAAGTAATTCAATATAGGGGTATACGGTGACCATCTGTATTCTAAAGGGTGACCATTGCTGCTGCTCCGACTATGGCTTCTTCTACTAATGCTATTACAAAAGGTACTTATATTGCTCGTACTACTTCTTATGCTGCTACTACTCCTTTTGCTATTATTGCTGCTGATATAACTACTTCTACTACGCCACTGCTACTAGTATGACAATTAAAACTACTACTACTATACCAATACTTCTACTAGTCCTACAATGATACATTAATACTAGTACTTCTACTACTAAAACTTTAACTAACCTTTCTTCCATCACTTCTACTATTAAAACCTCATTCTATCTCCATTGTCTGCACTCTTTCCTAATTACCATTTCTACAAGGTCTTCATCTCAAGCTTCTAACTTCCATTCCCTCGCTCTCCACCTGCCTCTGGTTGAAATCATTCTATGGCTTTCAACAACTATACCTACCACCACCATCCATCTCACATTTCCCCACAACTTCCACCAGCTACCACAACAACTTGCTCTAGCCGAGCACAACTTACTTCTCACTCATGCACAACATGCACGCTGTGCAGAAAATCCCTCTGAGTTTTCAATAGATTTTCCCCACAGCTTAAAGGTCCATCCCGACTTGGTCGAAACGTGATACCGATCTCTCTCTCTCTCTAGTCGTAAACTCATTAAATTGGCTATTGCCGCATTTTTCAATAAGGCTGCTGCCGGGTTCTATCTACGGCTTGTTGTGACGCAGCCCCAATGGGTCCAGGCCCGGCACAGTACATTTTTGTGTTGTTCATTATGAAAGAGCGAAGGAGAAAGGGAGAGGGATAAGGGGCATGTGGAACGGGGTTTTTTCGGTGTGCGAAAATCACAACATTTTAATCTCATAATCTGAATTTATGAGCAGACTCAATTTCGTTATGCTTAACGACATTTTATGCGGTTATGGCAGCTAAAGGAGACGCAGCAGCACTAACCCGTTGCCGTACACACACACACACACACATACAGATGCTTAAACAACACACACACACTCGTACACGTGCTCGTACTCGTACTTGTGCTCTGCGGTTTGTTGGCACCCCCAAAATGGAAGCTACGGCAACAACATCGCTGAAACGACGAAAGTTAAGTACATCAAATAGTGCAAGAGTCTGTGTGAGTGAGAGGGAGTGTCTCCCCTGCTTTGTATGAGTATGTGCTGTGTGTGCGAGTGTGTGTAAGTGGGTGCTTGAGATTTTGTATGGTCGCACAAAACACATTAGTTGAAAGTACTGACCAACAAAGCCACTAACAAGCTGTCGGTTGTCCCTCGCTCCAGCGACGACCCTTACTCCCCTTGCTGTGCACACCCTTCACACACCCATCACACATTCCTCACTCCCCTCATGCTGCTGCCTTTCTCCCAAATACACGCTGTAGTGCTCTTATGTGTGTGTGTAAAGATTTCGCTTCTCACTCTTCCCCAACATCATCATTGTTGTTCTCACTGTTGTACCCTCTCCCTTTCTCTCTCCCTCTCTCGGCCTCTGTTGTTGTCAACAATTTCGCTTGAAACTTTTTTAATAAAAGCATTTAAATAAATTAATATATTCGCTGTCGTTCACGTGATGATGATGATGATCAAAAACAATTTCAACTTACGTTACGTTTTCTTTCTTTATGACAATTTTTCCGTAAGTTGTTCGCAAAAGAAACTTTTATTACCTTCGCATATCACACACACACAAACACGCATACACGCACACACACGCACAAGAGAGTCTTGTTGTTGTTGCTTACAATTCTACTGGAAGATATTATACTCGTTCTTTTTATAGTATGTGTATTTTTTCAGTTCAACTTCAGTTGCGGCTGCTACCTTAGCTTAGGCTCAGAGTGTTTCTACTTAAGTTCTTAAAGGTGCTTAGCTCAATTAATTTTGTGTAATATTTTTGAGAGATTGTTTAACAAGTTGTACGACTAAATAAGTATGAAAATAATTTCTCTATTATCTCTGCAATATCTCTCTGTTAACTCTACTATATCTTGCTTTATAACTATCCTTTCATATTCTCAATACGCTTGCTGCATATTCTGTCTTTGAGTTTGTCTTTAAATCATACAAATTGCTCGTCTCCCTTTCATTCCTTCCTCTTTTTTTCTACCTCCCTCTTGCTTTTGTCTTGCTTGTTGTCGACTTGTTTTCGACTTATTGTCCTGCCTAAATATTTATGCTCTTCTCCAGTTTTTTCCTTTGCATATTTCGCTTTGTTTCGCTGTCTCTGTTTTTGTCAATTGCGACTCGTCGTCGACGTTGTTGTCGTGGCGCGTCTATTGACGCCGTGGTAGCCATTCTGCTTGGCCGTCTTGCGGGTGGTCCCCTCCTTGCCACTTCCACCCGGAGCATCTACATCCGTTTCCGCTACAATGGGCGGACCCCACGATACTTGTCGCCGCACAGTGGGCGCCGTCGTTGTCCCTTTGCGTCGCTTCGCTGCGCTCTGCTGCTGAAGTGTCGCCGCTCTTTGTAGCGGTTGTCTCTGCTGCTGCTGCACATGCTGCTGTGGCTGCTGAGGTTGCTGCTGCTGTTGCTGCTGCTGTTGCTGCTGCTGCTGCCTTTGATTTTCATGTTGCTGCTGTCAAAGTGTGGAGATGTTTGGCAATGCATTTTATTAAAAACTTTTTCGTTTCATATTTTTCATCTTCTCTTCTTCTTCGTTTTTTCGTCGCTTTTGTTTCGCTTTTCATATATAAAATATTCTCTTTTATGTTTGTGCGTGTGTTTGTTGCAGACATTGCATATTCTTTAATTAGTTTTGTCGTTGCATGGCATGTGGGCAGAGCTTGTTGCATGCCACGCTCTCACAGTTAGTTGGCATACGTTGGTTGGTTATGCAGAGCTTTTAATTAACATGCAGAGTTGCTCAACTGTGCGTCGAGTCTTTTGTTATTGTGCTGAGCGAAAGGTTTCCTTATATATTTACAAAGAAGAACAATAAAAAAATCGTTGGGATTTCTACGTAACTTGGGTGCAGCTTGATTTGCAGTACCCTCTATTCCTATGTATATATATATCCCTCTTAATTCCTCACTATAAATTTTTTTTCATGGTTTCAATTTCAGAATTATATCTGCATAAAAACGGGAAATGAACAAAGAAAAAGCAAAAGGAATTCTTAATGTTTCCATGTCAACCTCTTATAAGGCACTCTCTTGACTACCATTCCTTACTTCTTATTCGTCTAAATTACTAGTTAAATATGAATTGTTTTATGGAGATTTCAAATATTGCAAATTTGGAATCATTTTTATGCTACCTCCGAATTTTTCCCCTCTACCTAAATCGATAAAGAAATATAAAATTTAGAAGTATTCCCAATCATGAACATATACCAAAGTAATACTAGTTTTTTCTGTATGTTTACAGGGTATACTAAGCTTAATCATTACCCGTCAATTCTCTTTCAATTATTGTTAAAAATTTGGTTTCTATTTACGTTTAAGTTGTGTTAAAAGATTTCCTCAATCGATCTATTAACTTAATTTTATATCTATAATTCAATCATTGTTTATAGGGTATACTGAGCAACATCACCTGCTGTTAATGCTACTTCAATTGCAGTTAAAGCCTTTGGTTTCTCTTTACGTTTAAATTAGCCTTGCCACATCGATTTGGATTTGTCTAGTTGACATTGCGCATACGCCGCGTCGTCGTCGTCGCCGTCTGTTTATTTACTTTGAGTGTTTATTGAACTGCGGCTGTTGTGTTTTAATTTACACATCATTAGCTTGACTTCTTGCCTTCATTAAGATTTATAGAAAAGTTCTGCAGGCAATGTACAAACACACACACAGATACACACACACACTCAGACAGACAAGAGCAGAGACATGCAGCTGGTCTTGCAGTTTTTCTGTTTATTTATATAGAGTGTACGTGTGTGAATGGGTGTGAGTGTACGTGTCTGTGTGTGTTTGAGTGTGTGTACGCCTGTGTGTGTGATTGTGGGTGTTTGCCGCTCTGTGTGTGCAGTTGAGGTTTGGTTTTTGCATTCTAAGCTCGTAATGAGTTTCACCGCAGCATTGTGGTAGCTGGCAAAGTTAAGTGCGTGCTGCGTTTGCGGCCTGGCCAAATGAACAGGGCAACAACAACAACAACAACAAGAGCACGAACAACAACTACGGCACGAGCAGCAACAACAACAACACGCACAATAACTATGGCATTGGCAAGAAAACTAGGGGAAAAGGCCAAGATCCACAAACATTTCTCGAGCTGCAGCAGCAAAAAAAAAACCCAAAGGCGAGGCAACTCTCGGTCTGTGCAACAGCAGTTGTGGCACTTGCGTTTTTTCTTCCACTGCTGAGCTTTTGTTTAAGCGTCAGCCAGCAGCCACCCGCAGCAGGCCTCCCCTTGCCGCCTCTCCCCCCTTCCCCTGCCGACCCGCACGACTGTAAGCGAAACTTTTTGATTTGAGGCAAAAAAAAAAAGAAACTTTGGTTGCACTTCAATTTCGGTTGCTTTGCAATCAGGCAGGAAGACGCAGCAGTAGCAGCAGCAGCTGAGGCAGCGTCGACGCCAAACGCCGCAAGTGAAGCGGAAACGGAAGCAGGGACGCCTAGACAATGCCGCACGCACTTTGCCCGCACAACTTTTGCCATACTCTGCAAGGCGAACAAAGACAGAGAGAAAGAGAGGGAGAGACTATTTGAACAGCCAAAAAGCAGCTAAAATTGCAGCTAAACTAAATCACTAAATACTTAATACACGCGTAGTGCAACTGCAGTTCGTCTATGCCTGCGACCGATGGCAACTTAAACCATGACAACGCGTTGGCGACAATGCAAAGATTTGAATGCGCCAAGCTCGAAGCTCGAAGCTCGCTGAGACTCTGAAGATTTGCAATGCGAGTTGCGTTGAGGAAATTCAATTTGGCTGCAGCTTAGGTTCAACTCTGGCAAAAGTACATGCTAAGTAAGCTCAAAAGTAACATGCCCCCCTCCACTCTCTCTCCCTACCTCTGCAGGCAAACTTGAGAGCGTTGCGCGCGCGCGCTTACGATAGACACTTTTGATGCCGAAACTACATAAAAGCCAATAAGTTCAATATTTTGCTTTTACAATTTTACTCAGGAGTTGCCAGGGGGATTGCAAAAGGTGCCAGAGGGAAAGAGGGGGAGGGGGCTCCCCCGGTATTCGATTTGTGGGCAAAACTTTTTTCGGGGCGTGCCGAAAAGTCGTTGCGAAGTTTGCATGGCTTTTTCCTTTTCCTTCACCGCCTGTTGTTGCTTAGAGAGTTCGGAGGTTTTCAGAGGTTTTTTGTCTCAAGTTTTGCCAAGAGCTCTGGCCAAATAAATCATGGATATGCAACCAGCTACGAATGATATGCAGGTGCTATATAAAGCCGGCGCCATAGCAAAATGATATCACATAAATAATGGTTTGGGGGAGGGGGTTGAGGTTGCTGCTTTGGCTTTGCCAATTGTTATTATTGGCCAAAGAAAACGACTCTTCGCATTGTTCGAGGATTACGGATTAAGGTTACGCCAGCTGCTTTGTTGAGCAGCAGAGAGGGAGGGGAGGGGAGACGTGGACTGCCTTTTGGCTGAGCGCATATTAATTTAGCAAATGTCTTTTGCAACAAAAGGCCAATTGCAATAAGCTACGGCAAGTGCAGTTCAATGTGGAGAGAAAGCAAGGCAACTTTTGTGCGCTACAGTTCTTTTCTATTAAATAACAATTTGGAAACACACAAAGGAAACTCCCTCTTCATCCTCCTCCCACCTCCCCCTCCCCTGCTGCTTGCACTGGCCAAACATAATTGGCCAATATGGCGATATAAAGCCAAAAGTGGCGTCTTTAAAGCCTTTTTCCTCGAACTGATTCATATTTAATAGCAACACAAAAAGGCCATTAAATTAAATGAGGCGTAATCTGATATGAACAAAAGCTTGCTTACTCTACTCTGCTTCACTCTTTGCTGCTTCTCGATGTTATTAAAGTTCACTCTATCATTAATTAAGTAATTAATTCATATTAAATTAAACGCGTGCCGCGATTTCATTTAACAATCTGCTTACATTTCCAGCCCACGTCGCATCACTGTCGGGCTCCTTTTTCTATTGAATCCGTTGTCAGCGTCAGAGTTTGAATAGGTTCATCTACCCACCACAGTGAATACCCCCTTGTGCGTCCCCTTGTGTGGTGTGGGTAATACTCAATTGATGTCGAATTTGAGCTGATTTTAATTAAGCAGTCGCATAATAAGCGCATTTGATATCAACAACAATTAAAACAACACGCATAAATACGCTGCAAAGCGCGTGTGATGTGCGCCAAATTAAATTCCGATTATAAAAATATATGGAGGAGCAAATGAGGCAGACATAGGTTGACGTGCGGATACCCTGGAGAGGGGTTGGAGCTTGCGTATTAAGGCAAATTTACTGGTAACTTCAACTTAATTATTTAATTTAAGTTAAATGAACTAAGCTGAGGGCTCTGACCTTTAAAGTAATTGAGAGCAGAGTAAGTTAGCTAGCTTATCAGTTATGCTATAGAATGTTCTAGTTTTATATTGACTAGTAGATATCCTATAGTGCAGACTTTGCCTACTTATTTGCCAATATAATTCCCTCAAACTTAGCTACCCTCCCTTCTTTTTTCAGAATTAAATTATCAGTTTTACTCTAAACACCTTTTTTTTTGATTACTTAATATCCCATACAACACTCTCAGCTAGTGCTCTCTAAATAGTCTAGGAATAAGCCACCTTATCACTTAGTTCCTGCGCTCTACAGGGTATCATAAATCGGTAATATTTTCATTCACATGCGTAATGCAAACAACGAAATTTGCATTCGTGCGAAGAAAACCATTGTGATTGTTGTTGTCACTATTGTATTTGCCACTATGGTTGTTGTTGTTATTGTTGTTGTTGCCTCCCTTTTGCTATTGTTAAATGTTAAATTTTATTTGCATTGTTTTTCAAAATTTTATGTTGTTTATTTAGTGAAATTAAATTAAATGCAATTTAATTTAATTAAATGCCACATATACGAAACTTGCTCATGCTGAAGATGATGCAACACACAATGTGGCACGTTAGCCAGCCAATAAAATCACATTAGGGGCATGCAAGGTGTGGCAGAGAGAGAGAGAGATAGAAAGGAAGACAGATAGAGAGATCAGTTTATAAGCCGGCATAATCTGTTCCGATGCGATATACTTACGCTCAATTAAATAAAATGCGAGCAGATTAATTAAGACTGCAATCGGATTTGCAAAAGTGCATGCAACAACGATAACAGATTGCTTTTTGCATGCTATTTATAGAGAGGAAGAAGAAGAGATAGAGGGAAATAGAGAGAGAGAGGGAGGGAGAAAGGCAGCCTAGTTATGCGCTAAATCAGGCAGGCAGGCTGGCAGGCAATCAGGCACAACTTAATCAAATTCCTGTATAAACTTTGAGTGTGTTTGTATGCAATGAAATGTTGTGTTGTAGTTGTTGTAGTATTTGTATTTGCTGTTTGTATGTTATTTACAATCGATAGGTGGGTGTGGAAGAGAGTAAGCGAGAGAGACAAAGCGAGAGAAAGACAGATGCCTCGCTCACATTTCATGCAAACTCGTCTCGCTCATTGTGACGAGGGGCGCCAATTTGTTTAAATTCGGTGCAAATGGCACACGGCTTACCGGTAGCGTTGCTGTTGTCGTGGACACCACTTCATCCGGCTGTCCATTGGCCAGCAGTGGCGGTGCAGTGGCACCAGTCACGGGGGGTGTGGCAGCGGGCGCTGTTGTTGTTGCTGATGTGGTTGCCTCTTTGGTTGCCTCTTTGGTCTCTTTGGCAGCTGCAAAGATGGCGTTGCCTTTTTGTCAGTTGGCTTTTTATTAAGTAGGTGGAGGGAGGGAGATCAGGCAGAAGAGGTAGGTAGGTAGGGGTAGGAGCAGGAGAAGGGGCAGAGGTAGAGCTGAGGCAGAAGAAGTGATAAGGCAGGAGAAGAGGCTGAGACAGGGGTACAGGCAGTCACAGGGGCAGGTCTAGGCCAGGCGTAAGAGTGGGGGGCAGTTGTAGGTGAAGGGAAGGGGTATTCTGGCAGCGCTGCCTGCGCTTTTAAGTAATTTACATAACGCACCATTTGTGTCAGCGACCGCATCCGTTGTCGCTGCATCCGCGCTGAGGTTAAGCAGCTGCTCGTCCTCCTTCTTCATTTCCTTCTTCATTTCCTGCTCCGGCTGCTCTTCGTGCTCCTGCTCCTGTTCGTCCTCCTCCTCAATGCGTGCTGCAATGTCGCCATTCTTTGTGGCAGCTGTGGGTGCATCGGGCGTCACATTGCCATTCTTCAGTATGCCTACCAGTGGTGCACCGTTGCCTGGCTTCTTGTCCTCCTGCGGCAGCTGTCATGGTGAGAGGGAGAAAGAGAGAAGTTTGTAGGGTGGCGTAAATCTCATTGCAGCAGGCAGGCAGACACAATTATTGCACTGTTAATTCAACATGTTGCAAGTACTTACCGGTTTGTAACTATACGACAGCAGCGTGCCTGTGCCTGGCTTCGTGGCCGCACCACCTCCTACGGTCGTACCTCCGCCGCCACCCTTCACACCTGGCGACTCGTGCATTTTTGTTGCCTGCTCCTTGGACCATATTATATCCTCGTCCGTTTCGCGCTCGATGCGCTTCTTGTAGGCCAAATGGCTGCGATATACCTCGGCCAGGCAACAGATGACAATGATGACAAACACGCTGGTCAGCGTTATGAACAGCACCTGCGTGGAGTCCTCCTTCTTGTCCACATCGTAAACGAATTTCGATATGTACGGCACACGCTGTGGCGGCTCCTCGACCCAAGGCTCTGGAATCTGTGTGTGTGGCAGGAAGGAACAGGGATCAACAAAGGCGCATTTATTAGCACAATTTGGCGCCTCGTTGCGCCTCCCCCTTTACTCCCCTCTTATCCTTGCTTGTACTTACCATGCTCACATTCACCATGGGCTCCTGTGTGGGTTGCTCGCTCACATCGAATTTGGCATTGCACTGTGCACTGCGTACGCCCTGCGGATTTATAACGGTTATGTTGTCCGCACCGGACTTGGTGAATAGCATGTACTCCTCGAGTGGCTTCATAATGTGCCCATTCACCTGTATATAGATGTCTGCACACACACACACACACACACGAATAGTGCGCAACAGTCGAGGTCAATCGGGGAATTCGCAAGGAATATTTGGTGAAATTTTCATTAGTATTGGTCATTAATTCAAATTGAAATGCAAATGTGTGGCGACTCAAGGAGCCAGCTCCCTGCAGCCCTCTGCCCTCTAACGCGATTATCTGGGAGTGGAAGAGGGAGAGGGAAAGAGACAGAGAGAGAGACGGGGATAGAGAGAAAGGGGAGTGTAGCAGTGGGAGTTGCAGGCGCCTTTGCTGTGCCCACTCGTGCATATTTTATGCCTTGCCCAAATTAGCAATAACATTTTTAATACCCCAAAGTTAACTGTGTGCTGTTGTTGTTGTGTGTATGGGTTAGTGTGTATGTGTGAGTGAGCATGTGTGTGCTTTGACTTGTGATTATGTGCACAAGTGGGCGTGGCTTGAGTGCACACTGCGCAAGGCTGCTAGAAAAATGCTGAGCACAGCGGAAAATGGGAGTTTATTGAGCGCTTAATTAGAAAGGCTACAATAAACTGATAGAATCGGACACAGCTCAATTTGCTATATAGATAATAAGCTCTTAATCATAATCTGTGCTAGATTTTAAATAGGCAGACCACTACATTAATCCAGTTTATAGATAAGGCTGCAATTCCACTGTAAGTGTTTATATAAAATTGAGAAGGTAAATCTGATACACCAAGGAAAGGAACTTAGGCAAAGCCAATCTTATAAGGCATCCTTTGCTTATCTAGCTGAGTGCAGTTTTTTCATCCTTCCCCCCAAGAACTGCGCTTTAAATACCCAGTTCAATTCCCAGTTTAAACCCATTTAATTCCCCATTCAAATACAAATGAGAAACTTTCAAACTTTTCAACATTTCCCAACATTTTCGCTCACTGATTTCTCAATATTTAAAGAGCCAGCGCCAGTTTACGCGCGGCATATTAATGCGTTCAGTTGCTCAATTGAAAACGAGCTAAGGACAAACTTTTCTAATAGCATGTACCAGTGTGCAAGGCGAAGCACAACCGACCCCCTCACCACCCTCCCGCTCCCCTCCCTTGCACTATTTACGGCCATTGGCAAACTAACGCGTTTCGATGAGCGCACGCTTTAATGGGCATTCACGTTTAATAGCTTGCACACATGCGCGCATGTCGAAGCGAGCGTGACGTGGGGGCTGGCAACTGCGACGAGCCAACAGCTGTCGAGCTAGTTGAGAATTTTAATCAAACGCCTGCGGGGCCACCGCAAAGCAGCGTGCAACAACGAGAGCAATTTAAATATGAAGCACAGTAAATCTTAAGCGCAAAAACTGACAAAATTTATGGCATCGGCCACGGAAATGACTTTTTATGGCAGCGAATAAATTTAATTTTTGGTCAACAAAGTGCCGCAATGGCTGCGGTCCCCTCTCTCACTTCTTCCCTCTTCTCTCTTCTTCTTGCTGCATTCACTTTACTTCTGTCTCCCTCTGTCAGTTCATAAAGTTGCAGCAACTCGAGTGCAGCTTGATGCGCTGCCACAACAAAAGGCAACATGCTGCGACGGTCTCTCTCTGCTTCGCTCTCTCACTCTCACTCTTTCCCTCTCTTTACACCCTCCCTCCCTCCTGTCTGTCTGCTTGTCCCTCTCTCACTTTGACGAAACCCTGCTGAAAAAATTAATGGCCAGGCGAGCGAAAATTTATGACCCTCCGGGCTGCAGGACCCTCTGGAGTAACCCTCCTCCCTCTCCTCTTGCCTACCCCTTCTACTTACTCGACAGGCAACCGCTGTAGCTCTTGAAGACAGCGAAGCGCGAATCTGTCGTATTGATGCCACCGATCTGTGCACGATTAGCGCCCTCATCCAGCGTCGTCGTGAGCACACGTGCAGCAAAGTCTGTCAGGGGCACCTGCTCGCGATCAATATAAAGCTGCGCCTGCGTTCCGTTGCGCACATAGTAAACTGAATGTCTAGCGCTGTTCAGGAAATTCCGATCGATGCGTGCGCCGACAGTTTGCCCTCGTTCGCGGTCCTCCTCGAACTGCAGGTAACCATCCGATGTGATGGCCAGCAGTAGGTAATAGCTACGCTCGGCGGCAGTTTGCAGCAACAACATGATGCGATTGGCACGACGCAGATCGAAGGAGGAGAAGGCCAACTGTAAACGCACATAGTCCACACTGCCTGAGCTGGGCAGTTCGAATTTGCGCTGCAACGTGGATTCGCCACTGAAGTCGGCGCCCTTTTCCACCGAACAGAACTCGCCGAGGAAACTGGTGTGCTCGCAATCGCAGGTGGACATCTGTTCGGCGAAGTGTTCCTTGCAAATGCCGCCGTTCTTGCACGGCTCGGCATCGCATTTGATTTGGCAATTGGGCAGCACACCCTCCTGAGCTGTAAAAGAAGTTGCACGAAATTAGTAATTGAAGTCGAGTGGATAAATTGATTGGCAATGCGATGCCTTGCCATGCGCCGACTGGGCCGACTGGGCCTCACTTGGCCTTTTGCCACTTAATCGCATCACTGTCAGGTTGCAATTTCCGTGGTCGCATAAATCATCATACGCCCCGTAGTCGGTGCGGCCTGTGCGCCGGCATTATCGCATTGGCATTAATCTTGGCGGACACACAGAGAGAGAGAGAGAGAGAGACGGAGAGAGTGGCTCAAGTGTGTGCCTAGGCCAGGGCCAACAGGCTCTGCACTTAGCGGAAATTGCATGCATATTAAGTTGCAAGCAGCGGTGGCAGCCACAAAATGCAACCCGCAACAGACCAAAATGGCATTAGACGCTGCTGCTGCCGCTGCTGCCGAAACTGATATGGGCGCCGCAAATTGCTGTAGCTCGGCAATGGCAGCGATGGCATCGGCAGCAGGCAGGCAGGCAGTGAAAATTGATTTATACTTGTACTTACTGGGCGCTATATTCCTTTCATTGATTTCCGCCAAGTCGATCAACTGGGCGCCGATTTTGAGGCCGCGCACACAGCCAATGTAGCCCTCCAGTGCGGGTGCATCCACATTGGGGCGCAGCAAATTCGCCGGATCATAGCCGCCAACGTGGAACTGAAAGTACTCGGTGGGCGGTGCGGGGGGTCGGTGTGGCGATAGAACCTCTGCAAAATAAACAAAATCAAATGAGGCACAGCGACGATGAGGTTGCTCTGTGTGTGTGGGTGTAGAGAGGAGGAGGGGTGTATTGGTGGATGGGGTGTGTGGAGGGAGGGGTATATGGGACAGAGGTGTGTGTGTGTGAGGGGTGTATGGGGGTATGTGTGTGTGCCTGTGGTAGGTGTGTGTGGACTGTATGCGAGGTGTGTGTGAGTTTGTGGTAGAAAGAGGTGTATGTGGAGGACGGTAGGTATGTCGGGGAATAGTGTGAGTAGATGTGTGTGTGTGTGTGGCTGTTGTATGTGAAGGAAGAGAGGTGTGTGGGCTGTCGTTTAGAAGAGCGCGGGTGCATGTGGAAGGGAGGTGTGTGTGCCTATGTCGCTGGTTATACCCTGGCTACACGTCGTCGGCTCTATTGCTTTACTCTTCTGTCTCCTTGTATTTTACCTCGTCTGTCTCTTCGTCTTTTGCCTCGCCTTGTTCCTCGTCCCTATTCTCGTCTCTTTCCTCGTCTGTGTTCTTCTCTCTCTCCGTCTCTTTTCACTTCTATACCACGCTAATCTATCCTTAGCTTTGTCTATAACCCCTTTCTGACTGTACCTATATCTGTCTGTTCATCTGTTCCCTCGACTGTCTGTCTATCTCTGTCTCTTTTTCTGTCTCTCTCTCTATCTCTCTGTCTTTCTCTCTCTCTGTCTCTCCCGCTCTCTCTCTCTCTATCTCTCTCTGTCTCCCCGTCAGTCTTCTTTTCTCTGTCCTAGTCTATACCCGCTAATCTATCGCTCACTCTGTCTCTCTCTGTCTGTCTCCCCTACTTACTCACTCTTTGACCGCTCAAACTCCCCTCGTCCGGCTTGCTTTCTCTGGCTATATTTTGTGTGCTTGGGCGGAAATGAGCCTTCATTTGCTGTGGCGTTTCGGTTTTGTGGGCTCGTTTCTGGTTCTGGCATTTCGAGCTTAAGTTTGTCTAATTGAAATGTTTGCAGCCCTCGCTGCGCAGGCGTTATCTATGTGCTTGCTGCATGCCAAGTGACTATCTGTCTGCCTGTCTGTCTGTCCCCCTGCCTGCCTGCTGTCTGTTTCTTTGCCTCCCTGTCTGCTTGCCTATCTCCTTGCCTCTCCATTTGCTTCTCTGCCTGCCTCTATTCCTGTCACACTGCCTGTTTGTTCGTCTCTCCAACTACCTTCTTTGTTTCTCCATATGCCTTCTTTGTCTCTATATCTGCCTCCTCTGTCTCTCCATATGTTGCTCTGCCTCCCTGTCCCGCAGCTTACCTCCTTGCCTGTCTCTTCTTCTACCTCCTCTGTCTCTCCAACTACTTTCTCAGTCACTCCTTCTACCTCTTCTGTCTCCCCAACTCTCCGCCTCCGTCTTTGCTCCTCTGTCTGTCTCTCTTGCCCGCCTGCCTCTCAGTCTGTCTATAATTCCACTTAACGCATTTAATTACATAAGTGCTCATGTGTTATTCTGTGCAAAGTATTGACGATTTGCCATTCCACCAGCTCTCCTACACTGCACTACAGTGCACCTACCTCTTCTACGTTCCAACTGTGGCATGCAACAGCAGCAGCGCAATTTTCACATTGCACTCACGATGGGTAATTATGATTGATTTTGGGTGTGTCTGTGTGTGTGTGTGTGTGTATTGCTGTGTGTGCTTGTCAGCTCAAATTGCCAGCAATTGCCGACTGCAGCATTGAGTTAGGAGAGTTCTTTGATTGATTTGCCCAATTGCGAGTTTTGTGAGATTTTGCTAACTGCAATTTTGGTGCTAGTTGAGACAGGTGAGTCGAGCAATGAGTACGTGGTACAAGTTGCACACAGAACATTCTCGTAGTTGCATTATGTGCTGCACATCCTTATTAATTAAACACTCAATTTGCAGACTGGTCAGGTGTGCTTAGGCAAGTGCACTGGGAGAAAGGGGGGAAGTAGTAAGGAGAGGGCACTTGTTGTGGTGCAGAGGCATCAATGGGAATATGCAGACTGTATTAATGCTGAGCAGTGCGGGTATTACACGAAGTAAGATCTCATAAACTTGAATGAAATGAAAATTTTAATCCTCAGATTAATTTCCTTTGTAAAGGGATATTGTATTTGAGGGAATTGATGTACTATAGTTGAGGATTAATACTCATTATTAAGAGCAATAGTTCCTTTCATACCAAATTAGTATTCAAATGAAATTATTACCAATTTTCTTCTATTCAACGTGTCAGCAATAATTTGTACAGTGTAGTCTTAATTGCCTCAGAATTATTCCAATAAATAGTTTATTAATTTGCTTTGTGCTCTTCTAATTTGATTTACATATATTCTTATATACCAAAGACGACTTTGCATTGGCGATAATTAGATGAAATTTATATATCTTACATATTTTACATTATATAAGTATGTATACATATTAACTATAAAATGAACAAAATAAAGATTCAATATATATACTACGCCTGAGGTTTTCTGTTCTTCCACTGCATGAAAACTTTTTTTGCCTTTAAATATGGTAAATTGAATAATTTCATCTTGTCAATCAATTAATTTTCAAAGTGTATACATAATTACTTGAAAATTAGTTCAATAAATAAGCTTATTGATTCATTCCTTGTATTCTACCAAAGGCATTTACAAAGTGTGGACTTATTTTCATTGTTTGCTTGCAATTGCTCAGCAAAACAATTCTACATAAGCCGCTATAATTTCTTCCCGTGTACCTCAAAGTGTTTAACCTAAGCCAACTTCAGTTTTGATTTTCCCTAATTTATCAAACAATTCAAGTTGAGAGTTTGTTGACTAGACAATTGCATTGTGCAGCTCGAGGGCTCAAATTCAGCAGTTGCTGTAAAATAATCTGAATTTCATTAAAATATGAATTTCTTTCAGCAACAACAGCTAATTCGATAGACAAACAAGTGATTTAAAATACGCTTTCCGCTAGAACAATTCCGCTTTTTTATTAACATATTCGCTCAAAAATTTCAAACAACTGCAAAGCAAAGCACTTTATGTTTTTTATGCCAAAAATAACACGAAAAAAACTATAAAAATAGACAAAAATTTCAAACCATTTGAATTGAGTTCAGTTGATACATTTCTATTTTATTCATTTTATTCTCTACTTTTTTGGTACTCAACTCCCACACGCGATAGCTAGAGACAGAGAGAGAGAGGGACAGAGAGAGAGAGAGACAGGGAGAGAATAATTTGGCGATCAGAGTGCAGAGATTTTCTCTGTGTATGTGCACGCTAAAATTTTTGGCATTTTTGGCAACTTTTACTTGCTAAACTATTTGCAAAATTTTCATGCTGCGCTTGGCGGCGCATAAAAAAGTCAACGAGCAGCAGCAGCAGGAGGAGGCAGCAGAGGGAGTAGGAACAGCAGCAGAAGCAGACCCAGCCAAGCGCTGCCAACAGCAACCCTTGGTGGAGTTGCTGTTAAAGAGTTTCTGACTGAGTTTCGGAGTCAGTTTCAGTTCCACTTCCTGCCCCCCCTCGTACTTTTTTGGCGACGACAGGCTTTGTTGGTTCAATAAGTCGCAGTCGAAAATCAAACAAGTGAAACAACAACAGAAACAATAACAAAGCAACACCAAGGCAACGTCAATGTTCGGCTATGTGCGACTCTTTGATTACGCCGGCGGTGGCGCTGGCGATGCCACATCGAATTCGCCGTTGTGCTGCGACTGGACGCGCACTGCCAGTCTGAAGGCAACAATCCAACCGGGTGTAGCACTGATGTACGGTCGTCTGCAGAGCACAGGCACGACAAATGGCGGAGGAGCCGGTGGACAGGCACAGGCGCATGATCGCATGAAAATCGGCTTCTGCACAGATCTGGACAAGTCAGTTCTGGTCAACAACTTCGAGAAACGTGGCTGGCATCAGGTGAATGGCGACGATGATTGGAATTTCTATTGGGCGAGTGTACAAACGTGTCGCAACATCTTCAGTGTGGACAGTGGTTATCGCATGCATGACAATCAGATGATCAATCATTTTCCCAATCATTATGAATTATCGAGAAAGGATTTGTTGGTGAAGAATATTAAACGTTACCGCAAGGATCTGGAGAGAGATGGCAACCCTTTGGCGGAGAAAACTGAATCGAATAACTCCAGTGGCACAAGGTATCTCTACTTGGACTTTGTGCCCACGACATTTGTGCTGCCAGCGGATTATAACATGTTCGTGGAGGAGTATCGCAAGTTTCCTTTGAGTACGTGGATCATGAAACCTTGTGGCAAGTCACAGGGTGCTGGCATCTTTCTCATCAACAAGTTGTCCAAGTTGAAGAAATGGTCACGCGAAGCGAAGGGTCCATTTCATCCACAGATCGCAAAGGAATCGTATGTGATATCACGCTATATCGACAATCCTTTGCTGATTGGTGGCAAGAAGTTTGATCTGAGACTGTATGTGCTCGTCGCCTCATTCCGTCCCCTCAAGGCGTATCTGTTCAAGCAAGGATTCTGTCGATTCTGCACGGTGAAGTACGATACGAGTGTCACGGAACTGGACAACATGTATGTGCATCTGACCAATGTGAGTGTGCAGAAGCATGGAGGGGAATACAACACGTTGCACGGTGGCAAATGGTCTGTGCAGAACTTGGCACTCTACTTGGAAGGCACCAGGGGCAAAGAGGTCACCGATCGTCTCTTCGGCGCCATCTCGTGGCTCATTGTGCACTCGCTGCGTGCTGTGGCCCCCGTCATGGCCAGTGATCGTCATTGTTTCGAGTGCTATGGCTACGATATCATCATCGATAATGCTCTCAAACCCTGGCTAGTGGAGGTGAATGCTTCACCTTCGCTCACCTCAACCACCGTCAATGATCGCATACTCAAATACAAGTTAATCGATAACATTCTATCGGTGGTGTTGCCACCTGATGGTGTGCCAGATGTGCGCTGGAGCAAGACACCCAGTGTGGATGCTCTAGGCAACTTCGAGCTGCTCATCGACGAGGAACTGGCAGCACAGGAGGAGGCGCAGAACAACAGCAGCAGCTCGCATGCCAAATCCTCCAAGCATAACAGTCGTTGGAAGTGAACAGGGCAACAAATATCAGGGATATATTATGCCTTGATAACGTAATAAACTAATGTAGACAAAATATAAATTGATAACAGTGTGTGTATTTGGCATTACTTGTTTTTTCTTTTATATGAGTTCCGCTTGGTTCTGCACACACAATCAGAAATTTACTTGGAAATAACAATAGGACCAGTCTGCTTGGCGGCGTCACGTTGCTTGGCGACAATCTGGTTGGCAATGCGATCCAGATCACGCTGGCCAATGGAGCTCAGTTTGCGGCCACCCTCGGGGTGCTTCTCAACGAGACGGGCGTGTTCGAGGGCCTGGAGCGCCTTGCGGGCAGCACCGTCGGCGGCACGGCAGAAGTGCGATGGGTGGACACCGTTGCGCTTGCGACCACCATAGATTTTGGTGATGGAGCCAACGCCAGCTGGACTGCGGTGGTACAAGTGACGGAGAATCGAAGCGCAACGCACATAGAACCAGTCGGGATCGTAGGGGGCCAGCTCCTTGAATTTGGCTGTCTTGATGATGTCCATCTGGTCGGGCACCTTCAACTTGCCAGTCTTCTTAAGGAAGACGGCGACCGCCTTGGTAACGGCATGTTGGTCAATATCCTTCACTGTGACGCCTGGCATCTTTCTTGTCAAAGTCAACCGGAAAAAATTGAGTCTTGTTTATCTAGAGACAGAACAACAGCAGCAGCTCGCATGCCAAATCCTCCAAGCATAACAGTCGTTGGAAGTGAACAGGGCAACAAATATCAGGGATATATTATGCCTTGATAACGTAATAAACTAATGTAGACAAAATATAAA
Source organism: Zaprionus indianus (assembly GCA_018904595.1). Taxonomy (NCBI): domain Eukaryota; kingdom Metazoa; phylum Arthropoda; class Insecta; order Diptera; family Drosophilidae; genus Zaprionus; species Zaprionus indianus. Next base: position 3,988,464 of record JAEIHA010000140.1, read on the forward strand.
TTGATAACAGTGTGTGTATTTGGCATTACTTGATAATTGAGTCTTGTTTATCTAGAGACTACATTAACAAATACGTCAAAATTAAATTTTTCTGTCTGTATGAACGCTGAGGTCTTAGTTATTATAAGAGCTAAAGACATCAAACTTAATATTTAGGTTGCTTTATATTGTCTACAAATAGAGATTATTTCAAATTGAAGTTGCTACGCCTACCGCCATGTTTGTGAGAGTGAGAAAGCAAAATGTTTTTGTGATAAGTAGTTGTGCTTATATGTAAATGCATAGGGTCAATGGGGTGAAGGGTATCTTACACTCGGGTGTGCTAAACTGTAGTTTTCGTTACTCATCACTTACCCTTCTCTGGGTTACTCCAGGGTCGATTGGCATACTCGTCCAGGAGCAGCGTTCCACGATCGATGCTCACACTGCGCTGATTCACATGCATGCGGGTCTCCTGCTCGCCACGCACAATAGCCACTTGAATGCTCTTCAAATTGGCCATCAACGTTTCATCTTGCAGTGTCAAATTGACAATCTCATCGCCGTAGTTATAGAGAAAGACAATCTCACGTGCCTGACTGATGTACAGATGCACAAAGTTGTTGTAGTGATCGTTGGCATAGAGCACCAGTGAGTTGGTGTCGTAAGTGCGAAGATTGATCAACATGTTCTGACTGAGAATGCCCTTGAGCATCTCCCGCTCGCCCTCAATGCCATGTAGAAGAATTGCAGGCGTGGCAGCCACGCTCAGATAGTTGCGCATCAGGAAGGACTCGCGATTGATGAAGGTCAAGGCTTTCTCGTTGATGTCTGTATGAGAAGTATAAAAAAGATAACTTACGCTCTGTGTAATTCTCCCTCTTTCTCCCCTCACTTACTTGTCTCACAGAACTCGCCAATGTGCGCCCAGGGATTATTGCAGACACACTTGAAGCTGCTCCAGAGCTCCTTGCACTGTGCCCCATTGCGACAGGGCGAGGGCACACACGATGGCTTGCAGTCCTTGATAATCTCCGACAGATGCACTGACATATAGCTATATATGTCCAATATTTCGCCATTTACAACCAGGCCACGGAAGCAGCCAATCAGGCCCGCCTTCACGGACAACTTCTTTAGCAGGTCACTGTAAATAGAGAGGGGAGAAAAGCGATTCTTAAGCGATTATAACGTGTATTATGACAATATAATAACTATTCAATAAGTTGACTCTCTCTCTCTCCCTTTCTCTCTCTCAGAAAATATTATGGCGACCTTAGCGACTCGCCGAACTTCTCTGGTCTTATCTCTGACTTTATGCAAATAAATTGTGACCCTGGTACGGCGTTCAATCCCAGAGTTGACATGGCTGCGCCGGGTGCGAGTCGAGTCGAGTCGAGTTTGCTGAGCTGCGTCTAGTCAAAAGGACTCTCAGGAACATCGAGCGTTGTCGTCGTCGTCGACTGTGCACACACTGTGTGACATTTTGCCTCAATCTGCTTGGCAATAGTGGCAAAAGTTTGCAGCTGCCCTTCCTCTGCCCCTTTCCAAACTACTCCGACGTCCATTTTCGCCATTTACTTTCTTTTTTTTTGCAGTTTGCCTGCCATTCGTCCTTCTTGAATCCTTTTTATACTCTCACTGATTGTTGGGGATATTCGGGCAGCCGAAGAGCTTAAGAACTTTCCCCTAACCAAGTGGCCAGCGGGTTTTGTATGGAATTTAAGAACTTTGTAGCCATTTTCAGAGATTTCCCATTGAGCTAGGGTATTCCCAGTGCCATCAGTTGTGCTTTACCCTTTTGTCTCGTTTGCTCGTACTTTTTTTCCACCAATTTGCAAGTTTTCCTCGCTTTCAACTTTCCTGCACAGGTCTCCCTCCCTTCCCACTCCCTCGTTATCTGCCTCTTCTTTGCCCCTCTCGATATTGCTGTGTAGCCAACAATGAATTGGCCAATAAAATCTCAAGTGTAAGCTTTTGAAAATTAAAGTGGCGGAAATGTCTTGTTTATACGCGTCTTCTCTCACTCCTTCTCCCACTCCCTTTCCCGCTTCATCTTCGTTTGAAAGTTGCTTCAAATGTCTTTCTAAATTATGTAAATTTCATTACAAGTCGCCACCGCCGTCGTCGCCGCCGAGTGTTGTCTGACAAAAGCTCTAAGCAAAATTAAAATTCTTGTTTCAAAATAAAAGAAATTCCCCAAGAAACTCGCACTGGGATTTTTTCTTTTCTGCTTCTTTACTTTCATTCTTTGCTCTGTCCACCCCCAACCTATTTTATTGCAATTTCTTTTCACTTTGTCGCCGCTTTCGCTTGTAATTGTTTGCTAAGTTGCGTAATTGTTCTTTAAGCGTCAAAGTTATTGAATGATTCGCCCAGCGAATTGGCCAGTTGGCAATAAAAATCGACATCAGTTCGGCTCAGTCTGGAGAAGGAGTTGGAATTGCAGTTGCTTTTTCAGTTCCTTTTCCCGTTTCCCGTTTCCCGTTCCCCTCTGCCCCTTTCCGTTTCCTTTGCGTAATTGCAATCTGCAGCGGGTACTCGGTAAGCTCTTAAGTCATTAGTTTTTTGCAGCGCACGAGTTTTTCGTGCATGTGTCACATGTTAATTTTGCATACCCTGTGGCAGTAAACAGTGGGTAGAGGGGTGGTTAGGGCAGGCAGGACGATTGGTTACGAGAGGGAAAGCGACCAGTTGTTTGTCTACATCTTTTCAGAAACTCAGCGTTTATAATAGAAGGTACATATATATACTCTACACTCTCTACACTCTATTAACTACACTCCGTTCACTCTCTACTCAAGAGAATAGAACTCTATTGTCCACAGTTAGTACACTCTATACAATCTCTACAATCTCTACAGTCTCTGCTGTTATATATACACTCTTTACTGTCTCTACCCTCTTTACACTATCTAAAATCTCTACACTTTATATACTCTCCATACTCTTTACACCCTTAATACTTTATACACTCTCTTCATCACTCTTTGATTTGTTGTTATCGTGTTCTTTTAAAGGTTTTTAGCTTGGCTGCCTACCCCAACTGCCTTTACTTTCTACATTTGAGTGGTAACTGCCAGTCGCTCATACCTTCCCCTTGCACTTGAGTTTTTTGTTCACTTTCGCGCCCTGCACTCGCACTCACAACGTCAACGACGTCAGCGACGTCAGTGGCAGCGGCATTTCGCATACGCCACGTGTTACACCAAAACGCGGGCGCTTAAGGGGTGCCGTGTGTGGCAACGCATGTGGCAAGGACTCGCGCGTCGCTCGCGTTGTAAAATGAAATTTAGCGCTTTGCCTTGCAAATGATGTGTCGTCGACTCTCGCTGACACTTGGCTAAAAGGATTTGCACGCTGGGCTGGCCGCCAAAATAAAATAAAACGGCGAAACAGAAAACGCTGCGCACATGAAATTAACGGCAATAAAATGAAAGAAGTTTGACAGCCTATGGGAAGTTGTCAGTGCAGCAGTGGGGAAGGGCAAGAGTCGGAAGAGGGAAGGAGAGGGGGGAGCTGCAGGCATGTGCAGGCGGCGGGAAATCCTATTAACGTTGCAAACGCGCTCGCGTCGCGCTCGTCGCAAAGTGCGAAGCAATTAAGAATTTATTTAACACCGTCACAAGCAATTAAGCACTTTTCATTCATTCATGGCCGATGCCGCGCTGCGACACATGCGATACCCGCGCGACACACGAGAGAGAGACACGAGACAACCCGACACTGACACATTTCCCCCAATCGATGCTGCAGCTGCTGTTGCTGTTGCATTGTTGTTGTTGTTGCTGCTCGCTTCCTGCAGTGCGCGGCAACGGCAAAATAATTCGCATATTTGGCACGCCACTTGTCTGTGTTTTTGGCCATGGGTAATCGATGACCATGCAAATGATCAACAGCAGGGAGGAGACGGAAACCTGCAACATGCATGAGGTGCAGCTGCTGCTGCCATATCTAAACACACGACATGACATGGCAGGCAGCTTGACCGGAGCACCGCAGATAAAAACCCCATTACAACAATCATTAGCAGTCAGGCGCAGCCTTGACTATAGAGAGTGTGCCATAAATCGCGTTCAGTTTAAGCGCTGATAGTTCTAAATCACGGATAAGTATATACAATATGTCTTGCGTATTAAATCTGTCGTTGGGGATTAATTAAAACTCGTTGCCCTGCAGCACACGCGACTTTAATGTGTCCCGCTGCGGCAAGGTAAGGTTGCCACACGCTAGAGCCTTCCTCTCTCGCTGTCTCTCTCTCTCTCTCTCTCTTACTGCGTGTCTGCGTCAATATGTTGATTAACTCATTTATTTATGAGCTGGCACTGATTCCGCTTAATGGCTTACTACGCTGTGTGGTGCGCTGCAGTGTGGCATGGCGTGGCTGTGTTGTCGGTATCCTTGTCGTGGCCTTGTAAGAGCCAAGTGCATCAATATGCTTATACCCTGTGAGTAATCAAACGCGAAGAGTGGCTAGCTTGACGGGGAGTGTATAATATTAAGTATTCGTAAGGTACATGAAATATTGCTCTGCTTTGCTCTTCTTCTTCTATTGACTATAGCATATTAAGTATACGTAAGAAAGTCTTTAGAATCTTTTCTTCTCATTGCTCAACTGTTTCCTGTATATTCTAGTGCGTCAATTTGTACATACTCTGTAATCAAATTAAAAAAAAGGCTATTTTGACTAGGGGTGTACAATATCAAGTATACGTAAGTAAGAAAACCTTCGATTTATTTTTCATAACTTCTTTCTGTGCAAAAGAAACTGTTTCATCTGAGAAAATAAAAAACCTTGAGTATACGTAAGAAAGACTTCACTACCTCCCACTCTGCTTTGCTCATCTTTCTCTCTATTACAAGTTTGTTTATTGTACTCACTTCCCCAAGTTCACCCCTAGTCGCGCACACCCGCTTGCTCTTTTGCTGCTCATCTTTTACATGTACTCAGGCTTGTAATTTTACAGCCCTTTCACTTATATTTTCTTCTTCCTTTTTTTTTTTTGGATAAATAAATTGAACTCATTAATTGGCCGAGTAAAAGCTGTTTCAGCTGGTCGAGCTATGATCGAAGGGGGGAGGAAGAGATGGTTGAGCATGGTCTGAGTTTGGTCGTGCACAGTACTTTACCGTTAATTACTCTGCGTGTTTACCGCTCATCGAAATTTTATGAATGGGTCGCTCGGCTTGATGCGGCAGCTTACGCGGCGGGTTTGGGGTTAAGTGCAAATGTGTACACATTTCTGCTCCCTTTTTTTAATGCTTTTTTCAATTTGATTTTGCACATTTTTAATAATTAAACACAGGCGCACTCACACACGCACTTCCACTCGCACACGCGGCTTGTTAAGTGCTGCAGACCGAAACTCTTTTTGCCACAGTCTCCTTTCTATCTATGAGTCTGCACAGCTGTCTCCCTGTCTCTTTCTGTCTCTCTCTCCCTCTCCCACTCTCTGTGTGTGGTGGAAAAAAACAACTTTATAAATTATGCCAATCAAGCATAAGCGCGTTTTAAGTGCACCCCAACTGCCAAAGGGGCGACGCTCTCTCTCTCTCTACGAATGGGGTAAAAAACGCGGGCGCGAGTTACGCGCGAGTTGCCCGCGTGTTTGGTGCGCGACTTTTTCAGCCCGCCCCCATCCATATGAAGCTTGATTATTGATAATGACTTTGAAATGAATTTCCAGCGGGGAAGTTAATTTAATTATGGCAATTCTTTTGATACGCCAAGCGCTTTACGTGCATAAGGAAGTGAAAGTAAGAAATAAACTGGCGGATATAACAGAATTAAGAAATACTTTTTAATAAAGCTTTGTTTGATTAACGCGGCAGGAGTTTCTGCCCCATCATGCTGACCCAGTTTTCAGTGAGAGATAATAACCAGGCAAGAGCCAGCGCCAGCGTTCGTTTGAGCCTTAGGTAATCAGTACTTCCGCCTCGGTGTGGACCACTTGCCACTGCTGCTGTTGCTGTCTAGCTAGTTGCCTGGCTGGCAGTTAGTCGCGCGTTTATAATTAAAACGTAATTGCCGCAATAAATTGCACGAACCGCAATGGCCAATGGCCAGCGCCAGTATGGTGACCAATTGAACGAGAGCCCGCGTTTTTCCATTGCGGTTATTACAGCTGGCAGTTGCTGCGGCCATAACCAGAAAGAGAGGCTTGCCGAAGGTTCTATGCTCTTGCAGGTTCATATATCCGGACAGACATTAAGGCAAACAGACAGACAGAGAGACAGACAGCAAGAAATATAGATGGACAGATGGGTAGACAAACATTGCTAGTTCGACTCCTCAGTTGATACTGATTCAAAATAGAAATACTTTAAAGAGTCGAAGATATCTCCCAAGGTGCCTTGCAAACTCCTTTCCACAATAAACATACCCTCCGTAAGAGTATAAAACTCCCCCACACACATAGATAGTTCACAATGTGCTCTGTTTCCTCTGCAAGTACTTACAATGTGGCGCCACCAATGTACATGCTGCCCTCGAATGGGCCAAACTCCTCCTCGGGCAGCAAATCGAGCATTTGGTAATCGGTGTTTATCATGAATCGCACATGATATTGGTTATAGTCGATCCATATTTTATGCCATTCGCCGCCGTTCAATCTGGCAAAGGACAAAACGTTTAGTAACGATTGCTGCCTTCAATTCGGTGGTTCACTCACCTGCGATGCGAGTTAATCACCAGTTCCCGCGTGGTGCCAGTGCTGAGCGTAAAATTGAACGTCAATTGATAATCGCCCGTTAGGGCAACCATAAATGAAGGATAATGTGCGCGTATCGGTGGCTGAAAGAGCAGTATGGCCTTCTCCCCGGTGGTGCGGAAGGAGAAGGCAATGTCGCCCTTGCGCCAGCCAGGCACCTCAATGTACGACTGCGAGGTGGTAAAGGTGACCACATATTTCTGTGTATCTATTTGACAGGGACAAACGCGATGGTTAGTTTATTGTGTTTAGACTCCTCCCCCCACCTAACTCACTTGTTTCCACACACTCCAAGGGACCGAGTGTGATGCGTCCCTGCGCCTCGTCGTCCAGATCCTTTTGCTGCAGGAAGTACATGTTGGTTATGCCTAAACTGTGCGGTTCCTGGTAGTAGCCCTCGTCGGAATTCCATTTGTTCTCTTTCACATCGCAGTTGCATGATTGATTCGGGTCCACGCACGTCTTGTTGACGGAGCACGGACAAGCGCCTCTGAAGTAACCAAAAAAAGGTGAAAGGTACGAGGGTCGTTTGATAAGTCCGTGACTTTTTGAATAAAATATATTTTTTTCGTCAAAGAAGCGTTTTATTTCTCAACATAATCTCCTTTTAGCTCTATACATTTAGTCCAGCGTTTTTCCAATTTTTTTATTCCTTCCAAATAATAGGTTTTCTCAAGGCCCTCAAAATAGTCGTTTGTTTCTGTGATGACCCGAATCTCTTACCGCCGAGCCATTTCTTCATGTTTGGAAACAAAAAATAGTCACAGGGGGCTAAATCTGGAGAATATGCTGGATGGGGTAGCAGTTCGTAGCCCAATTTATGAAATTTTGCCATGCTGACACGAAATTCACTTTTTTCCATTTTCGTTAAAATTCACGAGATCGTCTGCTTTCAATGCCTATAAAACGCAAACCAAAAAACGCAGCTTTCTCAAAATTTTACAGTCAGCTGTTAATCGATAACTGCTGACAGGAGCAGTGTTGTATTTAGAGCAGGTGCGCGGCAAATACAAAAAGTCACGGACTTATCAAACGACCCTCGTATTAAAAAACGCACAGTCACAGCGAGGGGTTGATATGTATGTGTGTGCGTGTGTGCATACATTTGCATGCATTTTGGTGGACGGCCGGCAATTTGACGAGAGTCCACTTTGAGCCGCAACTTTGGGTAAAAGGGTTGAGGATTGAGCATTTCTTTTGGCGATTTATTGTCGGCATTTTTGTTTTGCCATTTATAAGTGCCACACACGTTACATTCCGGAGTATATTGTGATCTGGGTTGCGTTTGTAACAGCTGTGTGGTGGCGAAGATTGAACGCTTCTACAAGTACTACATCATCATGGCGCAGTTGCCAGAGATTCATCTATTTCCCCTAAGCAATTTCGTTTAATTTTTAAAGTCAAGTCAAATCTGTGCCAAGCAAATATTTTATATAGCATTGCATGCCACAAGTTTGGCCAATCAATCTTCGATTCTCAAACTGGCACTATAGTGTATTGATACAATCGTTTGCCGTGGCTTCTCTTTTTGTTTCTCTGGTGAGAGAATGCGGTTTGCAATGCATGTGCCACATCCGTTTCCGTTTTAGCCAGCGAGCGCGTTGCAAGCAGCAGTAGCAGCAGCAGCAAAGGCATAGCTAGAGCTCGAGCAGAACCACAGCCAAACGAAAGCGGCAACAACAACAACAGCCACAAACAAACAAACGATGCTGTCAAATTTTGAATGAGTAAAGACCAAAACTACGATCCAATGATGGATGGCTCAATGGGTTGCTGCAGTGCCCGCAGAGCGTAGAAAAAAGCAGCAAAAAGAGAGAGGTAAGGAGAGAAAGAGAGAGAGCGGAAGTGAGTGAGAGGGTGAGAGAAATAGAGTGCGAGGGGTAAAGAGTGAGAAAGGCAGCTAGCTAACTTCACATTTTTTCTGTGTGCTGCTTCTTTGGTTCGGTTTTGGCACGACTGTATAAACACACTCATGCACACCCCGTATACACACATATCCACACATACACGCAATACGCACACACACATAGACACACACTTTGATGTATTTCGGTTTGGGCATTGCGCTAAAGCGTAGTTTGCTATTACCGCATCGTAGTCAAGCAAAGCAGTTCCATAAAAAACTGAACAGTGTTTAGGCTGACTGCCTCTATATCTCTCTCTGTTCCTCACTCCCCTTATCTTCCTCTACCTCACTCTCCACCTCCTTTACGAATTGATTTAGTGAAAGCGGAAATTAGTGACGCCAGGCAAACCAAAGCAACGACGAACTCACTCGAAAATGGCAACTTAAAATTGCTGCCAGCTGTTGCCTACTTTGCTGCGCATGATGTATTGTCAGAAGCCTTTCTCTCCTTCTGTCTCGTTCCTTCCCTCATTCAACTGCTGAAGTGCTTGAAGAAATTAGGCGTAAAGACTAAATTTGTGCACAAAGCCATTCATTTTAAAAAAGGCTGCCATAAGAAAAATTACCAAGCAAAAGTTGAAAAAGAGTTGTTCGACAATATGGCGGCAACACACACAGACACAGCTGCAAACGCACGCACACAGTTACACTTGAGCGAGGCTCAGTCATAAACCTTATTAGCGCTGAGCCGGAAACATATTTGCCCGACATAAATACAACTCAGCCTTTTATGCCCACACAAATACGTGAGTAAGTGTGACTCTGTGTGTGTGTGCGTGTGTGAACTCTTCTTTTGCACTTTTGCAATTTTGTATTTTGCTTCATATGTTTTACTTTGGTATTTGCCATAAATTTTTTGCTTGCCTTTGCCTTTGTATCTTTTAACGATTCTTCTTCTGTTTCGTTTCGCATGAAAACTGATAACATTGCCAACGTGCGCTGTTCTGACTGACTGCAAATAAGTTGCAGAAAAATTTAAGGGGCATTTAAAAAAATAAAAACATGCTCAATGCTGCCTAATCTGAAATTATCCACAATAAACAGATATACTGGTGTGCCAGTTAGTCATTTCCCTAGGGTACTTAGCATTCGGTCTAAACACGCCACGTGCTTCCGCTTGTTTTGTTTGCAGCAGCATACGCTCGGGTTTTCAGCGCCATAAAATTTTATGCTCCAATGAATAGAAACAAATGCCGCACATATAACTTAACCAGCAAGGGACAACAGAGTGAGAGAGATATAGATGGCCAGAGGAAGACCGAGAAGTAGGCAACAGTTTTGTGTGCAAAAATCAAATTTCAAGAGCCTTAGCGCACACAGCAGGCGGGCTCTACTTGATGTTGGGGCCAGTCAAAGGGCAGCAGCCGAGGCAACAGGCCGAGCAGCATGACAAATTATGCAACTGACATGGACACACACACACTGGACAATTGTAGACACGCCTTGTTGTTGCTGTTGTTGCAGCTGACACAAATGTACGCAAATCGATGCGTTATGAAAGTTAGTTGCACAGTGTGTGGCACACAGCGATGCCTGCCTGCCTGCCTGTCTGTCTGTGTGTGTGTGCATCCCCGTGTGGATAAATATGTCAGTTAGCATTAAGTGTGTGGGCCCAGGCGTTTATATTATGCATGTTCGAGCAATTAATTTAAGTTTCGTTTACAATTGAAATGCCAAGCAGCACCAGGCCTAAGCCAACTGCCCAGGCACCTCCCTTCCCCCTGCCTGGTTGCTTGCGAAATGAAGGATTTATATTGTTGGATTACCGCACGTACGCAGAGCGGGCAAGCGAACTATGCACTGGAGCAGAACGTGCCACACACACACACACACACGCACACAATGCCACGCACAGTGCCAGACCAACAAGTTAAGCAAATAGACTGCAACATTAATTGTGTGGCCTGTGGTGGCCAGTAGAACCGCATTCCAGCTGCCAGTCTAGTGCATAGCACAGTGTTGGACAGGCATAGGCAGTGCCCACAGCACAGTGGGGAGAACAGCAACAAGAAGTGAAGAGAATGAACCTAATCAACTTGGAGTAGATCGGCTTAGATCGGGTATAAGCAATGCCCAAGAACAGTGGGTAGAACATCGACAAAAAGTTGAGAGAATAATCCTTATCAAATTAGGTTAGATCAGCTTAGAACGGACGCAGATAGAGCAATTAAAAGTGAAGTTAGCTAGGGAGAACCCCATCAGTACTCAATCAATAAACCTTCCCCACTGTACACCACAATTTGGTGGCGCACGCGGCCGCACGTAAATCAAATATACACTGCCGGACACCCCAAAGCTGACTGAATGACAGCTGAGTGGCCTGGCTTGGACTGGCCTGGCCTGGCCTAAGCTAAGTTCACTTACCTCTTGACATTGCCCAGAAAGTCCACAGTGAGATTCTTGGCCGACGAGGTGAACCAAGTGGACGAGTGCAGCTCCAGCTGTGCGCGATAGCAATCATATTTGATGTATTGTGTGCAGTACAGTGAGTGCGAAATTAGCTCCTGCAGCATGTGGGGAGAGAATTCACGATAGCGTATATTGAAACTGAAATCAGTTTCGCGTGCCGACCGCACATCCACCTGACTGGGCAGATTGTGTTCCACAATTGTCTTCGTGGCATTCTCGAGACTCTGAAAATCGCATTTCACATGCGCTGGGGGAAACACTCCATTGCCATCGATATCAATCAAGTAGACATCGGATTTGGTGAATCCCAACAGAGCAAGTTCCTCGCATGTCTTACGATACTTGGTAAAGTGACAGTTCTTGCCAATGTACCCAGTATGCTTGCAGTCGCAGGTGACACGATCGTCCTTCACAAAGCACTTGCCACCGTGTTCGCAGGTGTTCGGTCGCTTGCAGGGATCAATGTAGTTGCAATTGTCCAGTGCCACTTCACCCACCACACGCTCTGTCTTCACCACATGCCGGGGTTCAATCAGATGTCCATTGATCTCTATGTCACGTATGCAACCAACCAAACCCATTGCCGCTGACTTGAGGCTGCTGCCAATGATCAGTTTGTCGCCAATGTTGAAGGTCAGTCCAAACATTTGACTCAACGTATGACGATAGTCCACTGTGAAGCGTATCTCGCCCTGCTTGTAGTCCAACTCGACACTGTGCCACGAGGTGGCACGATTAATTTTGATCACTGTCGAGTGCGTTACATTGTTGTTGACATCGGGCACCAGATCGAAGCTAAGCTTGTCCGAGCTTAGGCGTATCTTTGTGGCGTAGACAGAGAATTTAGAATTTGGTGATGGCGGCGGCCATTTTGTAATTTCCGTTAGTTTTACATTTCCGGTATGGTCCGTGTGTGTTATCGAAGTGAGCGTGGTTGTTGTTGTTGCACGCCCGGATGTGGCACGTGGAGCATGCAGGTGGCAGTAGGCAGGCGGCAGGTGGCAGGAGGCAGGAGCAGTGCGGCATTAGCGTGTTGCAAAATATTAGTTTTGTCATCGCAATCGCAGCACATGTAAAATAGCCAGAAAAATAGAAAACTCTGTGTTAGCATTGCAAGTTTAAACGCTCGTTTGTCTATATATCTGTGTGTGTGTGAGTGTGTGAGAGGGGAAAATAAATCAAAATTTTCAAATGCCCACAAAATCCACAATGCGCGCAAGTCTGCAGCAGTCATACACACACAGAGACACACAGACAGATCGAGTGTGATGCATATATTTCAATTTCGAAATGCCTTTGTGCATTAGGCTCGCTTAAATCATATTACGCATACGCCGCATGCACGCATTTTGCATATATAACAATAACAACAACAAGATGCCAAGCTGTTAAATTGTTAGCCATTAATTTGCAACAACAACAACAACAAGAAAAGCGCGATTTGTGCGGCCTAAACAGATATTCGCTTGGGGAGTGGGCCAAGGCGCGTCATTCATGACACGCCCAGAGAGAGAGAAAAAGAGAGAGACAGAGAGTGCCACTATTACATTTAATATTTATAACTCGCATGCTGTTGTCCAAATTGTGTAAAGTATGTTATGTGTGTGTATGTATTGCGCGTATCATTTAAAATGCGCCCTGGATTAGCGCACAAACTGAACTGTAGCTTGTTGTTGCTCAGTAAGTTGACTGCGCAGCCAGCGTATTTTTTTATATTTATTGCAACGCAACAATTTATATTTATCTTTGAAATTTTCAACAGTGCGAATCAGTTTGCAGGCACTGTGTGTGTTTATTTGCTGGTACTCCGAGCTGCGCTTTTTTCTTTGCCGCGTACGCGCTTATGCAAAATGCCAAAATACTAAAATTTTATTGCATATTTCATTAGAATTTCGGCAGCGTGAAGGCAAACAGTGTTACACATACCCATGCACACACTCCCACACACACATACACTGTGCTACAAATGTTGGCAATATATCGCATGGTTTTTATTTGTTGACTATTCCGACCATTTGCGCGCTGTCAATAAATTCGATTTTCGATTCTCGATTTGTGATTTGCGATTTTATGGGGGGGAGGCATAGTTTTTATGCTAGCAACATTTGCCACTCCCCCTCTGCCACACACTCTCGCAACACTCTCCCTGCCTTCCTTCCTTCTCCCAACAAGCGAGCTGACATTTTATGTTGCCTACTTTTTGGCAAGATTTATTAGTTTGCTAAACGCGCAGGTGGTAATTTTGCAGCCGCAGCGACAAACAGTTAATAAATAAATAAATTGTATATCGATAAGGTTGCAATGCACTTACAATTAATGGCAAATTCAACTCTGCTAGTTGTTGTTATTGTTGCTGTGATATTTTATGCGCTTATCACAACATTTTGGCAATTTCAATTTGTGACGAAAAATATTATTAACATTTTGTCTCTCTGCCATATGTGCAATCAAGTTCGTATTAATTTTGCGACCACAAGCACACACACACTCGCATAGGCATATAAATCGTCAGGGCAATTTCAATAAGCCAAAAAGCCAAATGGAAAATTAAACGGCTTTCGTAGCATAAATATTCATTGCTATTACAACATTTTACGAGATGGCCAGCAATTTGTTTTTGAACTCCCCTTCCCACACCCCGAACTGCACCTCATCACTTCACCCAACTACAATTTCAGCAACGTCTATTGACATTTGAGTTTATTTTTGAGTGGGTGGTGAGCAATGAGAGAGAGGGAGGGCATCTGACAAGGCAGCTTTGCAATCAAAAGCAAGAAAGTCAACAATAAAATGCAAATAAATATTGCACACATTGCATTGCTATATACGGTATGTATACACACACTTAAATATATGCATGCACATAGCTATTTATATTTAAAATTGCCAGTGTGTGTGTGTGTGTATGTTTATTCCCTTAGTGAATTTCCAAAATGTCAAGTAACCAAATAAACGTTCGAGTTCAGGACGTTTGTTTGTTTAAATATAGATAAATGCCACTGACATTTATACAAACACACAAAGGACACACACGCACACAGATGCCGACACACTGCTCACACGTAACCTGCATAATCAAGTGTATGTCTGTCCGTCTGTCTGTGTGTGAGTGTGCGTGTGTGTGGCAGCTCTGAGCTGTGGGGGCTTGCGCTGAGTGGCATTAAGCTGTTGAGGGCTGTGTTTTTGTGGCCAGTAACAACGCACTTTTATATGCACCACAATCTAGATTGCGCAATCATAATAAATGCATCATATTTTTGCCGCACAAACAAACACACACATGCAAATTTAACATTGCTCAAATTGTTGCACCAATGCCATAAATCTATGCAATGCATATAAAGCACAAAGATTTCGCAGTGAAATTGCAACAGAAACTGCGACAGAGAGACAGATGCAGAAAGAGACAAAGAGAGCAAGAAGCAGAGAGAGAGGGAGACAGAAACAGACAGAGAGAGAGGGAATCAGTGCGACAGCTTAGCAGACAGTCAAAGTTGGCGATCAATTTCGATAGCAGCGTGTTCTGGAATTGTCTTTCTAATTAAGAAATGTTAGTGTATTCCTTTTGAAGTTGTTTTATTTTCTAGTCAAAAGAATAGTTTTATTCTTTGAGTGTAAATTAAACAATTATCATTTATTCTATAGAGTAAATAGAGATGCTTTTTCCTTCAGTTCTTCGACATCTCTTCTTACTCCAACTTCCACATTTCTCTCCAGTTTCTTCTTCTTTTCCCAGCGAAATTACTTTGCAGAACACGCGCTAAATGTTCCCGCTGGATTGCAGCTTGCTTAGCTCGTTCACACGCCCACGCACAAATCTTATGCACCACTTCCTCTCTCTCCCTCCCTCTTCCGCACACCCACACGCACTTACACACACATATATATGTACATTTCATTTGCATTTCGCTTGGCCCCAAAACATCGTTTGCTTAGTCGTCTTAAGCACACGTTGACGTCGAGTCGACGTCTTCGCCTTGGTCTACACGCCTGATGCTGCTGGCTGGACTCAGCACAATGTGCACACACACCCACACACACACGCGCTCACACTCACACATACACACAGCAGCACTCGACTCGCCGTCAGCTCATAAGCTTGGGCGAATATATGCTTGAATGCTTGAACGCACACTTACCTCCCAGAAGCCATTTCCGGCACTGGTCGTGACGTCACTGTAGGCTAACACAGCGCCCGGTCGACTGCTGCGGAAATCGAATTTAATATTAAATTCTTCGGCGTGATTTATGGGCCACCAAATGTGTGATGTCGCAAAGGGATATGTGATGGGTATGACATTCACTTCGTTCTCAAAGAATTCCGCCTCCAGCACACCTGCAACAAGATAGAAGTACCACCCACACATTATATGCTTCCCCCCTTATGTGACATTTTCCCCACACACTCACCATGATAATGCACTTTGGGATTGCCACGTTGCAGTTCGTACAATATGGAGATGTCATTGTAGTACACATACTTCAGGCTGCCCACAAAATTGTTGTGTGACAGCAGACCCTTCTTCTTGTTCAGGTCAGGACCGCCACCGAAATAGATTTCCGGATCGAAGAGCAAATTGCCGCTCACCGTCGCTGGCAGCTCAAGTATCTTCTGCTGATGATCGAGTATGATGCGCACACTGCGCTGTTCATGCAATATGGTCAGATTGTGCCAATATCCACGTGTCAGATCATCAGTCAGTACAGTAGAGATTACATTATCGCCGAAGTCCATTTCCACATAAATCGATTGATTGCGTATGGCTGCAGCAATGTACTGATGCTTCAGTGATTCGCCGCTGGCATAGAACAGAGCAGAATCATCGAAGTTGGTGCGAAACATCAGACTGATGCGTATGGTAGAGGAGTGCACACGATCCTTCCAGTCGTAGATGCGATAGGAGACATAACTGGCGCCTCGCAGTGTGATAATTGTGGCAGCTGCAGGCAAAAGTTGATTGCAATTATAGTAAAACAAAAAGCTGGCCATTATTTTAGGCATATATCGTTCTATACTGCCCCCTCTATCTTGCTATAATCCACCCTTTTTTCTGTATCAAGGCCTTTAAACTTTTCCACTTGGTCGCTTAATGCAACTGTTAGCATATTTGCACTTGGCTTCCATTTGCCGCGTTCGCAGCTTACCACAAAAACCCCGAGCAAATTTAAACAACTTTCCTATGTGCTTTTATGTTGTTTTTTTCTCGATCCCCCTCCCCGCAGCTTACCCCGCTGCACTGCGTCGCACTGCATTATCTGCATGGCACACAAAAAACGAGTCGAGAGGCGGCACAAAAATAGATTATATTGTTTGGACTATGACTGTGTGTCCAACGTAGCCTCTAGGCGTTTATGCTGCTGTCCCACCCCCATTTTATGTGTGTGTGTGTGAAAGTGCAAATCGCATAACGCTGGGGTTTTTCTGTTACTTTTACTGGTTGGGTCCGCAGTGACAGCGAAATGCTGCCCGCTTATCTGACACATATTCACACACACACACCTCCACCTCATCCCACACGTGCGCCCGCGTGCCACGCCCAGTCGATAACACAGCAGCAGCAGCAGGCATACTTCATAATTTTTTTCTTTATACATACACATATATGTTGGGAATTTGGCGGAAATGTAAGTGCACGGAGTGCGGTGTGCGCACTGGCACAGAAAAGTATGCTACACTTTTTTCACCGGCTCTTTTAAAAATCTCCCAAGGTGCCCGCGGTACTTAGACTGCTCCAGTTAGCAGAGCAGAGCAGCAGAGTCTCTCTCTAAAGCAGTCCCGATTTGACAACACGAACGTTATTCTTGCAGCTGCCACAGCGGGTGCCAAACTCCCTGCAGACATCCAGCAGTCGCATGCCACTTATCACATGACCGAAGATAACCCGCCGCAATGGATATACCGCCAGTTTCTTGAAGCTAATGCTATAGTGCAGCAGTCCTTGTGGAAATTGCTTGCAATAATCATTAGAATAAGAGAGCACACCCTTTACTTTTCGCGCATCGATAAGCGATTCTCCATTATGATGATTGTCAAGAGCATCGCGTCTCTGTGGCACCACAACTCCCTCCATCCAGAGATCGGGAAATATGTGTAGGAATTTGTGCGCCTGCACATCGTTGTCGGTGGCAAGGCGTACAAATTCGAGCACAACTTCCGGACTCACCTCCGTATAGAGTTGTATGGTGATGCGGCCAAGGAATTGCGCTTTTCCCGCACACAAATCGAAGAAGATGATCGGTCGCAGTATTTCGTTGGGTGTCCGCCTTCGTCTGCCTATCGCTGAAGGCTCTGGCAAATACCGATTGAATTTATTAAAAACTTCGATTGACATCCTTAGCTTTTGTTCTGCGGGCGGAGGCCGTACAAAGCGTTCGTTATGGCAATCTACTTTCGACTTGGCCTGCTCCAGACGGCAACCCAGATGTTTGTTCTCATCCTTGATTCGCTTCGCCACGATTTGTTTGCTCCGCAATTGGGGTTTACGTGCATCGTAAGTGCGATTGAACGAATTAACTTCACCGTTCATTCGTTGAATCGCATTCAGACGCCGTAACATTAGCAGATTCTCTCGCAAGATACCCTGTTTCACGCCCAGTTCACGTGTCAAAGTCCTCAGATCGAGCACCGATCTGTGCTCTTTCTTCGCCGAAAACGGCATTTGTATTGTTGCGCGAGCGCGATTGATTAAATTGCGATAGAGATGGAAACCTTGTAAGTCTCTCAGGCTCTTGAACACTTGTGTGTTATATGCTTCCCTTGGTGTCGTCATGGAAGTTGCTGTTGATCGCTGTTTCCTTTGTACGGCATTTACCAGCAGCCTATACTCCCCGAACGTTGGCAAACGATGTTGGGGCAATATTTTCTGGGCCAGTCCTGCGTTCTTTAACAGAGACTTGGCCAATTTCTGTGCCTGCATTCTGGCACTTATGGCCGTCGGAGCATGTATACTAAATTCCGAGTATCTTGAATCCCGAAACACTTGGTATGTCATTTTGTCTTACGTAAAAGCCTTGATCGTCAGTGGATTAAAACCAAGAACAAACACTAAACAAACACAAGCAAAAAACATGTATTTGAAAACCAACCAATTTTTGAAATTAATTGTATCGCCAACTTCGAGTGGAACAATCTACAAACTGCATTATTTCCTTCTCATCTGCAATTTTTTGAGTTTAGGCTTCTCTTTTGCTCAGTGTTGGCTCTTACCATAATTAAATAAGAACTTACATAAACTTCAAGAAGGATCAAAGGGTGGTCCATAAATCGCAGATCAAGTCGACAAAGATAATACCTGCTACCTTTGCACCTGGTTGATATTGCGATACAATATGAACAAAGTTAGGTACCTACCCTTCGAATATCCCCAGCGCAAAGGGAGTCAGATTAAAGGGTACCTAAGGGCTAAGGATCGCAGCGCATATAAAGCCAGCTGTCTCAGGAGATTTGTACACAGTCAGTGAGCTATCATCATGGCAAGAACTACACCAGTAACTAACTATTTCACGGCCTCTGCAGCACCCAAGCCATCCGTCAGCTCTGCAGTACCGAAGCCACCCTTCAGCTCTGAAACATCCATTATCTGTACAACACCCAAGCCATCCTCCAGCTTTGCAGTACCCAGGAAACCCACTAGCTCT
Source organism: Zaprionus indianus (assembly GCA_018904595.1). Classification (NCBI taxonomy): domain Eukaryota; kingdom Metazoa; phylum Arthropoda; class Insecta; order Diptera; family Drosophilidae; genus Zaprionus; species Zaprionus indianus. Next base: position 4,007,106 of record JAEIHA010000140.1, read on the forward strand.
GCAACATCTACCATCTCTGCAGCACCCAAGCTAACCACTGCCGCCTATGCTGTGTTCTTGCACCGTTCTGTAATGAAACGTAAGCGCGCGCACTTTTTAAAATATTCAGAGACCAAGATTAACTTGAGTGATCACCTGATCGACTCACAGAAGCAACGCATATACTACTGCAGTTACCAGGATGTCAAGTTTATGGCGCGAGAACAGAAATTTAGAAATTTCCTCCACAACAAACGCACTGATCGCCTGAAAGCAATCAAAATGAAGAAGCTTAAGAGATTGCAGTGACGCTTAAAAGGAAGAAAAGAGGAAACAACTCCAGTGGTAGAGAGAAGCACCATGCAGACAAATTTACGCCTTAATACGACAATAATGGAAAGGAAATTTAATTATATATATTTTATCAAATAACCCTTTGTAATTTTATAAGTTAACTCTTAAGAAATCTAAATAAATTCTTTAAAATCATTAAGTACAATTATGTTGTTATTCAACTGGGGAGATTGAACTAGGGGTTTTATTTTCAGTAAGAAGCAGAAAGAGGCAATTCTGATTCCATATACAATATACAGCCATTATTCACGGTAGCTAGCTCGGATAGACATGGCTGCCTGTTTGTAAGAGGAAAAACCATCAAATCATCTTATTTTTGAATGATATCTTATATTATCTACATTAGAAGGTGATGTAACTTGCACTAATAAGCAATATCTGAAAGTTAAGGGTTGCGGGAATACATGGACGAGAACGCTTGACTTTTCAATCAAATCCTGTAGATCCCACTCATGGTGGTGCAAGCAGGTACAAAGTCTGTTCTCGTGTCTTGAACTGAACGAAAAGATAAGCCCGAACAGCAATGCCGAAGTCACACGAACGTGTTTAGACTCGTTCGTGTGGCGGCAGAGCTTGGGCAGAGGCACTTTCTCTGCTGCCACCTCTGCAACAGATAAAGCACTTAGGTAACCTCAAAATGGGGTAAAATTGTATTTAGACAAAGAAGGCGCAGATAAAGGTGACCCACGGAACACCTGCGCCGTCAGTCCTACCTGCGACTTCTGTATCTGGTGCCTGATAGACTAAGCTCAGGTAGTGACATTCTGCGAAAAACCGCAGGGATGACGCCACGCGTCGCGGGATTAGGAAAGGCCAAAGATTAAGGTCAAAGGATACCTGCGAAAATCAAGATCTGATGTGTATATAAAGTTAAGGATCTTTCGAGCACAAAACACAGTCATTGAGTGATCATCATGGAAGCAACATATGCCACACCAGCAGCAGCCGCCTCAGAGGAACCCGACTCTACAATGGCAGAACACAACTCCACTCCGATGGAAACTGATTTCACACCGACGGAGTCCAACTCCAGAACGGTAGAACCCAACCCCGCCTATGCTCTGTTTCGGCATCTTCGCGAGTTGAAGCGGACGAGCAAGCGATCGCACTTTATCAATGTATCGCAGACCAAGATCGATTTGACCGATCAACTTATTTGCAAGGTGAAGCAGCGCAAGAAGCAGGGCACCATCAGCAGTGAGGATCGTGAGATTTTGTGGAGAGAAAAGGACTTTAGGAAATATCTCCGTCACCGAGTCAAGCGTCACGAGAAGGAAATGAGGAAGATCCAGAAGAAGTTGCTCAAGATAAAAGGCTTGTGGTAAAGCAAAAAGTGATAATTAGATGAGGCAGCGGAGAGAGAAACAAACTACAGTGAATGACTACAGTACCATTAGGACAAGTTAATATATTAGTAATCCATAATTTCATTAGCAGATAAGCTAGTTTAGTTAGAATATATTGACGTGATATTTATCAAAGAACATATTATGTACTTTATAAGTTATTTCTTAAGAATGATAAATAAATTTATGACAAACTTAACAAGAAAACCAATTCTGTTTTTTATTGACATTATCATTCATTTCTAGTAATGAACATTGGAGTTCTCAATGATCATTCTCTGCTTATTGTAAACAGATTAGGTTAATTTTATATATCCAATGTAGCATTCATGTGGATTCTTTATATTTTGAAACTAGAAAATTTAAAAGCACGGTTGTTGGCCAAAACTAGCAGCTGCATTTCCTGCCAAATTAGTAGCACTATCTTTGCATTCTTTCCCCTTCTCTTTCTGCTTGTCATTCAGTCCAGGCCTCGCCGCATTTGACAGCAGCTTCTCTTCACTGGCGGCGGCATGTCATGTCATGGGCGAGAATGGCCAAAAAATCTGGTAATCGCTTTCAGAGAATTTCATGGCTGGGCTAATGATTTTCATGCCGTGCACATTCCGCTGACACTTGAAGGATGCACAGAGCGAGAGGGAGGGAGGGAGAAGAGGAGAGCAGCGAGTCGTTGCGAACTTGGTTGTCATTTTAGTTATTGCATTACAGCAGAAGCGACAGAAGCAGCAGCGGCGTCTCTGCGTTTGATTATGTCGCACATTCAATGTGTTCTACTACCTATGAGTGTCATGGCGGGGCAGCTTGCTGCATGTGCTGTGTGCTCGCTTTTAATGGCCTGACACTGTTTCCGTTGCAGCAGCTGCAACAGTAGCGAATTGTCGACAACTGCAACATGAAACTAACGACAACCGGTCCTCAGGGCTAAGGCCAGCAGCAGCAGCTGCAGCTGGAGGAGGAGACAATGGCGGCAGGTCGTGGACTACAACTGTGCAATTTGCTTGCACTTCTTCCGCCTCACAGGCGCGCCCGCTATCTGTACCTCTCTCTCCCACTCTACCTCTCTCACTTTACCTCCCTTTCTCTCTCTCTCCCTTGCACTGCGTAATTGTGATCAGTGGCAGCTCGACAAACTGTGCACATCGCACATCACACGGTGCCAGTTGTCCTTGACAGACGCCATTTAGAGAATGCAAGAGAAAGAGGAGGGTGCAAGAGAGAGAGGGGAGCGCTCGCTTTATTTCCAAAATGGCCGCCACATGCCGTTACAGCCAGCGAATTGTGCAATTTGCAGCTGTCCAATCGAGCTCGCGCGTTTTCATTAGCTTTTGCTGCTTTGTTTTTCCGGCTGCTTTTTAGCCATTTTATTTGTTCAATATTTGCATGCGAAATTGAGCAAAATGAGGGAGTAATAGAGAGAGAGAAAGGTATATAGAATACTTAGATAGTCTTCTTTGTATAAGAAAAAGAGATGTGAGAAGCAATACTAAATACTTTTGAGCCTTCAAAGAAACTATTCACTGCAAAATCAAGAAATCTTAGGTAGCTCCAGAATTTCTAGTTAGTTCTCCCTTAATTCTACTATAGAGTATCCCTGCAGTCGCTCATGCTCTTCTCTAATTAAACAATATTGCACTAAAAAATGTATATAGGGAAAATAGCTAAACGAGCTGCTCAATTTTTAATGGTTTGACATTTTTAATGGCCTCGCGTGACTTAATTGGAATTATGGCTGCATAGAATTGGCTTTATGTCATTAACTAAATGCCTGCCAAAGTGGGTGAATGACAGAGGGGTAGAGGAGAGAGTCGAGGCGAAGGGGCTGCTGCTAAAAGGCCAGTTAGTGTATATTTTGAGCTCAACAAACTAATTTTGCGCACATTTTGCCCGGCAGTCAAAAAGTCAAACACTATTTTGCATAATTTATGGTCAGGTCATTAGCGTGTTTAAAACTGCAGGCCAAGCCGGGCTGAGGCAGGGGTAGAGAGGCAGGAGGCAGGTGGAGGGGCAGCGAGGTAGTAGTGGAGCCATGGCTAACCGCAAGCAAACAAACATAGTTTATAATTAAAACAAAATGGCGCTGCCAGGCTGCACACCCCGACGGCAGACCACAAACACAAATAGACAGAGGAGAGGAGAGAGGGAGCACTGCTCTCTTTGCTCTCTTTCTCTCTCTCTTTCGCATACTCACTGTAGATGTCGCAGTGTTCGCCCTCGTAGTGGGTGCCAAAGCAATCGCATGAGATGCCCGAATAATGGTTGATACACCGCGAGCCAACAAAGCAGAGATTCTGCCGCGAGTCGCACATGTCGGAGCATCCCTCGTTGACATTCTCATGCTTGGTGGCGACCAGCGGAACTATCGGCAACAGATCGGATGCTGCCTTCCCCGAGCTGAGCACCACATTGCGAATGCAGCCGACAAACGATTCGGTGATATATTTGACACCATGCAGCTTCTCCTCCGACGAGAGGCCTGTGAATGGAGGCATGGAATGCGAATTAGATGCGAGCTTGGCACTGTGGGAAGGAAGTAAGGGAGGAGGAGGTATGGGGCCGGGGATTCTCTTGGGTTTGAGGTTTATGGAGCTGGGCGTGCTTAATAGTTGGTCAACATTCGGCAGCACACACACACACACGCGGACACAAACAAGATTAATTAACACGAGTGAAATATTTGAAAGCGGATTTAAACCGAGTGAGTGCAAGGGTGAAAGCGGGTAGCGAGGCAAGGGAATAATGTTTTGTTTACAGTTCGAAAAGTTTTGATGCCGGCGCTTTCATATATATTGTTTAATTAAAAAAGTTCCCATACACTGGGGAAAATAACTCGTGCTGTGCGCAGTTTAAAGTCAAATAAATCCCTTTGAATTAATTTGATAAAGAAACTCGATAAAGAATTCGAATGCCAGCGAACAAAAGGATTATAATATGCGAAATATATATATTTTGCAATGCGCTTTTCACATATTTGTTGTTTGTTTGCTGGATTGATCAATTTTTGATTGACGTCGCGGGATGCAAAGAATGCATTGAAAAGCGATTTCCGTTTGAATATTTTCTGTGAATTGCTGAGGTGCGTCTAAACCGTTGAGCGAGTCCCATTTAACCCCAGCTAACCCCTTTAGGTGGGGGAGGCGTGGGGCGGACTGCAATCAATGGTCCATTCTACGCTGCACAATGTGAGCTCTTCATATTTCGTCAGGGTGTCTGTGTGTGTGTGTGCGGCATTTGAAGCGCCAAATAATTTAATTTTCAAATAGCATACAAAAGCAGCTTTCAAAGTCATATACACGCGCTACACACGCACAAACACGCACTCACACCTACGGAGAACACACTGAGACACACTCACAGCCAAACACACACACACACTTGCTCACACAGTCTCTCTCACACCCACACAATACCTGCAAAATGCGCACTAAACTCAATGGCAAATGAGCAAGTGCAACTGTGTGGGAGACGGTCTAAGCCTGTGTGTGTGTGCGCCAAATTCGATTTTCAATTTTCATTTTCAGATTTGCCGCACCCGCGTTTGCTAGTGTGTGTGTTTCACTTTTTTTCGTTGCACGCTTCCAATTGCCACAAAATCATTGCATATAGTCGAGCATCAGCTTTAATGGCGCTGAGGGAGGTAGCGGGGGGGAGTGGGGTTGGATACTGAAATAGATTTTGTGCGAGGCAAACAGACAATTGATTTTGGCACTCACCTCCGACCAGCACCACCGATGGCAGATTCGTGGAGACGCCGTAGTTGTACTCGTGATTCAGACCTTTCAGATAGACCTCCTCCTGACTATTGTCGACGCGTGCAATTAATCTTGCGCCATGGACATCGATGCGCACCTGTGCAGCAGCAGCGGCAGTAGACAAAGAGACATAGAGAGGGAGAAATAGAGAGAGAGAGTAAGTGAGTGAGTAGGTGAGTCAGAGAGAGAGCGCGAGTAAGGGCAATGGGAGGAGGATGTGAAAGATATGGAGCATAAAACCAATAAACCAGCTAGCTATGCTGCAAGCGCGCTCTTGGCCGATGGGCGTGGCAGTTGCACAAATACACCCGCTCACACACACTCGCACATGCACGCACACAGACAAATGATAAAAATTTATGAATTTATGCGTTTTGGCCCCGAGTTGAAGTTGCAAGCGCTGGGCGATAAATTGTTGTAGTTGTTGCAACGCTGCTGTTGCTGTTGTTGTTGTTATTGCTGCTGCTTTTAGTGCTATTGTTTTTGTTGTTGCTGCTGTTGTTGTTATTGTTGCGCATGAAAAATCTACGAAAATGAATTGCAACTGCTGCGCGCACATTGCAGGGATCAGCTGAAATTCATTAGGAATTTGCGTGTTATTTATGAGTGTCTGTCTGTCTGTGTGTGTGTGAGTGTGCCTGTAGGTGTGTCTGTGCGTGTGCGTTGCCTGGCATCTGCCTGGGTGTGATTAGTAGTGGATATGTTTGTTTTAAATATGGAAAACACGCAACGATCTCAAATGCTTCGTTCGAACGACCAACCTGACCGCCCTTCCTCCCCCGCCAGCCTGTTATTGATGATGATGCTGCCACCAGGAGGACGTCGCACGCTGCGACTGAACCACACACACACTCGTACACGCGTACACTCGTACCCCTTGCCCCTTGCACCCTTCCGACGGAGGTGAGTTAACAAAAGTTGAGCGTTCATAAATCAACCTGTACGCTTTGTTATAAAACTTTGATAAAGCGTTTTACACTAAACAAACCATGCACAGTCAGTATAGTACAACACGCACAGACATGCCACACACTCATGCAGAGACATGCACATGCACGCACATGCAGTCGTACTACACTTACGCATTGCAATCTTGCTAATTGCCTGGTGAACGCATGTGCATGCTAATGTTGCCAACAACAGCAGCAACAGTAGGCACAACAGTAGAAGCAGCAACAACAACAGCAGTAGGAACAACAACAACAACAGCATATGTTGCTGATTGAAGAATAGCAGAGATTAAATCTATAAAACCAAAACGAAGCATTGACTACGAAATTGAAAGAGAATCAATGATACGTTTTGATTTCGTGCTGCACAAAGTTGATTTGCTTTAAGATACTCGTTTGATTTGGAGATAAACATTTTGAAGTGTGAAACCGCTTTGATACCTATTTTGATACTTATTAAATGTTGGCTAACAATTGTTCGCTAATAAATCACTTTCAATTATTTTAGATAAGTTCAATATTCACATAATGCATTTTGATTCCTTGTTAGCCAAAGCTGCTTTCTGCCTTATAAAGACTCAACCAAACAATAACTGAATATACCTAAATACCCAAATGTAATATTTCATCCACAACTCAATCTGTTTATGCATTTAGTCTGCGATTAACTTAAAACTGCGATAAGTGGTGTCACTTAAATGGGTTTTGGTAAACAGACTATGAAAGTCAAAGTGCCCACTGCAGAAGCAAACAACAACAATGACAACGGCAATTGCAGTAACAAGAGGCATGAAAAAAGACGCACTTGAAAAAGGCTGAAAAGCAGAGTCAAAGGCTGCTGCCAGGACATGAGTGAGCAAGAGGTTAGTCTGAAGAGGAAGCTGAAGGCGAGCTGAGGCCAAAACCCGAAAGCTCTTTAGACTAGACTCACCATAACACTGTGCCATTCATCTCGATTTAAACTCTCACCCACTGTGACACTCGTTGAATGCTTGCCAAAGACATGTACAACCTTTAGCTGGCCCTTCTCGACAATCACATAGAGTGCATAGGGGTCCAAATTAATGCGATCCGGATTCTTAACATTGTGATAGACGAGCAGGCCGTGCGGCAGTCGTGTGCGAAATTGAAATGAAATCTCACGGCAAAGTCTGCAAAGAACAAGAGTAAGAGAAAAATGAAACAGCATGAGAGATAAAGCAAGAGAGAGAGAGAGGGAGTGAGTAAGTGCGAGCTAGACAGATGGTGTGAGAGCCAGAGAGAGATTCAAGTTGTCTGGCTGACAGACTTTTAAATTTATTTGCTCTCTCTCTTTTTCTGTCTGTCTCTGCCGGCGACAACATGAGTTACAATTAAAACTACAGTTCAAATTGCCAGTCCAGCCAAGAGCAGCAACAATAACAAGAACAACAGCAATGATAAGCGGCCTGGCAACAAAGTTAGTATGTTTAATTTTATTTGACCTGTCCAGTGAGCAGACTGTATTTAAATAATCATTTTTATCTTAATTTAATATGCAAATGGCAAATGTTTGTATAAATTGAATTTTAAATTTTCTTCAAGTGCCCCCAAGGCGAAGAGGTCCTGCCAGACAATCAACTTCAACTGCAGCAGCTAGGACAGGCGGTAAACAACTACAGTAATTGCTTAAAGTGGCCAAGAAATGTGCAAGCTGCAACTAATTGCAGCTACAACGTGCTCAAAGCACAGTTAGTTAACCCATTGAAGGCGTCCGAATATTTCTTATGACTTTAATTGGCCAAATAAAAAACGAGAAAGAAAAGTTCTTCTTTGGTATGCCAAAAGTTTTATACCCTTGCAGGTTCTTGTCTGCTCTGATTGTTCCAGTACTAGTTATATCATTTTATATGTTATATGTGTAACTGAGAGAAGAAACAGACAGGTATGACTATAGACAATACATAAACTCTATAGAGTTAAGATGTCTCCTAACATGCGTTGCATACTCCTGGATAAAAATGAATATACCCTCTGCAAGGGCATACTGATCTGCAGATATTTCTTAATTAAGAGCTGCGTAAGTTGCTCGCACTTAAGTTGTTGTTGTTGTTGTTGGTCTTTCTGGGGTTAAGCTGCGACAATCTGGCAAATGACGCGCGCGAGATTCAACGCGTCGTGCGTCGTTTGGTGGCGCATGCAAAATGCAAGAAGACTTCAAAAATGCCGCACAATGAAATTGAGGTAAGTGTGCCAGGCACACTGGACCAGTCCCCACAGGACTCTCTCTCTCCCGCTCTTTCTGTCTCTCTCTCCCACGCCCACTCACCTTAATTGAAATGTCTGTATGATGTCGCCGTCCATTTGGATGAACGTGTTGTTTTTGGCGAACACGAAGGTCTTGTCCTGACCCGTTTCGGCGAATGTTAACTCGGGTCCGCGTTGCTCGATAGGCACCGGCGTGGTGCCACTCCCATAACCACCCCCGCCGCCATACCCACCACCGCCAGCACCTCCTCCGGCACCACCATAGCCTACTGGCAGCTGTGCTGGACTTGGCGTGTAGCTGGCCAGCGAGGATTCTGTGGTGCTGGGCTCGCGTGTGGTCGACTGCAAAAATGGCGGTAAAGTGTCTGCAAAAAGAAAGAGAAGAAGGGAAGGGAAAGGGAAGGAACACTTTTGATAGCTGATAGACTTCTGATTGACAACAATAATTCGCTTACGTGGCCCGCCAATGCAATGGTAGAGGCACTCGGCCTCAGTGCTAAAGCGATTGTGCGGATTGCCATCGCAGCCACCCCAAATGAAGGTGGTGCACTCGCTGGTCGATGGTTCGTAGCGCCACTTGTAGATGTACTGCTTGCATGGCCCGGGATCTCCGGGTCCAGTGCAGCGTTCGTATTGCTTCTCTTTGGGTGCCTGCAACAGCGCTGAGTTGTTCGAGCTGCCTGCAGCTCCAGCACCACCGCCACCAGCTCCACTGCCCCCGGCACCGTTACCAAGCGTGTTGCCACCGGCATTCAGCTCTTGGTTTGATTGACTGCCACTGCCGCCGCCGCCGCCGCTGCCACCACCTCCTGGCGAACTGGCACCGCCACTGTTAACGCCGCCTGAGCCCATGCTGCCATTGACGATGCCAAGACCAGCGCCGCCGAGTGTGGGCAAATTGACGTTGCCCGCCGCGTTGCCATCACCTGACAGTATTGTGCCATTTGGCAGGCTTAGCGCAGCAATCTGGCCAAGGCACAGCAGCTGCAGCACGAGTAGAGGCAACAAGAGTCGACGCCTCCGCTGACGCCGTTGCGACGCCAGCACATGCAACATGCTGTAGGCGCGTTGCTGCAACAAAGTTAAATTGATGCGAATGGTTGTTGACTGCAGAAAGAGGGGAGAAAAACATATATAGATGAATATTCAAATAAAATAGATGCATTTAATATTTAAATTTACATAATTTAGGCACAAATTAATTTTTAATAAATATTTGCATTTTTAATTCTCAAAAATTAGGGTTCGACTGCAAAGAGACCAGGGGAAATGAATAAATAAATTATGCAAATATATCGCACATAAATATTGTACATATATTTGCATAATTTAGGCTCTAATTAATCATTAATAATTATTTACATATTTGTTTTCCCCTTAATAAAGTCAATTTCTGCTTGCGCACAAAAGTGTGCTACGAAAAAATTAGCTGCCACTAGACTCGCGTCCTTCCGCCTCCTTTTACCATTTCTCACTCTCTTTTTCCTCTGCTTCTCGCTGTCTACGCCTTGTGTTCATTAGATTTGTGGTAATTGCACTATAAATTCACTGGGGCAATTTACTTGCTCGTCACAGCAGAAGAAGCAACGGCGCAAAGAAGCTATCACAGCTTATGATTTCAGCTACTTAATATGTGTCTGCCTCCTCCCTTGTCTGTGTAACTGTAAGTGTGTGGGCGTCTGTGTGTCTCTCTGCTGGAACAGTTTACTATTGTCATGGCGCAGTAGTATAAATCCCATTTACATCATCATGCTCATCATCATCAGTCAATGTCTGGCTGAAAATGAAGCGACGCTGCATTTCTTGCTGGCATTTAACGAAAACGAACTTTTGTGCTTACACTTCCGCCGGAAATGTGATGACACACAGACACACACAAGGAGAAAGAGAGACAGCAGATCTACCCATACACACAGCTACGTCGAAAAGTTGCTCTAAAGATGCGTGAGCTTCAGCTTGAGCTTGAGTTGATTTACAAGTAGCTTATCGTCGAGGAAAAAACTGTCAAAAATTCAAAAATAATGATGCGCACAGTTTACACTAAATGCCCCCAGAATAAATGGGCGTGGCACACTGAAGCATCAAAGGGAAATGACCAAAAAAGAGCAAAGTGGAAATTAAGTTTTTCAAGCCAACGCAAACTTTGTTGAGTTTTGCATAACGTTCAATGTGGGGCGTGTGTCTCGGTTTGTTTGGCTTTCAACTTGCCGTCACGACGGCTTTCCTTCCTTATCTCCTACCCTTCTCCCTTTGCACTGCCAACATTGTTGCCGCTTTTGCTCAATCCTTTTTTGTAGCCATTTCCGTTTCATAAGCAATTTTTAATTGCGGCTTTAGCTGTCCGGCTAGAGTAGGAGTCCTGCAGCAGAATGAAAAATGAGCAGGGCCAAAGTTCATGCAAATTAATAAACCTCAGAGAGAGAGGAAGTGAAGTAAACACCAGAGTGGCAGAAAGAAAGAGAGATAGAGAGAGGTAGGGAAGAGCGAGAAGAGTTGTTCGTGCAGTCTGATGTCAAGAATGCGTTGGCTGGCCAAGCTATTGATGCATGCCTGCGTCGTCGTTCTCGGTTGCAGAGCCCGCACGTGCGTGTTCAAGCCTGTCCTGAGTAACTCAAAAAGGGTGTTGCATTTGAACACCTGCAGCACGACAGGTAAGCGCTGAAGTTTACCTAACTTTTGGGCTGGGTTAACCCATATTACATTAATGCCACAACTCGTAAAGCCGCTGCAGTACCAAAATGTGACACAGATAACACCTGCGCTTACTGCCCTACCTGTCGCGACTTCTGCATTTGCGGTCCGCCATAAACTAAGCTCAGGTAACGACACCCTAAGGAATAAGGCACGAAAAATCACGACGCCGGCGCTTCGCGTTGGGGGATTAAAAACAACCCTTTATTCTGGAACGTTCTAGGAGTGCAGCATATACTAAGTCATCGGTCTCCGGAGGAGCACAGGTAGAGATCATAACCGCATCACTGGATTACAAGAGCCAGGACACGAAGGATACCTGTGAAGGTCAAGTATCTCAGTGTATATAAGTTCAGAGGTCTCAGAAGATCGTTACACAGTCAGTGAGTGATCATCATGACAGCAACAACTCGTACTACATCCGTTGGGCCCGCAGCATCCACCGCTTTCGCAGCAGCCAATGTCACCTACGCCATGCTCTTGCATCGTTCCGAGATGAAGCGTAAGCGCATGCACGTTTTAAAATGGTCGCAGAGCAAGATTCGCTTGACCGATCATCTGATTGTCAAACAGAAGCAGCGCATAGCCAGCTGCAGTAACGAGGATCTTCAGTGTATGGCGCGAGGACAGGACTTTAGGAATTTTCTCTACAATCAAATTGTTCAGCGCCAAATGCAATTGAAAGTTGATGCCGCAAAAGCACGAAACCCATCTATTGTCATCGCAGCACCCAAGCCATCCATCGCAGCCGTAGTGCCCAATCCTCCAATCAACGTTGCAGCGCCCATCAATGTTGCAGCGCCCATCAACGTCGCAGCGACCATCAACGTCGCAGCACCTATCACTTCAGCAGCCGCAGAACCCATCGAATTCGTAGCACCAATGCCATCCACTCCAGCATTCGCGGTGTTCATGCATCGTTCCGAGCTGAAGCGGAAACGTATGCAATTTTTCAAAATATCGCAGACCAAGATTTACTTGACCGATCAACTGATATTTGAATTGAAGCAGCGCAATGGCAACTACAGCAACGAAGATCATCAGTGTATGCTACGAGAAATGGGATTCAGAAACTTCCTCAATCGCGATCTCAACCGCCATAGGCAGGCAAAGGCTATGCAGATGAAGGTTCCCAAGCTAAAGAGATTGCAGTGAAACTAGAGGCAGATGTGAACAGGGCAGGACAAATCGAAAAGGAATCTTTTCCGTGATATTAATTGTAATTTTTGTGAATTGTATAAATTAAAATTTAAGAAGTCTAAATAAAATCATCAAAATTAAAGTTAAATGTGTTCTTTCTCATCTGCAAAGATCTGACTAAAGGTTTCTCCTTCAACTCTGTAAAGTATGCTACAAAAAGTAAGAAATCAGAAAAGTTAGACATACACAATCGTGCATGTTCAACTTGTTTCATTTTGGTTGTGAAATTGTAGGTGATGCCGCCACACCTGCACTGCCCACCCTACCTGACACTTAAACTCCTGGAAGCGGCTGCGGCGCGCGGTAAGCCAAGCTCAGGTAAAGAAAAACCGCAGCGCAGTGGCAGCGGCTCGCGGGATAACGTAATAAGGTCAAGGGATACCTGCGATGGTTAAGGATCGCAGCGTATATAAAGTCAGAGGTCTCAGGAGCTCTGTACACAGTCAGTAAGTGATCATCATGGCAGCAACCACTATTACTCGTACATCAGCAACAGCTTCATCCGTCTCCGCAGCGCCTCAGCGACCCATCGCAGCTGAAGCACCCAAGCCAAAAATAGACGTCAAAGCAACCATCGGCCCCGCACCAACCACCGCCGCCGCCGCCAAGCCGCCCACCGTCGCAACATTTCGGCCACCTATCTTTGCAACACCTAAGCTACCCACCCCAGCCTTTGCTGTGTTCCGGCATCGTTCCGAGCTGAATCGGAAGCGTTTGCACTTTTTCAAAGTGTCGCAGACAAAGATCCACTTGACAGATCATCTGATCCACAAACTGAGACAGCGTAATGGCAAATGTAGCTACCAAGATCATCAGTTTATGGTTCGAGAAATGGGCTTTAGGAATTTTCTGCATCATCAACTCGTCCATCGTCATATGCAGCTGAATGCAGCAATCAAAATGAAGAAGGTTCCCAAGCTGAAGAGATTGCAGTGAACGCAGAGTGAGACGTAGAAGATGCAGGAGAAGAAGAAACAACAACTGTGGAAAGCCAAACAAACCAACGACATATTTATTGGTATGAATGGAAATTCAATTGAATAAACAAGAACATATTTACGTGATACTTATGGAAAACTCTGTAACTTTTAAATGCTAAACTAACTATAATAAATATAAAAATTAAAATTAAACTAAAATTGTGTTCTTTCTTATCTAAAATGATTTGACTGAAGCCTTCTTTTACAACTTTCTCATTTGGTTTACAACTTATTAACTGATTGTCAACTTAAAACTTCATATGGCAAAGTCATAACTCCAACGTTTTCTTTGAGTAAATAGCATCTGTTGAGATTTAAGCAATAAATCGACCCCAACAAAGTCAAATTCAAATGCTTTCTCAAACTGCTGGTTAAGCGTTAACATGTACTTCAATAAGCGTATGCAAACTTCGTTATTTATGAAAATTTTCCATTTCTCGGCTTCATGACAAGGAAAAACGTTTTAAATTATGCACGTGTGTATCTCTCACACACACACGCACACAACAGCAACAACTAGTACAGTGAGAACAGCAACAATAGCAAAGCCAGTAATAACAGCTATAACAACAGAAACAACGCGCCGACCGGCATCGCCTCCTCCCCACTAAATTGCACGTTTTGAGGCAGGCGTCGACGCCTTCGCGTGAAAGCGAACACAAAGAAAGGGAACAAGAAAACAACAACAATAAGACACACACACACATACAACAGGGAAAGGCAAGGAAAGTGTAGAAAAGCGGAGAGAGAAGCAAAGAAAATGGCGATAGCGAAGGCAAAGGCGAAGGCGAACAAATGAAAGCAAGTGAAGTCAAATTAAATTAAATGACAGATGTCTGACATTTTGATAGTCATGTGTGTGCGCAGTGCACGTTTGTGTGTGTGCGAGGGTGTGTATAATATAAGCACATGCAAATACACACACGCACACACACACACGAGACACACTCATGCGCTCGCCGCACGCCTGTGCAAGACAGCGTGAGGCGAAATGCACATGCACTTGCCCCCAATGCCGACGCCCCTCAGGCGTCAAGGGGCGTGGCCCGACCCGGCATTGTGTTGCCATTGTTGGTGTTGCTGTTGTTGTTGCTGTGCATGTCTCCCAAGTGTTGCCCGCGTAAGCGTAATGAATTAAAATAACTTGATTGCTTGAAATTGAACGAATTGTTGCTGGTGCGAGAGAGAGAGGGAGCAGGCGAGAGGGAGGGATAGTGAGAGGTAGGTTTGTCGCATACGCTGTGAATCTTGCTCTAGAATGACAGCGGAAATTGCAGCGACGTTTGTCTGTATGCGTGTGTGTGTGTCTGTGTGTGCGTACGTGTGTGTAAATATTTACTGAAATTTGTGTATTAAGTGACGTCGACAACGGCGCCAGTTGCATTTAGTAGTTGCTATTATTGTTGTACTTGCTGGCAATCGCTTTGCTATCAAGTCAAGCAAACTCACACACACACGCACGCACACTCAGAGTGTATATGGATATAATAAAAGTCACGCTGCCTGAATGAAAGCATTAAGCAAGAGCAAGAGGGGGAGACAGAGTGAGAAGAGACCTTCCCCACTAACTGCGTGGGCGGCAACTCACTTCCATTTGATAAGAAGGAGACACACAAAGCGCTGCAGGCGGCAAATATATCTCATAATACTGTAAACGATATAGCCAACCAGGAACAGGGCCGCAGCGTGGCGTGTGAAGGATATGCGATGCACGAGGGCACTCGCCTGCCAGGGGCACCTTTGTTCGTCCAACAAAATTGAACAAGTACCCTAAGATTTGGAATATAGAAATTTGGTTTCTTAAGTTGCTGAACTAGCTGAGATCTTAGTGTTTAAACGGACGGACAGGGCTAAGTTGAGCATTATGTATACTGTAGAAGGGTATATACATATATCTCAAAACTAAACTTGACATTGCCAAATCCAGAATGAGTTGATGTACTACAGTTAGTCTTAAGCTTCTTCATCTTGTGAAATGTTTTCCTAAGTACAAATTAAATTAAAAATTTTCAAGCAAGGCAATTCCATTAGTGGCCTCGCGAAGTTTTGCTCAAGGCCCGCCGAGGTCACTGTTACGGCCCTGGCCAGGATAAAGTGTGAATTACGCAGAGCAGGCAAAATATATCTATTTGCTGCCTTTGAATGCGGGCAAGAAAGTTGAGGAAATATTACTAAGCTAACGAGAGTTCAATTTGAAAGGATACTTTCTAGATGATATGGTGTAAAATAAATACATAAATATATATATAAACTTATAAACAAAATATATATCGTAATAACGCAAACATATTGCACATTCTAAGCATAACTTAATAGCTCTCACAACTGTTACACTTGCCCATGACTTGACTTCAACTTAATTAGCAACTTTGGCAGCCCGAACCACATTTCAATCTAATTGTCTCTCACTCTCTCTGTGCATTTCGAGGTCGTAAATTAGATTATGTTTAAGTACTTTAAAAATGATTTGATGACTGCTTTCACGAAGCAGCATCCCCTTGCTTACTTGCTGCCCCTCTCTATGTTCTTCTTCTACAACTAAGTCGAAAACTATTCCATTTAATTAAACAATAAGTGCTTGAAATTTGCCAAAAGTTTATGCAAGTTTTGAGTCACACTCAGTCGCACACACACTGGCACACACACTGGCACACTCCTCACTCACTCACTTAATAGACGTTTAGAATTATTAAACGAAATTTACACGCTCGGCTGAGTCTCGGAGTCGAAACTCTTGTTTGATTGTCTGAGGTTTCCGTGTCGCTTGCTCGCTCCATATACGAAAGACTCTGTTTGTCAGTCTGTCTGTCAGTCTGCTCTTTTGTTATGGCATACATAAATAATTATTGTTTAATTTGCCTGTAGCTTTAGCAATATATATAGAGTTGTTTGTTGTGTTGTGTTTGCAACGAGTGCAACGAACGGCCCAACAGGCGCTCTCAACAGCATCGAATTATGCAAATTCTACAGGCACTGAGCACTTTTTAATGGAGCTGCCGTGCCGGGCATCTATAATTGAGACACGACGACGACGACGATGTTATGACTCCGTACTTTATTATGGTCTGTTATAAATATAAACAATGTAGAATGCACTTACTGTGTACACTTTCTTATAAATATACAACAAGCCCGGCTGGCAGCGCGTGACGTCTCATAACGTGTTGCATCTCCTCGTGTACTCCATATAAACGTGTATATGTATATATCTATCAGTTATATACATATATGCATGTTTGCACAGTCGTCTTGAAGTTAATTTATGCACTCACAAAAGGCAAATTTGTATTTTGTAATTGCCTTTGCCTTGTCTATTCAAACTCTCTCTCTTTTTCTCTGCGTCTCTTTAAAAGCACTTTGGCAAATTCCGATTTATGGCTTTCAATTTGATTTATTTTTGCCTAAAAATTTAAGTGGCATTTTAAGCGTTGATATTAAATTTAAATATTGAAATTTACTCTCTCTCTCTTTGGCATTTCATAGGTATTTTCTATATCCACTCACTTTGCATTCCTTGCACAGACAACAACAATAAATGCTTTTGCATTGTTTTTTATTGATTTAGAATATTTCTCTTTCGCTCTTGTTTAATTTATTTATGCACTCGCGATAAAGAGCAAAATTTATAACTTTTGCTTGGGAAAATACGAAAGCATTAATTGACATTATTTACAATTTACATAAATGTGTGTTTGGTATTTTGTATTTCATATAATTTGGTTTTTGATTTGGCTTTCATTTGCAATTTTGTAACATTTCTCTTTTATTTTCTCCCTTTTTTATTAGCTGAAAATTAGCATATTAATAAATATGCGATATATGTATATTTTTGCATATATGCTGATCCATTTTCACGCACATAAACACACACGCACACACAGGTACACTCACGCACATTTCGTATTAATTTGCCTTCCGTATTTTATTTTTCCCGGCACTTGCCACAAATTGCACGTACAAACTCACAAGTAGATAAATATGCATAAGTAGAAATTAAACCAATTGAAAGTGCGGTGGTGTTGTTGTTGTTTTTTATTTATATTATATTATTATTAACTGACTGCGAAATGGCTTAATTACTTGCAATTTGTACAAGTTTAAATGGAGCGACAGTAAAGAACGATAAGCTTCAATTCGATTGGGCATTTGAAGTGGAATTCGGTTGCAGGAAAAGCGCAAACCAAGTTTAACCGGGCTTAACTGATGCTCTGCCAACTTATTGATTAAAGAGAGTGAGCAAAGGAGAGAGGTGGAGAGGGAGAAGGAAGCATGCGAGATAGAGTCTAACACACTGACACGCTTAAATCATTATAACGCGACCCACACACGCATCGCACGATACACGCTCAATACGTGTAATGTTGAGTGTGGCACGAGATGGTTAAGGGGGGAGAGGGGGCAGGGGGCAAGGCAGCCGGCCCAAAATGAGGTCAGAGTTCACGCTTTCGCGTGTGTGTGTGTGTGTGTTTGCTGCCAAGGATATGCCAGCCGTTGCACTGTGCTATTGCGTTTTATATTTTCGCTATTTTATTTCTGCTGACGCCAACGAAAACAACTGAGGCTGTTTGCCAGCGAGTCTCTGCATGTGTATGAGTGTGTGTGTGTGTGTGGGCGTGTCCTGCGGCTGATGAATCAACTTTTGCCTTTACTCAAGTCACGAAACACAAACGAAACGAAACCGAACCAAACGAAATCACAAACGAAGCGCAAAAGGGAAAACAAAAGCCGAAACCTAGACGTAGACGGGGGAGAGGGACATTGAAAGGTAAAGGGGGAAAGGGAAACACCGGCAAAGTCGAATTCTCGCGCGAGGATTACATTTGCGTGAAAATCCGGCACAATCGAAGCACTGTGGGCAATTCCACATCGACACCACAGCAGAGAGAGAGAGAGCTGCTTAAGCCGCAGACAGCAGCTGCCTGATTAAAACGAGCTCGAGGCGAACGGACAGCGCGGCCAACGTGACGTATGCGTAACGAGAATTCATTGAATCCTTTTTGGTCTTGGCACCGCAAACTACTAATTGCCCAGGATAACTGACTGACTGACTGCGACTAGTTCGTTTGCCTTTAATCCACTTGCTTTGACCTACGCGCGGCGACTAAAGCCAGCGCAAGTGTTTAACTTAAAGCGACTGCGTGCGTTGGCCGCGACAGCGACGGCGACGTCGACAGCGAAAGCGCGACAATGCTTGTTAGCGTGTCGAGCAGCGACAATAACAACAACAATAACAACAAGGGGCAGCAGGCAGCATATTAAGCCGGGCAACAACAACGAAAGCGGCGTCACGCACGCACACACACACACACACATGGAGAGGGCTGACAACACCGTCGTGCGGTCTTCTGGCGGTCTTGTAGTATGGCGTGTGTGTGTGTGTATTGGGTGGTATCTGGAATTGGCTATGCTGGGCAGAGCAGGACAGAGCAAGGCAGGGCGGGGGTGCGGTACGAGGCGATTTGCTGCGGCTTAGCCATTAAACTGTGCACATTATTAGTTTAAGTTCGTCTGGACTTGGGTCAGTGCTACCGATTAACCGTAATAGGCGTCAATTGGAAAATTGCCACTGATATGCCACACGACCGACGCAGAGTCTGAGACAAAGCTAGAGGTTATGTACACACAGAGAAAGAGAGACAGAGAGAGAGAGAGAGAGTACACCCAACTGTGCAACATGTATAGCTCTACATGGGCACCTTGTGCCAGGCAAGGTGTATAAATATAAACACCAAAGCACAATGCAAGTTATATTTACAAGTGGATCGTAAGTGGTATATAGTATATACTTAATCAGGCATATAGTATAGTATTAGATACTGGCTAGTATCAGAATGTAGATGGGGTATGCCAAGTACTGCACTTGCTGAAGGTGCTTGACTGATCGAGATAAATGCAATTTAATTAAATTGAAGTGATAAGAGATAGAGAGAAATTAGAACTATACACTGTAAAGGCACCCTTTTTTATTTGTATTCCATTATGAACTCTACTCTGATATATAGTGCTCTTATTTGTCGTAGAATAATGATATTTATATATAAGAAGGATATGTTCTTTCAACAGTATTGTTCAGTAAAAAAATTTGTAAAAGATTCTCGAGAGTTGTTAGACAGCGTCATAGACTTTCAGGCCTATGAGTAACCTCCATTTTATCTTTTGTATGTAGTATTGTAAGTAGTATCCTCCTGTTAGTGTACTCCCTAGTCGACTATATGGTAGATGCTTATAAGGTCTTTAGCTTTCTATTATGCTCTTAACTCTTTAGACTATATCCCTATCTATACGACATCGTTGTATTTCTGTCTTGTAAACCTGAACTGTTTTTCTATTGTATTTTCTTACACTTGTTGAACTATACAGATATAGTACTCCATCAATCTTAACTCTCTTACTACATTACCTTCTGCCTATCCTACATCCAAAAGTTAGCGTACTTCCTAGTCGCCTTTAGCTCAACTCTTCAGTAACTTTGTGATTTGTTTGATGCTGCCTTATGTAAATATTTGATGACACTTGTTATAGAGCTGCGCCTGGTTGAATGTATGCTTGTGTGTGCTAGTACGTGTGTGTGTGTGAGTATGTGTGTGTGTGTGCACCCATTTGTTCGCTCATTTAAAATTCAATTTATTTTTGGCAAACGTAGAAAAGGAAAATAGACGAAATGCGGCATAAAAAGCAAGACACAAAAATTTGCATTGCTTTTGGCATTGATTTTTGGTGAGCAACAGAGTGAAAGGGAGAGTGGGGAAAGGAAAGAGAAAGAGGGAAGAGTAGCAGCCGAAACCGTTGCCTTGCTCTGATACCGTTTTACTTGGAATTCTGTCTTTGTAATTCGTCTCGCAATTGTCTTAATTCGAAAATTGCAGCTTCGCAGCTCGCGCAGCATTGGCTCCAGACAAATTGTGGACATGCACGAGCATGTCGCACAGCTGGCAATGATAATCGGCAAGCTGCGATTTTGGACGTTGACACGCAGCAAGCAAGCAACCCAACGGGTCTCACTTGAACAGTTAAGGCAAGCTGACAAACAGACAAGCGCTGACATGCGCGAGAAGCCGCGCCGCTTGACTTTTGACCCTGACACCGCTTGCGTGCCCCAGTCCAATAAGCAGCCGCACTGGAGCAAGGCTTGGCTTGGCTCTGTCCTCCTGTTTTAATTAATTTTTACGACTAAGATGAATATCATATGAATAGCTAATGTCACCGATTGTCGAAGAGATCGCAAGTAATAACATTCATATATATAGGTATATAGTGCATATATAGTATAGCACATAAGCGATTTTGATTTTGATGCTGTCACATGACCGAACCGCAGATAATGAAACTGAAACGCAGGCAGCGACGCAACAGCTGAGGCAGCGCCTGAGACCCGGCAAATGAACTAGTTGTGGCTGCGGCAACAACAACAGCAACAGTAACTGCAGTTAAAGCAACAACAAAAACACTGGCATCAACTCATTGAGCAATAGATAGATAGATAGTGCGGCCGAGGGGGCCTAAGCAAAGCTGAGATCACGTGCGGTTTGTCTTTGATAGTGCGGAAATGGAACTAGGAGTGACTTCGCGATACCCTGTTTAAATGTCGAATGTACTGCAGATGCTCCCAACTAAGATCCTTTCGTTTCAAATATAATTTATTAGTTTATTTATCAATTAATGAAAATAATTTATTTATTAAATAATAAATTAAAAAAGTTTTTTCAGGCTTAACAAATAAACTCAATATAATATGAGCTGAATACATTTATGCAATCATGTAGCTTTAAAACACCCTGTTAGAATATGAGAGAGCCAAACTACTTAATTTATGGTTTCCCCCAGGCTACTATATCTATCATACCCGTTGTTTTTGTTTTTATGTGCAGGGTATAAGTTTTGTATGCAAATTTCACTTTCACAGTTTTTAATTGCAATTGTTCATCAACCTTTTTTTTGTAGGGTATCATAGAAACTTTAAGTCACTTGTATTTTCTTGATATATTTTTTCTTTTAATTTCTTTTCTATAGTCTTGACATGTTTACTTGTAGATTATTTTCTCGTCAGTAGTTTGCAGTGTTCTATCAGATCCAGCTATATATACAGCATATAAATTTTCTATACATATTTTCATTTTCACAACCTCATCTTTACTACCATACCCTCTTCAAAGGGTATCTTCACGTCTTGCCACACGTGTTAACAACACTCAAGGCGCGTCTTTATATTTTCTGTTGGGTTGTTGACATCAAATCGGGTTTTTCTGTCGCCTTTGTCGGGCCCACACACAACAATCCCAAGTAGACAGCCCAAATATTAACTTAATTATTGGGGGAATCACTTTACAAGTGCAAATCGTGCGATTGTAATTTAATTGGCTTGATTTTTTACCATATCAATTCAAATTATATTTAGCTGAATAATAAAAGTGATTATGCCAACGGCTTACCCTTTGTTAAGCAGTGTATATTGGCTTTGTAATGAAGAAAGATTGAAAAAGTAAACTGCATTCAGTAGCAGCATTAATCTACTGATTTAACAACAAAAATATCTGGAGTATAAATTAAACAACATTAATATTAATGAGAAATACTCTGACATGATCTATAGCATCATATAGAACACCATATAATCGCTTATTGCTGAGTAAATATTAATCTTTGATGGGAGAAATATGCTAATCAAGTTAGTCAGCAACAGAAGTTATTATCAATTGACCCATTCAGTCAGTGTATTACGTCTCTCGACTATATCTATATATCTTTCTGGTTGTTGTTGTTGCGTTGAATTAGTATATGAGTATTAAGCATGTGTTGTCATTGTTTATTTTCAGACAGCTCGCCTAATTAGGGGCTGCAGTCACTTGTGAAGGCGAAAAAAGAGCGTAGCACGAACCGAGCTTACAAATATCACAGATCATTTATGTGCCACACATGCGCGTGTGTCTATGTGGCAAGTGTGGCAAATTAGCAGCACGGTATGGCATTGTAAATCGGGCAAAGCTAATGCTAATGCCAATTGTTGTTGCTGTTGCCAAAGCAATTACAAAGTGGCAGGGAGAACAAAATGGTATTTTAATTAAATTTAAATTGTATTTACTGTTGCTGAACTGTAATGTATTGCCATGCACGCACACTCGCACACACACACGCGTAATGCAATTAAATTATACACACACTTGAACACACACGCCCACACACACCGCACACACTGTGTCGAGGCAATTGGGCCTCTGCCTAAGCTGCATGCAAACAGTTAAACACTTTTTTGCTTGTTGCCTCGCTTTAATCAAGTCAGCTGATTACAACAACAACAGCAACGAGAACAATAAATAAATAACAACAACAATAATAATAAACAACATGAATAAAGCTTGGCACAGATCTTAGCCGAATTTTCCATTATAAATCATATGTAAACAACAAATTTTTAATTGCCATAACAAACAAGTTAGCTGAGGCGGGTGCTGTAAGTGAATGAAACAAAGATACCCTGTAAGTAGCAAGAGAACGATGAAGATAACAAATACTAGACAATTGAAGGAGTTTGACTTGCTTTGTAGTATTTCCTTATTTAACAGGATATGCTGCAGCAGTATGTCTCTGGACATTACAGAGAGTATGCAAAGGCGGATGATACCCAGAGAACTGCGCGATGAAGATACAAAATACTCAAAAATTTACTGAGCTCAGCTCCCTGCATACTTCCTTCAACTTTTACAGGGTATACTGCCGCAGTTGCATCATCTTTGTTGGTTCCGCTAATCTTGGCGCAAATAGAGCCCACTGTTCTAGGCGTTATTCGCAGAGCTCTCTTCTCATTATCGGCGCAGTTCAAATACGCTGTACAAATAGGAAATTGCTCTGGCACCTTTCCCTCTCACTCACACCTGCCCCCTTTTACACCTGTACAACAATTAGAATATCTTACTGCGGGGATTCTAACTGCATTTGTCAGTCTGTTCTCGGTTTATTTATGATGCTTCGCCGCTAAATCACTTTTCATTGCAGTTAGATAAGCAAAGCGAGACGTTTTATATAAGCGATGTTTGAAATTTGAATTTGAATTTCCACTGGGAAAGTCATATAGATTAATTATAGCGTTCATTCAGTTTAAGTTTATTGCCGGCATCAATCAATGGATCAATCAATCAGGCATACCAAGTGCAGGTCGTAAATTGTACTTGAGATAAGGGACTCACTCACTAGTCGCACCTGCCTTCTTACCTTTTCGCCAGCGCCAGGCGTTAAGATATTCCCAAAATTGTGTAGAGCACTGTCTGGCTCCCCTCTCTATAAAGATTTGATTCACACAATAAATATCGCACTTTTTTGCTCAATATTTTTGCAAATACGTTATGCACTTTCTTGGGAATAAATATCGAGCTGGAACTCAGCTTTGGCACTTGTGATCAAACGGATTTATGCGACTTTGTATTCGGGGCTTTTAATTAACACTTCCGCACGGCAGTTGATTCATTCCAGCTGCGTTGAGATTCTTTTTCCTACTTCGGCTTAAGTGGCTTCAATTTAAACGCAGGAATCTTCTCAATACTCAAGCCCGGGCGCCACACGTACCGTAACCGAACCGCACGAGCGAGCTGCAGAAACCCAACTAAGCGACAGGCCCACCAAGCGAACCGAATGGAACTGAAGCGTCTGGCAGACTGATAAGCTCCCCCAAACACGATCGCGTACGATCCACACTCACTCACATTCACGGAGCGGCAGAGTGTTTGTGAGAGAGAGAGAGAGAGAGCGCATCGCGTGGGAGTTACTGCAGTGTGCCAAATATCGCATGCGAGAGTGTCAGAGCAATAAGAGAGGAGGTTATGCTGAGAGTTTTGAATTAATCAATTTTATTTGATTAGTATTTAACAATTTCTTTGATCTTTATTAGTAACAAATATATATGTAAAACTTGTGTATTATAATACTTGATATAATCACAACTCTTTATATTATACACATGTTGTTTGGCATTTTTTTTTTCGTCATTTTAAAGACATACCATTTTATTTCTTCTATACTCGATCTTCTATCCGTCTTCTTTACTGTACATTCTCCTAAAATTCCAACCATAAATATCCCATGACATTAATTTGGAGCTCTTTAAACGATTTTATATACACGCGCTACATTACTGGATCAATGTTCTTACTATAAGATAGAAGATCCCTGTATGTGAACGAAGGCGGCAGAGATCTGGTATAAAACCATTTTCAGTGTGTAAAGAATCCGTCGCTTTAGGGTAATCTTGATCAACACATCTTGCCTTTGAACATGGGCTCCTTCTGTTGTTGCAAACCCCCTTTTGGCCATGGCCAGCATGTGACCTGTTGGCTCACTGTTTGATGCCGTGCTGCATTTTATTTTAGTCCCCAGCAATGATAGCTATGTACTTTGAAAGGTATTGGACAGTTGTTGTTTGCATTATTATGATCATTTGCCTTGCGGATTTGGGTCGAACAATTGTGCCAGTTAACAGGCGAACACCAAGACCAACAGTTCAATTAACAACGCCATATAATTTTCCACACATGTTGTATAATTATCGAACTTTGTCTGAAACAGCAACCTCCCGCATCCCTTCCCCAATCTACAAATTAACAGGGCCCAGTAAAATGGCTCATTATCTGTTTGGGCGCGGGCTGTCTCATCGTTAGATGAGTACACCAAACGAACTGCAATTAGAAGAAGCAGTGCAAACACGCGTGTGGCACTGAAATTCGTACTTCGCCTCCCCTCTCTGCCACTGACTGTATGGGGGTGCAAGCAACTCTGCAATTAGACAGGGGCCAAAATTGTTATGTCAGCCCGGAGGAGGGCGAAAAACCAGAATATGTACTTACAAATACCACGCGGCATATCGGCAACTCATTGCGGGCTAATTAAGAACTCATGTGGCAGCAAAACCAACAACAACACCGAAAGCAGCAACGACAACTTGCAGCGTTGTTGATTTTCGCGTTTCGCATACAAAAATCAGGAGAGTTCTGGGTGCGAGTCGATTTCTGTGACGCCCCAGTTTAGCCTGGTGCCGACTTGAATGTCTATTTATCGCATCGAAGACCGTGTGGTGCTCCAGCTTTCGATGCAGGCAGGATGTCTCCTTAGAACCATTCACATGATATGGCTTTTATTAACAGAGCCTTAGTTGTTTAGCAGCATGTTTACATGAAAATCTATCGCTGCCTCCCTCTTTTAAAAGAATAATTCACAGATAACAGTGTGTTATTGTATTGCATACCGAGAAGCCCTTACTTTCTGTTAGCGTCAAAAAAGCTGTAAATTTTTTCGAGTAATGGCATTTTTTTACGTTTTTCAATTGGAAATTGCAACGAAACTAGAGCAGATAGCGACTTGGGGCTGTTTCGATTTCGTTCTTGTTTTCTTCAAGTTCGAAAAGTGTATAGCTTGCCCAGGAAAAGGAAAACCTTTTGTAGGCTGACTTTTGAGTTTCTCTCGTTTCTTTTAGATGAAACCCCTTTTTAAACCCGATTTTTACGCCAGGGGGCGGTGGGGCGGTAATTCGAAAATTTAACATATCACTGTAAACGTAAAATCCATTGAGCGCAAAAGTATGCTACAAATAATTAAATCATGCAAAGGTTAGCGCAGTGTCAACTTATTGTGAAGTTGGTTCGTGTCTCGAGTGCAATTTAGTGGAAAAATAGCTAGATTGGCTGCACTGGAAAAAGCTAGATTTGACGGGAAAATGCCGAGTTGAAAACTGGAGCAGACAGCAAGACAGCAATCAATTCAATTACAACTACAGCGAATGCCAATTGTGAAAATTGTAAATAAATATTTCAACAAATGACAACAAGCCAGCAACAACTATTTACGACAATAAATCAGATCATATCTGACTGTGGAGCTGACTGCGGTTGGAGCAGAGCTCTCTAGCCGAGCGCCCGAGCAGCCCTACAAGAGCGCGCGCCATGGAAAAGCTGGCAACAACAACAACTAAGTTGACAAGATGCTCGTTGATAAGGCAAGAAAGGGAAGCAGAGGGAGAGTGAGAGAGAGAGAGAGAGAGGAGAAGAGAGAGTGTGAGTGAGAGGCAGACAGTGAAATTGCAATGGAAACCGCAAAATGTACACTCAGGCAAACCGAAGCTCTGAGGTGAAGCTGTAGCCAAAAGCAAAATGACAATAACAGCTGCAATTCCACAACTAAGATGTGGAGGGAGAGAGCGAGAGAGAAGGAGAGAGAAAGATAGAGGGAGCAAAGAGACACCGTGCGAAAGCAACGACTAAAAAAAGCGAAGCATTAAGTGGCGAACCGTTAAGAAGTCATTGGGTAGACTAAAACCTGAAACAGCAATGAAACGACGTCAGCAGAGGCGACGCCAGCAGCGACGGCGACTGCAGCGACTAAATGCCGCAATTTATGTAGTAAACAGAGCAGACTACGAGAGAGCGAGGGAGAGAGTAGAGCAGAGAGCGCACTGAGACTCGAGAGTAAAAGTTGCGAGCGCAGCGAAAGCTAAGGCAGAATGCAAGAATTGGAATATAAAGTAGTAGATCAATTTTAATGGACTTAATAAATTACAAATAATATTAATAAATAATAATAAATACCTAAATAAAAGTAATAAATACAAATATAATAACAATTTTAATAGATATATTTAATATTAAGAACAGTTTGATATTTCGTATGTTCTAATTAATTAAATTTATTCATAGTTCATACTTAAATTTTATTAGCATTAAATTGAAATAAATAAATTCATGAATTTAAATGCTGTATATTAAAAAGAAATACTGCTGTTGTAGCTAAGTGTAGTAATAGTTTTTTTAAATATACTTAAATATTATCACACATTTTCGGGTGCTCCCCCAAACCTCAACTCCACAAAGCACTCAAATGTGTGTCAACTCATTCCGGTTTATGTGTTTAACTATTCTACATCTATATATTACATATCTATTTCTATTTCTTACGAGCTGCCAACAAGTTCAACACACAATGTAATAAACAGTTATAGTTAAACAATAAATCAATAGCAAAAGAAGCAGCAACAACAACAGCAGTTCTAAGCGCGCTGCCTCTCTTTCTCTCTCTCTCTCTCTCGCAAACACGAAAGACTCAAACAAGAAACTTGCCTGAGTGATCGTACGTTCGCACACTCACTCTCCCGCTCTCTCTCTCTGTCTCTCTCTGGCTTGCGCTCTTTTTCGAACAGCACTTTTCGAACTCGACTGCTTATGCTTTTCGAGCTTGGTTGCGGGCTAAGCCGCCGCAGCAGCTTGCAGCCAAAACTTTGGTCATTCGTCAGTGAACCGTCGTGTGGGTCGTGCTCAAGCTCCGCTTCTTGGGCTTGCACCGATATCTCGTGCCGTCGTCGTCCGTAGCGTCTTCTTCTTCGCTGAAGAACGAACGTTTTACAAAATAATAATAACAACACCAACATAAGAAAAAGATAACAACACAGAAGAAAAGCCTCGCTCTCTCTGCATTTGTCTTCACCACTCGCATTACGTGTGTGTATTCGATTCTATTCTCTTGCCGTGTGTGTGTGTGTGTACGCGCGTGTTACAATTTGCATTGCGCTGTCTTTTGTTTTTTTCGGCTATCTCCCTCTCTCTGCCTCTTCGCATTCGCCTATGCCTATGGCCGGGCTCCGTTTTCGTTTCATTTTCGCTGTGTGTTCCACAAATTGACGTCGCCTCGCTTTGCACTCGCACACTCGTTTTCATTTTAGTTCATTTTCGGTTCGCTTTAGTTCGGTTCAATTCGTTCGGAGTGGTTCAAAATTAAATTACTCAACTTGTGCTTGCCTTCTAAGAAATACGAAAAAGAAGAAGAGAGGAGAAAAAGCACATAATAAATTTCACTTCAAGTGCTCTCTCGCAAAGTGTTTCAAAGAAAAGGAGAAAGAAAAGTTAAAGAAGAAACGGCACTAGTTCTGTTTGCCATGTTATTAACATTGTGTTCACAATTCCAACAGCAACAACAAAATATGCAAATAGAAAGCAACAAATTAGCAACAGCAGCAGCAGCATCAACAACTAGTGGAATATCATATTATAAAGAAACCTAAGGCAAAGGTGAGTAACGAAGAAACTAAATAAATCATACGAAATAAGCTTAAATGGAAATTATTTCTTAACTAGAACTATTTAATTGATCGAAAAGAACCTGATCAAGAGACCAGAGATCAACAACTAGTCTGCGGGCTAATGAGGCAAATTGTGAAGAGACCTTATATAGATAGAGAGTTAATTTCTTTCGTTTGTTTCTTTCCACTTAATATATTCATTAATACATTTCTCTTTGATGATGACGATTTGCATATCGCATTCAGACAGCAACGAAGCTTCATAAATTGAGAAGATTTTCATGTCTTTCATTGACTCTGACTGTGGCGCTATAAAATATCGTATCGTATCGTATCGAGAGACCGTTGCAAACCGAAAATAACACTTGCTGCACGATTGAACTTTAAAGCCGCATTCTTCGCTGTCTGTCTGTCTGCAGGTCTCTTGGACGCGTCTATCAGGTTGAGTTCAGAGCTCTCGAAGCTGGCCAATTTTCGTGCCCAACCGCGTCTTCTCGTGGGAACTCTTGACTGGGTATAGTAGACTGGGGTGCCTGGCATTTGCTGCTGGCGGCACACATTTTACTGGCCTAGACGAAACTGGCTTTCAGAACAGGAATTTCCACTCCTACAACAAAGAGACTGTAATTGACATTTTTGAGTAATTGCAAAGTTTTTATTTTAATCTTTGGATTTTTTTATTTTTTTTTTTTTGGTTTTTTACATAATATTCTTTGATTTATAATCGTCAACAATTAATGTTAAATTTATGAACTAAAACTGTAAAAAAAGGAACGGAACAAAAAGCAGGAATGTTGAATGTTTTTGTGTGCAGAAATTCTAAACAAATATTTCGGGTCCATAGACGGAGACATTCTTGAAGTCAAAGCGACGTGGTTTGGGTGGTGTAGCGGGCGCTAGCTTCACGGACGGCGGCTTGGTAGTGGCAGCGGATGTTGAACGGGTATCGAGGGTACTGGAACTTATACTGGAAGTAGTAAGCCTAGATGTGGAGCCACTTCCTCCACCTCCTCCTCCCTTGGTAATGGCAGGGGCGATGCTCTTCCGGCGTGGCATGCTGCGCAGCTCGCGGCGCAGTTGTTCCTTGTAGACAAGTTCTCGCTTGCAGGCCTGCAGCTCCTCCACACTGCAGTGCTTCAGATGGCGTATGGTGCGCGAGACAAGGCCATCGATGATGTGAATCTTGGTGCGAGACAGGCGTGTGGGCTCCGCATGACGGCGGGTCAGTTCGCTCTGGTACTGGAACAGCAAGTAGCCCACACTGGGACGGGCACCACGCCGATGGTTGCTACTTCCCGCAGAGGAGGCAGAGGTGAAGCTGTTGTTGCCGGCGTTGTTGTTGATGTTGTAGTTCTTGCGTTGGCTTTCCATGTCTAGAGAATTTTAGCAGTTGCTGTTGCAATTGATGTTGCCGTTGCAGTTATGGTTTATCGAGCAGGATGCGCAAGATGACAGAGGGAATGCGAGAGGAGCTGTGACTGCTTGGCAGTTTGTACAGTGAATGATGTCCTTTCGTACTTCACCGGCATTATTTATATGTCGGGGGCGCTTAGCTCAGCGCCTGCTAGATGTTCCTTCTGTTGTGTTCTTCCTACCTGTGTTTGACCTGCACAATCTAAATCCGCTGAAGCTGACCTGTTGCTAGCGTAATTACCTGACAGTTTCGCGGAGTGCCTTGGGTAAAACCCTCCCTGTTGCAAAGTCTGTTGCGAAGTTATTAAATCTTTGACATTCTCTAGCACAATTGAGGGGTGGATAAGCCCGAATGAGGTGGGTGAGGCGTAGCTACTGTAAATTCCTTCTTCTTGAAGGAAGCAGAAAAGGAACTGTACATATTTCTGACCTTTAAAGTAATGTCTACATATTTCCAGATGTTTCCATTTTATTTGCTGTCATTTTTGTGTAATTACTGAATTTTTTCGTATTCATTTTCATCTTTACAACGCTGAGAAAGGAAAGGAAGGGAGAAAAAGAGAGTGAGATTACTACGGCTGACCTTTTCGGTGTCTAATAAATATACTTAATTTTAGCAGTGAAATATATATCTCACTTTGGCCGCACTTTACCCTCGTCTAAAAAGCGTTTATTAAATATTTATTTATAAACGAATCTCTGACCCACGCGCGTCTGAGGCGCGTAAATTAAGTTGGCAAAGTTTTAAGGGAAATATGTATCACATTGCTGTGTTTTAAATTGTTTCTCGTATAATTGTTATTTTCACTTAGTTTAATTGACACTGAGCCAGTGCCAGTGCGAGGGAGCGCCTCTTAAAGTAAAATTTAAGCTTAATTATGTTTAAAGTGCCAGCGCCAAAAGAAATGAAAAGGAAAAGTGAAAATTCCTTTCTATTGTTTGCCTAAGCGTTGCTCGGCTTGTCAAAATTCTTTTAAATGTGCTCAGCTGCATTAAGTCCAAAAACAACAACAAAAAGCATAACAATTATAGCAACAACGATGACGACCCTGAGCATTTCCAGTGAAAGTTGACAGGGCGCGCAGTTTAAGTTTAAGCTACGGATAAATAAGTATAATTTTCCTCTTCTTTTTATGGTAATGCGTCTGCTCTGCTGTGCTCTGCTCTAAACTCGTAATGCCCATATAAATAAATAATAAAAAAAAACATACATAGGCGTATGTACACCGGGTGCTAAATGCAGAGACCCGCGGGGGAAACAAAGTAGAGCGAACGACCCACAAAAAATCTTCAAACAAATCTGAAAATATGAAAAGAGCAACGTGTTGCGCTGCTGCTGCTGTTGATGCTGATGATGATACAATAATCATCATTTTGTTGACTTGATTATAATGATTGTCTGTCTGGGGCAGCTGACCGACAAATTCATAAGGCTGGACAGGCCCAGTGAGCGTACACAAACAACAACAGCAGCAGGTCCCCTCTGCCCCTGCCACCTGCCTTGCCCCTTCGTCTGCATTCAAGCAAGTCTTGTCTTGTCGTGTCTTGTTCATTGAGTTTAGACCGAGCGCGCGTTGAGCGCGTTGAATTGGAAGCTGTCTACAAGCTGTCAAAGGCAGCAGCGCACGCAGCAACAGCAGCAGCAGCTGCGCTTGCCCCTGGCCCTAGTTTTCTTTTGCCTTTGACCTCTGCTACCTGACCTCAAAAGTGTGCCCTCGCCCTCCGCGTCGCTAGGCTCATAAAATACTGATGCGCCGCATTTGCTTAATCCGGCGCGTGGTCTTTCCCAAGTTCTTAATCCTGCTGCGAAATCCTTTTGTTTTTGTGTTTGCATTCCAGCTACTAGTTGCAATTATAAAAGGATTATGACATTTATGACCCCTGACTGTCGACTGTCTGTTGCAGTTGCAGTTTGTGTGTCTCAACTTTGCCAACACACTTTGCATATAACACACGTGCACAGACATGCACACACACAGACAGACAGTGCACTGCACGGTCTTTCAATTAATGAATTAGCTGGAAGTCTCGCACAAGTTCTAGAAAATGCTAATGATGCCATGTTGACATATTGAAATGTCCTCAAGTCTACGCGAACCTAAGTAAATATTGAAAGATGAACTGACAACTGACTGAACTGAACTGGCAACAGTTGTTGACAAGCTAAGGCAATTTGGGGCTCAACTCAGGCTGAATTCAGGCCGAACTCGCATTGCTTTTAACTTCTTTAAATATTTTTCTCAATATATCGACTATATCGAGAATATTGGCGTACGTGACGAGTACGTGTCCTGATCAAGCAGGTACCTGTTTTAGCACTTAAGACAAGCTCGTTCACGCTTGGTGGCTTCTCGTTGCAGCTGCTGTCGATCATTGCGATTATATTTGTGTATGGCGAACGAAACGACGGTTAGCATCCAAAGTGGATTAGGCCGGATTAAGCAGCGAAATATTTTGGCACAAATATTTACAGTTCCCTGACCTGGCATAGATCGCGACAGGTAGAGGCGCCTGTCTGCCTCTCTGCCTGCCTGCCTGTCTGCCTGTCGGGCTGTCTGCTGCCCCGTCTGGATGCAGGTACAGGAACCCAAAGCCGAACTTGTGTTGCATATAAGGCCGACCCAATTTGGATAGCGTCATCAGTTAGCCAACGGCAGTCGATGCAAGCATAACACTTTCACTCTGCACTAACAGCATAACTGCAACAACAACAACCATCACTCGGAAGCAACAGCAACAACAGTTACGACGATCGAAATGGAGCAAGACATGAAGTCAATGAAGCCCACTGTCTCGTATCAAATTTACCTATATCGTGAGGAGCTGTCGCGTCGCAATGCACGTCAGTTGCGACTTTCGAGAACTAAAATTGAGATCACGGACGAGCTGATCTCTAGAACTGTGAAGAACATCAAGACATGCAGCATGGATGATCTGAAGGCGGTCAATCGAGAGCTGGTGTTCAAGCGCAAGCTGAGCAAAAATGTCTCCAAACTGAAGAAGGAAGCCAAGGCAGCAAAGAAGCAAGAATGAAGAAAGCCAGAGCATTGAACAGGAGCTGACAAACCAAAAACGGGAATTGATTCGGGATTGGGGGAAATGATTCTATTCTATACATTTTTTAATCGATTGTACATATCACTTTGTAAATAAATACTTTGATAAGATTTTAAATTGAAAACGATTTGTGATTGCATATTATTCCTTCCCTTTTTTGCATTTTAAAAACTTGTTACTTTTATGGTCGATAAAAAGTAAAAAGAAGCTTGAAGCTATAAAAACTGGTAGCTGAATCAGCAAACGCGCCGCACAAAGACACAAATGTAAACTTCTCTCAGTCTCGCACTGAACGAAGAACACAAAGCAAGCGAGCAAAGGAAAAAAAATATAATAAAAATGAAAAAAAAAGTCGTTTGCATTGAACAAAAGTAAATGGCTAAAAGCTGAGCAAAATGAATTTCATGTTAACGGCAAAGCAAAGCCAAAGCCGACATAGACCGAGACTAAACCGAACTTAAGTCTCAAGCTCTCAAGCTCGCGGACCCCACTCGAATCCAGTTGCAAATTTGCAAATTTTGCGATGTTTTTTGTTGTTGTGCTGGTCGGCAACTTAATTAGAAATTGCAAATGCAATTAAAAAGCAACGCACCAAATGTTTCAATAAATTATAAATACAATATAAAGTTTCTACATATATAGAATATATATATATTATATTTATTCTGTATAAAGTTTTTATGGTATGCAAGAGCTTGACCAAAGAAAACAAGTTCGCTGCATAAATTAGACAGAGTTGAAGCCAAAGACGCAGCAAAGAGCAACAAAATCAAAGTGCGAAGCCGCAACAGCTGAAGAGAGCAAAGATCAGAGTTTACAAGAAACAAGAAGTAAAAAACATTGCTCGACTAGGCGATTCCCTGTACTCGGTTTGGCATGTGGAGCTTACAGTTTACAGCGCTCAGTTCTTCAAATCCACCAAAATTTATAAAGACTTTAAATCATTACACCCCCATGTTAAGCTAGCTCACTCAATCTTAAAGCCAAGGTACCCTAGCAATTCAAAAAAGTTAGCTCAACTAGCGAAAAAGTCACGAAATAAATAAAAGAGCAGACACGGTTAAAAGCGAACAATTTTTTGTTAGGTTTCCCACTCTCAATTTGTTGTTAGCTGCCTTCCCCCTTCCCTCTCTCTCTTTCTCTCTCTCATCGTGTTGTTGGTTTCTTGGAGTTGAAAAATTTATAACGTGACATTGTTGAATTTATGTGCTCAAAATGTTGTAATAAAACTTGAGCACAATCGTTGTTGTTGTTGGGGTACAGCAAAGTCTCTCAGGCTGTCGCACTCTGCTGTTCATCGAGGGGGTCGGTCTGCCGTCGTTCGTTTTCGATTTGGTTAGGTCAGGTTGGCGCCAGTGCTTAAAATAATTGCGAATATCATTCTCCGTCAGTCAGTTGGCAATTCAATAATTGACTTAATTATATATTTATACTGTATATTCTTATGAACATTAGTTGGCAAAATGGAATTCTCTTGAAATTCTTTTGAACTCCTTGACCCGCGGGGTAAAGCCGTCAACTTCTTTTTGTCGTTTCGTTTTCTATAATTAATGCCTGCAAATTTATTGCTGTACAATATATACAACAATCACTGCTGATTGAATCCGCAATTGAAGTGCTCTTTAGAGGGCACACAAATCTGCGTATAATCTGCTGTTATTTATATATTATTAAATGCTTTGTTTTCATTTCATGGCTTTATAAAAGTCACAGAGACTGAGGAGGGGCTGGGAAGGGGGTGGTACGGCCCAGATTGAAGGACAGGTCAGCGACGGCGGCGAGCTTGACAAATGGGAATTTTGTGGTTAGGTCGTAAAAACGAACACAACAAAATCATCAAATCACGACTTGAGCGCCGTTTGATTGACATGCAGAAAGGCACAAAAAAGCAACAGCAACAAAGCGACAGCAAAAAGGCAAAGCCAACCAGCAACTACAACAACTGATTGTTCATAATTAAAGCTAAAGCCCCGAGGCAGCTAAAGATTTCGCAATGATTCTGTGGGCTGCTGCCGCTGCTGCTCTCGCGACGCGACGCGGCAAAAGGCAAAGAACTAACCGACCAGCAAATTATCTCAAGACCCGTAACAGTACATATACTTGTATATATAGTAATGGCACACAGAAAATCAGCTACACTTACATGCAACAGTTACACACACACACACACGCACACAGATTAACAGCGAGATAGACACGTAGATAGAGACAACGCGCCGCAACTTGCTGCTCAGCCCGCATGTCACGCCCCGCAGAGCAGAGCAGACTGCTTATTAACGCATAATTAGCATATTTAGTCTTGCTCTAAGATTGCGTCCCCAAAGCTGTCACACAGTGTCAGCTACCGTCGCGCACCTACCTCCCTCCCTTCCCTTGGGGCAACCCTAACACACACACAGCGACAACAACAACTTGTGCCGCCTCGTTGAAATTGCCAACGATTTGTCGATTTGTCACACAATTTCAGACGACGCGAGGTTGCCTCTCACTCCCCTCTGTCTCTTTCTTTCCCTCTCTCTCTTTTCCTCTCTCTCACTCTTTCTCTTTCTCTGTCTGTGTCTTGTCCATCTGTTTCGCTGTCTCGATTACCATCTGCGCCGCACCGTTCGTGGTCATTGCGATTTAAGCCTCATTTAGTTGCAGCACTCTATTTACTTGTAGCAATGGGCAAGCCAGCAAAAACAACAACAGCAACAAGAGCAGCAACATGGCCGCCCACCTCCCAGTTACCATTCACTTTATGAACAACAGCAACTCGACCGAGCAACAGCAACAACAATTGTCGCTTTGACATTTAGCTACAATTACTTTTTAGTGGTCTTTGCCTGTTGTTGTTGTCTTTGTAGCTGTTGCTGTTGTTGTTTCTGTGTGACATTTTGGTCTCGGCACTGAAGTAATACATGTTACAGAGCAGTGGCGGAGGAAGGGGGAGGGGGTTTGTGGAGGTGTCGCAGCAATGAAACTTGTTCTAATTAAAATATGCGCAACGCTCTTTTTCCTTCCCCATCGACAAGGTGGCAATTTTAATTGAAACAGCTGACCAGCCAGGAAAGGGGGACGTTGTGGGCGTGTGCACTCCCCCGGGGGCATCATAAATCAAGGTTGAAACGCGTAATTGAAGTCACCACCACCACCACCACTATGTTGCGACTGGCAACTTGGCGCCTGGCGATGCGTGTGACAGCCGTGCGAAATTGGCGTAAATTATGCGTCAAATCAAAAAGGGCCAACTAACTGAGGCATAATTGCTCTTTTGGGGCAACAACACATGCCACATAAACTAAGTCAAGTTGTTGTCGCTTTTGTTGTTGTTGTTGTTAAAGTAAAAGTCAAACAGTCAAAGAGACTTTAAGGTGCGGCTCGGCAAACGGCATTTTGTTAGCCCATTTTGGTGCTGGTGCTGGTGCTGGGCGTGGGCGTGTGCTGGGGTCGCGTGGAGT
The DNA here is from genome assembly GCA_018904595.1 of Zaprionus indianus. NCBI lineage: Eukaryota > Metazoa > Arthropoda > Insecta > Diptera > Drosophilidae > Zaprionus > Zaprionus indianus. Next base: position 4,043,540 of record JAEIHA010000140.1, read on the forward strand.
TGCATTCTCTAGCTGCCCCTGCGCCTCCCTGTACCTTCCCCTGCCTCGCTGCAAGTGTAACTGGAAACAGGCTCATTGCGCGCGGAGGAGGCTTTTGGCATTTACAATATTTAATCATATTTGCAACGAAGCAGAGGGCAACCGGGGCGGATACTTAATGGCAATGGTTCAGAGAACAGCAGAGACAAAGAGAAGGAAGAGGAAGGGTATGGTGGCGGCAGGCAGCATCCCGTCAGCAATTTAACCGTTTTCATTTTTTATGCATGCATTGCATAGCATTTTGTAGCTCATTTGCATTTGTGGTTGGCGATGCTCTGACTCTGACGCTGGCTTGGCCTGCTCTGACTCCGTAGCTGCCCTGGCTCTGACTCTGCCTCTGTCTCTGTCTCTGTCTCTGCTTCTGTTGGTTGGACGTTGTCGTCAGCAGCAGCAGCAACGGCGTCTGTAATGCAATTTGCAGCAAAATGAAACCGAACAAACCAAGCGCCTCAGCATTTGGCAGCATTAAATTTAATTTTATTAAAAAACTTTTTGCCAGCCACATATGTGTGCCTGCATTGGTGTCGGTGTGTGTGCCTGTGTGTGTATGTGGAGTGTTGCCTGGGAATTGTACAATTGACAACACAAGCGAGTTGCTGCTGCAGCTGCCGAAGCACGCCGCATGCCGCATGCTGCTGTCGTTGTCGTTGTTGCTGCCGCGCCGCATGTTGTTGACGTGCATGTTGCTGCCGTTTGCTGCTGCCGTTGCTGCTGCTCGCTTTTTGTTTTATTGCGGCCTGTGCGGGCGTGTCGAGCTTCGCTGCTTGCTTTGATGACAGCAGCAGAGGCAAAAAAAAAAACCAACAACGACAACAACTCGATAAAGTTTTCAGTTTCGTCGAGACTGAGACTGAAATTGTTGCAATTACGAATACTTCTACTTTTTGCACTCCCCCTCCTCCCCCTCATCTCTCTCTCGCTGTCTCCTTTCTCTGTCTGCTTGCACTTTTGCTGTTGCTTTCGCCTGCGGCTGTTGTCGGGATTAACGTTATCGATATTGTTATCGCTATCGACTGTCATCGTGTGCAGGGGGAAGGGAAGAGAGATGTTGCAAGTTGCTCTGCGCTGTCAGCTGCCACCTGACTGTGTACTGTTGTCGTTTTGCATATTCATTTATTTGGTTCCCAAGGACATCATCGTCGTCGTCGTCATCAACAGCAGCAACAGCAGATGAGGCAGCAGCAACCACACAGAGAACAACAGCAACAACAACGACATTGCAACGGTTCTCATCATCATTTGCATATGTTACATTTTATTTATTGTTCGGTTTCTGTTCGCTGTCGCGTTTTCTTGCGCCGTATTACAACAGCAACACCAAACGCAACAACAGTGAACTGCAAATATAACTCATACGCAGCGTTAACCTCGCGCTTTCTTGCCTTCTCGCATTGTTTTCACGCTGTAGCTCAGTATTTATAGCAGTTACGTGAGACTTTGTTTATGTGACAATTGCTTTTTGTTCGTTATACATATATTGCTGTATCTTATTATGCCTCTCCCCTAACTCTCCCTCTCTCTCTTGCTCTCTTTCTTTTTTGTTTCTTTTGCTTAACTTTGTTTGGTTGTTTCTTCCTCTTGTTGTTGTTGTTATAATTTTGATTGTTCACGTTGTAATTTATGCCTTTAAATTGTGCAAGAAATTTGCAAACACACATTTGGCGGCCATATAAATGAGTCAACTGCGCGTTCGGATTGCAGCCTCAGCCTCAGTCGCAGTCTCTGCCTTGGGGGAAGCCTAGCAAGTGCAGAGAGGGAGGCAGACACATTAATTATGTCGCTGGAAACTGGAAATATGTGTACAATTGTGGTTAAAATATCAATAACCTTAGCGGCAAAGCAGCTCAAACTATGCTGAGAGGTACAAAGCTTGGGGCAGCCCTCGTTGATGCATATGCAACTGTTAGAAGTGGAAAACAGGCGTACTAAGAGCTCGTTATAATGTGAAATTTCTTAACTTAATTACTGATTGACTCTCGGCAACAGACTGACTATTAACTAGACTTTTGAAACATTATCTAGTGGCAACAGTTAAGGCCTCCAAAGTTCACTTTGTCTCTCTTTATAGATTCCTCCAATAAACTTATCAATAACAGAACTATAACTAAGCTGACAGCTTCCAATTACAGCCAAGTCTTGGGGCAACCCTCGCTTCAATAGTGTGTAGTTTTTTGCATCATCTACTATTGTTGTTGGCTGATTGTGTAAATAAAGAATAATTCAATAGCTGCTGCTGTTGCTACTGTGTGCCTTCTGTTTTGCCAGCTCGTTCTGTGTTGTTGTTGGTCAACAAAGGCAGAGAATATCATTTTCGCATTTTGATGTCCGATTACAGGCAGGCAACAATAATATACACACACACAAACAGCAACAGCAGCAATAACTAGAGCAGCAAAGCATGGCAGCAACAATGCAAAAGGTACAAAGGCAGCAGCAGCAGAGGCAGCAGCAGAGGCGGCAGCAGAGGCAGCAGCAGCGGCAGCAACAGCAGCAACTATTATGACACAAATAACTAACACAAGAGCAATTTGTTGCACACACACACTCACGAATAGAGAGAGAGACAGAGACAGACAGCGACACTGTGAGATATAAATGTAGCTCTAAGATAACTCAATGCTTGCTCGCTGCTGTTGCTGCTGTTGTTGTTGCTGCTGTTGGCGCGCAAAGTTGTCGGCTATGAAAAATGGATCTGCTCCAGAAGATTTCAGTAATCTCGTTCGTCACACTTGGCCGCTCAAGTACGAATTTATGGAAGCCCCATCAGAGTCAGAAGCGCAAGAAATTCCCCGGTGCAATGGACTGGTCACTGGCCCAGGGCCTCAGTCCCTACAGTACCTACCAACCTCCCTACCTCCCCTTCTATCTCCCGCTCCCCTCTGCAATCTGTGCTTGCCCTGCTCAAAGTTTTATTAACTTGTAACGATCTCGGAGAGAGAAATGCACTCAAGAATGTAACGCGCGAGTGGACAAAGTGTCAGCAGAAAGTAACTCTATATAGTACAGTGACTGCCATTAGTATATACCCTGCCACGACTATCTCTCTGTTGCAAGTTCAATAAATTGTCTGAGAAATTGAAACAATGCCTGTGTGTGTCTGTGTGTGTGTGTGTGTGTGTGTGCAGGTGAATTGGTCAATTAAAGATTGCCGCAACTCATTTGCATGGCAAGCGTCTCATTTGCGCCTTGGCTCGTCTTGCGAAATCGAAAAAATGACGACGCTGCGGCAAATGGGCGTTGACTCTGCCACAAAATGTTGCAAGCCAGTGCTATACAATTATGATGATGATGATGTCGTCGACGTCGCCATCATCGACAGCGAGCTTAATGAACTTTTGCGAAAATTCCATTACATTTGCCTTTGTTTTTGGCCATATTTTACTTTCGATGTAGGGCCAGATCAGGGCAGATGACGACCTCAGTTCCCCCTTAGTTCCCTCCGCAATGCCCCCTCAGTTTGCGCTCCGTTTCCCTGACGCCTTATCACTGTGTGGCCTATCTGGCCTCAGAGTTATGTAGCTTTTGAGGCATTTAAGGCTTGCCCAATTGCCAATTGCCATTCTGGTTTGCCCGGACAGACGCACACACACAATTGCCCTTTCTCTCTCTCTCTCCCCCTCTCTCCACCTCTCTCGCTGCCTCTCTTTCTCACACGTTTTTCAATTAATTAAATGAAAAATGCTTTTTTCTTGTTGTACGCGTTTTATGCAATTTACAGTTTTACAATTGACGTAAAATATAATTAAAATTGCTCATGTCCAGACGCAAAACGAGCGCGGCAGCGCGGCAGGAAAAACAGAAAACACACAAAAATAAATCCAGAAAAATCCGGTAAAATAAAAACCCTTATACAGTATCAAATCCCCCGCCCATTGCCGCCTACCTCGTTCTGCTGCTGGCAATGTCAGGGGCAGTTGCCTGTTTGATGCAATGCAATGCGACGTATTCAATCAATGGATTGCAGACAAAATGCAAAATGCACTTTTATTGCATTTAACAACAAATTGAAAAGCCAACAAAATACAGCAAAAAAGTATCACTGTATGCGTAATCTAACAGAGAGAGACAGCGAGGGACTGTAACACTCCATAGTGAATGCTCTTTCCCTGAAGCGAGCGAGAGACCTCTATAATCTAATTAATTATTTACAAGTTTGCCTCGTTTGTTGTGACTTGGAATTCAGCTATCAATTTTAAGCATATTGTTTATAATACTCTAATGAACTGGAAAACAGGTTCTATTCTGAAGTAGAACTACCTAACGAAATGGTAATCTATTAAAATTTGATGGTAATCTAAGTGTTCTCGGGCTCTTTAGTGTTCTCAAGTTCTTCAGCAGATTTTATAGGCAATCCTCGAGCATTAACAGAGATTAGCATAGGCAGACTTTAACTGTTGATGGACAGTTATGTCAGCTAATTTGCATAGGCTGAACCATCATCATTCGACTGAGATCTTCTCAGCTGCATGGGGTCGCACTTTGTAAGGGCATTCGAATGCAACAGTCGAACAAGAAAAGAGAGAGAGAGAGAGAGACAAAAGAAATGCGCATTGCCATGTAACCATGTAAATGTAATAATAAATATTTGTTGGCTTTTGTAGCACAGTGTGTTTTTGTGCGTATGTGTTTGTATGTTTTCACTGCATGCACAGCAAGAGGGTATTATAACGTTATTCCCAAAAATGAAATTGTATAGAAAGAGCTTTGTATCATATTCGGCTTTGTGTGTGCTGCAAAGAGCAACAAAGCCAGTTGATTTTGGATTTATTACAAAAGCTGAGCATAAGTTAGTTATGCTATTTGATTATGCAGAGCTCTGAGCTTAGACTTTTTTAAAACATTTCTAGGGTATTGGCATTGTCGAGCTTTGCTTTCTCATTCTGAGTTCAGTTTTTGTTTGCTCTGCTCTCTCTGTCTGTTGTTGCAAATTTGCTTGTTGCATTCTGCGGCTGTCGACATTTGCTGCTATTCGTCAGTCCAACAGTTTGTCTCTGCGTCTGTCTGTCTGTTTGTCTGTTTGTCTGTTCGTTTTGTCTCTTTGCCTGTCGCTCGCTCCATTTGTCTGTCTCTCGCCCATTTCGGTTTGTTTGTTGATTGTTTTTTGCATTTAATTTTGCATTACTTTTATTGCACGACTGCAGTTTTGATTTCTGCTGTCGAACAGAGCTTGGCAAAAACAAGGGCGTGTCGTCGTCGTCTATTTTTCGCATGTGTCTGTAACTGTCTCTCTGGCTGTCTGTCTGCCTGTCTGACTTTGTTTATCCATGCAAAGTTTTGTGTGCTTTGTTGAGTTTTTACTTTCACTGCTTTGGCTCGTTAAAAAGTGCAACAAATGCTTTAATGGACCTAACTGCCCACCCACAGCAGGGTGGCAGCTGGCCAAAAATTCAATTTCCAACCAACCTTTTCACTCCATAACCCCAGTCGCTCTATCTCTCTCTTTCTCTCTGTGTGTTTGTTGCTCCCCTGGCGCATTTGAGTGGCACGAACAGCGGGTTGCATCTTTCACCTGTCGGTTAAATGCGACCAAATGCAGCGTCAGGCATCATTATGAGCACAATTATAATTATGTTCATTATGCCGTTTTGATTTCTACAGACGAAAGCGCAAAAATTTTCCTAATGAACACAGCTAACACAACTCGATGCGAGTGTGTGTGAGTGCGTGTATGTGAGTGTAATGTGGCCATGGCCAAGTGGGATGCACTCGCCGTGTTTATGATTTCCATTGCAAAGCATTATTATGGCCGCAGCAGCAGCAGCAGCAGCAAATAGAAAACAAGAAAATCAATAGAAAAGCTGGAAAATGAAGTGAGCCGAAGTAGAGCCGCATGGCGAGGGTGATGATGGCCGTGGCACGGTGCGAAACGTTGATCTATGTGCGTATGCCATAAATCGTAACAACAATAACAACTTGGCCACTTGGGGCAGACAAGTGGCAGACAATGCTGCAGCAACACCAGCAGCAGCAGCAGCTGTTGCAGTTGCAGTTGGACATGTACATGCGATTTCACTTGACAGAGATATGGCCAAGAGACAAGGCATAAGCAAAGTGTAGAGCAGAAAGACACACATACACACACACTGGCACACACTTGCACATTTCCCTCGAGTGACTTTCTAAGCATCAACTGTCCAGTGTGTCCATGCTGTGCCCCATCGCTGTCTGTTACCAATTCCAATTGTTGCAACATGAGAAATGCGGAGCTGTTCAATGTTATCGGCGAAGCCATTGCTCTGAAAATCCCATTTATTTGATATTACAGCACGCTCTCCATGGTTCTCTGCCTCTCTCTCCTTCTTCCCTTCCTCTCTCTCTGCCTTGACTCCCCCGCCTTGTCGTTGTTTAGTGCGCACAAATATTGTCGCACACAACTCATAAAAAGCCCATTTATAACTGTTAACTTGTACAAAAGTATTTACAGACGATTTAGCCGCTCACCGAATTACAACCCAGCTACGAACACAATTGCAATTGTTGTTGTTGTAGCTGATGTTGCTGGTATTGTTGTTATTGCTGATGTTGTTTTTGTTGCTGCTGTTGTTGTTGATTATTTGTGTTTTGTGTCCGCCTTGCTACACCTCCTGTGCTACCTCCCGCAGCACTCCAATAAAAAGTGTTGTTATTGTTTTGGTATTTTTGTTTGTTATTGTTGCTATTATTACAGTTGTTGTTGTTGTTATTTGTGCTGTTGTTGTTTTGTTGTAGTAGCAGCAGCTGCTGCCGTTGCTGTTGCTGTTGCTGTTGCTGACACGCACGAAAATTCTGAAATGCAACAACATGAAACAAAAACTCAAGTGCGAAAAATACGAGAGTAAATATTCTATATCTATGTATTTATCATGGCAGCAGAGATATGAGGGACAGGGGAGAGTGATAAAGAGAAAAAGAGTGGGAGAAAGAGTAGTAGAGTAGTAAAAGCAGGAGTAGGAGGAGAAAGGCACAGCATGAATGAGAGCGGGAGCAGCCTTTGTTCTATGGCTGAATGAGTTGCGCTGGCCGTGTGTGTGAGTGTTTGTGTGTGTGGGAGGCCATTTAACAACTGACACTTAGTTACGGGTACAACAAGGTGTAAATGAGTGCAGATATGACAAGCCAAACACCACACACACACATACAGAGTACGGTGAACATGCACTACCAAAAGCTGAGCCGAGTTGAGCTGCGCTGTGGAAGGGAAAGGTTCACCCTGACTTGGACTTGGCTTGGATTAGAAACTGCTCCACTAGATGTAGGCCACATTAAGATAATACAAATATTACAATCCCTCACGACTTTCTGTAGAAAGGGGTCTCTCTCCGAGCATTTACAGCATTTACTCACTGTGCGAGAGCGGGTCATGTAAATTGCCTAGAAAGGTTGCCAAACTTTCACATCTTTCGAACAGTTTTTTTCCCTCGAATATAATGAAAACTTTGGGCTGTTTTTCTTCAACTGCAAAATGTGCAGCATTGCTGCAAGTCAGTCTCTTCGTGAGAATCGCATAGAAAGGCTGCAGCAAAGCAAACCGAATCGAAGCGAACATTCACCGCAGCTCTGACTGTCAGTTTTTATTTTGGGACTTGCAACGATTACAAAAAAGCAATAATATTTGCATTATATTTTATCTGCTGTCATGCAGGTTGGACACAGAGCATTTATATGCATATATACTATATATTCACACACATATGGCAAACGAGGGAAACGAGGTGCTTCGAAAAGCATTTTAAAAGCATTAAATTTATGTCATTGGCCATTGGCCATTGTTGACTTTTATGCGTTTCACATCACATATACGCTTCCATATTGATTTTGGTTTAAACAACAAACTAACGTTTTATTCTTTCTTTCTCTTCTCTTTTCTTCCATTCTTATATATGTAGCTTAAAGCCAGTTCGATATAAATATACAGCAAAGGTAAGTGCAGTAAAAACAACATTCAATTTTTGGGTTATTAAAAGGCTTTTTCAAGACACAGACGAGTGTGCAGCGCATTTTTCAAGAATTGGAACAGCAAGTTGCATAAATAACCAGCAAAAAGAAGAAGTAGAAGAGCAAGAAGAAGAGCAGCAAGAGGTGGAGGGGCTTCAACAGCAAATTCAGGCAGCCCAGCGCACTTAGAATAGCAAACAAACAAGCGACAGAGACAAAGTCGTGAGACAGGATTAGTGGTGGGCAGGGAGTGAGTAGGGGGAAGGGTAGGGCACTGCAACTAAATACAAGTGAGTCTGTGTTAAGATGAGACGCAAAGCGTAGCGTCATTGTGACACACCGTCGTCCACCGTCTCTGCCCCGCGCTTCCCTCCCTGCCTGTGGCATTGGGCAAAAAGAAAGCGCCGCGTTGCGCCTGGCAAACAGATACCGGTTCTCAACGGCACACAGAGAATGCGACAGACTGAGAGACAGTCGGACAGGTTTACTTTTCCGTTGGGGAACTGTTTCGTATCTGTCTCTGTGTGTGTGTGTGACAAATCAAGCGAGAAAAAAGCCCGTGCGAGAACCGCCGCCGCGTGAAACGTCAATGGCCCAGAGGAGCAACTGCAGCGGAGGCAGCTGCTACTGCGAGTACTTACTTCCCTTCCCCCTCTACACCCTTCTTCGTCACTCACTTGCTGCGTAATGGTTGCAGGAAATTGAAAAACTTGCCACTCGCTGCTGCTGTTGTTGCATTTTTCTGCGTTCTGCGTTCTCGAACTGCGGTTGGTTTTGTGTTTTTTCGGCCTGTCAGCCAAGCCCCGAAAGACCTGCAGACCCGCCTTACTTCCCTCCCCAGTCCCCTGCCTGGTCAAAGCTGTCTGGTGTCAGAAGCTAAACACTTGGCTTGTTTTCCGTTCACACCAGTCGGCCCATTTCCCTTTCCCCTCCCCATTCTCAACTTGTTTGGCTCTTTGATGATTTATGCGGCTTTATTTCTTATCGATCTTAGACTAAACTTAAAACTAAACTATAAACTGCCTTTAAATCCCTAATTCATTTATCTTCAACTGGATCTCGTTGTCGTCTCGCTCCTTCTTCTTTTCTTTCTCTTTCTGCGTTTGCATCTGTGCCTCCAAATGTGCCTGTGTCTCGCTCTCCATCTCGGAGTGTGCCTGTGCTCTTCTCCTTCTGTTCTCCAGATACTGTCGCTTCCTCTGCTGCACCTTCTGCATATGCTGTCTCATGTTGTTCTCTAATCTATCACGATAGTCGCGCTCACGATTCAATGCATCGCAGTCCTCGTAGCTGGGCGCCACGTTTTCCTCCTTCCAATGGTTTGCATGCATCCAGATCAGCTCATTTGTCAGCAGCAGCTTGGTGGTTGCTATGCGCATCACACGGAAGCAGCGCTTTGGGCGTTGCAGCTCCAGACGGTGCATGTAGAGAGCATAGCTGACAGCCTTGCCGGGTGTTGCAGTGTAGCTCTTGTTCTTCCACTGGCTGCGGGTCAGACCCATTTGATTCGTTTGGTTGCTAGGATTGTTCGACATTGTGTCTGTGTTCAGTACTGTTGCTACTGCAAGAAGGAGTTATATATATTCAGCACTGTTTCCTCTGCTTCACAGAGTGAAAATGTGCAATACGCTTCCGTTGCTTGTCAGTCAGCAAATGATGCAATCTCTGCGATGGCGCGAGGATTTTAAATGTCCACAGGTAGTTGCAGTGGTAGCCAAAAAGTGCGGGCAGGTCAGTTTAGATATCGAGGTATGAATATCAATCACACACGTGTTCGGGTCAGCAATCGATTCAATCTTAGGTAGATAACTTTAAAGGGTTGGCGAAGGGGTTGGTAAATTCCAAGAAGATCAAGTGCAGAAGGGATTAAAGTAGCGAATTGCGGAGAATTAGTTGTAAGACAGGTAGAAGGAAAGAGAAAGGTATAGTAGAAAAAGTGCTGAAAGGGTTAGGTAAGGTGAATAAGAAATTATGAAATATTACATAAGAAAATTAGGTACTTCATCTTCAGTCTCTTTAGAGAGAGAAAGATATAGATGTAGGTATATAAAAAAGGTTTTTAAATAGTTGAGAAACAATTTGCGAATATTACCAAGGGAATCAGGCTGCATATAGAGCAACCAAATCAGGAGAGAGGGAAAGAGAGACAGAGAGAGTGAGATGTAATGAAAGGGTTAACAAAGTGCAGATTAAATATAAATATAAATATAAAACTTGCTACACTAAATTCTATAAAATGTTATTTTAAGGCAGCTTATCCTTTAAACTCTCAGCCCTCTCAACTCCAGAGCGCGCTAAGCAACGCGACTCTAATACGAGTATTTCCCTGGAGTTTGATAACCTTTCCAGCTCGGCGGTAATTGGCTTTGCCATCGCACTTGCTGCACTCCACTTTTATCTGGCTTCCTTATTTCGCCGTGGCCCTGCCCAATTTAAGAATTTATAGTTTTGCCCATAGTTTGCTTATAGTTCGAGCTGTTTTATAGAGTTGTAAATTCATTTAATTGGTCGACCAATCAAGTTTATGCCTTGCTCGTTGCACTTTTCGTGCCCAGCTCTGCTTCTTCTTCTTCAGCTTCTTCATTCTCTGCTTCTTCACAATCTAATCAAATCGCCATTGTTAACATTTTGTTGTTGTTCAGCTCTTGAAACTCTTTGCTGGCACTATATTCGTGTTATGAGTGTGTGCCCCCCACTCTGTTGTTGCAGTTGCAAATGCGCTTTGCATCTTGCTGCTAATTGGCCGCAGTTGTCGATTGCAACAGTTTTTCCTCATCTTCATATGCTGCTACTACTTTTAGCCTGCTCTTCCTCTTCTTTTTGCTCTTTTTCTTCGTGCCTCGTGTAGTTCATTTTCTTCTTGGTTCTAGCCTCATTTTCGTTTCGGACTTGGATTGCATGATTAATGAACGCCGTTATGCTTTTACGAGTTTCGCGGAGAGTCTTCTCTGCCAGCAGCTGCCGTGTAATTTGAGCGCATGCGTCGCTGCCAGCGCCGCTGCCAGCGCTGGGCCTGCGCTGCGTTGCATAAGCTCGAGTTGTTGTTGTTGCTCTCGTTGCTGTGGCAGCTCCATAAAACAGCGCACAAGAAACAATAAAACACCAGCAAATTAGAAATTACCTTTTATGTGCAATACAAGTGGAAAAACTCACACACACACACACGAAATGGTAACAAATTTACACACAATGAGCACTTGGTTGAGTTCAAGAGGGGGAGGGGGACGTAGCTAAAGGGGGCTTCTGGCCTGGTGCGTGCATTACGTCAGCTTCATCAGACGCCTCATTAAGGCAGCTTAGCGATACGTAAATCGGAACTGTAGTTTCCCTGCTCTGCCATATGCGGAAATTAAAGTGCTCCCCTACTTAATGGGTTCATCGGGGTGCACAGTTACGCTCAGATACGCTGAGATACAGATTCAAATGTATCTGCACGGCAGAGTCTTGCTGATCTCGATTTATTGCCATTGTCTACAGTTCAGGGCTCAGACACGCATAGATTTGTGGCTAATTAACACACGCATACGCACTGTGTGCCTGTCTGTGTGTGTGTGGAGTGTGAATTGAAATCAGTTGAAGGAAAATAAATAAAACTTATATTTGCATACAGCTGCCCTCAAGAAAACTTTTCCATCTCCCTCTCTTTGCATTACAATTTCCATTCGACACAATAAGCGCAACATTTTCAACTGTCCCCTTCGGGCCAGAGAAACTTTTCGTCTGGCCACACAAAAATTGCATTTCTATGAAACATAACAGCACAAAATTTGAACACAGAATGTACAACAACAACAATAAGTACTGTAACTGGAAACTGGCCACATCAAAATGCACATAAATAATAAAAATAACCAACAGGAACCGGGACACAACCGAATAGAATAGAACACAGCACAGAGAAAAGAACAAGAGTAGTAGCATGGAGGGGGAGGGGAAAAAGTGCAAATGTGCTCGAGCTTTTGTTTTCGACAACTCGAAACTGTTAATAATAAAAGCGCTGCAAAATTATGAAATTAATTTCAAATTTTAATTATGCAACAGTGGCTGCAACATGTAAATTGACCAGAATAGCTAAAGTTGCTGCTGTTGAAGTTGTTGCTGCTGCTGCTTGTGATGTTGCTGTTGTTGCTGCTGCTGTTGCCTCAGTTGTTGCTGCTGCCGGTTGTCGGTTGCACAGAGTTGCCAGTTGCCGGTTACCCATAGCCAATGGCCAGTTAACAGTTACTAGATCTGTCTATGCTAGTGTGTGTGTGTGCTTGTATGTGGTCACTGTGGAGTCTGCAGAAGGATTAGCAATAGTCCAATAGCAGACCGCACTGTGACAACAACAGCAACAGTCATTCGATGTCGCAGTTTGAGTTCTGTTGCTGTTGCTGCTCTCGATTTCCCCCCACACACACATACATTTACAAGTTTATGTGCTCCCAAATACGCACACGCAAGCACACAAAATCTCATACACACACTCGCACACATCTTAGCACACACACGCACTGTCCGCGCCGTGAGAATCTAGTTCGCTGCTCAACTTTGATTAGAGTTAAGCCCAAAATTAGTTGCCATCGCCGTTGGACCTCGTCTCTGTTTGGGGCGACCTTAACGTTCTGTCGAGCCACAGCTTCAACCTCATTTTGAGGGCGAGGTATAATAATGAAGTCATGAAGTTTGCAACGCCTGCACGCGTGTGCGTGTGTATATTGGAGTCACGCACGCACGCACACACGCGGGGCAGAACTTAATAAATCGTAAATTCTTAATTAGCATGTGAAGCTGTCTTGATTTAGTTCTACAATTAGCATAGTTATAATAATGATCATACATATATCGATAGCTCAACCTGTTGTTCAGTTACTAATTCATATAATTTGAAGTCAAAGAAAGCGCTTCATTATTAGGTTGATTAGTAAGAGAGCGGCTTACAGGGAGGGCATCAAAAGGTCGTTGATGCTGCTGGCCGAGGGGCGTTGTTAATGTTCCACACGCTCTTGAAACAATCCAAGTGTTAATCGTTTCGATTCAGCCAGGCTGACAGGCGAACAAGCATGACAACAACAAGAAGGAGAAGGAAAAAGGAAGGAGAAGGAAATGAAGAGCAGGAGCAGGAGTAACTTGTACGACAGGCGGCAACTAACAATACCAAACTTGGCTCTTCAACTTATTAGCGCACAGTTAAATAGGCTCAATTAATGTCAACTGCGTACGTCTTGAGGGGGGCGTGGGCGTGGTTGTGGGCTTGGTAGTGGGCGTGTGCCAAGTGAAATTTCAGAAATGAAAGTTTTTCTTTGGCCTTCGATCGATTGAAGCAAAACTTTTTGAATTGAACAGTTGTTGAAATGCATAAAAATTAATTAACAAGCAGCTGCTGCTTTAGTCTAGTCAGCTAAGCGCGGACTCTTTGAAGCTAAAGAAGCCAAGTAAGAGAAAAGAGAACGGATAAAGAAGATGGTAAAAAGAAGGAGGAGATGAGAGAGGAGTAGTAGGAGGGTGAGGAGTAGAAGAAGGTGGTGAAGAAGGCGCACCAGAATTTTTAATTGGCTTTTGCACGCTAATTATGATGTCTCCCTCTGTCTCTCTTTACCCCTCTCTCTCTCTCTCTTACTGTTTTTCTTTCTTCCTCTACCTCTTTCTTTTTCCTCTTCTTCTGTCTCTACTCGCACATTTAAGCCTAATTAACTTTCTTCTTAGTGCGCCTCTGCTCTGCCTCGGCTAAGCTTCTTCAGCAGTTTTTCTATAGTTTTTCTAAGCTTTTCCTCTGCTTTTCTCATTTCCCATCTATGCCTGCTCCTCCCTACTACTAAGTGGAATCTTTAGCTACGTCTTGTGTGCATTTTGCATTGTTTATTTGTTTTTCTTGTTGCTCTTACACTGCGTCAACTTCTAATTTCATTTGAAGCCTTCGCGTCTGCTTTGATGCCACGGCCAAGCGTTGAATTCTGCTTTCAAAAGTGGCAGCAGCACGAGCACGAGCGGCACGGCGACAAAACAAGGTGAAAAGTAGGTGAATGTTAAGCAGCCGAGAGTCCGCCAAACAACAACAGCAACAACTACAATGTTGTTGCCGTTGCCATTGCAACAAAAGAAAAACGGCAACAACACACAGCGCTAACAATGACGAAGAGTAAACAACATTTTAGCACGAGAGAGCTGCAAAAAGGGTTACAAAGCCAACAACAGCAGAGCAAGCAGGGCCAGCTGAAGAGGCAAGGGCAGAGGCAGAGGCAGAGGCAGAGGCAGAGGCAGGGGCAGCGGCAGGGCCAAAAGCAGCAGTGGAGGCGGCAGCAACTACAGCAACGCCAGTCGCCAAAAACAAAAGACAAACAAAACAAACATATCAACTGAAAATGCTACAGGCTCCAACACAGCTCCACCTCCTCCCCTTCGTAGACCCCGCTACAGTCTTCTGTTGCCTCTACAGACCCCTCCACAGACTCCACTACTGCCTCAGCTCCTTTCACCTCTCCTACACGCCTCTGCTACTGCTGCTCTTGATGGCACTGATAAGTTGGCAGTCGCTTCTGACTTTGCCTCTGCCTTTTTGCCTGTTGTTGCCTTCTTCTTCACCTTCCTCCACCCACACCGGAAGTGCATATTAAGCGTTTTTAATTTTCACTTGAAAACAAGCAAAGAGAAGAAAGACTGCAAATGAAAACAAGAGTGTTTTCCTTTGCAGAGAGTTGAGGGGCACAAACACTTTCACACTTTGCTGCAACACATTCGCCTTGCTGCTGCTGACAGAGATTGAAGTGTAGAGATATATACAATATGCATACAGGGATTGTCTAGAGATGCTATACATACTACACAATACATACAGACATACTGTATATATATAAACACGATAAACTCCCATAGAAATACTTGAGCACAAACACTTTAAAAAGGCTTAAAGAGACTTAAGGCGCTTAAGCAGCTTACAATTGATTTCCTCTCTCTCTGATTTTTGGCAAATTTGTCACAATAACTATTCAATAGCTATAACTATCGTATTAAGCAACGTGTTCATGGCTGCGTGTCACGCGACCAGCTCCAATCAAGTCAGGCAGCCAGCAACAATGGCTGACAATGAACACGAACTTTGTGAGCTGTTGCTGCTGTTGTTGTTTGCTTCTTGCAAGCTGCAACTATTGTACATAAACAACAACAGCAACAACAAAAAACTACAGGTGTAAGGGCCAAACAACAACAACAACAGCACTCAACACTCATCTGAATGTTTTTGTGTTTAGCTTTTTCTTTCTTCCCCTTTTTTGGCCTTTTCGCAATCTTGAGTTTGATGTTTGTTTCCTGTGAATGTTGCAATTGATAAAGATGTTGTTGCTATTAGTATTGCTGTTGTTGCTGCTGCTACTGCTGTTGCTGCTGCTGTCGTTGCTTAGCCAAGCTTAGCAAATACATTTTATTCATGTGGGAAATTTGATAAAAGATGGTCTTTCTTGTTGCTGCACAGCACTTAATTTGCTTTTACATAATGACAGCGACTATAAAATTTAATTATAATTTTCATGTTGCCCCGTTCCGCGACGCAGTTGGTCATTTGCCACAGCCACAGCCACAGCACAAAGCACCCGGCAATTTGGTCGACTTTGACATTAATCATCCAGTCATTTGAGCTGGCCGTGAAGTGTTAATGATGAGCTGCCTGCCTGCCTGCCAGCCTGTCTGTCTGACGAGCTGTAAACAAATTTGCCAAGTGCATTTTGCCATCGCTCGCCCAAAAAGTAAATATTCCTGTTGCCTCTGCTGCCCCCTGTGTTGCCTGCTGCATTTGCCGCACGGGCGATAAATTTTCCAATTTTAACGATTCGGGTGAAAATGTCACACAGATTACGTGACTTTGATGCGATTGACATAGTTGCGAGATTTATGCGTGAGCTGCAGCATAAACCCAACGCAAACACACAGAGAGAGAGAGACCCAGACCGAGCCCAGAAGCAAGCCTAGGCCCATCACTTGGCCCCGCCCCACCTTCGCGCAGCCCTTGCCACCTTGTGCGCGCACGAACGTGCGCAGCCAGCAATTAGAAAAGCGACGGCAACAACGTCGACAGCAACAACAACAACAGTAACTGCTGCAGGTAGACTGCGGCGCCCACAACGACAGCTAATTTAAATGCCGCGTGTTTGCTCAGAGCAGACAGTTGGTCGCGCTGGTCGCGCTTTGGTCGCTACGAGTGAAAGATCACGACCAAAAAGTTGGCAGTGGCAGCGACGGCAGCAACGTTGCTAGCAGCAGTACCAGCACCAGTACTGGCAACAACAACAACCACTACAACAACAACAGTAACAACGGGCAACTTAACGACAATGTTGGAGGCGGCACATGAAAGTTTACGGCGTCGGCAAAAATTGTTTGGCGCATTATTACTTATACCCTGTAGCAAGCAAGGGGCAGTGAAGGAGTAGCTATCGTATGTTCTGAAGGGAATAAAAGAATGAACTCGCAAGAAACTACTATAAATTTAAGCGTTGTATATTGAATTCCCTTGAACTTCTCTTCATCCTTTGCTTATGTAAAATAATTTTACATTTCCGTTTAGCTTTTCCTATTGAAACGTTAATGATATCGCCCTATCGTTATATACATTGTGAATCTCTCTCTTTTAATATTGAATTTCCTTTTCTAAATATTTATTTAAATATTCATCCTAAATTCCAGGGTATTTTCTAGTCAAGCCATGCCCAATTTTTATGTTATGTTGTAGTGCAATGAAAAAGGAAAGCGAAATTGATGTTGAAACCAAAAGCGAAAATGGGAATGGTCGCGTGGGTTGCCTACAAGAATTCTTGAGAAAGGGAAAGACAATAAGAAAGAGAGAGAGAGAGAAAGGGAGTAGGAAAAAAAAAAGGGAGCGGGAGTTAAAAGGGTTGTGCATATTTGAGATGACTGAGACGGAGAATGAAAAAATGCTGTTTGACAATAGATGAGAATTTAATATTGTCGAAAAAGAAAACAAATTCGTCGTTTGGTGAATAACTGACATTATTGAAAAAACGAACGAAATACGAGATTTGTGAAGGGGAAAAAGAAATGCAAGGGATAAAGGAATAAATTCTCAATATACTTTAATAATATTGCGCCCTATTATCTAAACTTAACTCTGGCTCGAAACTAGCTTCGTATATTAGCAATGCTTGTCATTCTCTCTCTCTCTCTCGCTGTCTTTCTCTATTTCCCTGCTTCTCCCTCCCATTGCAGACTAATGGAAAACGTGTACGATGAAGTCAACGTATTTGTATTCCATTTCGTTTTCAATTTGTCGCCGAGTTGCGCGTCTCGCGTCGCGTTTCTCTAATTTCCTTTAACGTAAATGCAAAGAATTGCAAATGTTAAGCATACGCCCCGTTGTCTCATCTACAAAGTTGTTTGCCATTGCGACTATTTTGTCAACTTCAGCTGCAGCAGCTGCAGAAGCCAGAGACAGAGAAGCAGCACTTGTGCTGTTCTCCTGCATTTGCATTGCATTAGCTTTGCCAGCAAGGCAATGCACCCCATGCCTCCCAGGCAGGAGTCGCCACCTCACTCGTATTCCCCCTTCCATCCCTCCGTTTAGCTTGCTTGCTTGCAGCCCATTACCAAATGTTTTAATGTGCGGCAAACGTTGATGCTGCTGCAGTTGCTGCTGCTGCTGCTGCCACGAAGCATTTGCAACATTCTTGTTGCGTGCCACGTTGCGAAAGGGAATGCAGCGAAGGCGGAGTCACCCATTTCGCCCACTCATTCACTCACTCACTCACTCATTCATTCAGTCGTTTATTCAGACACTCATGCAACTTCCATTCATACAAACAGCCGTCGACGCAGCCATGAATGCATTGCCATCGTGGAAGAGGCAGAGGCAGTTTGAGGCGTCTCGGGAAATATGTTCGTACGTATGTGGAAAATAAATGAAAAAATCGTAAATAAGAGCGCAAAGGCAGAAATAAAACATGGCTCACTTACACACACAGACACACACACACACGTATGCAAGGACACGCCTTTGGCTGCCTACACAGACAGAGGCAGGCAGGCAGGCACAGTCCAGAGGCGGCCCAGACTGAGGCACATTCTTCTCTCGCCGGAGCAGTGAGCGCATTTTTCTGCACAATTTATGTCTTTTAATGAGAATGAGAGAAAAAGAAAAGCAGACAGAAAGAGAGAGAGGTGGGAGAAGGAGACCTAAAGAGAGAAAATCAAAATAAAAAAGCGCTCAACACGCTAATAACTTTTAAAAGCAAATGTACAACTGCCTGGGCCTCTTGCACATAACTTTTACATAAGTAAGTATATACCATACATATCCACATGTGGACCCCCATAAGTTACACACCCCTCTCCTCCCAGCAAGTGTAGCCCTTTTTTTAACGAAATTAGTTTGGCCAAGGCGTGCAATTTGTGGCGTGTTTGTAACCTAATGTGGAATGGCTTTTCATGGGGTCATTTATAAAGGCAGTGAGTGCTGCCTTTGAAATCGGACTCAGACATACAGTATAATTACATATCATTGGCAGCCACCACAAAAGCAGCTGCCTCAATTAGCCAAGCCAGAGAGAGAGAGAGAAATGTTGCAACTGCTGTGCTGGGCTGCCACACATAAATTCAATTCAAGTTCAAACTTGTCGAAGCACAAATTGCACATTAACCTCAAAATGGGCAACAACAAAGCGAACATTTCACATTCTTTTATTCAAATACGCATCCATTATGATTCTTTTATGTCTTTATTTAATGCATTTAATTGCAAATGGGCCACAAAACCAACACAAGTAACAAGTAACGACGAGTCCATTAGCGAAATTAAAAAACCAAATGCAGAAGACAACAACAAAAGGCCAAAAGAATGTGGCCACGAGCTAAGTGCTTTACTTGCTTGACTTGTATTAGTTGTTAGCTGTTTTACTTGTTGTTCTAGCTAAATTTCTAGCTGCCAACTTTGCGCTAAAATAAAGCTAAAATTGCAATTAAAACTGTTCAACTCTAAAACAAATTTGGTTATGTATATTGACTGCATGATCTGCAGATTTCTGGCTCGCTTTCTGGTTCGATTACTGGTTCAATTCATGTCGACAGCCATGTTGACGTTAATGCTACTTACGGCTAACAAAATAAAAGGCCAAAAGCATACTCAATTGCTGGCCAAATATAATGGCTGAAGCGGAAGCCAAGAGACGAGGCGAAACAAAGAAGTAAGCAAACAATTGGATCAGTTTTCGGCCACAAAAGTGCAGCCTCAATTTGAAGAGGGGACACCTCTGAGCAGGGGCGGGAGGTAGGGGCGAGAGACCTCTGTCACTTGTCTAATTGTCGAACTGCCCCCTCAGGCTAGCCCTCAACTTCAACTTTGATTATATCAAATTTGGTAGCACACACACATGGCTCGCCCTCTCTGACATTGATATTTCTTTAATGTGATTTTCCATGCACATTTGTTTGCACATAATTGTGAACCGTACACAGTTATTATTTATTTTTAGTTCACGGTGGACATTGATGTATTTGAGTTGAGCTCGAATTGAGACTCGCAACTTACTTAACTCTGTTTTTAGCCTTGACTCTTGGTCTCTCTATCTGTCTCTTTCTCAGTATTGTTTGTTTCGCTTTTGTTGTTGATTATTGATTTTGAGAATGCGCGCCACACAATGAAGCATAATTGATCACGTTCATGGTCCAATTTGGTTGGACCAGTGGGCGCCTGCCAGCCAAGTCAGTCAGTCAGGCCTTTTCAGGGGCATTCTCTATCTCTCTCTCTCTCTGTCTCTCTCTGTGTAAACAATTTTGTTTTGTGCCTTGTCAGAACTTTTGCAGGCGGCTTTCGTTTTAGCCATGGCAATTAAATGAGCATAGCTATCAACTTGAGCAACAACTTGAGCAGCAGCAACGATAACAAGCAGAACAGCAGGAGGAACAACAAGAACAACAACAAAAACTACAAGAAGCGCCTCATCAACGTCAAAAACTTCATCATGGCCATTGGGGGTGCAACGGCTTTCGGACTTTGAGTTGGTCTTCATGTTCGTCTTCGGTTTCGTCCAGTTTGCAGCTTCCGTATGCTTTATAAACTTGCTGTGTCTTGCATTGGCCTATAAACTGAAAGTAACACACTCACACACACACATGCCGGACCGGACCCGGGCCCAGCCGCAGCCCGGCGTTGACGTTGACGTTGGCAGCGCAAGAAAAGAAATACAACAACAACTACAACAACTACAGCAACAACTAAAACAGAAAAGAAAAAAATATTTGACCTACATCAAGTTTTCAAGTTGCTTGTTTGTGTTTGTGTTTCTTTCTTTTTTAGTAGCGGAGGCTTCTTCAGCAACATCATGATGATCACGAGCAACATCATCATCATGAGCTTCGTCAGCGGCCTCTGCTTCATTTCTTGTCTCCTCTTCTTTGCTTTGCTTCTCGTCTCGTCTGTTTTGCAGCCGGCTTTGGGCCTGTTTTTTATTATTTCTTCTTCTACCGAAAACAAACCACAACATTTGTGCACATTTGGTCAACTGCATTTTTTACCGTCTTTCTTCACCTCCCTTTTCCACTCTTTCTCCGTCACTCTATTTCTTTCCTCTCTCTCTCTCTCTCTGTGTGTCTGTGTGTGCGTTATTGTTTTCAATTTGGTACAGCGTTTTCATTAATTTTTCAGCATCTTGTGTATGTCAGTGTGTCGTGGTCGTCGTCGTCATCTCCGACTCTTTGTTGTCGTCTCGGCTTTTCGTACCGCCCACGCATAAATTATTAAAAGCCGTTTGCAGTCTTAGACGTTGTGTTGGCCAACAACAACAACAGCAGCTACATAACGTGGGCAACCACTTCGGCCAATGGCTACGTCATTTTTTTTGTAGCACCAGCCCCACCTCGTCTCTCTTAAAGCTGATTCATAAAAACTTTGAATTTATTTTGCTTTACATTTTCTGAGTGTGTAAGAAATTTGCATATTGACCATGTGGTCCAGAGTCCAGTTTAAAAACCAGACGAATGCTGCAGTGAGGCACGCCCGATAGTAAGATACCCTTCGCACAGTTTTGTGAGACCTTTAAAAATGTATATGCTTTCTCATTGTGGCACATACGAGTAAATATGAAGGCACGCGAAAGTGAAACGGGAAAAAAGGCAGATAGGCAAGACTCAATCGACTAGCCTAGTGATCCAGTGCATATACCTATATACTGGGGACATTCACATCTAGCTCTGCCTGTTACATGCCTTTGCCCAAAGTTGGTATACCCTCTTCAGATCATACTAAAAGCTCGCAGGGTAAATGGAGGCTAACACCATCGTCATAATACAAATCGCTTGGCAGCAATTTCACAAAAAATATTGTAATTCTCTTTCTCAGTTTTAAGCTCAGATCTCTTTAAAACTCAAACGGTTTTTGAATAAGTTTCTCTCTTTGTAAACTGGGAAAAGGTTTGCAAACGTGTGCAACAGTTTACGCTTCGTGCAACATTTTGCAGCCAACCTCTTTTGTATCTCTGCATCCGAAATCTAAATCTGCTCGTGGGTGTTGGGGCGTTGGGGTGTGTGTGTGTGGGTGTGGGTAATGCTCAAAGCTTCAGTGCTCACAGCTCTAAACAGCGTGCTGCACGTTTTGATGCAAATCGCAAGCGAGAGGCGGCAGCCCCCGTACAACAAATGGGTGCAACATTAAATAATTAAAGCAACGCCAGGCAGCACACAGTCGCAGACTCTTTGAAACTTAGACAGGCGGTCAGACAGACAGACAGTTAAGTATGACTCGCACGGAGTACAAAACGAGTACCCGACTCTGCGGTCTGCTAAACTGGCACAGCAACTTTTTCTTTGAGCGAATCGGAATCGGAGTCAGAGTCGCATTCGGACTCGGAGTCTGTGCTGAGCTGGATTTTATTTTTACACGACATCCACCTCCTCTTCAGCTTCCCTTCGACAGTCTTCTCTCCCTCTCTGCTGCTATATGTGGAGCGTTAATGAATTGCCGTAAGCTTGGCAGGCAGGCAGACATCGTCGGGGTGCCGAACCGGATGAGAATGCTTTACTTGCTTTTCGAAATGCTTTGCAATTAAAAGCGGCAGCAGCAGCAACAGCCGCAGCAGCAACTGCAGCAGCAATTGTCGCCGGCTTGGCAAATGTCTCTGTCCAGTTACGGCTTGACGGAGATGTGGCAAAGTGGAAAAGTGGCAGAGTGTCGCAAGCCATTACAAATCATTAATAAATTAGCATTTAATGTTTGTATGTGTCGCGCCCCACTTGGCAGTCATCGAACTTGTTCCACCTCTCCCCCTCTTCACCACCATCTCCTGCCTAGTGAACTGTTACATATTTGCCAATCACGCGGCTGTGACTCATATTTCTTCGTCGATTCGCAACTCTATGCTAAAAAGTTGTCCACAAAAAATAGACAGACAGATAAGCAGACACGTTTGTTACAAAGTAAAGAGTATTTTCTCTAGTTTGGGTTTCCAGGTCAGTGGGCTAAAGAATTCGGGAGACATTTGTTCCCCTGCAACAAACTTTGACTTCACTCTCGGCACAAGTTCATTGCGGATAATTGTTTATAATTGGAATGCTACAGTGTGATTTACTGTGAAATTGAGTGCAGCTCAAGAAACAGGCAAATTACCTGTTAGTGCCCGAACCAGAACCACGACAACTAACAACTAACAAGCAACAACGACAACCGACAATTGTGTGTTCCAGTTTAAATCGTGTAAATAGTTAAGAAGAAAAAGTGCCGGAAATAATTGCCTTAAGTAGTTTGAACTTTGCATAAAGTGTGACACGCAAACGTGAAAATCTACAACGAATTTGTCACACAAACAAACCTAACCTGCCCCCACACACACTCTACAACGAGTTTAACGCGAAAGTGTGTGCCCCGCAGCACAAGTTGGCCATGTGGTGTGTGCTCAAGTCAAAGATCACTTAATAAATATCATAATAATTAGAAATGAAAGTAAAACTTTGTGTGTAGGATTTAGCTATGACAGAGCACAAAATAAAACTTTGTTGGCCATGATTGGGCAAATTTTTGTTGCCATAAATAAACAAATCAAATTGAATTGAGAGTTTCCCCCTTCCACTTGTACATCCCCCACTGTTTGAGTGCGTTCTTGAAATCGAATTGACTGAATTATATTTAAATTCGCACAGTAGCCAGCTAAGAGTGGGAGGGGAACGGGGAAGGTTCTCCAATGTTAAAGCCATTAACGATGAGTCGCGTCTCAGTTTTTTGGGTTTTCGGTTTCAGTTTTCCGTTTGTAGCTCACTTTCTAAAATGAGTTCAGACAACAGCGGTTTTTTTTTGACACTCGAAAACAATTTTTTGATAAATGATTCGTACATGTACACATACATACACATACATATACGTATATACATATATGGCTGCCCGTAGTATTATTGTGTATAAAAGGAATTCGTAACAATTTTTTTGATATATTTTACACTATGGAGAGCGCAACGCACACTCAAAATTGATTGCCAACAATTAAAACTTAAACATTGAAAATTAAAAAGCGACTGCTAAAGTTATAATACCCTGTAGAGGGAAAGGAAAAAAGGATAGTTAAGAGTGGATAAAGAACTAGGGAAACATCACTGTTTCATATGAAAAACTTAAACAAACATCGAAGTCTCTCCAGCTTTAGTTAACATGAAAAGAATTACCTAAGCTAAGTAGTCTGTCTGTCAAGCAATAGAACCGGATTTCAATCATTATAAGTTACCATATTGTTGGTGTCTATTGCCACAGGGTATCTCTCGTCTCGGGCACTCTTAAGTAGAGCACTTTTGTTTGAGAGTTTCTCTGTGTGCTTTTTTGTGCGTAGTTTGCTGCGACTGCAAAATGTTTTTTGCTGTTGAATTTTTTGTAATAACTTGTTAATTTATTTGCAGCAATTATTAATGCAAACAAAATATATTTTATTATACGAGTTTACTATATATACACTGTACACTATATGCTTTATATAGAGAAAGAGCGAACGACATTTTGTTTATTGTCGCCGTATCTTTGGGCTTATTTCATGCATAAATCATTTCCGTTTGTTTTTATCGCTGCTATAGTTGCTGCTGCACTTTAACGCAATTTTATAATTACATTTTAATTTATGCAAATACAAATTAGCCAGTCGCTTTTTTACTGAACATTGTTTGCTTTAACTAATGACAAAGTGCAGTGTGTTCAAACAAAACAGCCTAAAAATCTTGAACGCCGTCGAACGGGGAGGTCGCTGATTTGTCTGTGTGGAGGTTCATTAAACCATAGGGGGAGGGGGGTGCCGGGCTTTGTGTTTCATTTAAAATTAAAATCATGAAAATGCGAACCAGTTTTGTGTAATAATACGAACACACACGTATATTAATCATACGTTGTGTGGAAGGAATTCTTTAGTCAACATTCAATTTGTGCATTTAAAGCGCAGCTTAGAATGGGTGTTTTTTCCTCTCATTGTTTTGGATATTTAATATTTATTAAATTATTTGCAACAATGGAATTTAAATCCAATTAACGGTAGAAAATTCTGTGTTGTTTAGATGTTATTAAATCTCAATGTAAAGCTTAATTAAGCTGAGGGTCCAGCAACTTGTTTTGCAATTATGAATATTATCGGTACTTGAAATCGAGTATAAAAACTGAAAGTAATTTGCATTACATCACTCAATTAGAGGTGTCCAATAGCCTTGCCCCACACACACACACACATACACTCACAGAGAGCTTAGCATAGACAGTCGTTAGACAAATTCAAATTCAAATCGAAAACGAGCTCAACTCGGCTCATTGATCAAATTTTGATTGACATGTCGAGTGGTTTTGCCTGCTCTTTTGGGGTTTTTTCTTCTTTTTTCTGTGCTGTGTGCTCTATTAAGCAAATTTGTTTGGCATTTTATGGCACTGAGCCGAGAGTGCTGTGTATGTGCTGTGGTGTGGTGTGGTGTGGCTTACCGTATTCTGTGCTCTGTGTGTGTCCAATAATTCGATCATTAACGACAATTAGTGCAAAGAGTGAGTGAGAGAGAGAAAAATCTGAAATACATTTTGACAGGCTCAACGAATATTCACATTGTGGTTGTGCGATTCCAAATTGAACTTAATTGCGCGAAAAATTTGTGATTTGTTTGCGTAGCACAAACATTTACAGATGCAGATACACAGATACACGGATACAGATACAGATACTGAGCCGACAGCTACATAACTTCCATTATGAAATACGATACCGAAAGCGAAATGGGAGCTGTCTTGGCAGCTGCTCGGGTGTAACTCGATAGCTTTGTTTTGCCACATTTACATTCACATTCACACATTCACATTTTGCAACAACTTCGAACTTTGCCACCGAGACACTGGAGCGGATACCCAAGCCGAAGATACATTCTGGCCACAACAAGCACACAAAGCAACGGAAGTGTTACCTTTTCTTTTTTTCTTTATGGCCTTAGCTTTGATGCTCCCACTCGATAAGTGGATGATATACGAGGAGTATTCACACTGCTCATATTCACAGCGCACGTAACACATACCTACATAACTGTAAATGCTGCTGCAGCAGCTGCCGACAAGGTCACACACACCGGACACAATGGAAATTATGTGGCAACAACAACATCATCATTGGGTGGTTTGTAAAGTTTTGGAAGATGTAACCGGAAGTTGCATTGAAATTCAAATTTCACAATTGGCTGCACTTAAGAAATGTTCTTGACACAGTATGTTTGCAGTATATTTGCAGTATTTTCTCTTCCAAAAGTTTTCCATTTTATTTCAACTCAATGTTGATGCCAACTTTATGTGAGATATCTGTGAAAATCCGGTTCAGAGAGAAGGGGAGGTGGGGAAACTGAGTCAGCTGGCTGTCCGGTTTTAGGTTATTTTTATTGCTAGGCTGCACGCGTTGCCAATTTAATTGCCAGCGACTAAAAATTGCAAAAAATGTAAATGTATTTTTTGAAAAATTCGCCAGTGTCGTGCCATGTCGTGTCGTGCGTGAGTCTCTCGCAATCTGACTTTGCTTTGTTGCTACGTTTCGCTTTCAGTTTCGACTCGCTTAATGTGTTTTATTTTTGCGTTTTTTTGCGCTTTGCTCTCCAGCCCGGTACGAGATTTATTTAAATGCATTAAACTTTAGAGGTCAACTTCCTTTCACTGACGCGACGCGCCGTGTTTGCATCGGCGTCAGCGTGATAACGGCCCAGGCCCAGACTGTGAATCTGTATCTGTAACTGAGTCTCAGTCTCGAATTCCTTTGCCATTCCTCATCTCCCGCACTCTCACTATCTTACTTCTCACTTTTTCTCCATCTCTTTCTGCCTCTCTTTTTCCCACTCTCTCTCCCTCTCTTTCTCCCTCTCTTTCTCAGTTCAAGCGCTTTACAAAACAAAATCAGCCACAAAATGCGACAAGTGACAAGTGGCGCGTTGTATTTCAATGTCATATTGCTTTTTTTGTTTTGTTGCCAACCTTTTATTTGCATACCTTGTTATACATGTTGTTGTTGCTGCTGCTGTTGTTTTGTGACCGTAATTTTCCATATGAGCTGCTAAAACACACACGCACACACAAAAGAGCAAGCGACAAAATTATTGAATGCGTAAGAAAATAAAATGCTCTTCTGCAAGTTCATTTAAATTGAAATCCTGCACACAAAGACACAAACCTCTCTCAGGCACACACAAGCTCTGGCACACAAAACACACACTCAGGCACACACACATGCTTAGAGAACCTTCTTGGTGTGGCATATTTACATAGTCGTTGTCAATTTTATGGAGAGCAGCATGAATGGAATGAATGAGAAAGGAGGCGACCATGTCAAAAAGTAACTGCATAAAAGTTCCTTGTAAATTTAATAAACTTTTATAGATGCGCATGTGTGTGAGTGTGTGTGTGGGTCGAGCACAAAGCAGAGCAGGCGAATCCCAAGCAGCAACAGCAGCTGCCATTAATGCGTAGCCTGCCTGCCTCAACTCAAACTTCGCCTGCCTTTCCGCCCACCTCATTCAATACTCTTGATGGGTTCCTTCGCTTTGTTGTTGCCGTTGCCGTTGCTGTTGCTGCTGGCATCGAGTGATTGCTCCATGGGGTGCACTTTGAGAGCGAAAAAAGTATAAACTTTTATTGTATCCGCATTTCAGTGTCACACGCCGCGACGCGACGCAACGACGACGACAAGGAAGGCAACGTTGACTTTGGCAGCGACGTTCGCTTTCTAAGAACAGCAGCAGGAACAGAAGCGTGTGTGTGAATATGTGTTGTGTATGTGTGTGCGAGTCGGAGATTGATACTTGTGGCGAAAGTGATTTATTTACTGGTGACTCGCACTGGCACGTGAAGAGGAACCAGATGACCCAAATTGAGCCAAATGGCCAACTCATGACAATTTGATAATAAAGCAGAGACAGCAAGCAGCTGCTGCTGCTGCAACTTGGCTCAAGTTACAAGGGGAAGCAGCGAGAAAGAAGACAGAGAAAGAGAGGGAGAAGGATATAGAAAGAGGAAAACAATTCAAAGTTTGCATTGATTTGCATTGAAATGCATTTACAGCAGTTTGTTGGCCTTTTTTCTGCTATGTTGCTGCCGTTGCTTGTGACAGCTAAATGTGAAGTTTTGTCCACTCGCATATGTGACCAAAAACGGCGCTCAAAATGGCTGCCAGGAGCACCCACTGGCTGAGAGAGAGAAGCATACATAAAAGTAAATGTATTGATTTTGTCTTTTGGGTAAATAATAAATAAAAATAGCAAACGTTGCTGCCGTTGCTGCCGCTGCTGCAGCGGGGCAGAGTTGCATTTGCTGCGCAGCCGAAAACCAGTTTGCTTTGTCTGCAGAACTGTGTCTTTCCCACAAACACACACACACATACACAGAGAAATACGAGGGTCGTTTGATAAGTCCGTGACTTTTTGAATAAAATATATTTTTTTCGTCAAAGAAGCGTTTTATTTCTCAACATAATCTCCTTTTAGCTCTATACATTTAGTCCAGCGTTTTTCCAATTTTTTTATTCCTTCCAAATAATAGGTTTTCTCAAGGCCCTCAAAATAGTCGTTTGTTTCTGTGTTTCTCTTCATTTGACCCGAATCTCTTACCGCCGAGCCATTTCTTCATGTTTGGAAACAAAAAATAGTCACAGGGGGCTAAATCTGGAGAATATGCTGGATGGGGTAGCAGTTCGTAGCCCAATTTATGAAATTTTGCCATTAGCACACGAAATTCACTTTTTTCCATTTTCGTTAAAATTCACGAGATCGTCTGCTTTCAATGCCTATAAAACGCAAACCAAAAAACGCAGCTTTCTCAAAATTTTACAGTCAGCTGTTAATCGATAACTGCTGACAGGAGCAGTGTTGTATTTAGAGCAGGTGCGCGGCAAATACAAAAAGTCACGGACTTATCAAACGACCCTCGTATACAGCACTTACACTGTTACAAATATACTAATGTAAAGCGAAGTTATCGTTGCCATTGTGCGGCAAACGAATGCAGTGCAACAACGAAAATGACCCGAACCAAAGAAAAAAACAAGACAAGACAACAGCAGCATGGAAATGTGGCTAGTTGTGGAGTGTGAGACAAAGCTGATACCCTGTAGAGGGGAGTGCTTGAGAGGGATTGCTTAGAGTGCAGTGTCGACTGGAGTATGAAAGTATCTTTGAGCTGCTCTTGCGGCTATGACAATATCAATCAATAACAGTAAGGCAGTGTTAAAGATATGTTTTGTAGAGTATCTATCGTACAGCAACAATAGTAGTTAAAAGTAACCAAAGCTTTACACCTAACCTAACCTAACCTTGTAAATGGAACAAGGAGTGATTGCCCTGTTTTGCAACTACTCTACCTGCTTCCATTTACAGCCAAGAATGCAATTCTACAGGGTATCTGAGTGCCACAACTGCTGCAATGCAACAAACAAACAGTCAGTTGGCCAGTTTGGTTAGCTGGTTGGCTGCCACAGCGCGTCCAGCGCGTTTCCACGGCCAATTGAAAGCTAAAATTGCATTTTGTGACAGCGACTGGGGAGCGCTTGTACTGAGGCAGGGATCTCGATCCCAGGCACGCTCACTGCTGTCAGGCAGAGCGAGAGAGAGAGAGAGAGAGAGAGAGAAAGAAAGAGTGAAAGAGAGAGAGGAAAGAGTGCGGCAAGCGTGCTGGGTTACCTGATGTGCCCTTGCGTAAGATGGCATTATAACTAAGGCATGCAATTTGTAGTCGCAGCTAAAGACTTCAACGCTTAACTGAAGCCTTTCTGCAGCCCGAGCTACTGTGGGAAATTGTCAATTACTGTCGAACAATAACCTATAAGCTCTACACATTATTTGAGATACTTTTCTCTCCCAGCAATTTGCTAACGTTTTGACATTTAGTCTAATTTTTGCATCATTTTCTTGGGTTAATGGAGGTTTTTTGTGTACTTAACTAGGGTGTTTAAGAGTTTACGCTGCTGTGTTTTGATTGGGGAATATTCTACAAGGTTTTTTATGATATTGGGTATTGCTGCAACCTTCATGAGTCAGCTACTAGGATGGTCTCATGAAAGTACTATATACTACTCTGTACTTCCCTCTAGTTTCTACTCAGTTTCCTGCTCTGTTCACTCCTCAGTCGTCTTCCCTCTACATTCCTCAGCCTTCTTCTCTGTTGTCTACTCTGTTCTCTACTCTATTCTCTTCTCTGTTCACTCCTCTATTCTCTCCTCTCTACCTTTTCCCTTCATCTCCCACTCCTTCCCTGCCCCATGTCTGCTGCAGCTGCTCAGTTTTTGCTGCTGCTGCTGGTTTTGTCGCCTTTTGCTGCCTTCAATTGCCGCCAATTTGTTTGTGTTGCTGCTGGTTGTTGTCCATCCAGGGTATCTACAACACACATACATACTATATAGAATATATAAAATATTTTTTTAACATTGCTTTTCATTTTTATATGCTGTACTGCTGTGGGTGGTTGGTGGTACACTGTCGCTGGCGTTGTCATTTGAGGTCAGTTTAAATGGTTTCCTGTCAGTTGCGGTCTCCTCGGTTTACCCGCAACAGCCTCAATGGCCAGTGGCAGCCAGTGGTGGCCACTGGTAACTGGGCACTCGTGGTAGCTGTTGCCGATCATTTTGCATACGTTGCACACACAATATTCAATAAAGTATTCATTCATATTTTGCCCAACAACGACAGCAGCAATAATTCTCCTTTTACTACTTTTATTTTTCTGTTATTGCATTTGTATTATTTTTCGGCTGTCAGTGGAAATGACTCTCCCAGTTTTATTTCATTTGTTTCTGCTATGTTGTTTTTAGTTTGCGTAAGCTGAGACACTTGCAATGGCCTCGCAGGCTGCATGAGGCATGCTCCAGTTGCTCCACAAACTGAGAAGATAACTTGTAAATGGCCTCCAAAAATGTGTGGGGGGAGGGGAGTAAGAACAAAGAGACGGTGCATAATTACGCGCATTTTCCTTTGGCATGAAAATGAACACCTCAAGGTGGTTGCCACGTTGTTGCACCGCTGCCGTGGTACATAATGCATAGAATTCAATACGAATTCGCAACGGAGACCGAAATGAGCATAAGAATGGGAATGACGCGGCGAATGTTGAGTGTATGAGTGTGTGTTTGTGTCTGTGAGTTGGCATTGCTGCGTCGTGCAGCTCATTTCGTTTTATTTGCAAATTTTATGCCACAAATACCACAAGAATTGCAACAGCAGCCAGCGGAATGAAGTTGACTGAAGCTGACGCTGACTGACGGCGACGGCAACGGAGACGGCGATGGCGATGGCGATGACGACGAATGCGACACCCCCGGCTAGCTCAAGTGGAAATGGCGAAGCAGTTGCAACTGCAGAAGCCCTACACACAAGGTATATGGTTGCCACTGCTGCTGCTGTTGCTGCTGTTCTTTTGGGGCCAAGCACTTGAACATGATAGCAGCTTAGTTTGCCAAGCCAGCCATGCGAAGTTGTTGCAAAATAAGTGGCACATGCGCGCCGTAAAATTGTAAATGCCGACAGCCAGCAGCAACTGCAGGCAACAACCAGTAACCAGCAACTGCAACCAGCAACCAGCAACTGCTGCTGCTGCTGTTGTTGCGTCTGCGGCTGCTGCGTTAATGATACGCCTGTCTAGCCAGAGCTGGAGGAGGCAGCTACCTAGCTTGACATACGCAAATGCGCTTGACTTGCAACTGCGTTGCACTGCTCTGGCATATGTGGCGTATGCGTAATGCGTGAACTATTTTACTGCATAATGCTAAAGTTGCAGACCAGCAGCAGCAGCAGCTTGTCAGTGATTTGTGCAACAACTTTTGAGTCGATTAAAATGCACTTAGTAACATTATTTACACACTGCACTGTACATTAAGCAAGACTCAACTTGCTTCTAAATAAACTTTGGCGAGGGAGAGAGAGACTTTATAATAGAATATAATGGTACTTTTTATGTTAAACATTTTATTGCCTTGTGTGTGCTAACGATGACATTGCCAGCTCGTTGTACTCTTGCTCCTCTTCTTGTCCTGCTTGCTCTTCGCACTCTTCTCTCTCTCCTCACTCTTCTTGCTCTTCTTTCTAATTTCGCAACCCAATTGTCTGGCGTTGACAGGGCACACTGCATAAACAAAATGACATGCCAGCCAATTAATGTCGCGCCCCATGTCAGCAGCCCATCCTGTGGCAGTCTCCCCATTCTCCTCTCTCCCCTCTCTTCTTCCTGCCTGGCTGCCTGCCTTTAACTGTCTCATCATCTTCTATGCCAAATGGGCAATTTGTTGTCGTTATAAGGCGCATTCTGTGCATTTTCATTGTTATTATTGCGCGCCGCTTTCATGCTCCACGCTGCTGTTCCTCTTCCTTTGCACTGTTTGCTCTCCTTCTCTCTCTCTCTCTCTCTCTCTTAGTCTGCTGCTCTTACTTCTCTTGTATGCATATTAATTTTGATGCTAGCCCAAGCCCAGAGTCAACTGCAACTGCAACAGCAGAGCTAACTGCAAATTTACATGCAACACGGCCCTCGGCCATCGGCGGACGCGTCTCTAATTTGTGGACTCTTAGCAAAGTATCTGCCGTCCGACTGTCTTGGCCTAATGTGTTTGCCCTACCCTATATATGCCCACGCCCACAATGCTGCGCAGGAGTGGGTTGCTCAAGGGGTAATTGAGTTCATGTCATGTGCATTTCGCTGTCTGAATCTCGGCTTCATTATCAGAGGCACAGACAGACAGAAGATTGCGCGCCTGCCGATGGCCTCTAACAGTAAACAGGATGAGGCAAAAGAGTGTGGTAGAGAGAGGGGGGAAGGGAAGTGCAGGAGGTAGAGCACTTAAAATATATTGCTGCTTCATTTCTATTTTATTTGCAGCAGCGCGCGCGCACTCGCACCTCCCTGCGCGCTCCTTATCAAATAACAGGAGCTTGTCTCTGGAGAAAGGCTTAGCGCTCTAGAGGAGAGTTCTGTGCACAGTGTGCACTGCAGTGCAAAGCTAAAAATTTCTATAAATCCGCACTAATTCCCAAAACAATAAAACGCGCAACAATTGCGCCCATTCGCGCTTAAATATGCAACAGCAACGGCAGCGGCAACAGCAGAAAGCAACAGCAGCAACTAGAGCAGGCGCAGAGCGAGGGGAAAGAAGGGGAGGCAAGGGTAGGGGCAGAGGCAGGGACTGGGCAGAGTCTGGGGCAGAAGCAGCAAGCAATTCTCCACATTAGAATCGCCATAATTCAGAGGACGGCAGCCGAAAAGCGCTGCAAGAGCTCCCAGCTCTGGCTCGAGTTGGCGAGACTCCGCTAAGCCCACTTTGTAGTCATTTGCCTGGCAGCAACAGCAACAGCAGCAGCACGAACAGCAACAGCTACGTCAGCAGCAACACGAGCGCGGCGGCACAGTGGGCAGCATAGAGCAAATGTATGCCAGCAATTTAGACGACGTCGTTGGCGCGCTTGCTAAATTACCAAAACAAAGGAAGCGATAACTTGCAACAGGACGTGAGGGAGGGGGGAATGAGAAGTGGCAACACTGATGCTGCTGCTGTGAGCGGGAGAAGTGTGGGGGAGTGGTGTGTGGCACGTTGCGTTGTGGGCGTGTGGCACAAAACACAATAAAACTTATTTACGAGTCACGGCGGGGTGGCCGGATGGGGCTCCTACGTAGTTCATTGTAATGCACTTAACGGCGAGGGGGAAAGCGAAGGGGTGGCAGAAACGGGGCGAGCAGAAGAAGGAGTAAAGGAAGAGAAACAGTCACTGGAGCAGCGAGTAGCTGCGACGACTTCGCAAGATGCGCGCAAATGATATGCAAAAGAGTTGGACAGAGGAGTGCGAGGTGCCGCGAGGGGTGGTGCGACAGTTGAACGTTTGGTTAAAGGGTAAATGAGTGCACAGCGTGAGGCGCATGAATGAAAAGAGCAGGGAGCGCGAGGAAAAGGGGAGATAGGGGGAGAGCGCAGAGGCAGGCGGTTGGCCAGTCGGAAGCGGTGGCTGACGTGCAGCATTGGTGTTGGCGGCAACAGACAAGAGGCCAGGGTAATACAGGCTAAATGAAAGCAACAGGAGCAACAGCAGCAGCAACGGCAGCACCAACAGCAGAAGCAACAGCAACAATAAAAACAACAACAATAAGAGCAGGGATAGACACTGCACAAAATGATAAGAGGAGTTGAAAGGTCGCTGCCAAACAGAAATAATGACCTAGGCTGACTTGAAACACTTGAATTCATTTGCACTTATTAATCAATACTTCAATACTTCATTCTTATCAGTTTGCAAAGTTAATAATGAATATCTTCTTTCTCCTTCTTGCAGGTAATGCTACCAGTTCAATATATGTTATATATATTTCTCTACTTATATTCCCTTTGTTATAACTTCATACACCACGGTAAGCTCAATTGTCTTTAACTTTCGCCTGCGCATTATAAGTTACGCATACGTGGCGTGCGCCCCATTAGTGCAAGCAATGTGCAACATTTTCAGCAAGCAAAGCAAGTTTAAGTTTCATTTTCGTTCAATTTCGTACAGTGCAGCTGCACAGCACAGCTTCAGTCAACCTTCCAGCCTGCGAGCAGCCTCCCCCTCCTGCTTCTTATCCTCGTCACAGTACGTAAAGTTCTCAGTAGTCAGTGAAATTGCGCGCCTTGTTTATTGTTGCAGTTGTTGTTGTCGCTGTTGCTGCTCCTGCTGCTGCTGCAGCTACAATGCTGCTCTCTTGCCTATATTATATTGCACTTTATTGTTGTGCATGAAATTTGTGTGAACTCGGCATCGTCTCCAGCGCGTGTGGCTCCGTATGCTGCTCAACTTGGTCGCCTTATAAGGCAGCAGCAGCAGCATCACCCGAGCGGGCTTAAATATTTATGGCTTGCCATACTTTGTACGATTATTTATGCCTTCGTTTGTTTGTAAGCCCGTCGTCGACGACGCTGGCGCTGGCGACTCCGACGATGGCAATATGACTGTGTATAAATATCGCATATATGCACATGCAAATTACGCCGCCGCAGGACGACGTAAAGTGAAAAATAGTCGCAGGCTCATTAAAAAGGGAGGAGGGAAGAAATCGAGTATGTAATGAGTTGTAAACCAACAGCTAACAGATGTGTCACTGAGAAGATGACCCGGCTGAGCTGTTTGATTCCTTCTTATTAAGCTTAATTGTTGTCTCTTAAATAGTTGTTGATTGGAATTTGCATAATTTAATTAGTTAGTCAAGCTTAATTTATTGTCTAAAGAATTTTGCACAATCTGCACAAGACGTGATGCTATGCACAGTGCAGACAACAACTCAATCTCCATCGAGATGTACAAGAATGTATCTTTAAGATACACATTTTGTCATGTCTTTTAAGCCGTTGATGAGGTCAGTCTTGGTCAGCGCTAACTGTGCAGCAATTGGTGCTGTTAGATAAAGGCGATTGCTATAGATAAATACGATTAAATATAAATATATATACATACATATATATTCCGCAGCTGCCTAAGTTCTTGGTAACAAATGTGATTCGAGCATTTGTAGGTGACAGAGCATAAAACAACAATACGCCCCGTTGGCAGCTGCGTGTGCTTGTGCGTGCGCGTGTAACGGCATTTTGGCACGCCAAATTGTACTTAACTGGAGCAGACTTTTGGCAGTAACTGTAAATGCTGAAGCGGATCAGCTAAAGGAGAAAAAGACGAGGAAGAAGTAGAAGTTTTTTGCCCGCTGCTAATTAGCAGCCACAAAATTGACGCATCATGCTCGTGTTGGCGTATATATAGAGATATATACCGTATATTTGGTATATATAGGTCGTTATTATGGCACCCCATTTCAACCCCATGCTGCTGTTGTTTGCATGTGGCAGTTTTTCGGCAACTTGGCTGTGGTTAATTAGCAGGCAATATTGAGCGTTAATGCGAAATAAATCGCAGCAGCCGCCAAATCAGCTGAAGAAAAACTCAGAGCAGCAGCAGAGAGAGAGCAGAGGCAGTTGTAGAAAAAGTATGAAAAGAAGAAGATGATGAGAAAGATGTTTCAGAAGAAGAAGAGGCAGCAAAAGTAGAGGCAGCAGCAGTTCACTTAATTATGTTGACGTTTATGGTAAAAGGCAAGACGAGGCTAGCGCAGCAGCTCAGTCAGTGAGGCACCCACACTATGCGTGGCAGCCACAGAGAACCAAGAGTAGAAGCGGCAGTGGCCCAACTGTAATCATTATTAATGATGACTTTTAGTTTACAAGCTAATTATTTGTTACTGTTACTTGGCTCGTTCATTCGCTCGCGGCCACTTTGGAGGAGATTCTCGAAATTCTCGGCGCGACTTCGACGGCGACGAAGGCATTGGCGACTTTCGCTTTGATATCATTTTAATTAATTTATTATAGCTATATCTCTCCCTCCCTCTGTCTCTGTCTATCTTTGCTGTCAGCTTTTGATGTCTTACTAATAGCATTTTGTGTACATTTCGCATATTAATTCGGACTTATGCAATCAGTGAAATGAACAGCAGCTGTAAAATCTCTTGGTGAAAATGTTCAATATCATTATCATTCATTCAACAGCATCAACATTGTATATTATTCTGTATCATTCTGTCGGCATTTACTTGTGCTTGTGATTGATCTTTTGCCGGTCCATCTAGCAATATTGTTTCGAAAAGCAAACACACTAAATGCCGTTATAATTGCCATATGTAAATTTTGGCCAATAAGCCGCTTACAGACAGAGCGCAAAACGCAGACAAGAAGCTAAGCAAACAAATAAAACTAAATGAATGTGACTATTGAACCATATCCAAAATGAATAACCAACAACAACAACATCAGCGCCCACATGGGAGCCAGAGATGGCCATAAATTAGACACGACCCTAAGCCAAAGAAAAGCAGCAGCAGCAAAAACAACAAAAATCGAAATAAATTAGATTTCGAAATGTGGTCGAATTTGGGTCACAAGAATTGCGCAGACGCAACGCCAACGGAAACGAAGTGTGAACAATAGCCAAAAAAAAATAATTTATATAGAGAAATATTGTTTATTTGTTAATTGAATTTTAAATGCTCTCATAATAAAAGCTTAGCCATAAATAGATGCATGCGAAATACACACAATGCGAATGAAGAAACTGGAGCAAGTTTCAAGTTCAGGAAAGACCACGAAAACCAAATAGAGCTCGAGGTGCTAATCAATTTGTTGACAGCAAACAATCAAAGTGACGAAATTTTAATGCTCATTACAAATTTAAGAGGGTGTATTGGGTTTGTGTGAATGTAAATAGGGAGTAACGTGGGTGGTAATTGAGTTGTAGAAGGTGAAGATGAATAGGTTAATATTTGCAGTAGGTAAAAATTTGTTTTTAAGAAAATAAAGACTTCAGTTGTGCTTTAATTATATGAAAGAAGTCAAAGTCCTTTGAAATCAATATCAAAATCATTTACTAGTCAAGTTGTGAAAAAAAGTGGAATCATTTATTTACATAAACTTTAAATTGCAGGGTGTCTATCTATCGAATTTGCACGACCGTCGCTTTCATTGCTTCTTTTATTTGCTTTTAACAATTACGCAAACAAACATCACCACAACCAACCACACAACAACAATCATAACAACACGATGTCTCGTGCTTTTTATTTCGCAGACAGAGACAGCAAAGTGCGTGGGAAGAAAGACAAAAAAAACCAAAGGCAAAAGTGCAAAACAGTAGCAAAAAGAAAAAACTGACTAAAAAAAAGTGATATTACAAAATTACAACAACAACAGTAGTAAGAGTAACGACAACAACAGCAAGGTATGACGACAAATTAGATGCAGCACATACAGAAATTAAATAAAAATGCAATTAAAATGCACAA
This sequence comes from Zaprionus indianus, assembly GCA_018904595.1. Classification (NCBI taxonomy): domain Eukaryota; kingdom Metazoa; phylum Arthropoda; class Insecta; order Diptera; family Drosophilidae; genus Zaprionus; species Zaprionus indianus. The sequence goes on from JAEIHA010000140.1 coordinate 4,080,762, forward strand.
CAAGCCGTGTGCAGTGCAAGTAGATGGAAAGGGAAAACAGAAGAGGAGGCGGGTGCAATGGTGTGTGCTATAGAAATGGAGAGGGAAGGTAGAGCAAGCAACGCTCACGTTGGGAATAATTAAAGCCATTTTTTGTGTGTGTGACACAAAACAAAAGCGAAAGTGTTGAAATATTTATGCAGAAAATGCACAAAAAAGCAAAAAACAGAGCGAGCAACGGCAGCAAAGGTAGCAAACGGCAAGTGTCACCAGCATAACACCACAACAGCAGTAGTAGCTGCAGCAGCAAAAACAACTACAACAGCAAAAACACTAACAGCAACAACAACAACAAAAATGACAACGATATCCAATCCAAGAGGCAACAACAAGTTGAATTTTAATTCGCATTTTTAATAGCTTCAACGAGTTTTTAGTGTGTGTTGTGTTAGTATTTCTATGAGCGAGGGTTGCTTCAAAAGTTGCAGTAGGCAATTGCAGAGGATGAAGTGTGAAGAGAGGAAATTCATCAAATTATTTAACAAGAGAGAAGGGAAGTGGGAAGAGTTGAAAGGAAATTGGGAAAATCATTCAACTTGTTGTACAAAAAATATTTTCATTTAGTCGTACAATACTTATGTATGTGTGTGTGTAGTTTAAACGTTGCATGCAACGTGTGACTAATTTCTTAAATTTAATTTAGCTGCTGCTGTTGCAGTTGTTGTGACTGCTGCTGTTGTTGCTATTGCTGCTGCTGTTGCAGCTAGAGCGCATGCGCCACCGTCGACAATTGGAATGTTGTTGTTGCTGCTGCCTGTCTACCGAATGTCTGGCCATAGCTCAGTCTGTGCCTCCTCGTCGCCGTTTGCCGTTGCTGTTGTCATTTGGAAGTAATTAAAATGGAAATTGCATTCGCAGTTGGCCAGACGAAACAATGCGATGTGCTGCGAGTTTATTCGCATAACGAATGCTGAGGATGCTGGCAGCAGCAACATCACAGCAGCATCGCAGCAGCAACAGCAACGCAGCCGTTGGCTCAGTTAAATGCGCTAATAACTTTATTCAGTTGGTGTTGTAGCTCTTGTTGTTGTTGCTGTCGTGGTTATTCGTGTTGTCGGTGTCTGTGTTGCTGCTGGCATTGCAACATTTTGCCTCAGATTTCTATCAGCAAGCAGACAGCAGGCAGCAGAAGCGACACAGGCAGAGGTAACTTGAGACAATCGCGCGGAAATTGCAAATGAAGTTGTTGTTTTCATTCGATGTTGCAGCTGTCTGCTGCTGTTTGCTGTTGCTGTTGTTATTGCTGTAGTTGTCGCTTATTATCAAACATTACTTTTATAGCCGGCAACAACAACTGAGCAGATGAACAACTAAACTTTTATGTAGCAACAACTAAATAAACTTCAACTGCGCGTTGGGTTCACGCGTGTGAAGGGCAAACAAAGCGCTTATCTAATCCCTTAATGTAAGCTACAACAGCAACAGCAGCAGCGCCGTACTTTGACTTGTTGGGAATTTTACAGCATGTGACGGCAGCAACAGCAACAGCAAACAGCAACAACGATCACAATAACAATGACAATGTCCGGCCGAAAAAGCAAAATTACCGCATTTTCATGTCGGTTTAATTTAATTTTGGATGTAAGCGCAACAAACAAATGTCATATAAAACAAGTCTTGATCAAAAGAGAATTGTTGTTGTTGCTGCTGCTGCTATTGTTGGTAATATGTTTCGAATTCGTTGGGACCAGCAGAGGGTCAATTACCGTAGGCACATAAAAAAGTACTATACTTTACTACTGATACATTGGGCCCCAAATTTAACTGGGCCACAGTTGGGAAACTCTATTATATAAACTTGAATTTAAACAATGTTTTGGCATTACTAGGAATATAAAACAAATGAACACACAATGAATCATTGGCAGTCGACCGCAAATAAGTTCTCCCACAAAACTTAAATCATTTCCCTCTTTTCGTAGTATCTCATCCTCTGCCCACACACGTAAAAGCTCAGTTCTAGAATCGGTTTAATTAAATTCTTATGCTTGTGTTGTCGGGCAATCAACAGGCCATCATTGTTAACGGTTATGCCATTTTTGGGGAGGTACAACACAAAACATATAACATATGTATCACAGGCCATAAAAGTCTCAATGAATAGCCGCAAATTGCCGCCGTCGTCGTAGCTACGCGCACAAGAATTATTTATTAATAAACACAAAAAAGGCAACAACAATGGGTAATACTCTAGCCACAATAAATACGAGCAAATTCTCTCCCTCTGCCCCTCTCATCACCCTCGTCACCACACCTTCAACTGCTTCCCCTACTCGCGTCATGCCAATTAAAATTCAAGTCGCATCGTCGCTTAATGTCATAATTATGAGCCAACTAAAGAGATTTACGTATTTTGTTTCATAACTTTTGGCCCGGAACCGGACCGGACTGGACTGAGGACAGACTGACCCTATGTGCGTGTGTGCGTGTTGTGTTCCCAGTCCAGTCGCTGCCTGCCAAAAACTTATCTGACTGACTGACATCGATTATATTATGCAGAGAATACGGAAAGCAAGATGGACAGCGACAGTTGGCACGTCAACTTCTGGGCGTGAAAGCCAACAGCAACGACAGCAAAAAAATCTCTATATAAATATTAATAATTAAAACATCATGCGAGAGTCAGCTCACGTAACAGAAATAACAAATTTAATTAAACAAATTAGTTGCGAAAATTAATAAAACATGCAAGAATAAAGACAGAATGACGTAAAAAAAAGTGAAGCCTCGACAAAACAATTGCAACCACACAAAAGGCAATTAATCAATTACCGACGAAACTCAACACAAAAACCGTTAAGTTTGTTATGTACGAACAAAATATGTTAACATAAAAACATTAATTAGTTGGCTCGTCGCAAAACAAAAACAATTTAAATGTTTAAACAAAAAGATTGAATACAAATAGCCATAGGTGATTGTAGTAGAATAATGATTATAATTTTTGATTTGTCTCGATAACCTCAACATATTATCATAGCAACGCATATCATTTTGTGCATTTTCGAGGCCTCGCACAGACCTATTGTTGTCAGAATGAAGCACTATCGAGGGGTTAGGTTTAAGTACAACATAAACAGTAGATACACCCCATAGTACACTCTATGTCGGCCAACATAATCTCCCATGCTTCGTAATTAACAAGAACAACATGTTTTTCGGACAATTGTTAAATTGTTATTGCCCGGCGTATTCATGCCATAATGCTGGGGTAATATATTCAATTATATCGTGCTATAATCTAGCATATAAAACAGATTTTTGTTGGCCCGTTGTGGCCCTCACAAATGCGTAAAGTAACGTGGAGTTAATTTTTCATTGCATACTCTTAAGCGCACACAAAATTGCAATCATGGTTGGTCAGAGCTGGGGGGAGAAATTGGGCAGCGGATCGCATTAAATTTATATATGGTTCAGAATATTTTTCAGCTGCATTTAAAAGCCAGAAAGCCAATTGACCTGATGATTATGTCCCCGCACACACACGCACACACACAGACTGACGAACACATGCACAAGGCATGGAAATTTAATCAAATGAAAGCTAGAGGCAATTATGCTTTAAATACAATTAATTAATCATGAAATCACACACATACATGCAGACAGGCACAAACACACGCACACACACACACGCACTCATACATGCACTTATACAGCTGCATGGACACACAGTTATTTATCCACAGCAACTATGCTGTTATTTCAAGCGTACTGAGTGCCTTTTTTTGCTGCTGTTGTTGTCACTGATGTTGTTGCTGTTGCTGCCGTTGCTGGTGTGGCCGCTAGGCTTGCGCCGCAATATTAACATATCCTGCGTGTTTAAGTAACGCATAAAATTATATCCTGATTGAATTGACCAGCAGCAGCAGCAGCAGCAACGCACAGTGCGAGTCGCCTGTGCGCGCACGTAAAATATTCGAATGCCAATAAAGTTGCCCAACGCGCGCTCGTATTGTTATTGTTGTTATTCCTTTTGTTGTTGTCGTTGGCAGCACAGTTCGACGGACGTAGCGGACATTGTTGGTGCCCTCCCGCCGCCAGCAACTGTTGTTGTTGCTGTTGTTGCTGTGGATGCCGCGTTAAAATGCGCGCCCACGAACATAAATCACGTGCGCGAATCTCTGCAGCTGCGTGTATGTGTGTGCGTGTGTGTGGGAGTGTTGGTAAACGGAAAATCAGCAGACGCAGTTGCTGGCTTTAGCTCTCTCTCTGCGTGTGTGTTTGAGTGCGTGTGTGTGGACGTGTGTATGTGCTGTGTATTAACGGCCTATCGGCTGCTGCATATCCGGCTGGACACCGGCTCCAGTTTTATTATTATTGTTGTGCGTTGTTTTTGTTACTGTTGCTGTTGGTGCTGCTGCTGGTGCTGTGCCTCTTCTTGTTGCTGCTGCCTGTGCACACACGTGTCAATGACAGCAGAGGACACATTTTCAGTGTCGTGTTTAATTAGACTGCCCCGAAGGTGCGCGCATAGCCAGCGTCAGCTCGCACCGTTATTCATGGCACTCAAACTGCGGCTGTCGCTAACGAGCATACTCAAAGTTTTATACCCTGGAGAGAGGCACAGAAGTGGAGAGGGAGTAAAAGAGAGAGCGGGGAGAGAGAGGGAGACACAGTGAAGTGGAGTGTAGTGTTATTATTTTGAACGCCGTCTCTGCTACGAAGGCGTGAGGCAACTCGTCCATAGTTGATCTTTCATTTCAGACCGGAGTTTTAATGGATACTTGATGAATTTATTTTGATGCACTTTAGTAATATGGGAATTAAATTTACAGCTTTGCATAACAGTTTTTCTATAGACACCCCATAAAAACAAACTTAATTTACTCTAACAACAAAATTGAATTGGGAATCCCAGAACTGAGTGCACTTAAGTTATTATGAATGGTGTGTAAATTTCAAATTAACGGCTTAACTGTTAGCTTATACTGTTCCCAGGGTAACTGCAAGTCGCGTTTGCACACAGCTGCACATTTTTCTTTTGTTTTTTCGCTGGTATTTGCCGAGTGAAAGCCCATAATCACTGCAGGGTCTCTGCACTGTTTCCTATGGTGAAGGGCATTTTGCGGCTGCCTTCTAGCAGACACACACAGACCTGCATATACAAATAATATATGTGTGTGTGTGTGTTGGCTGACACGTGATTTCACAGCAATTAAGTGCTGTTTGTACTTGCCACGGGTGCAGTTTTGCTTTCTGTGGCTGCAACTCAATCGTCGTGTTGCCGTTGTAAGTGTTGTTGTAGTGAACCGTTGCACACGTTGCGTGTACTATTTTTAAACTAAACTAACAAAATGTGCGACCACAAATGGGCGTGCATACATTTATTAATAAATAACTGGCGTAAATGGCGCGATTTGTTTGTGCTAACGCCTTGGGCGTTGCGCATACGTCGCGTGTGCCGACACTTGACTTTGAAAACGATGCACACGACGTTGTCGTACATTAATTCGCTGCTGTTGTTGTTCTTGTAGTTGGTTTTCTGTTTTATTTTTTTGTGGCAGTTTTGATCACCAAATGGGCAAGTTGGGCTGTCGCATTTCTTATCATTTAAAACGCATAAGTGTCAGACAGGCCTCAGAGTTGTGCTGGCACTTATGACCGCTTAAAGCCCGTTGTCGAGAGGGCAACGCACAAACAAATCAAGCGTAGCGACAGTGGGAATACAGTACGAAGCAAGGCAGACAGGGGGATGGGGGGGAAAGGAAAGAGGCAACACTGCACTGGGAAGCAGACGCACAACGCAATCCCAGCCAAGTCAAGAGAGAGCTGCCAATAGACATGTGGCCCGCAATGCACAGCGACATCGTTGACATCGCAGACTGTTCCCCACAGAGACCCTCCACGCCTCGCCCCGCCTCATGCTAGTCTACAGTCTCAATTCTTAGGCCTCAACTCACACACATGCCATATGCCATATGCCGTATGGCAGGCAGGCCATGCTGTCATATGCGCAAATTAGTCGTTAGTCGACGTTTGAAACCTCACGATGCTGCGCGAGTTTAATGACTTTGGCGTTAGATGTTGTTGTTGTTGTTGTCGTTGTTGCTGTTGTTGCTGTTGTTGCTGCTGCTGTTGATGAGGCGCACGATAATGGCCCATGATGGTCGCGTTCTTGTCAAAGTCAACGCAAAATGGCAACAACATTCAACGGAGCACAAGGAGGTTGCCAGGGGGTGGGGGCAAAGGTGCATCGTACTCAGCCTTGCCTGCAGCTGCAGCTTTATGCACTTCAATGCACATTTGCAGTTCCGGCTGCGACAACGACTGCGACTGCGTTAGCTGCGTTTTCGCACAAACATATATATGCGAATGTACATAAATATAGCATAATTAGCATGTCTCTCTCCTTCTCTCCTCCTCCCTCTCCCACTCTGCCGCTGGCTCTCTCAACTGGATGTCACTGCGAGTTCCTTGACTCGTCTTCGGAGTCAGTTGCAGCGTTACTACATTTAATTTCACTTTGGCCATAGGTGAATCGCGCAGCTTATGCAATCGTCTTTGCCATATCATCCTCATATCATCGTCATCGTCGTCATTCTGGCTTCACTTTCAAAGTTTTTCGCATCTTTTGTGCCCCCTAATGAGCTTGTAATGTGTGTGCCTGCCTCAAGTGCTCAGCGCGCTTTGTCTCTATTCATGTTTATTCAACTATCGTTATCTCATTTGACATCATTTCGCATGCCAGTCTCTCCCTCTCTCTTCACTCTAATTGACACTCGTCGTCGGGTTGCATGTTGCATTGACTTCACTTTCTTTGGCCGAAACTAAACCAAATCTAGAGCTCATGTAATTGTTGTTAAAGTTGCAAGTATCTCGCAGATGTATCTGTATCTGTATCTGCAACTGTAACAACTTTGAAGCTGCAGTTTTCACTTTCTATGTTGCAAGTTGCCAAGGCGACACTTGCTCTGTGTGTGTGCGCTATGAAAGTGAATTTTCTTTCTTTTTATACGGTTTCATTTCGTTTTACTCTTTTTTCTCTCTCTATTTCTTGTTGTTGCTGCGATTTAGCCAAGTTGAAGTGTCGTTAACCCAATTTGAAAGCATTTGGGCACTTGCTGCAATGCAAATGCAACTTTGGCTACAACGTCTCATGCTTTTGGCATTGTGGCACGGAGACAGGTTGCAACTTTTGCTTTCGCTGAGGCAAAAGAGTGTAAACGCAGCAAGCAAACCAGTTCAGTTCACAAAGTTTGTTAACAGCCAAACAGTTAACAGGCCTGGCCAACAACAGCAGCAGCAGCAGCACTTGTTGTTGCTGTTGTATCTGTCGTTGTTGCTGTTGTTGCTCTATTCAACTATTTTCGATTGCAGCATAGCAAAAACGCAGTTCAGCGCTGACTCAACTTCAGGTTTGGTATTTGTAGCTGCTGCTGCTGCTGCTGCTGCTATCTAATGACGTTGCTCATGCTCGTATTGCACCAATTAGCTGAGTGCTGCACAGCGTCTGCCTACAGCCGTCTTCAGCCCCCTCTCTTTGGCTTTGACTTATGGCCCCGTCTCGGCAATTAAGTTGGTAATTTTATCATGAACTTTGCATCTCTGTTTCTGGTCAAGTGCAGCAGCAGCCAGGCAGGCACAGCCAGACAGAGAGAGAGAGAGGGAGGAGGGAGAGGAGCAGACCGAGACCGAGCTACACAAGATTTAGTTTAGCCTCAAAAATGTTGCAACTTATGAGCTATAATTGCTGCTCTGTGCCTTGCCCTGAGGGCGCCAAAGTCTGGTCCTGTGCTTCCTTCTACGTTCTGCGTCTTGTGAGCAATTTTCCTCTTTGGTTCATACAAAATTGTTGCAAATTGTTTACTGCAATTTGTCTTGGCCAAATATTTGTGCACACAAACACACACACACAGGCATAGCAAAATATTATTGCCAACAAGTTTATGTATTTAAAATGAAAATAAAATGGCTAAAACTGGCCAAAATCTCTCAACGCATCATCAGCAACAAATTGTTGAGCGAGCAACGCACTCAGAGTGAGTAACTGACTCTCCCTCTGCCCTCTACCTATCCTCTCTCTCCCTCCTCTTCTCTCTCGCTCTGGCAATTAAGACATAGCTTTTTGAAGAGCCTTTGCTGTGTAGCTATCATACATGTCACTTTGGTCTAGACGAGATCATAAATAATGTAAGCTCGGCAACAGCTCGCCATTTAGTACAGTCAAATGCACCACTGTGCCTGAGGGTTGGGAATGAGGATGGGGGTGCTGCTGCTACAGTGGCGCCTGCTGTTAGGCAACAATTTTTGCAGCTATTTTCAATGCACTCGGACCACTTGAATGTTGAATCAGTTGCAAATTGCAATGCGTCGGTCAAGCGCATGGCCTGCAAAAAGAATTTCCTTGCAAACCCCCGACCCCAACCCCCAACAACAACAACAACGACAAAGCCATAACCACTGGGAAAATCTGTAGAGCACACACACACAGTTGGAGCATGCACTTGGCCCAGTTCGAGTCGATGTCGATTGGCAAATGGCTTAAAGCGTATTCGCTTTTGCCCAATGCACAGCAGGCATTTATTGGCCAAGCGAAGGAATTAAATACACTTGCCGAGGCCATAGAAATGCGATATAAATAGAAAGTACCATAATAATATTATATATTCCTATATATGTATATAGAGTATAGAAGCTGTGGCAAGTTCAGCTTCTTCTTGTGCTATTTAAATGTTTGCGGCAGGTGCAGCGTCGGCACTTAAAGCGCATGGCAATTTCAGGCAAAAGTGTAAAATAAATTGGCAAATATATGCGAGAAAGAGAGCAAAATGAAATTGATATGCAACTATTGCCAGGCAATAGCAGAGGGGGGAGGTGAAGGTGCTACTGATGATGATGATGATGATGATGGTTGAAGAGCTTTGCTACGAGGGCATTGCTTCTTTTGTGTGTGAGTGCAATTTTTGAGTTGATTTTTGCCAATTTGTGCCAGCTGAGAATGTTGCAACAAAATATTTAAATATGCCAAGAGTGCACACAACTAACGAGATGCCACACACACACTAGCAGAGTGTGCAAGAGAGAAAGAGAGAGAGTGGGAGGGAGAGTGCAAGCTTAAAGCGACTGCACACATTTCATATTCAGAATCAAGAGCCATTTTTAGTGGCTGGCAAATGTCAAAAAGTCACAACGATGTTTGCTTAAAACGTTAAGCACTGCCAATAAATTCTGTCTCAATCAATAAGGCAGCAAGGCACAACGCAGCAAGGCATTCGCATGGCACGTATCCGTAAGATACAAATGCACACGACGACAGCGACGAGGACGACGACGACTGGCAGAGTCTGGTCGGGATCTGACTGGCTGTCGCTGGCATTAGATAAATTCTTTGCTCTGCGCTCAACTCATACTCCCTCTACTATCCCCTCCTTCTCCCCTCTACACACACGGGCAATGCGTAGAGCAAATGGCGTGCCAAACTGACAGCCAACTCAATTGGTATAAAAATACGAAATTTACACAAATATGCGCTGCGTCTTCAACTATCCCACTAGCTTCGCTTCCTCTGCCCTGCTTTTCCTGTGCCCTCCCTGTCTATGTTGGCCTGTCAAACGCGTATCTTATCTTCATTTGTCCAAGCAAGCTAGCCAGCCAGCCAAGCGTCTATCTAACTGTCTGTCTGTCGCTGTCCGAGTCGCATTGAACTCAAAACCTACTCGTAAATATACTCGATGCGGCACATACTCACTCTATCTGTATCTGTACTCGTAGCAATAGCTGAAGCTGTATCTGTATCTGTATCTTGGCATTCTTGGCAGCAACAGCCGCAGCCTCCTTCTATTAGCTGTCGGCCTTTTGTAACTTGTCCGAAATCATTTGGGCTATTTAACTTTTAAGACAAATTAATTACGAAACGACGAAATGAGCAATGAGCTTGAGAGCTCGAGAGCCCGAGAGTCCGAGTCGCAGCCCGCATCTGCCCGGTTGGGTACATAAGGTACTCAGAGAGAGAGAGAGCGAAAATCAACCTCGAAAAATGTTCAACGCGAGGAAATTTTCCATTTTCTTGTACGCTTTTCCGTTCTGCACTGAATCTACTGTGTGTGTACAGCTACTGGTTGTTCTTTTTGTTGCTACGGCCTTTTAATTACTTGCCAGACTGACGGACTTACTGACCGGCAGAGCTGCCCTTGCTTCCCATTTCCTTGGCTTGTCCGGCCCTGGCTCGACCAAAGTCAAGTCAAGTGGCCAAAAGCCTGACGTCTGTGTCGAAGTCGAAGTCGACGGCGGCATCGGCTGCGGCATTGGCGTTGGCTTCGGCTTGGGCTTCTTGCTGTGCGGTTAAAAGTTAAGCCTGTCTGGCGTCCATATGGCAGAATGTCTGCCTGGCCTGGCCTCGCCTGGCCTGCTCTGGGTTGGCCTGGCCTGGTCTGGCCTCGCCTGTGCTAGCCAGTTCTCTAAGTAGCCGTGGCATTTTCTAAATCTTTCTCCAACTTGCGCTTTATCACTCACTCTTTTACGCTCTCCCTCTCTCTCTCTCTCTCTACTTCCATTCTACTCTACTTCCTCCTCTCTCCCACTCTTTCCATCTCTTATTTTCCATTTTTCCTCCTCTTTCCCATTACATCAACCTGACCAACGCTAACGCCTCGCATGTAATTGACGCCGTCGCGTTCTCCCGTTCTCTGTGTGTGTGAGAACTTCCCTCGGAACGGAGAAGGTTCATGAACCTTGACTCGGCGATTCGCTTTAGCTTTGGCTCGCCAAGCTCGTTAAAGTTTTTAGGATGCGTCTTTGTGAGTGATTTTAAGTGGCAGCCAGCTGAAAATCGGTAGCCAGAAAAAAACATTTATGTGAATCTAAGTGGGCCATAAACATTTTGTATCCGCAATGTTCTTTGCGAGCCGCGCGCGAGTTACGCAGCCAAAGCGCTGACAGACAATTAAAAAAGGCTTCAAGTGCGTGGTCGACGGTTTTTCTATTGTCTTCAAAGATGTTCATGGGCTTTTTATTTAAATGTAGTTTAATGGGTGTGTATGAGGTACAGTGAAGCTGCGTTGGAGAGACTACAGAGAGAGGAAGAACTGAGCAGGAGTTTAAAATATTGATTAGGCATTTGCAAATGAATTAAAGTTTGATTTTCTCCTTATTTATGTAATATCAACTAAAGACAGACGAATAATTTGATTTATTTAATTAGAATTAAATTCATATATTAAATAAATTTAATTAATATTGGGAAATAAAAAAGTCAAAAGGAGATTGAATGTGAAGATATTGAATATTTATGTTATATTAAATTTAAAAAAGAATAAAAATGAAACCCAATCAACTTTTGTTACAAATGATTAGGATAAGTGCAGAAATGCGCAACTTGATCAGTAGATATATGTTTATATACAGTTATGGTTATCAGTTTATTATTTTATAGCTTGATCCAGTATAAACTGCAATTCCCCTTAGCCAATCTTGCCTGTATCAAATCAATTAAGGTTATTATTTTCATCATATCTTACACCACCCGCTGCGACTATATATATTTCTATTTCCAGTTTGTTTTCGATTGTTATCGTTCGCCTCTTATGGTTTTTTTGTTTTCAATTTTTTGCACATTTATTCGAAAGTATTTTTGGGTAATTTTTTATGATTAATTTATTTGGCAGGTTTGTTAATTAACAACGTCGACGCAAGCGCAAACACGGCAATTGCCTGATTGAGAAATTGAGCCATTCAACTTGAACTCGGCTATTAGGCAAACGAGATTTTTGTGTAGCTCTCTTGTAGTTGTTGTAGTTTTTTCTGTTGCTGCTGTGAAGTTGCTTGTTGTTTTCGCCACTGTTGCTGCAGTCTGTCGCTTGGCCATCACTCAATTAACAGTTGCAGCGACAGCGCGTACAGCGAGTCTGGCGACGTTGACGGCGACGGCACGAGGCAATGAACGACGCCACCGCCAACGTAATTGCTTAGGCGGCGTCAGCTACAGCAGCAACAACAACAACGAAAACTTGCCCAAAAGCTAAGCCGACTGACCGCTCGGCGTCGCTGCCAACTTCTCCTCCTCTACTTCTGCCCCGCCTCCTTCTCCGCCTACTCCTCCACGCACATAATTGCACAAAATGGCGGCGATTAGCGTTTAATCAATTTGCCAGCGGTTGGTGTCGTCGTTGTCATGTTGTTGTTGCTGCTGTTGCTGTTACTGTTGCTGCTGCTGTTGTTTTATATATTCTTGCAATCGCAATCGTAAACTGGCACAAGGTCTGGTTTCTGGCTGTGATTGCGTGCGTGCCCGTATGTATCTGACAGATACAGATACAATAAGATGTATGGCATACGAATACTTACGAGTATGTAACGGCTGGCAATCCCCTTTTCTACCCCCTCTGCATCCCTATCCATGCTGGCCGCTACAGACTCATAAAGCGGATCAGCCGCTTTAATGAAAAACGCGTTGGCCAACGGCGTCGCGAGTTCATCAACTGCAAAAACCTTGTCGCGAGAGCAAAACTTGTTCGACTCCCCTCTCTCTCTCTCCCCTCTGTCATCCCCTCCCTTGCCCCTGCCTGTTGCTGCAGCACATTCACATGAAAGTTGTTATCGCTGTCACATTTCGTGGGCCTTGGCTACTGTTAGCCGCTTGAACTAATGCAGAGCTGCCACTGGGACTGGCACAAGAGTTGTCTGCCTCTTGCCGGGCAGCCCCCTGCCCTGACTGGCTCTATCGGTCAGTAGCTGCTCTGCTCCGTATCCTGGGCCAGTCAATGTTGTGGTCAGCGTTGGCGTCTGGCGCTGCAGGCATTGAAAATTGTGCGCCACAACGACATTTTTATATGTGGCAGGTATATAAATATTTTTATGTGCGTTTAAATACGCACACACACACATACACATACATCTTATATCGCAGTGTATGTGCGTATTTTTATAGCATTCATTACTTTGAACATTTCATCTTGTTTTCTCTTTCGCCTGATGTTTGGTTTTAATTATCAAATCATCACATGATCATTATCAAGTCGACAAGAATGATAATGATGACGCTGATGAACGCCATCATCATCAGCATTGTTATTGTTGCTGCTACTGCCGCTGATGGGGCAACTGTGAAGCTGTGAGCCATTCTCCCTTTGGCCATTTGTTGCTGCTGAAGTTGAATGTAATTAATTTTTACATTTAATAATATTTTTTTACACGCGTTTTATATTTACACAGACTTCTTGTGCCCTGTAGAGCATTGAGTCGTCGCAGTCGCATGTTGCCTTCTGTATTCATGTTCAATTTTATGCGATTTTTATTGCGCGAATTAATTTACACAAATCGCGTGGTATCTTGTAGTCGCATTTAATGTGTTGTTCGAGTTAATTTTATGACAAATGCGATTGCAATGTAATTTAATGTGCTATGCTGGGATTAACAATTAATTCAACACTAATGTTATTACTTTAATGCTTAATTCGTTTTGCTCTGTAGATACAGAAGTATTTTATGGATTCGAACGTTTCTTATAGATGCAAAGTTACCACCAAACCGTCGCATTCGAATTTAAAGCTGTAGATACAAAAATATCTTATGGATTCTAAAGTATCTTATGGATACCAAAGTATCTTATGGATACAAAAGAATCTTATGGATACCAAAGTATCTTATGGATACAAAAGTATGTTATTGACCCAAATTTACCACCAAATCGTCTCATTCGAGGTTTAAGGCTTGCAGGTACAAAAGTATCTTATGGATTAAAAGTCCAAGGATGCAAAACTACCCAACGGATTGAAAAGTATCTTATAGTTTCACAAGTATCTCACAAACTCGCAAATATGTGAAACAAAAGTATCTCATGGATGTCAAATATCTTAGTGGTACAAATCATCGCAAAATCATCAAGTTCAAGACCTAGGTCGCAGAAACAAAAATAATATAAAGATGCAAAAGTATCTCACGCATAAAAAGTATCCGAAAGATATAAATTAATCACAAAATCACAGAGTTCAAGCGCGAGGCCGCAGATACAACAGTATTTAATGGATACCAAAGAAACAAATTTATCACAGAATAACTGTCCGTACAATTTGTCTCAGTTTACATTACGTTATCTGCTTTCCTTTTTGCCGTTTCTCTTCCTGCTGCCTCAGCCGCTCTTCTGGGACTCATCTCGGCCCTCGACTAATAGACACAATCTCTGTATTGCAATTACGCGCTGCTATGCGCTAATCAAATTGCAGCCCTTTTACTGCGCTGACGACTATCGATAGCACGCTGCCTGGGCACAGGCTCTATAAATCAGGCAACAAAATGCCTCATTGTTATCGCAAAGCGAAATTTCAGAGTTTCAGAGTTTGCCTGACGATGAGGCTGGCATTGCTCTTGCTGTAGCCATAGCCAGATATAGATACAGAGACAGAGTCAGAGTCAGGGAGCCTTTCACCTTTTAAATTCAATTAACTGCAAGCAAATGGCAAAGCCAATCACCCAAATTCGTAAAGCGAATCGAAAAGCGTGGGATGCTGCTGCTGCTGCTCCGCTGTTGCTGCTGCCGGTACTCCACTGTTGTTGCTGTTGTTGCTGCTGCTGTACTGCTGCTGCTGCTGTACTGCTGCTGCTGCTGCTACGCAAATATTTGCCATCAACATTTTTGTACGCTAATTTCCTTGGTAAATTTCGGGCTGACATCACGCGCGCAACGCATAAAGAGTGAGAGGAGGGCGAAAGGGAGAGAGAAAAAGAAGGAGAGAGAGAGGTGGGAATAGGGAAAGCGCAAGAGATAGAGAAAAAGATAGAGTAGCAGATGGGAAGGAAGATAGGAAGCGAACGAGCAAAGGGGGCTGGATAGACATTTCAAAATAAAAAAACGAAATTGTTGCAGTTGAGCACACACACACACACGTACACATGCACACATACTCGCGCCCTCACTGACACTAACACACTGATAAATTTCGTCACATATTTTTGCGTAAATTGCCGGAAAATCGCAAATCATTGAAGATAAACATCGAAGTCAAGAAATGAACAGAAGCAGCCATCGTGGCAGAGGCTGAAGCGAAGGAGCAATAAGAAGAGAGGAAGGGAAAGGGGGAGAGGCACAAGCAAGGGAAGTAGGCGATGGATGCTGGAACCAAATATCGAACAATGTTAAGCAAACACACACACACAAATTTGGCAAGTTGTGTTTCCGCTTGCGCAAGAAATGTAGGCGAAAAAAAGAGGAAAAACTGTAAAAATTGAAGGAGGCTGCAGTGTGATGGCGTGGTGGGGGGAGGTGGAAGGGCGCATTGAAAAAAATGGTAGATCAAACAGACAGACAAAAGCGTCTGCTGCGGCGACGGCGGCGGCTCAGTTCTGCGGTGTTGCCGCCTGTTGTCGAAGTCAATGATGCCAATAAGCGTTGCGAGTTGACTGTGAAGTGGCAAGAGAGAGAGAGGCAAAGGAGATGGGTTCAAGAAGGAGGGGCAAGGAGAAGGAGTAAGGGAAAGGGAAGAGAGTGAGGGTGAGGTGACTGAGGTCGACTATGGCGCCGTGGAAAAACTGCATGAATTGAATGCAGTGCAAAACGTTTTCGTTACGCTTGAATTGAACTGCCGCGGGGCACGAACACACACACAGGGCACAAACACACACACACGTTTAACTGTAACTGACACACAGACTCCTACAAAGTAGATCCACAAAGCAGATCCACAGCAACAGTCGTCTCTGTCCCGTCTCCGTCTTCATCGTCGTCGTCATCATCGTCATCATCCTCTGCCACATTTCCGCAATCTCAGCGTCACAATTCGCTGAATTTCGAGCGCATCTTTTTCTTTTTGGTGGTTGCAGATTGTTGTCAGCACGTGGTAGCAACTACTGACAGCATCTTGCTAGAACCTCCATGCCTCCCCTCCCTCCCACCATTTCATCTCCTACTGCCTTGTTTTTGTCCAAGTTTGCGTACTTAAAACTGTCTAAATTCCGCTTCGCCTTTTGCTTGATTTCTCTGTGATTTTTGTGATTTTTCTTAACGTATTACAGATTTAACTTTCCTTTGCCTTTCCATTAGTTTTTTTTAGCTTTTTTCCTCTAGTTTCTTCCCTTGTCTTCTACCGCTTCACTTTGCCTTTACAGCCAATCAAATTTGCAAATTATTTGGCTTTAGTTTCTAGCTTCAGTTTCGGTTTTGGTTTCGTTTTCAGTTTCTTTCTGGTCTCGGTCCATGGCACAGTTGGGTTTTAATTTTCGTAGTTAAACGCAGCTGCTAAGCTAAATCTCAGCTGCCTCAAGCTGTCTTTTATTGTTGTTGTTGTAGTTTTCCAGTTGAATTCACTTGAGTTGAGCTTCTAAGTAGGCGAAGGCGGCTTCGCTTTTAGTTGTCGGTCATAAAATTGAATTTAGTTTGATTGCATTTGATTGTGGCTTATCAGATAGCGAGGCAACAGCACAAACAGCAAAAACAACTACGACAGCAACAGCGATTTATGCTTCGTTAACTTTTTAGTGCAATTGCACACAGATACACACACATACTCACACCAAGACAGGCTGTGACTGACAGTTGCGATGCTGCAAATTTTGCATAATGCGGCTCACTTGAATTTCATTTTGTTTTAATTAAGTTTTGCGCAAAGACTTTGCCTGCAAATCTTGTGAAGAACGTCTAGCTGGGTGTACGTGTGTGTGTGTGCGTGTGTGTGTGTGTGTGTGGGAAAAACGCAGCTCACACTCTCGTGGCCTTGGGTCTTGAGACTTGGGCTCGACTGCCATTAGAGCCGGCAGGCTTGGCTAGAAAACTCTCACTTTGGTCTATTAATGATAATTCACACGTCAGCTTCAAGTGTTTTGTAGCTTGAAATTATGCCGCGTTAATTGCTGCCGTTGCTGTTGCCGCTGCTGCTGCTGCACCTGCTGCAAGGCAATGTGGCAAGGCAAGGCAAGGCAGATTTCGCCAGCAGCCTTTGCCAGCTGAGGCGTAAAACTTAAGACCATTTTGCCACTTTGGCTGCTGCGCTTATCGCGGCAAACTGGAGGCCTCAAACTGAAACTGAGATTGAAATTTGAGTGTGTGATTTCGCAACTGAAACTGAACCGCAGCATGATCTGGCCCTGACATGATGATGCGTTTTGTAATTGCATAGATAGGAGGCAAGTTGTTGTTGCTGTAGCGATTGTTGCTGCTGCTGTTGTTTCTGCTGTTCAAGCTAAATAAACAAAGTCTTGCACAGCTCGCTGCACAATTAAAAGCTGTCAAAATTTTGTATGTTTGCCTTGTGTGCCCCTCTTTCTCTCTGGCCCTCTCTCCCCTCCTTCTATCATTGTATTTCCCCCATCATTTGATATATCAAACGCCTTTTGATTGTCGTCGTCGCCGTCGTCGTCGTCGCACACAATTCAGCACCAATTTTAAAATCATTTTCACACACGAATGCATTCGCAATTTCGCATTACCCCACTCCCCCCGCGTTCGGCCCGGAAATGTTTTTGGCCCAAAAGCAATTGCGTTGCTGGCACCTCTCTTCCCCATTCACACCTCTCCCCTCTCAGACCTGCGCACCCGCACTGCCCAGCGAAGCGATAATGAAGCTGCCGCCGCCGTTGGGCGTGAAATCAAGCTACGTTTGTTTATCTCTATGAAAATAAAATGTATAGCGAGACTGTACAGTGAATAACTGTGAAAATGTGTGCGTGTGTGTGTGAGTATAAAATAAATAATAGTTTTGCGTGTGCAGCCAAAAATGTTTCACGTGTAAAGATTACAAAATCACACGCCACGCCAACGTGTATAAAAAAATAGAAAACAAACAAGAAATATGATATAAAACAAGACTATTATAGCAATAACATAAAACAATGCTATCGTATGCCTATGCAGCAATAATTATATATGATTTCATTTTATATTTATTACAGTTAAACGCCCACACTGCGCCGAAAACAACTCTCTGGGGTAGGTAAAAAAAGTAATAAACTGGAATAAACTCACGTATTTGAAGTATTGTTGTACTACTGTAAGCACTAATTGGTGGGTGTAATTTGGGCACATTTACAACTTATTTAAGATATTTAATTGAGGGTAGTGCAGTCTGCATTTGACTTAAACTAACAGCAGTTTAGTGAAGTGGAGATATTATGACTTTTTAGGGATTATAAATCTGACTCGTAAATATTCTTTGGGGTCTTCTTTCAGGTCGCTGCAGGCTAAAGATGTAGTTGATCTTGAGCTTGTTCATTATTTGTACCCCTGGCTGAGCTTAGAGCTCCCTATCCAGTTCAGTAATTTAAGAGAAATTCATAATTTCGCCAGTGCAAGTTAACCTTATCAATGTAAAAATGAGGTCCAAACAAAGGCAAATTTCCAATGCTGCTCAATGCTCAAATTTTGCATATTCGTTTGTCTAATGACTCAAGGCAGCAGCAGGACAGACAAGAGGGAAGACAGTAGGCAGCTGCCTCTCTGCCCCTTCTCCTCCTCAGACTCAATTTCAAAATTCACAAGTGTCGAACAAGCAGCAAAGTTTGCAATGCGGTTACAAGAGCTACATAATAATTAACGCTTAAAGCAAAGTTCATTTGTGAGAGCGAGAGTGTGAGAAAGGGAAGCTGGGAAGAATGAAAGAGAGGGGGCTAACGGTAAGCGGTGTTGAACGTCAAGCGCAGACCGCAAGGCCAATCAAAGCGTCATTGAAACGGAAACGGAAACTGCAAGTCAAATGGAAGTCGGCCGCAGGAAATGAAGCGTACAAGTGGCCAGCGCGAATGTTCAGTTGAGCTGCGACTGAGACAGAGGCAGAGAGCGGCAAAGAAGTAAAGAGGCCGCTATGCGACCGCAAATTAACGTCAAAGGCCGAGCTCAAAGATTTCCCCCCGCACCATCCAACGAAATTCTGATGAATTATTAAATATGGCCAATGCAAAGAGGAAGCAGCAGCAGAAGAATATGCAGAGACACCGAGCTGAGGAGGAGACGCAAAAAAGTCGCCTTGATGAAGCCGCCAAGCATGGCCGGTGGCAAGTTTGCTCAGCGTTGCAGCTGCAGCAGTAGAGAGAGAAAGGGAGGAGGCAGGGGGCTGCAGCAGCTTGTGGGTTGCCTGAATGAGCGCTCAAATGAACACCGCAATGAATGTGCGCCGCATGACAAATACGTAAAGTTTCTTTTGAAATTAAGCAGCATTTGCTGCCAATTCTTAACTACATCAGCGACAAACTTTGTCCTCGTCCGTGTCTCAACTCGTACTCAACGAGTTTTTCCTACTTCTGCTGCCAGTGCTGCCACTGCTGCTTCTTCTACTTCTTCTTAGTCTTTTTTCGGGCTTCGCCTTGCAGCAGCAGTTTTTCCCTGGCACTTGCAGCACTCACAGATCTCACAGCACAGCACCAGCTCTCAACTCTCAGCTCTCCTTTTGGCTCTCGGCACTGCTCGAGGCCAAGCCAGGCGCTTGCTCATTTCAAACTTTTGACACAGAAACTAATTTTGGCAAGCGGGTGCTGCCAACCGAGCCAACACAGTCAGCCAGCCAGCCAGCAGGCAACAGCCAGCAGCCAACTGTTGTTGCTGCCTGCAGCTTCCTTCTCTTTCTCTTTTTCTATGTCCCTCTTCCTCTCTCTGTCTCTCTGTCGCGCTGTGCATTTAGTGGCTTTTCATTCTTTTGCTGATTGCAATATTTCATTGCCTTTGCGGTTCGTGTGTTGCATACTTTCGAGCGTCGCTGAGGTTTGCCTTAATTAATTGCCCAACCAGCTTCCCTCTCCACTTTGCCCCCACCCGCCCCCATTACCATTGCCATTTCCAATCTCAATCTCTGGCAAACCCTTTTTCTCACAGTGCACACAATTGTCGTCGTCGTCGTCGTCGTCTGCTTCGTCGTCTGGCAGCTGCATTTTTCGCATGCCGCTTGCATTTTAAAGTGCTTCGGCATCGAATGGCACTTTAATTGCCATTTGATTTGATTTACAGCGTCATCGCCAGCGCCCCTCCATCTTCTCTCTTCCTGCTTCCATCTCTCACTCTCTATCTTTCTCTTTCTCTTCTGCATTGTGCAATTAACGCGCTGCTCTGGTGCTGCTGGAAAAGCCAGGGAAACAGCTCTCGGGGCCAACAATGTATCTCAGCGCGAAGCTGTCAAATCAACTTGTCCGACTTGGCTGGGCATATCAAATTTCATGATTTACGGCATTTTGATTATGCGATAAGTGTGTGTTATGTTCTGCCCTATCTCTTCTCCCTTTCTCTCTCTCTCCCTCTGTTCTCTGTTTTGTGGTCAGTTTGATGAGCTGAGCTCTGAGCTCAGTACGATGGGCGTTGTAGCTAATTGAAATTGACAGCTGAGCAAAGAGAGTCAATGTCGATGTTGACAGAGAAGAGTTGATAGAGAGGAAGAGGGAAAGGAAGTGAATGAAATACGAGCAGCTAATGTTACATTCTACAATTTAGCCACAAAAGTCATAGTTTAAATACACAAAAACAAACAATAAGCTGCAATAAAATGCAATAAAAAGCAATAAAAACGAAAAGAAAACATTTGGATCAACTTTTTAAACCTCACAAATTCACCTACGTTTGCCATGGCAACCTGGCAATGTTTTAAATTCATTTTGTACTCATAAGACTCACAATCTTCAAAAGCACACACACGCAGACAGACACACACACATATACATAGTGGAGAATCCAAACAAGTTTCTTTGAAATTAAGCCATTAAATGAGGCCAAAAGGCAAAGGCAACGGCAACGGCAAGGATATAAGATTACAAGGATACTACGAGCCATGTACGATATGCTGAATGTTTGCATTCATATTTTACCATTTCCTTGGCACACTGCATGCCAAAACTGTCCAAACGGGGCGTGGCAGGGGGAGCGGGAACATAGCAGGCAGTCAGTTTGTGCAGCCAGCCGTCTCTCTCTCTCTTTCACTCTCTGCTGCTTTCCTTCTCATTCACTTCATATGGCGTGTGTGAGAGAGAGTGTGTGTTGAAAGCAATTAATGAAAATTTTATTGTGCTGTCGATGAGTTTTGTAAGTGAAAATTATTGGGAAATGTTACTGTTGTTGTTGCTACTGCTGTTGTAGCTAGTGTTGCTGGTGTTGCAGCTGGCGGCAGCAGCACAAATTTGCACAAATTGCCGCAATAAAAATTAGCAATTGAGTTGCAACGTCTCTGTTTCAAAGTCAATTACAGTGAAGCGACTCTTTATGGCAATGCAGGCACGTTTTTTACCCGAGGTTTGTCATGCCGTGGCCTCACTGTACCGGCGTGCCTGGCATACCCCGTGCATAGGAAGAGTGAAAATAAAATGCTTCTCCACATTTGCTAAATTTCACTCATGCCGTTATTAATGCAAATGGAAATTGAGGGAATGCGGCAATGGGAATAGGGATAGGGTGGGGCAAATAGGAGATGTAGGGAAATGGGAAATGGTCATGTTGATAGCAGATGGAAATGGAAGATGGAGCGAGGCAAATGAAGCAATGAGCTAAAGAGCTGATTTCATTTCATTTTCAATTCAACTTACTTTTATTTGAATGCTGACTGCAAACGCTTTTTCGCTTTCTTTCTTTATTTCTTTTTTTTTGCATTTGGCCATGCGCGCTAAAATTTCTGCAATTACCGTCGCGACGGGGGCGTGGCTAAAGAGAGAAGAGTGGAAGAGGCAGGAGGAGGAGGGAGAGACACAGCATGGCGCAGTACAGCAGCAATTGCATTTTCAATATTTTTGCCGACACCCCAACGAGGTAGACCTCCTGCTCTCCAGAGACGCTATCTACTTCTCTCTATCACTGCCTCACTCTTTCTCTCACTCGCTCTCTCTCTTATTCTGTTTCGCTGCAACGGCGGCATCATTTTTTACTGTTGCCTCTGCCGCCGTTTGTCCAGATTCTTGTGCTCGACATCTATAAATTTTTAACTACAAGTTCTCTTGAATGCAATTATTTTTCAATCTTTTTTTTGCCCTTTCCTTACTCTCGGTCTCAGTTTACTAGTGTGTGTGTGTGTCTGTGTGTGCTGAACGCGAAAATTGCTTATTTCAACATTGAAGTTTGAAAAGTTCGCCTCGTCGCGCCTTGTCTCGCCTTGCCTCATCTCATTTCTTTTCGTTTCGTTAGATTTAAAAAGCAAAAGTTTGCCATAATTTCGCACGAGGTCTATCGTATTTATTTTAGCGCAAAAGTAGGTTGAACTTTGTTTTATTTGATCAAGAAATTGACATGATTGTTTATGCAAAAGTAGGAGAAGAGCGCGAAAAGCAAATATCAAAAGTGAGAAATCTCGCGACACTTTTCATTCATTTCTTTTCTGTCTAATAAAAGTTTTCACTGACTTCAAATAGAAAACAAGTTGAGGGAGAGTGAGAAGGCAGTGCATTTAAATCTCAAGGATTACAAGGCTAAGCTCAGTCATATTTTCTAGATTTGAATTTATAGTCAAGGAAGCAAGAATAGAAATAGTTTCGACTGGAATTCTCAAGCAAATTCTTGCTCAGTATTGAACTGGTGGATTATTAATGAAAATCTCGCGAAACTCTGCAGCTGCCGCGGATCTTTCGCGGATCGCTAATCCTCGCGCAGGATTAAATTTATGTTACCCTTTTGCAGACATGCAGTTGCATGCTAATCCACAGCTGCTTGGGAAACTACTCACATTATTAGGCTAATCTCCTCAAGGTCAAGAGATTTTTTGAGCTAGGCGCCTCATTAATCCGCTGACCCGGATTAGTCAAACGGATTAAGAATGAACATATTTGCAAACTATGCGCACTTTATGACCGTCCAGGGAGATTAAGAATGAATCTTTTTTTAGGGCGCACAAGTCAAAATGTGTTCGTATGCGAACAGGTAGACTGAAAGTGAGAGTGAACCGAGAAAGTGAGAGGAGGATTAAACCTGGCTAGGGTTAGAGGTAGGTCGAGGTCGCGGACGAATTAACACCTTGCGTGGCACACAGGTAGCAAGGATACCTGACCGAGGGGTGTATATAACTTCGTGTAACTTGCTCCAGAAGCATCATTCGCAAAACAAACACAGAAGAGGCAACAGCTCCTGTAAGAACTACTTGTGTAGTGCAACTTCTGCGACAGTGAATACAATTATTGCAACTACCACAGTGAGTAGAACAACTTCAACACTATTAGCAACTATTGCATCAATACTATCTGCAATTACCACAACAGGAGCAACTACAATTGCAACTAAATCACATCAAATCGTGTCTTGTATCACACCTTGCAACTGCAACATGTCAAGCTACCAGAAACTTGTTAACGAGAGCTACTCCGGTCAGCCACAGCGAGAACAACAGCAGCAGCAGCCACAGCCTGCCCAGCTACAGTACCAGCAACAATTCCAGCACCAACAGCAACAACAGCAGCAAGGACCCAGTGTCGGCTATCAAGTCTTCTTGTATCGGGAACAACTGGCTCGCCGCAAAGTGGAGTACATAAGATTGTCTAAGGCCAAGTACTTCATTACCGAAACACTGCTGGCCAAGACGGTGCGCAATCTCCAGAGATGCTCCATCGACGAACTGAAGACAGTGAACAATCAGCTGCAGTTCAAGAACAAGCTACGCCATGAAATACATCGCCTGCGCAGGCTGCAAAGTCTGGGCATTAGGAACGCCAGTCCGCACATGGAGAGCACTGAGCTGTGAATGTATAGACTGGATTTCGACTGCATCGTAGACAAGAAGGAGCCGAGGATGACCTGTGAAATGTAACAAATTAAGGGGGATATTTATAAAGACTTGAGGAGAACGGCGGGTACTGCATAGGTATATACAATATATTATCACAATTCTCAGTATATATTCAGCTTTAACAAATGTATAACTCTCTTAAATAGTTTTTAAGACTCTCAAAACTTATGTACAACAGTTTAATGCCAATAACATAAATATAATTAGTATAAATTACATTCGATTGTCTTCTATTTTGCACCAAATGAACCCCAAAAACATGTGTGTTTGTGTGTGTGTTGCACTCTTTGTGGCACTCCCTCCAACCACAGCAGAATGCAACCTCAAACTTAACAGTTGCCACCACCACTACAACCACCATTGCCTCAGAGGCTTTTTGTGGCCGGCGACTAATTGAGTTGCCTAACATTTTGACATGTGTCAAATGAAAGTCGCAAAACTGTCAAGAAATGTCAAGCGAAGTTCTCTCTGACTCCCCTCTGCCCCCTGCCGCTGGCCACGAGCCACTTAATTTATGCACAATTTATGTGGCACTTTGCGGAGCGAAGTGTGGCCAACGGTTTGGGGCATTCAACTCGCCAGCAGCAGCGCACGGCATGCAACTGCATTTTTATGGGCCTGCCAATTTGTTCGATTACTTGTTGCGAGAGCGCAAGAAACGCGGGTTAAATGTACTAAAAGTATGAAAAATTTCCAACCACAAGTGCAGGTCGCTAGAGGAGGGGTGAGAGGGGTGCAGGCAGGGGCATGCCACATATGGAAGCTGTCGCATTTAATTGCACATCATTTTCGCAAAGTGCTTAACGCTTAACTTAACAACCGAACATAATTATTTGCACTCCAACAATATTAATAATTACCTGACCCACACCAGACACACACACACACATACACATGTGCAGCAAAAATTATAAATAAATGCAGCATAATAAATAAATGTGCTGCACATAATGCGGGGCAGTAAGTCAATTTTATTATTGGAATTGCCTCGGCAACTACTACAAATGCAAAGCTCAAACAATAACGGCACTAGCGTGCGCCCGTGTGAGTGTGCTCTGTTCGCCTGTGTATGTGTGTGAGTGTGTGTATGTGTGAGTCCGAGTGTGGCTGCAAATTAATTGTTAACACAGACGCATTGTCGTGTTACACATGTTTGCAATTTGCCAAGCACTCGAAAGTATGCAATGAAAAATGTTTCACACTCGCAAATTTTCCACACAATCAATTTTCTTTTCACACACAACTGTTACGGCTCTTCTACAACTGTATAGCTCTCCTGCAGGGCATACTATCATAGTACATATGTTAATCTATCTACACAATATATATATATTTATTTATG
This sequence comes from Zaprionus indianus, assembly GCA_018904595.1. NCBI lineage: Eukaryota > Metazoa > Arthropoda > Insecta > Diptera > Drosophilidae > Zaprionus > Zaprionus indianus. Next base: position 4,105,746 of record JAEIHA010000140.1, read on the forward strand.
CAACTGCAACGGCATATTGCCCCAGGGCTTAATGGTTCAAACTTCCGGCAACTTCCATTATGCGGCGGCTGAGGCTGAGCAGGGCCAAGTCGGCTTTGGGTTTTTTCAAGTGTAAGAGAGAAATTGCAGCAGATGAGGAGAGGAAGTGAGGGGAAGAGTGCATAGTATATAGTGCGCTTCTTATATGACAGATACTAACTGTAAAATAGTTTGTAACTCGAACTTGAAGCGACAGCTGCGTCTTGGCTAAAGAGTCGATTAGTGCGCTTCATTATGAACATCATTTTCATTATGTTTATTACGACGGCAAGCATGTCTGCTGCCCTCTCCCCTTCCCCCCTTCTAAACTGCTACCCAGTTTTCTTACTTAGTTACTTGCCAAGCGGTTTCAAGTTAATGCAATAAATAAAATTTCAACTGCACCACCGGGCATGTTTAGCCGCATGAAAAGCGACAGTAAGCCGCTTGCCCCGATCCTGTCTCCCGCACCCCCGCCTCGCCTTCATAAGAAGTTGCCTGTTTATCTTGGCCGGGGCTGCCTTTTGTTTGTCCTGCCTGTTTTGTCTGTCCAGCCTGCTGCTGCTGCCGTTACTCTTGCGTCTTGCCCTGTTCCTGCCTCGGTCTCTGCTGTGTTCCTGCTCCTGTCTCTGTTTTCTTTTAGAAAACTTGTGACTCGCGCCTCCGTGCTCCGCCTTGGCTGTTTGGTTAGCGTAGTTGCTTAGTTGGTTGCCTGGTTGCTTGGCCGACTGCTCTAATGAGTTTACAAAAAGTTTTGCTTTAACAAATGCGCAGGGCGGGGCAGGGCCAGGCTCTCAACTTGGCCAACTGCCGGCTGGCTGGGCAGCCCAGCATGTTATACAAATTGCAGCCCAGTCGGCGCCCTGGCACAACTTAAGGCGGCCCCATTTTATGACGACAAAACTGTCATCAACGTGTCTGCTGTCGCCCTGTTCTGTCTGGCCCCCCACACACTCAGTGTGTGTTTACCTAGTGTATGTGTGTGTATGTGGAGGCTGACTGTCATTTATTTGTTTAACCATCCTTATTCGCAGTTACCTGTCGCATTGTTGTTGTTGTTGTTGCTGTACTGACTGTTGCAGCTGCAACTGTAAAGCGAAAGTTTTCGCATTTATGTGCAGCAAGCAGAATATGTATTTTAATTAGTTTAGAGCAAGTTGCCACAGTTTCCTCGACTCGGCTCGAGTCGAGTCTTCGACTGCGTCTGGTTAATTGCGCAAATTTAATGGCAACTGTTGTTACTGTTGCTGCTGTTACTGTTGCTGCTGTTGCTGTTGCTCCTGCATTTGTCACTGCACTTTAATGTATGTGTGTGTATGTCGAAAGTTTTGCATGCCCACGAGCAGCACCCACAGAACTTGTTAACATTTCACAAAGCAGCAAATTCAATTAGTTGCCATATACCTCATACTTGCCTGCTCCTCCCACACTCCCTCCTTCTCTGTCTCTGCCTGCAACTTGTGTGTGCATTTAGTAAATTACTTAAAGTTGCTGCTGCTCCAGTTCGGTCTGCCTGTGATAAATCCTTGTCGCCTGCTCGGCAATTTACTTGGCAATTTTAGGCTTAGCGCATAAATTAATATGTCCAAGCAGCATAAATCTGTTGACTCTCTCTCTGTCGCTCTTTGTTTGTTTGTGCTGAATTGATGGTAATTTAACGATGTGCACTATGCCACACACCTGCTGCAAATGTGCGCACGTCTGGCACTTGCAACAGTATGTTGCATACAGCAAAAATGCTCATTAGAATTTTCAATAAATTAATTTCAATACTGCACGTAGTCAGATCAAGTGTTGGCTTCTCCTTGCTGCTCATCCTTCTCCTTCTGCTGCCTGTCAGTCGCCTTGCCACTTCATCTTCGTCGTCGTCGTCGTCATCGTCATCGTCTTTGTCTGCTCGGGCAGGTCCTTGGGCAACCGCCAGCTGCAGCAGCTTCAACGTTGCACACGTCAGTTGCGGCACTTTAAGCAGCTGCTGCACATTTCACTTAACGTGTACACATGGAATTATAGACGCTTGCTCTCGCTTTATCCTCCCTCTACACTCCCCCATCCCCTCTCTCTCACCCCCTGCTAACTACTTACTTACTTAGCCTGAGCCGCGCTTAGCTGCTTGCGAATTGGGCGGGCGCGTTTGCAGCAAAGCGGTGATTATGTCGTCTCTGATGCGCTACTGATGCTCTTCATTCTCTGCCTGCCTCCCGTTCTCCCTCTTCCTCCCTCTCTAGCTCGCATTGCTTTAACAATTTTTCTTGCTCAGGCGCCAGTTGAATAAATTAAGCTGCTTGCTTGCCTTCCCCCCTCCTTCCCTGCTGCCCTGTAAGCAGCTAAATGAAATTGTTAATTTACAGTGATGTAGCACGGTGCGTATACTTGATGTGTCTTTAGTTACCCCTGAGAGCATGGCACTGGCACTTCAGCCATCGCTTAGCCTTGATCTCACAGCCATCGCCTCAGCTTCAGCTCACCATCTTTTTGCTTGTTAGCTCATTAGGTTGCCACGCTGGTTTTTAAGCCGCTTATTGCACCAAGGGGGCTAACAACAGCAGCAGCAACAGCAACCACATTCATTTAGCCTTGGCAACTGCATATGCTGCGTGAGCCACAACTCTAATTGCATTTTAAATGTTTCAAACTTTTTATATGGCAAAGAGAAGAGGGAGACGGAGAGGGGGCACTGTTAATTGACAAATGATACGTTGCATTTATATTAAACTTTAACCTGCAGCCCACTTAATTAGCTTCTGCTGCCGTTGCTGCTGCTGCGACAACTCTGATCCGGCGTCTGTTTTAGCCACGTTAACTACTTTTTTATATGACCATCATCAATCTGCGGCCAACTTGCCACAACGTGGGTGATGGTGGCAACAGCAACAGCAACAAAAACAAGAGAGAGAGAGGGAAAGAGAGAGGAAAAACAACTTGCAGAACTTTTGTTTTAAAGCGTCACGTGAAAATCAGAAAGAGAGATGACTTTCCGTTAGTCGAATATTACGTACTCTTGCAGGTCTGATAGTTCGATCGTATCTGGGTTATTCCGACTTACTTACAGCATACAGGCATGGGTAGATCGACTCCTTTAGTGATCCAAAGTAATAATATATATATACACTACGATGTCGAATAAGTCTCCTTAGACACGTTACAAACTCCAGGTCAAATTGAATATACCCTCTACAAAGGTATAAATATGTATTGAAAAATGTAGTAGTCGCTGGAGTTTTTCCAGCTTTTCCAGCGCAAACTTCTTTCCTTTTTGGACTCGAACACGAAAGTCGCTTTGCCGTTGCCTAAACTGACGTAAATTTATAATGACAAATTGCATTTGGCGCAAATGCAGCGCAAAAAAGGAAACGGGGCAACTCTCTTTGGTAAAGTAGATAGCAGAAAGAGAGAGAGAATAGGAAACGAGAGATGAAGAGTAAGAGAGAAAGGTAGAGTAGATTGGCGTTGCAGCCAATTGAGCGTGAAAAATTATGATGCACCAGCACAGTCTAGTTGGTGGTGCAGTGGACTCGACTTGAGGCATAAAGCAGCGTCTAAAACTTAGTCCAAAGACAATTGCACCCGCTTAATTATGTGCTGAGTGTGGCGCCAAGAGAAAAAGACAGAGAGAGAGACAGAGAGAGAGAGAGAGAGAGAAATAGATAGAGAAAAGGAAGTGAAGTAGGAGGGAACATGATCAGTGGCAAGCAAAGGGAAGACTTTACTAAAGCGGCTTAAATGTAAATTTATACATTATGCAAATACAAACCCCGTTTCCTCCATCCCCCGTCGCGGGTGATTACTGTTATAGACATCCAATTTAACAAGATTAAACGCAATTAAAGGCGACCCAAAGCTGAAGCTGAAAATGCACTCGACAGCAATTAGTTTAATCACACGCAGCAGCAGCAGTACATCAGTATTAAAATTAAAGCTACGATTAAGAACACGCGTCTTCTTCTTCTACCCCGAGAGGTTGCACAGCATGTAAGGCGTGCCTGCCTCGTGTCACGACTGCTGAGATGTATCATTGTGTGCTCTACATTATGCAGTTATCTAACCACTTTAGTACAGCATTTCCCTCGCACTCACTCACTTCACTCTATCTCAATCTCTACCTCCACCTCTGCCTGACGCACAGCCTTCGCAATCCTGTGCAACCACAATATCAGGCAGGGCCAGCATCAAACAAAGTGGCTCAAATTTCCCTCAAACATTTTGTGTAAGTTGTGCTCGTTGTTGTTGTTGCTTTTGTTGCTTTTGTTGCTGTTGTTGCCGACGGGTCACGGCAACATTTTTCGCCCAAATGGGGCGCCGTGCGATAAAGCAAAAAATGACACGTTTTTAATTTTACTTCACACCTACACAACAACAGCAGCAGCAGCAACAGCAAGGAGAGCAACAGCAACAAGAACTGCGACAGCAGCAACAACTTGGCAACAACAAGGAACAGCAGCCTCGTAATCAAAACTGCAAGAGCAACAGTCACAACAACAGAACAACAAGCTAACAACAGCAGCAACAACAACTGCCTCAACAATGCCGTGGGTGCCAACTACAGCAACAACAACAGCAACAACGATTGCAACGGCGAAGGCGAGCAAGAGAAAAATTAGATTTATCACGAGTGGTTGCCGGAAAAATTGTCAACATTTATCAACATTTTTCAACGCGCGGCGACGTGTTTGCCCAGCACTGCGCAGAGGCACCTCAAGAAACAGCAGCAGCAACACTCAGCAACAACAAGCAGAGGGGCAGCAATAGTGTTAGCAATAACTAAGCCAAAGTATGCTTCTGGCCAGGAGCAACAGCAGCAACAACAGCAGCAACAGCAGCAGGACCAATGTCCGTTCAAGTCGCGTTGCCGGAGATGGAAACAAAGACGAACTCGAGGCGCTCTCAGTGTTCAGCGCATTTTGATTAATATCCGCAAGCGTCAAGCGGCCCACAACAACAACAAGAATGTTGAGTGGGTGCAGCAACAACTCAACTGTAAGCTGGTTGCGCAGATTTTTGTGGCCAGAGTGAGAGAGAGAGGGGGAGATAGCGAGTCAGTTGATTGTGAAAAGTGGTCACGATGACAACAAAAATTCACTCGCGAAAATGAAAACTAAGTTGAGAGCAGCCCAAAAAAAAGAACAGCAGCAAGTGGACAATATCAGCAACAACAACAGCAGCAACAACAATAACTTCTAATATAGCAACAACTTCTATAACAGCAACAACAATCTGTAGACTCCCCTTCCCTTTTTCTCCTCTGCTGACCAATTGCCAAAGCGAACTTTCACGGCGAATGTGTTGCTGTGGTTTCCACTCGACTTTTTTTCTTTTCACTGCTTTATTTGATTTCTTATTTTCCAAGAAGGGGGAAGAGCTAAAAAATTACTAAGGATTTGTGCTGGGATGGGGGTCACTTGTCTGTTTTGTTCGGTGCCAAATTGAGTTGTTGCTCTACGTGTCCCAAGACAAGCCTGCAATTAATCTGCAGGAGAGAGTGTTGCCAAAAGCAGCAAACCCACTTAAGTTGCCTAGAAAGAATTGAGCTAATTGAAAAAAACAGCAGCAACAAGCACGAAATCTAGAGTCGAATGTACTCGACTGTAATGTACCCGCTGGTTTCTTGATAAAAACTACTCTTTCATTTTGTATTGCATACTTTGGGGAGTAGCTTGGAAATAAGTATCTCTTTAAATTATTTCTTATATAACTTTTATGTTAATTATCCGATTAGAACCAAATTATTAGAAATCATTTTAGCGTTGATGAATTACACTTGGAATTCGGGCTCTATCAATTTACGGGACCGGTTAGATAGACTTTAACCTCCCTTCTACCCTATGAAAAACGGGTAAAAAAATTAAGGAAGTCAGCAAGTTCTGCAAAATATTGTTTATGGGAACGATTCCTTTATGAAAGAGGATACTTAACTCAACTCGTTTATTTCCCTGCCTAAGCTCAGGCTATTCATCAGCGCAGTAAGCGCCCAACGGGGTCAACGTCTCATTAAATCACACCCAATATCAAAAGGCAGCTGCTCCCTCAGCTATCTCTCTGCCTTTCTCCCTCCCTCCACCTCACTGCCTGCCTGGCAACCCTGCACATATAATCGCATTTTAAACTTTTTCAATAATAAACTTTTCTAAACGGATTTCCCGCTGGACGTTGCGCTTTAATAATTTTCTGTCACATCTTTTTGCAGGCGAACAGCAACAGTTGATGACCAGGAACCAGTAGAGCAGGATACCAGAAGCGAAACTACATCAAAGCCTTTAATTCAAATTGGGGATTATGAGCGCAACAACAACAGCAGGAGCAACAGCAACAGCAACAATAGCAGCAGCAACTCAAACTGAAAGGTGAAGTTAGTGCAGCGAAGCAAACTCTGCTCAAAGTTAACAAACTGTTCCCCTTTCTCTCTCGCTCTCTGCAGCATACCACGCCCATGTATGATAAATCAAAGAAAACTTGGAGTCAGCGGCTCAAAATCAGCAGCAGCAGCAACAGCAGCGGCGACAACAACAACAAGCAGTTAGTCGGCAGCATGCAGACCCTGCAAATGCAACAACTGCAGCAGGCGTTGCACTTGCAACACCAGCAGCAGCAACAACAGCAACATCACCAACAACTGCTCCATCAGCAGCAGCAGCAACATCATGCACATCTACAACACATGGCGTATCAATTGCCACCTCCCCCCGCAGCTCCACCGCCTGGCTATGAGTTCCTGCCCAGCGCTTTGTCGCGCTCGATGAAGTACGCGGAGCCCTGGATCTATGGCACAGTGCGTGGCATACCCGCCCGCCCGCACTCCTATGGCTACGGGCATCATCCACATGCTGCTGCTATCTTTGCCAGCGATGGCAACGGCGAACCAGCTGCCACTGCTCTTGCCGTGGTGATCTGTTCGTGCGCGGAGTATCTGAACGGCACCAAACGTGATGTGAAGAAGGCGAGCGTGTGCAAGAAGTGCAAGGGCTCCCGCCTGCCCCTGGCCACCATCAGTGGCGGCGGCACTGTGCGTCTCTCGACGGCAGTAGCAGCATCTGGCGGCGGGAGCAGCAACGGCGGTGGCAGGCAGCGACCCATGGCTGCCACAATGCGTGTGGTGAGCACATCGAAAAAGTCACGTCCATCGATTTTGGATCCACAAAAGGATCCCTATGACCTGATGCGACGCACGCGTTTGCTGTCGCCGGAACCAAGCCAAGCTGAGCCACTGCCACTGTCACTGCTGCAGAACAGTTCCAAGGACGGCAAGTCACGTAGTCGCGACGGAACTGCCACTGCTGCTGCCGGCGCGACTTCCATGCAACGCGGACGCACAAGAACGCGTGCACCACTGCTGAAGGCAACACCAGCGCCAGCTGTGCCACTGCCAGATCCTGCCGACTGTTGGCTCATGGAAGATACTGAGTCACTGCTGCAGAGCAGCGGACTGGCCACCAGCAGCAACAACAGCAACCGCAGCTCGCGTCGTTCTATTCTGCGCTGCAATGTGAATCCCTACGATCTGATCTCAGTCGAAAGCGGCAAGCAGACGACAGTTAAAGCTAAATCCTTGCCAGATGACTTCGATGTGGCCGACGCACAGCTGCATGAGGATGAGCAGCAACAGTTGCCGACGAAGCCAAAGCAGCAACTGCAACAACAACAGCAGCAGCAGAAGCAGCGCAAGTTCTATAGCAAAAATGTGACAGCGATTGCTGGACAACGTATTAGCCTGGGTGACAAGCAAAATGACTCCGCTGATTCCAGCGACAGTTACGAGCGAATTCTCATTACGGCAACAACATCAGCAACAACAGCAACATCGCCGCCCGCTGGCAATCCCAGGCGTCCGCCACGCAATAAGAAACAGGATGAGCCTTTGAGCCTGCAATTGGAGCCAGCTGCAGTAACTGCAACAGCAGCAGCAACAGCTGGCGTTGCCACAGCAACACCAATTGCTGCCGCCGATGAGCTGCTGGAGACAAGCGCTGACACGGACACCTTTACAGTGCTCACTGTGTCACCCACACCGCCTGGCATCAAGTCCATACTGAAGCGTCCGTCTACGCTGGAGCTGCAGCCCGCAGTGCAATTGTTGACGGCGTCGTCATCGCCTGACAACGCAACAGCAACAGCAACATCGCCAGCATCGGCTTCGTCGTTGCTGTTGTCAACGCCCTCGGGTAAGTCACAGTTCTACATACCGACGCCAACAACAACAACAACGGCAGAAACAATGCCCTCGGCCACGCCCACACAGACACCAACGCCAACATCAGCGTCAGGGAGTACGCGCAAAAAAGTGCAATTTATGGTTGAGGATAAAATCATAGCCGCGACCACGACGGCGACAACTGATGATAGCGAGCATGTTGCTCTCGCAGTGCCTGATGAGACAACAGCAGCAGCAACAACAACTGCAGCAAACTATGAGTACTACAATCGAAAGCGCAACGCAGCAGCCGCACAGCAGGAGGCAGCACAGCAAGCAGTACAAGCAACACAGCAACAACAGCAGCCACAGCAGCAACAACAATCACCAACATTGTCAGCATTTGATGCTGATGTTGATGATGAGCTTAACTTTACAGCTTCCGCTGAGCCAGCAACAACAGCAGCAACAACCACACTGGGCACGCATATAACGCCGGATAGTTTGCATTATGAAGATGTGCTGCCGCCAGTGCATCAAATATTTGAGAATAGCTGCAGCAGCAACGGCAGCCAAGTCGCTGGCATTTTGGCCAACTCAACAGTTGCTGCCACCACCAACGCTGCTGGCTCCAAATTATTATTGTCAGCATCGCCGACTACGAGTCATGCTGGGTCAACAGCAACGCCAGCAGTAGCAGCAACAACAACAGCAACAACTGCAGCAGCAACAACAGCAGCCGCCACAGCAGCAACAACTGCTGCATCACCGCATGTCATTGCAAATGTTGTCAGCGCTTTAGCAGCGGGTAAGTACAGAACTAACAACAGCTACTGCATATATAGACACCCTACAATTTAGCCCCTACCCATGCCACTGCCACTGCCCTTCTCCCTTCCCCTCTTGCTGTTGCCCTTGTCCTTGCCCACTAGTTTTACAATTTGCTGTGCTCTGTGTGCGACTCGCGCGGCAACTTTGCCTTTTGTTAGCTTTTAATTATGAGCAAAAATCGCGCGAGTTCTCGTTTTGTGCACCGAAAAAGAATGCAATGTGAGCAGTTTTTTGTGCACTATTTGCAAAGGGTATATTAGCCAAGGTACTGCATATGCCTCTCGGATAAAGAAGTGTGTCAATCAACTGAAAAAGAAAGGTATTTTCATTACTCTACTTCCATTTTAAATCTGCAGCATGTTCTTGCTTAGTTGCTCCGCTTAATTGCTCAAATATATGTATATCCTATATGCCTAGGGTATATAAGCAATTTAGCTGCAGCTCTATCACACAAAAAGAACTAACTTTCAAGTGCATAACAAATCTACAAACCTTCTTTGTACATACTCTACTTCCTCTCTCTGCTCTGCCACATGTTGAACCTCCTAGTCAAGCAACCTTTCTTTGATACACTGCCTCGTCTTCTGTTGCCAGTCTCTCTGTATTCTCTTTCTTTCGCTTTTCCACACTTTTCACACACTGTTGATTTTCGTCTAAAAACGCTGCAATTGTTTGTTAATTGCTCATCAGTAGCGGCAGCAGCAGCAGTTGCAGACTGTGTGGCACATTACGTATACGCAAAGTTGCCGCCACTTCATGCATTAAACAAATTTTCTAACAACTATGAAATAGTTAAGCAAACAATTCAAACACACATACATTCACACACACACACAATGTCACACGAGTCACACTTGCAGTCGGGCAATTGAAATGGCGACATTTGAATGTGAATGAGAAGCTGGTGACGCCGTCGTTGATGCTGACATTGCTGCTACCTGCTGCAAGTTCAGAGGGGTTAACACTATAATCAAGCGCAGGGCCAAGCCAGTCACACACTCCCCACACACACACACACACACACAGGCACACACAGACCAAGGCACGTAACTGCGCGGCAAACACAACGTCGACCAAAGGCAAAGTCAACTTGACATTTGCACCCGCAAATGGCAAACCCACAGCTATAACTCCAAACTATGTACTCTCATGTGCATGTCTGTGCGCTTGTCTGTGAGTGTGTGCGTGTGTGGGCTACTGGGGCGTGGCAGGCGACGATGCCAGAGGGCAGCAGCTGCTCATGTTCGACTTCATTCAAAGCAAATTAACAGACGACGCTAAAAGTTTTCATTCAATTAAATTTCGACTGCGGCAACGTCACCAGCGACAGGCGAGAAAAAAGCAAAACACCATTACACTAGACTACAAATTAATTGATGTGCCAATATCACATTATTTTCTTTATGTCTGTAGAAGTCTGTGGGAGTCCCAGGGAGTATCTGAGAGCACCTTGAGCAAGCTGCTGCTCTAAGTTGCCTGGCAAAAAGCCACAAAAATGCTGTGGCAACACCTTGCCGCTAGTAGTGCCTGTGTCATGTTGCATAGTGTTATGACTATGCCTGTCTGGCATATCTAATGCGTTGCTATTTCAGCCATGCAGCCTGCCAGCCTGCTGCCTGGCAAGACACAATGCCAACGCACTGCCAACTACCCCACCGCCAAAGACGACCAACGCCACAATGGCCATGATGATGATTATGGCAGGCTATTACCTGCAACATGCCAGCACTTGGAGCACTTGGAGCACTCAGCCAGCGTATTCTATACGTTGCCTATGTGGGTGATACCCCAGAAAGGGGTCTTGAAGGGGTCTAGCAGGGCTTTGACGGGGATACTCTTGGCGCCCACGTGTCTACGCTAGACAATTATAAAGTTGCTCCTTTTGCCTGCTGCAATTTGTTGCACTGTTTGTCGCCGCGTGGCAGCAACGCGGGGCAGCGACGCTGGCAGCAGACTGTTGCCTTGGCCAAGAGTTAAGCACTTGCAACTTTTGTGAAACTATTTTTGATTTGATTTCTGAAATGGGTGTGCGCCTTGCAGCGCTTTAAGCTAGTTTGCGTGTTCGCACGCACGCCCCCACCAAGACAGCCAGCTGCATGCCTCCAACACCCCACACCCCCTTCCCCGCACCCCCACACACACTTAGAGACTCTACCGTTAACCGTTGGCCGCCTCTCAAGGTGATTTATGGCGCACGTGTTGCATTTGCCGTGGGTCGCGTGAAGCAGAGCTGGCTCCAAATCAGAGTGAAAGGCATTAAAATGATAGAGTCAGTTCAGTCCGTTCGGGCCGCGGCGAAATTTGCATTTTTCTGGTAACACGAATTCGCCATCGCCAGCGCCATCATATTTAATGTGTCCCCCACAAACCTACCCCCCTCCCTCTGCACACCTTGTGCTCACTTTGAGTGCGCTGCGCATTATTAATATTTCATATTTGTCTTTGATAAGCAGCAACTCTGTGTGGCAAGTGAAAGAGAGAGGGAGTGAGAGAGGGGGCGCACAGAGGGCGCAGAGCTCATTTGACTAAGCCTGCAAATTGAAAATGGCTAACGAAACTTGTGTAAACCCCTAGCAACCTGCCCTCAACTCTCTCCACTTTTTTGATTATTTTTCAGTGTAATTTCATATCGTCAAATAGAAAGGGAATTACCGTAGTTTAATTCGTTTACTATCATCTGTTTGGGGATTGTATGGGAAAATTAGAGAAGTCCATGACCTAAATGAAATATGAGCAGGTTATTTTATACTTATTGCAATAGATAGGTAGGTATAGGAGCAACTATTGAGAGGTTATAATAACTGTTTAAAACCATCTCTGAATAGGTTGCTATATATTTATGTTTCTATGGATAGGTTGCTATATGCAAACCTACAAATAGATAGCTACATGTATAGAAAATTATCTCTGGATAGGTTGTTTTATAAAGATAGGAAGGTTGCTATAGATAGATTGCTTAAAATAGATTGTTGTAGATAGGTTACTCCCTAAATTTTAATGTATCTATAAATAGGTGGCTATATCTTTAATAAGTAAAGATAAATACACGTAGGTTGCCGTATATAGAACGAAATCTATTAAAATGTTATTATATTTATAATAGATTTCTATATAAAGGTTATAGGTTATTATATATGTACCTACAATTAAGTTGATATAACTACACAAAGTTATAATACTGTTAGCATCTTTTGCTCTCTATCTTCGAAGTTAAAGTTTTTATTAATAAAATCAAAATACACTGTACATTTTCATAGCTAATTGCGCCAAAGGAACTATGCTCTGTTTCCCGCTGCATAAATATTTAATTATTGAGATTTTTTCCTGCGCTGCTATCGATTTTCTTCACTTTGCAAACGACGCTGCTAATATTTCCACTTCACACAAATGGTTTTCATTTCCCAGCGTCTTATTCATTTAATGACACTCGCTTTAAATTTCAGCATTCCGCCAAATGAAGTGTGAATGAAGAATAGACGGAGAGGAAGAGGGGGAGTGGGAGAGAGAGAGAGAGAAGGCGCTGTGCGAAATGAAATGAAACGATTTTAAATATGATCCACAAATGTAATTTAAAATGCCAAGAGCAGCAGTAGCGGCAGCCATGTCGAATGTCATTTCCCCTTCTGACCAATGCAGGCGCTTGCTCTGCTGCCATCTCTCGCTCCCTTCTATCTCCCCTTTCTCCCTCGCACACATACAACAAAGTTACACTTTGCATTTTACATTCAGCATTCAGCATTTTTATGGTTATTTCTCGCTTACGCTTATAACGGAAGTGGAGCCTCATGTCTTCATGTACTTTGCATATTTACACTAATAGAAAATGTGGTTGCCAATTGAAAAAAAAGAAGACGAGCAAGAAGAAGAACAAGAGTGGAAAAAAAGGAGCAAAGCAGGCAGGCGCATGCAAAACTTTGTCATGTCCTTGTTGCTGCCATTGTTGCGGATCCTCCTGCTGCCGTTCCCACTCACGAAAGAGCGCCTCTCCGCTCCATCATGTTGCTGCCGTTGCTCTTGCTGCTGCTGCTGCTGCTGCTGCTGTTCCCTCTATTCCCTCTGTTGCTGCTTTTGCTGCTGCTGCTCCTGTTTTATATGCTGCAATAAAAACTGTCGCAGGCGACAGGCCAAGGGCCAGTTTTACGACTGCGCTGTCGGCGTTGCTGCCGCTGCTGCTGTTGCTGTTCCTGCTGTTGCTGCCGGCTTTGGGGCTAGTTGTCCAATTGCTGCGACAACATTTGCATATGCATGTGTTTGTGTGCTATGTTGGTGGCCATTCCTCAAACTTAATATATCCTGTTTCCTGATTTTCATGACGTACTTTGGATTGCTCCTAAAGCGCTCAGAGCGCCTCGCCTCGACTCGCCTCCACACAGCAGAAGCAGGAGCCCTGTCTGGACTCTCGAGCTGCCCACAATTTCTAGGTTTTCCACGAGCTTTACTGCCCCTACTGCTGCTCCCTCTCTTCCTCTCTCTGTTTATCCTTTGGTATTCTCTTACCACACTGCGTGCTGCACTTTTATGTTTGTGTGCGCCATTTTCTGCATTTAAGTGCAATTCTATGCAAGAATTTGCCTGTGTCGACATGCATATTTGTGTTAAAGCCATTGCAATCCAATCCTCTTGGATAGGTGTGGGTGGCTGCTGCTGATGCTGCAGCTGCAACTTAATGCCATAAAATGTTCGTTTTGCCAGACTAATGCATACAAATGCCTGATGCACATTTTGCATTACAAAAACGAAGCGTGTCGCATCGTGTCATGTCGTGTCGTATTGCTTATAAAACATTCATTTAACTATGCGCACTCCTTCACTCCGCACACCCTACTCAAGTTGGCATTCAAAGTACACATATATAACTCATTCAACTCATTCAGAGCTGAGGATCGAAATACTTAAAGAAAAACCTGAAACTCAGACAGCAGTTAAGCCCGTACATAATATGCCACTTGCCATGACAACAACAACAACAGTCAGTAAGCTACAGCAACAACAGCAACATCCACAACAAATCTCTAGCTTGCTTTCTTCAAGTTTCAGTTTCAGTTTAAGTCAAGTGGAAATCTTGTGTTTTCCAGCCGAGTCGAGTCAAGTGTCGAGCTCAGCTGAGCCGAGTTGAGGTCGAGTTATGAAAAAAACATATGCCAAAACGTTGGCAATTAGAAGAGTGAAGAGGGGGTGGGGGCGCAACCATTTTGCCGAGCACTCGAGACATGCAAATGAAAACTAATTTTGCCAGGTGCTGCTGCAGCAACTTTCTCCATCTCATGTTGCATACAAATTTCCGTATAATGCATGAGAATTGCGGCAGCAAAAATATATATGTGTCCAAAAATATATCTAGCTGAAGAACCAAATCGGCCAAAGTTGGCCTCAAAAAGGCTCTGGTCATTTAAGAGCAACTGTTGTCATTGCAATTCTGTTCAATTTGTTGCAAAATAAATTAAATTTCTGCAGAGAGAAGCCACAGAAAGAATCAGAGAGAAAGGAAGAGAGAGAGAGGAAGGCATTAAAAATGCAACACCTGCCTGAGCCTGCAGCGTTAAAATATCGAATGTCGCTGTCAATTTCTCACAGTGCATGTCAAGTGCAATAGCAGCAGCAGCAGCACAAGACTAAAATCTATCAATATGCCAAGCCAACTGTATACCTATATATTCTTTATATATATATTGTGCCTGTGCCTGTGCCTGTACCGGTCGAACCTTTTGGAAGCCAAAATATTTGCCATAATAATAAAAGTGCTTCATGCAAGCGACACAAAAAGCCCTCAACTCTGACTCCTCCCCCTGCTCGGTTCTTCTAGCTACGTTGTCCAGTTGCAATTTTCTGATTGCCATAACATTTTTTATGCACTCGAGTTGCAGTTGTTGTTGTTGTTGGCATTTGTTTTGCTCTGACGAGGCCAAAGCCAAATGAAATTTGCTGTTGCATCTCTTGAGAATTTTACGACACAGCCGATGCCAGCAAATCAAAAACCACAGAAGCCACCACGTTGTCTGCATGAGCAACATACCTACTGCTTCCTCTTCTCGCTCTTCCCTCTCTTCTTCCTCCTCAGCCTCTTCTTGTCCAGTGTCTTTTACTTCCTCCTTTACTTATACGATGTATGGATATTTTTCGATAGCCTGCCAACAGCAGCAGCAACAATTCTAATGCCACTTGTAATAAATGAAAACTAAAAGAGAAAAACCGAAAGAGAAGAGAGAGAGATAGAGACACTCTTCATATGTGTGCCAGAGAGAGAGGGAGGCAGAACAAAGAAAGGCAATTGCAGGTCTGGGGAGCCCAGCACGATTGTTGTAATGAAACGTAACGAAACAAATCAAAGCATGCGCCACGTGAGTGGACGAACATGTTCATCTTGATGCTGCCTCCAGGCAATGGATGCTCTGGGGCAATGCACAGTGGACACTGGACAGTGGCTACAGTTCGAATAGAAATTATAAAACGTTCGTCCGAGTGTATAAAATGCAACATATTTTGCTGTTTCTGTTTCTGTCTCTTCTTCGTTTTGTATTTTCTTTTTTTCTTGCGGTTTTTGCCTTTGATTGGCCGCACAGCAGCTGTGTGAACGTGTTGGGCCCTTTTGGGTCTCTCTCTCTCTCTGTCTGTCTGCCTCAGTCTGTGTGGGGTCACAGGAAGTGACCTCACCTCGAGTTGTGGTCGGTGAGAAAGTTGCCAATCGAATCGAGCAACTTCTTCTTACTCGATTCGATTGCAACTCTCTTGTCTGCACCAAGAAAAAGTTTTTAGTTTACAGTTTAATTTGTCTAGCAGGACGTAATCAAATTTCATTTTCATTTCTGTCTCTTTGCATATTGTAAAATCCAAAAATTATCTGATTTATGAAAACTCTGAAACTTTTGACTTTGATAAGAGTTGACAAGAGTTTTTGTTGCCCAACGAGCAGGACTTTTGTGTGTGTGTATTGTGTTAAGTTGTCGAGCTATCAGCGCAGCCATCAATCAATCAATCAGTCAGTCTGCCAGTCAGTCAGTCGACTGCAAATAACAACTAACTTTGTAGAGCAACGACAATTCGTTTTAAAACATTTGCCAGAAAACAAGTTTCACTGCTGCTGCTGCTGCTGTTTGCCCTTTGCCCACGCAAGCTTTGCCGAGTGTCACTCAGTCTCTCCATCTGTCCAACTGTTCAACTGTCAGTTAGTCAATCAGAACCGGCAACTGGCTGACAACTGCGTGAGTGTGTGAGTCACTCATTCAGTCAGTCAGTCAGTGAGTCAGCCTAAACGTCACACACATTAACACGTTGTTGCAGCCAGCCGCCTGCTGCAGTTGGCAGCACTTGCAACGAAGAAAATCTTGTTGGCAACATGTTGTCAACTGAGGTGGAAAGAGAAAGAGAGAGTGGATGGAAGGGTGGTAGGGAGAGAGGGGCATTTTGTGTATGTTGTCAAATATTTATTCAGCAACGAAAACATATTTTGTTGATTTTTCTTGGCCCCTTTTATCGGCTTTAGCCAGCCGTGCCATTTTTCGCACTCGCTATGCAAACCTCTTACAAAACAAGATCACTGTGGGATATGCCAGGCAGCTAGTTAAGAGTGAGAGTGCTTGGCAGTAGATTACCCTGGATCAGTGTGGGATACAAAGTGCTCATTGGGAGAGAGAAAGAGAGATCCTGGCTGCCTAATTAGCTTAAGTTATTAGGTCTGATCAAGGCTATAAACAACTTTAAAGTAGTATTGTAATATGTTCTCAATTCATCTACAGTTGCTAATCTCCCACCTCCATTTAGAGTCACTGCATTCGCGCTCCATCATTTCTTTACCTTCTCCATATTCACTCTACATTTTTTAAATATTTTCTCTTTGTATGTTCTCTGCTGTCTTTCTATGTTTTTTCTATATCTATTATTAGCTTTTTGTATTCTCATAGTTCTCTTTATATTCCTTTTGAATTATTTCTTTATTCTCGCTTTACTCTCTCTATATACTCTCCTTGCATTCTCTCTGCATTCTCTCTCTATATTCTGTCGGTATTTTCTGTACATTCTCGCTGTGTTCCCTCAATATTCTTGCTATATTCTCTGTCTCTGTATTGTCTCTCAGTATCTTCCAGATAATCTCTTCACTCACCTCCCCACCAATATACCCCTTGCACACTCCCACCATCTACAGGGAATTATTAAAATTGTCAGCAAAAGTAACAAAACATCCTGCAATTTATGGCAGTTACGTATACGCCTCCTCTCCCCTGCCGAACTGCCAAAAAAAATAAAGAGAGCGCTGTGAAATGTTGTGTTCTCTGTATAGTGCATACAAAACGCCGCCTGACGCGCCTGTCAATTTCCATGCAACTTTTCAGGAGTTGCAAATGCTGCACTCATGCCTTATTCCGCATGCCTCACGCTGCCTGCCTCCTGTTGACGCCAATTGTTGATGCATTGTGTTGAAAAATCAATTAACTTTACGTTGCAATGTTACGTGAGCGGGGCCACAGGACTTTCTCGTCAAGCATTATACATGCTATTATTCACATATAGTATATACTATATATTTAGTATATATTTTAAACTGTTGCTTGCCTCGTGCCTCGCATATCTCGTGCAACTAATATTGAAATTCCGCGGCAAGAGCTGCAGCAAATAAATGAATATCAGCGACAAGCGGCAACGCCACCGCGTGGCAGCCACGTAAATATTTAGTAAATCGGCTCAGTCAGCCAACATGGAAAGGTAGGGGGCGTGGCACGCGGGTGGGCTGGCGACCTCTGCCAAACAAAAAATCAGTTTTGACATGATTTCGTTTTTGGTTTTTGTGCCGCGCAAAATAGCCATGACGTCGACAAGTGCACTTGACAGCACTCCGGCGGGAGCCGCGGCCAGGCTAAAGAGGAAGCGAGGGGGCGTGGCAACGCCGTCAGTAAATATAACAGCAGCAGCAGCAGCAGCCGACACGCAGCATGCCAGCGGTAGCTGGGTAGGTTCCTGCCATGGCCTGTTGGTGGGCTTGCTGGGAGGTTGCTGTGGCGTTGCTGGGGGGTTGCTGTGGGCTTGCTGGCCTGTGTTGCTGGTGGGCTTAGTGGTTGCTCTTGTGCAAAATAAAAGTGCGGAAAAAAAGTTGGCGCTGCGTTTATAAAAATGCAACTAGTTCCCCGGCATAAAAGTCCACGGCACTCTCTGTGACCTGTACGACTGAGGGGATGCCTCACTGACTATCACAACAGCAGCAGCAGCAACACACCAGCAACACAGCAACAACAAAAACAAGCGTAGTACTACTACAACTGCCGCACTTCACTTTAAGCCCCGTTACACACACTCGCACACACCCATTCACAAGCGGAAATGTTATAAAAACAAGTGGACGTGTCTGTCGGGCTGTGGCAGGAAGAAGTGGCAGGGGGACGGAAGGCTTACCAGAATAAGCAAACGTTGAAGAAAATTCATTTTACAAATATGCGGCAGACACAGAGAGAGTGAGTGAGAGAGAGAGAGAGAGAGCGCATTCTGCTGCAGAGACAATGCTCCATTCATCTGCATGATATGCGCTTTTCCCACGTAACATAGAAGAAAAAAGGAAAACCCTCACATAATTGTATTTGAACTTTTGATTGGCGAAGAAAACATCGGTGCAATTGGAAGAAAAACGAATATAGAAATATATACTACATATTCTATATTATCTATATATTATAAAACATTATTAGGTGTACAATTTGCCTGCCCTTAAAAGCACAAAGGGCAAAACGAATTTGCAGTTCGATTTTTGTTATCTTTTTCCCTGCAACTTGTCGCATATTTTTGTGACTATTTTTTATATACTATTTATTGTTTCATATTTGTCTATCTATATTTTTATTACAGGAGTATGTTTTTTTATACCTCATCATTACCCTGCCCCTTAAAGAGCATTTCCCCTTCGGTTTGCTGTGCCCCAAAAAGAATTCAAATCTCAATTTTTGTGTTGCTTATTTTTTTCAGTGCCAGTTGTCGAGTATTTTTGCTGGTAATTTTTTGTATGCTGTCGCTTGTCTCATATTTGCCTGTTTAGATATTTTTTCTAGTGCTTTGCTATCTGTCGCACGCGCTTCCCTCTTCCGTCCCTACTCCTGTCTGTGTATCAACAACGAGAAGAAAAAAAACGCGATGCCAACGTAACAGGGGAAAACAAAAATTATTTGCATTTCACCTGCATGTTGGCACGTGATTGCGGCCATGTTGTGTACCTGTGCCACCCAACCCCACTTCCCTCCCCCTCTCCTATGCCCTGCTTATGTTGTTGTTGTTATCTCGAGCGAACTCTGCACGCGCCGCGTGCAATTCTCATGTGCTGGCATTTCATTTAGTTGCCCTGGCGCTGCTTCCTCCTTCACCTCCTCCTCCCAGCGCTCAAAAATATTTGTCAAGCTGCTGATGCTGCTGAGGGGGGAGTGGGAATAGTTTACAGTGGGTGGCAACGCTGTTTGTGTAGGTGTTTAACAAACACACGGCGCCAGCGACGACTACATTGCTGTTTAGAGGCGAGTGCACTTCAGCAGCAACAGCAACAACAACACGAACCGGTAAGCGCTGCAGCACGTGCATGTCCTGTACAACAACAACAACATGAGCAACATGGCAATTGTATAACGCAGCAGCGGCGCCACGCCACGCCCACCTGGCACACGCCTACCGCCACCATCGTCGTGTCATGCCGAGCCGAGGCCAAAATGTCAACAGTTTACACTGCGCCCATTTAGCGTGGGATTAAATGGGTTTTTGTAACTGCTTTTGACCTGCAGACAAGTTGCCCTACCCCTTCTCCTCCCATTTTCCCCTCCCTTGCACTGCTCATATGCTGATGAAAATTGGAAAGCAACATGTCGGCAACTTGCAAGTAAAGTGAACTTTTCCGAAACAGCAAAAAGCAAAAGCGGCTCGCATAATTGTGCGACTCTTATCTGATTTGTGGGCGCGGCCCATCTTCAAAGCGAGCAAATACCTTTAGGTGTGCCTGCGTGTGTATGTGTGTGTTGTGCAGTTGACGAAGTGCCTGAAAGCTTCCGTTGTGCTGGCACTTGACACCAACTTCCACTTTTAATTCAATGCGCTCTGGCTTGAAGTTTTTTGTATATATTAAGCATACGTAGCGTGAGCCCACAAAAAAAAACACAAGCTTCTGTAAGGCTGTAAGGACATAAATAAAGCAACAAATACGCAGCAGAATAAGTAGAATAAGAAGAAAAAACGAGCATAAAATATATGGCTTACAAAACGTGCGGCGGAAGTGGCAACAAACTAGAAATACGAGTAAAAAACAAAATGCTGTCCACTTGAGGCAGCGGCAGCAGCACAGGCAAAGTGTGAGTAGAGAGGGGAGTAACGGACAGGGGGGGAAGGTACAAACGGCAAAGTCGCAGGCCAAAAAGGACTCGTTTGCCATTACGCACGTGATTCATATGCAGAGTCGTTTATAAACGCGGCTCAGTTTTCCTGCCTCTTTTTCATGCCCTCTCACTCGCTCTCACACACACACATACACTGGTTACGCTTGCTATCTCGCTCTGTCAGGTGTGAATAGGTGTGTTGTGCTTGTCACAATAAATTTACTAAAAGTGACAAATATTTTATGCTTAAGAATAATTGATGAAGTGGCTACAATGGCAGCCAAGTCGAGCCCAGCCCAGTCGAGTCGAGTCGAGGATCGACAAGGTAAACGGTCACGTCACAGCTCGGAATGCCAAATGCCTGACCGAAACCTGGCCGTGTACCTCTCCCTTCTGCTTCTCTCCAGCATGCTTCCCTGCTTTCTGGCCTGCTCTGCTTGGCTGGGCAAATAATAAAGCGCTAAATCATAGCCCCGTTTAGTACTTTTCACTTCTCGGTCTTCGTTTTTGGGGGGCTCCAAGTACCTTCTGTCACAAGACTCATGTGTCCTTCGCAACACACAGAGTACATACGTGCGTGCGTGTGTGTGCGTGTGTGTATAGGCTATACAAATGTATGTGGCGCAAATAAAAACAGGCAGCGGATATTACGACATATTGCTGCTGCTTCTGCTTCTGCTGCTGCTGCTCCACACAAGGTTTGTGCACAAAAATTGCGCCAAGGATTATGGCACTACATTACAGGACCTGCAACTCCCTACCCCCCTCTATCTCCTTTACTGGTTCACTTGCTCACTCATGCTCACAATCCCCTTTGCCCTCTCTTGCTGCTGCTCTGCTCTGGCTGTGGCATATGAATGATGAGCGTCATTTAATCTTTGTCTATGGCTCCAACACCTCCAACATATAAACGTTTGTCGAGCTGTCCTGCTGCGTGTGTCTGTGCCTGTGAGTGTGCCATGGTGTGTGTGTGTGACTGAATGTGATTGTGTGTGTGTGTGTATTTGTATGGGTTTCCTGTTTTTGTTTGTATACGCGTGCTGCGCTTGACATGTCCTTAGGTTTGTTTGCACTGAAATTTAACGCTCGCGAGGCAGAGCCGAACAGGCGAAGTCGACACCGAGCTGATGAGCTGCTCTCCCCTTACTCTCTCTTTCTCTCTCTCTGCCCTGACTTGCCCCAATTGCCATAGTTATGCGAGTTCACGAATCCCGCCAGGGAAGTCCTTGAGCACTTGGCTTTAAGTTATGTACTTGCTAATGGAAATCAACTCTCGCACTAACTAAGCACCACAAGGCACCAAAATGACCCAGGGACAGAAGACAACAGCGCACTGTGTGGACATTCAAGAGCAACTATGATAAGCACACGACAGCTGCACAGTTTCCCCAGGGCACCCCCTCTCTCTCTCTCTTCACCGACACAAATTATACAAATTACGACGAGGAGTTGAGTGCAAACATTGAAGATTAATTGAGAAATTTAATATGTCTGGCAACTGGTTGCACAGAGAAAGAGGATGAGAGAGAGAGCGACCCAAATCCATCAACAGGACTATCAGTAAGCAGCGCAGGCACAAACAGTATAGTGTGTACTTAAAGCTTTGACTTTAAGCTTGGCAGCGAGCAGAGAAACAATTATGCGCAATGAATAAATTAGCAACATGTCATTATCCCTCTGATGTTCGCACTGATCAATTTGCCACAGTGTAATAACATTTAAAATTCAAATGGCAAAAAAACAAGAAGGAATTTGGCAGCGAATACCTAACACAAAGAGGAGTCAGCAAAAGGAAGCAGGAGGTAAGCACAGAAGGCAGGCAAGGAACATGAACAGCAGACAGGAAGAGCAGGCGCCACATGCTTGTCACACACTCGCGAGTATTCTACTTATGTCGAAAGCAACAAAGTGCCACTGAAGAGAGAGAGAGGAAGGGAGAGGGGAGCAGTGGGGTGCACCACTTAGACACCCATTGTGCGCCGGCAACGTTCTTTGGTATATGCGAAATTAATTGTCTGTTTGTTGCTAACAAATTTGAATTTAAACCGCATGTACGATGGGGAAAATGTGTGAAAATGTGAAACGACGGCAAGACGTTGCTTGCCACGCTCGAGATACCTTACTGCCAGCCCTCCTACCCCCCCTTTTCCTCTTGCCCAACTGGCCCTGGTGGCTGCTGCTTTTTGCCGTGTGGGTGCGTTTTGTTGGCCTAGGAAACAACTTGAAGTTGTTCAAGCTTAAGTTGCTTGTAGCTGTTGTGGCTGCTGCTTCGGCTCCGTGTTCTGTTGCTGCTGCCACTGCTGCTGGTGCTGTTGCTGCTGTTTGTTGTTGCCGCTTTACAGTTAGCCGTGCAGTTTTCTAGCTCTGCTCTTGGCCAAAACTTGCTGCGGTGCTTGGCCAAAGCTTTCAACTTTCCACGTACAGCGGCAGCAGCACAATTGTCTCTCCACTACAGCCCAGTCCCTGTTGTTGTCCTCTTGTTGTTGTTGTGCCTCAAAGTTCTACAAGCAAACACACACACACACACACTGGCAGACCCGCACACACACCCACACACACGCGGCGCAAATTAATTGCTGCTGTTTTCGGCGCTTATTTGTCTTTGAAATTTGTTTCTTGAATGTTTCAGCTCGTCCTCCGCTTCCTGTGCGTGGTCCTTGGACCATGGACCACCACTTGGGCATTTAATTTGCTGTTGCCATTGCCGCCGTTACCGTTGTTCTTGTTGTTCTGTGCTGCTCTGTTCTGTTTGCCTCTTGCCTATTTGCTATTTAAATTTAATTTGCATTACTTAAAGAATTTAAAAAGCAAAAATTTCTCATGCGCAAACCGACGGCGGCGAGGACGATCCAAGTAGTAGAGGGTCCCAACCAAGCATTGCTGCCTTGCCTTTGAGCAGCTTTTCTGCTTCAACATTTTTATTTACTTGCGGCCTGGTAATTTCTGTTTATTTTTAGCAAGTTTTTACGATGCGGTCCCTGCCCCCCACACTTCCCTCAAAAAAAATGTCTCTTATAGTGGCACAAAACGTATATAAATTTGTTGTCCTCTCCTTCTACTTCTTCCTTCTCGTTTTCTTGTGTTTGCACGAGTTCTGTTTAAATTTGCTGTCCACCATTCGCAGTTATCTTAAAGTTTGCGCATTAAAATGCTGACCCAACGCATTACGCATACGCACCATTGACCGTAGCATAGTTGAAGCGTTGCGACATTCGGGGCTCACTCTCTCTATGGACTCCTCGGACCGTGCCACAAATTGCATATTACCACAAAATCAATTTACATTCCTAAACTGATTTTCCCTGCTGCATATGTAATAGTCTGCTCTCTTCTGTCCCCTCTTCTCTCCACCAATGTCTAGTCTCGTGCTTGCGCGACTGCACAGGGGAAATTATTAAATTAAAATTATGTTGCTGCATGCAACGTTTCCTTCAACGGTGTCCAATTAAAATCCAGCGCGACACTGTGCTGCCCGGCGCACACATATGAACTGGACTAACCCAGCTTAACCCACTAATGCCCCAGGGAAATGGGCAAGTACTCATTTGAAGAACTCATTTCCGTCTGAACTCATGAGAGTCTTGTGTCACTTTGGCAGTTATTGATTCAAAGCTAATTATTGCTCTCAATGGGTTAAGCAGCAACGCGCACAGCGGTAGCAGCAGCAGCACTTTGGTCAGTTCAAGTTTGGGGCACGTACATCAGCAACGCCAGGTGGCAGTGGACTGCTCTGGCCTCCTCTGAAATTCTCTGGACTCCTCTGAACTGCTCCTCTAGCCTTCTCTTGCGTGCTTTAGCCTTCTCTTGTTTCCTCTAACCTCCTCTAGCCTTCAACTTTCCTCTATCCTCTTCTAGCCTCTTCTGAACTCCTCTCACCTGCTCTAGTCTCCTCTTACCTGCTCTCGCCTGCTTTTTCCTTCTCCATCTAACCTCCACTATCCATCTCTAACCTTCTCCACTGCCCTCTGGCTTGTGCCACTGTCGCATATGCGGGCGTACACGATTGCCACATGCCTCATATCGTGCGGGGGACGAACTCTGGCAACGCTTTCACTTTTAGTGCGCGCGTCGTCGCGTCGCGTCGCGTTCCGTTGCGTTGCGTTGTTGGCTGTGCGGCTGCTCACGTCGTCGGCCATTTAAGCCTTAAGCAGGCCACTTAGTGCCACAGACATAAATCTGTGCGCCCAAATCCGAGCAATTAAATGCATCGTAATTTAGCTCGCTCTCTTTCTCCCTCTCTCTCCCTCTCTCTCTTGCTCTCCCTTCTTGTCCTGGCTCGCATTCTCCTGCCAGGCTGCTCCGTTCCAGGCAGCCGCTCTTTAGTGCACAATTAAGGCAAAGTACGCAACATTCCCGTGCCTCATGCCGTGTGTAGCTTACAGGCGTTTGTCCTTGTCAGGCACTGACACACACACACACACACGCACGCTTGTAATAATCTTTGCAGTGAAACATTTTGGCTTCTCCTTCGCCGCAATTCCTTATTAATTGACGTGAATTTATGCTTTTTCGACGCGTTATTGTTGCATCCAGAAATTAAAAAATATAAACAGACACAGTCAAAGACACATAAAGCGCAGAGAGGAATGAGGGGAGGTTCCCCCCACGCAATGCCGCATTTTTATGGCACTTGGCAATTAGAGAAGGCGTAGGGGATCCACAGCCCATGGGCGGTTTGTAATAATTTGTGTGCTTTTATTTGTACTTGGCTATCAAGCATGTTGCGCAGCCTCCCCCTCTCTTTCTCTCCCTCTTCTCTCTCTTCGCAGTCTACACTGTCCAGTTGCTTTTGTTATTACCAGGTTAATGTCTGCTGGCCGTTGTTATGGCCCCCCATTCGGATGTTAGCTATTAGAGGGCCATTAAATAATTGCTGGCAATTCAACGAAGAAGCAGAACACACACACACACACAGACACAATAAAAAGAGGCAATTTTTTGTACATTTTCTTCATTGTTTCCCCTCTCTCTTCTTTGGCTCTTCTTTAAGACACTCTAATTGCCGACAATTTGTGGGGTTAAGTCGGTGGCCGCTTTTAAAGCAGCATCAAATGTAATTTAATAAACATTCAACCTGAAGCAGAACTAAGTGCAAACTATTGTACTGCCTGGCAGAGCGGGTGCAATAATCGTATTACTGAATACAGCTGCAACAACAACAACAACAGCAACAACAACAATAACAAGAACTGTAATAAAGCCAAAGACCACACGCACGCACGTATGTAGTTGCAGAGAGAGAGAAAGTTCTGTGTGTACCTTGATGGCAAATCCGTACCCCAAAAAGCTGTGTAAACCCGTAAAAGAGCCAGAGGCAGCTTCCACTTCCCCGCCCCCTTTTCCCTTCGCTGCTCCCTTTTGCAGCAGACCACACAGAACCCTCGTAGTACTACGAGTGCAGCCACAAGCGGAAAACTCACGAAAACTGAAAGTAGTTGCTGCTGTTTTTGGCAAAAGTTGAAAGCCAGTTTCGAGTTGCTTCAAAATTAATTAAATAATATTTATTTGTTGCAAGAATTTATTAAGCAGCTGCTGCACAAATACACACACATGTAGCACACTCACACACACATGTGGCCACACACTCACCTGGCAGTCAAGTGTGAGGCGAGCATCAAACTCAGACACAGTCAACAATTAAAACTCACAACTGTTAACTTATTTGTTAACTGCACTAGATAGTTGGCCATATGTGTGCTATATACTTGACAGAAAGAGATGACGACAGACACAGAGAGAGAGTAAGAGAGACAGAGAGAGAGCAGCGGGCTGCAAGAACATGTGTAACGTTTAGGGCACTTTAATTGTTTCACCCTGCACAAATTGCAAATGAACACGAAACTCAAAACTTGCCCTCGTTCTACGCTACTTCTCCTACTGTTCCTCCTCCTTCTGCGCTTCCTTGCCTTACTTCTCTTCTTTTCCCTCCTTCTCTTCCTTCTCTTCTTTTACTCCTTGCTGTCCTTATTGCTGCCAGTGCTGCCAGTGCTTCTGCTTTGGCTGTTGACGTTGCTGCAGGCGGCAGGCAACGCTACGTATACGTAACATTCGCCTCGTACTGCACTAAACAACATTTTGCACTTGCATGCATAAATTGTGCTTAAAATGTAATCATGTAAATCGCAAATAATTGAGCTAAGCTTGCAACAACAACAACAACAACAAACAACACTCCAAAATAACTGAAGCGTTAGTTAAATTATTGACGGTCCAGAAAAGAGGGAGAGAGAGGGGGAAATAGTAGCATAGAGTGGACACTCAATCAATTTATTTGCACTAGTTATCTATTAGAAGAAATAGAGAGGTAGAGAGGCAGAACAGACCAAAGTAGACATTTTCACTGCACACTCCAAGCCGGCAACTCATAGGACTCTTGCCCCATTTTGAGACAGAGAGAGACAGCTAAGCTTTACCTGCCAAACTTGTATTTGCAGTCGCATCTCAGCTAATTTCTGCAGTTTTATAGTTATTATGGCCATGTCTTTTTCTCTTCCAAAAAAAACTTTTTTGGCTTCTTTTAAAGTCCGAAAGGCTTTTGGCTACGTGGCCAACTTCTTATTTTGGAGTTCAACGCAGTAGCTCGTCTCCAGCTTCAGTTCTCGTTCTACTTCTGGCAATCCTTGTTCTTGCTGTTGTTGTTGTTGTTTTTCGCAAAAAATTATCGTAAAAGAATTTTACCTGAGCTACGTGACTGCTGAACTTAATATCCGTTTGTCATAAGCGTTTCTAATGCACACACACAGACAAACACACAGAGAGAGCGAGAGACAGAGACAGAGTGAACGACAGCCATGACTGCACTTAACACACACACACACACGCAGACACACACACGCATACACATGTACTGCTCAGGGGCTTGCACGTAACAGCAGCTGGAAAAGGCAGGCAGGCAGGCAGGAAAAGCATTCGTTGATAGGACTCATGGCGAGTATGTTTGAGTGTGTGTGTGTGGAGTTGAAGATGAGAAGTGAAAGATGAAGGGTAGGGGTAGGGGAACGGTGGAAAGCTGCACCTCGGGTGCTGTAAGGTTGCTACGCGCGCTGAAAAACAAAAGCCAGCGACATTTTGCAGCTAAATTAAGTATTTTTAGTATTTTTAGAAGTTGTATGAAACTTTTGCACTCTTCTCTCATGCTCTCGCTGCCTGTTTCTATTGTTGTTGCTCTGCCAATGCATGCGCAAATTTTACGAGTAGAATTCTGAAAGGTTCCGTCGTTGCAGCGGTGCTTTAATTGCATTTTGCGCTGCCACTGACTGCGCAGCCGTTGCCTCTACTGCTGTTGCTGCTGCTGTTGGGCTTCGTCTTTAAATAATGCAGCAGCGCATTGTCTGGCGCAGTCAGGTGAGCAGCAAAAGGTACAGGTGGGAGTAGTGAAGAGGGGAGTCGAGGGAGTGGAAGGTTCGAGCCACGCCCCCGAAAAAATACTGGTCATAAAAGACGCAGCAGCAGCAGCAGCAGCTCGCCAGAGCAACGAAGTCTTTTACGGCAACGTTTTTACCCCATTTGCCTCCCTTCTCTTGCTCAGCCTTGCCATCTTTCTCTTTCCCTTTCTTCCTCTTCTGCATCTCTCTTCTCCTCTTCCTTGTATTAAATGCCCTTTGCCAAAGGGTAGCAAAGCTGGAAGGTGTAACTTGCGCAGTATTTGTTTGCATTCTTCATAGATTAAAATATATTTTACCTACTTAAGTATGATATTATTACTTCTCAACATTCTCTTCTTCTATTCAGCATACCCCCTTAATTTATACTCCAACATGTTCTGCTTTTTCTGTAGAGTATTCTCTTATTCATTTTGACTTTCACTGCTTACGCATTTTACTTGTTTTTCTCTCTCAATTTTTTTGACATAAAAGCAACGCGACTGCCATTAAAGAAAAGTGTAGCATACTTCTCGGTACTGGCGCAGATTTCTCTGCACTGCGAAGGAAAAACGCTTTTCGCAACGTTGTTATAACCTCGTGCAGTAAGAAATTTTCCAACACATTTGGCCTGCAACAACTTGGGGGCAGCCTTGCCTGTGTTTTGGCCAGTTGCTTTTGTGTGGCGGCGGCCTTTCTCTGTCCCGTCTCTTCTCCTCTTTCTTGGTTTCCCTGTGTCTTTCCGCAGTTATTTTGCGCTCCTTTTTTTTGCGTATTTTCCTTTTTTGCCATTTGGGCGCATCCATTCTTCTTCTTCTTGCTCTGGTTGTCGTTGTCCCTGGGCAAATAATTTCACTGATAAAAGATTTTCAACGCATCTTATGCTCGCCGTTTGCGCTTTTGCAATATGTTTGTTGCTCGATTCGGAAAATGGAAAATATATAATATAGGCAGAGGCAAAGGCAGAGAGGCTGCTGCTGCGGATGTTTCTGTAAGTAGTTTACGCGCATTTAAAAGAAGCGCCAGCCAAGACAAAGTCCCTGCAAGCTGCTCCAGGAAATGAATGCTGGCCCGGCAAAAGAACGTGCCACGACCATGGTGGCAAGAACAGTAAAGTGTAACAGTTGCTGTTGCAACTGTTGTTGATGCCACTACCTTACGTTGCACTTTGTTTGTGTGCGCAATTGTTGTTGTTGATATTGTTGTTGCAATGGGCATTGTTTGCTTATTTCACTGCCAAAATGAAACTCAAATCAACTCGTGCATTTCTAATGCGAACTTTATATGTTTTATCCCTCGGCATTCTCATTCTCATCAGAGCAACAACAGACGGGAACATGTTCTTGCTTTTACGGCTAGTAAATTTTTTCCTCGCCTTGCTATTTTCTTATTGAAATGAGCCAAAATACAGTGCATACAATGTTTGCAGTCCTTTCCATTCTCTCTAGCAATATTATTACATTGCCATTGCGAGTCCGTGCTCCGTGCTTCGTGCCCAGGCCCAATCGCAATCTCAATCCCAATCCCAAATGCTGCTCGGCAGCTTGCCAGGCTCCTGCTCAGACTTGAGTCAGTTTGTCAGCTTGTCAGCAAGTCGAGTGGGAGATGAGGTGGGCGAGGGAGGCGTGGCAAGGGGGGCAGCTGCTGTTCACTTGCCGTTGGCTTGCCTTTGCTTTTGTTACTCATTTATTTTGATTTGTTTACCATTGCGATTTATATTTCTTCGTTTTTTCTCACTCCCTGCCCCGTTCCACTCCTTCTCTCCCTTCTCTCCTCACTTTGTATCTCACTTCTCTTGCTCTTTCAATCTAGAAAATAGTGAAAAGCGCGCGCAGAGCAATAAAATTAAGCTCGGATTTATTGACCCATTTCAGTTTGACTCGCTGACGCCTCCTCTCCTCTGCTTCCTCTAGATTGCTTTCTTCCCTCTGTGTTTATCTGCTCCTTCTTCTTCTTCTTCTTTTGCTCATCCCTGGGCTGTCCTGTCGGTTTTGCTTTTGTGCAACAACTAAATTAAAATGTTTTACTAATCCCGACAAGTAACGCTTTTAATTACTTTTTCCTCTCAAATGCACACACAGAGCCGCCACCCATACGCCCCATAACCACGCCCACAACTTGTCGTTAGGCTATGTAAGTGGGCACGCCCTTTGCCTATGTGTGTGTGTGTGACAATAATAATAACATGAGTTTGCAATATTTTTAGTTCAATTTGATTTTTGGCCAACAGAAAGTTGATAAAGAATTTTTATTACATTTGATTTGCATTGGGGAATTATCTTTACAGCTTGTGCAGCAAGAAAACCAAACTAAAATTGCATTAAAAACATAAATAAAACAACAGCAAAATAGCTACAATTTTAAATATATTTTTATTGCATTATTCTTGCAAATCTCGCTAGTAAATATTATTAGAAAAATTCAAATTTGTTTTCCAGAGCTAATCAATAGAGATGTATGATGAGATATACAAACTGGTGGCTTATTTGAATGTATTTTGAGTTGCTTTACAGTAATTAGTTTTTATTGGATTTCTTCGTATTCTTATTGCTCTTGTTGCCAGGGTTGCAACTTGAGGTTGTCAGCACATTTTACCTAGTCTGCTCGGTCTGCTTTGTAAATCAAGTCGAATATTTAGCGTATTTCTTACTTCTTCAAGAACAACGAGTACTTACAACGACTGAGTACAAAAGGTGTTAATTAAATATTTCAACTCAAAGACAACCGATAACAAGAGCAGCAACAACAACCAGAAGAACAACTCGACAACAATAACGCAACGCAAACGTAATTTTCAAACAAAATCTCATTAAGTGGCCGTGCTAAGCAGGTGGCATTTAGTAATAGAAACAGCAGCAACAGCAGCAACAGCAGCAACAGCAGCAGCACGAGCAGCAGCAAAAAGGAGTAGCAAAAAACACATAGAAACGCAGAGAGGAAAAAGTGAGGGGAATAAAAGAAAAGCTGATTTCGCATTTGGTCTGCATTGTTTCGTTTTGCTTTTAATACCCTAAATTGTGTGAGGAGAGCACAACAGGCGATAAGATAGCAGAATAGTTAGGATAGAGCAACAGACATTCTGAAATGTAGTTGTATAAGTTATAACTATGAGATGGGATAAATTCAAGTGTATAGATGAAATATTACAGTATATGTCGCTTATGAGGAATGAATTAGGGTTATTAAAATACGGTAAAATACTATCGATATTTAAATATTAAAATTGTAACATAAATTAATTTAATTGATAACTTGCCATACTGCTATATCGATTTAATGCGATAAAATACCATCAATAACAAAATATTATAGATTCCCCGAAGCACAGAGTATCTACCTAGCCAACTTCATTCCCCACACTTTGCTGTCTTGTTTAACTGTTTCTCTTTCTCTGCTCTGTAATTGTAGTTTCAGTTGTAGCACCCACTTTCTGTTATTGTACTTGTTGTTGCTGTTGCTGTAATTTGTCGCTATTTTGCATAGCAAACTAACTTCCGAAATGCGATTAGCGCGCACACAAAAAGTATCTCTGTGGAACCCAGTGAAGAAAGGATGTGCAAAGCATTTGCCAATAGTCGATTGAAATTCAAGTGGTTGCCACAATTAATTAATTTGCGAGTGTGAAGATAAGGAGAAGAGACGAACAGAGGAAGCTGCTTGCTCAACCGGATCTGACAGATGTACACGGTTAATGCGCTCGCTTATAGTCAAACATTTGAGCCATTTGGGTTCACTGGGTGCAGCCAGTTCGTCTCAAATCTCCACGTTGATGACACTCATTAACATAAAACGCAAAGGTGGACGTGGTGGGCAGAGCCAGAGCCAGAGCCAAAGCCAAAGCTGAAGCGACATAAAAGCAGCTCACTTTTCACACTCATTAAAATGGACGAGAGCGAGCGAGCGTGATAAGGATGCTCTGCCTATGCTGCCTCTGCTCAAGGACAACGGATGTAGCTGTGTGTATGTATGGGAGGGAGTGTAGTATTCCTGTGTGAGAGAGTGAGTGCTAATGGGCGACGGGGTCTGCCTACAACGGGCTTGCTGCCACTTGCCGCTTATCGCCGACGGGTCCTTTGCGGTCGACGCTGACGTCAGCAGCGCGCCACTCAAATTTTATACTTTACTAAGAGATACGACAACGAACGACAGCGAACCCTTTTTCGGGCCGGGCCGTCTACACCAAAAAAAAAAAACATTTAAATGTAATCTATTATCTTAATTCCGACACAAATTGTTTGACGCTGAGAATAAAGCTGGCGGCATCTCCAGCAACACAGCAACGCGCCTTCGTCCTTGTCGCGTTCCGCCTGCGGTGACAGACGCATAAAGCAGCCTGCCAGTGCTGCTGTCGCGCTGTCTCTTCCTCCATCTCTCTCCTCCCCCCTCCCTCTCCTGTTCCCTAGTTGTCTTGGCATTCGCTCTTAACCCGACTAACAAAAATAAAAGCCCCAAATAATGCCAACGCCATTTAGCAGCGTTGACTTGTGGCATCCAGTCAAGGACTCCCAGGCTAACTGGCAATTCAAATGCCAGGACGACGCCCCGCTCAGTGAAGCCAAGCCAAGGCACAAGGCAGCCCACCCACGCCCAAGCCAAGGGAGAGCGGTAGCCCAAGTCAAGTCAAGCCAAGCCAAGGACAAGCAGCCGCTGAAAGGCAACGCTTATCGGCCGCAACGTAAATCACCCAATTTACCATAAATAAAGATATGTACATATTGTCAGCGAGCTGAGAGGAAAATGTTGCGCGATTGGACCTCAGTCCTTGGGCGCGTGCAGAAGAGAGAGAGAGAGAGATGTTCCCGCAACCGTAGCCACAGTCAAAAACCAAAACCAAAAACCAAAACAGAAAACTGAATGGAACAGAACAGTACAGAATAGAGAACACCTTATCGCTGGCAAACACATCTTTAAGTGGCTGTCAACGTGGCCGTGGCCAGGCAAGCGGAGGAGGGGGGCGTGGCAGCAAATGGGTGGCTGGCTGTAATGGTTCGAAGTGCCGGCCACAAGCGCATAAATCTGCATGCATGAAGTGGTGCAGTTGTGTCAGCTTCTTTAGCTGCTTTCAAGCTAAATGTAGGCATAGTTTGGGACGAAAATTGTGGGGAAACCTTTAGAAAATCGAACAAACTATTGACTCTCTAGAGTCTAAACACTTTTACCTTCCTTGTCATCCATATTTTAAAAAAAGTACGCAATCGTGTAGTGAGTGAATAATGTATAAGATGGAATCGTTCTCTTTTTTGTCTTTCCCACTCTGACGTCACCCCTCGCACGCAACACACTTGTCTAGCCTTCGAAAGTCTACACTATTTTATCTTCCCTCTCATCGAACTTGTTAAGCTAGTTTCAAGCGTAAAGTAGGCAACAGCATTAAGAGTAATTAGTAATAATTATTATTGGTGAATAGCAGCCAAACACCCCCTGAAGTCTGCTCTCCTACCTTTCCTTTGGTGCTCTCCTTCGCCACAGTTCATTTGCTTTGCTCTTTCTGCAAATTATTTAGCTATTTAACAGCTGAAAAACAGTCAACAGTATGTTGCAGAAATACTGGAAATATCTTAAGAACATCGAACATTATTACTGCAAGAAAAAGGCTAAAGGCTCTCTAGAGTTTTGCCTTTCTTCTATCCATGTCTTTTCTTCTCTTTCCTACCCTTCCCTTCCCTCTTCACCTTCCCTGCTCCCCTGTCCATTTCCTTTTCTCTTTCATCAGTTGGTCTGCTCAGCTGTCTTAGGTTTACATTGCAAAAGCAACATTTTGCTAGCTACGACACGCGATTCGCCACTTGCCACTTGCCACTCAACTGACTCTCTCTCTCTACCATCTACTCCTTTGCAGGCACCACAAAAGCAGCAGCAACAGCAGCCCCAAAGACGACAGCAGCAAATCGCGATTATGACGATGATGACGAGCACAACGACAGCAACAATAACAAGGACAAGGACCAAGCTGAGGTTGCAAACAACGACAACGACAACAACAACGAAAGGGCCAAGGCAGAGCCGGCAAAGAAGCAGCAGCAGAAGGCACAAGGAACTGGAGGAGAAGAAGAAGAGGGACAGCAGCAGCGGAAGGAGAAGGACGTGGAGGTTGCCAGGCCGCGGGCAAGTCAAAAGCGTGCAGCACAAACGACACAATCGCGAAATCCCATCAGACGCGCTCACAGCGAAAGGCATTTGTCTGCTCCTGCTGCCGTGCCCAGCATCTCCAGCGTGTCCGTCTCTGCCACTGCCTCCGTCGGGGCACAGGCGGCCGAGGCTCACGACCGGGCCAGTGTGCCGCAGAATGTCATTTTAAATTTTAAGGACACAATGGCGCTGCGCATAAAAAGCAACCGCAACGACTCGAGAGATTTATTTCAAAGGCGGCCAACGGAGCCGCCGCCACCACCGCCGCCGCCAAAGACGCCGCCACCTTCGCTGTCGCCGACAAGCCCAACCGCAAACGGATTAGAGCAGCAGCATCAGCAGCAGCAGCCACACCAAATCAATAAGTCAAACGCTGCTGCTGCTCGACAGCAAAGGACTGTGGTGCGAGTGGCGCCATTCAATAAGCCTGGCGACGGGGCTCAGGGGCACGAGGTGCATCGGCTGAAAATCTCCCATAGCGAAGAGCAGGACGAGCACCATCTGCTGGAGCACAATGTGACACTACGTAGCCCATCTGGTAGGCTGCCCATGTATGAGCAGCAGGAACAGGATGTTGCGCCCAAGAAGACATCAATACTGATTAACGGCGATGATTGCTACTCCACTATGAACCTCAGCGCAGATGCCGCGCAACCGCTGTACCAATCCTCGGTGGTGGTCAACAGCCAACAGCTGGTGAACGGTGGCAGTGTGTGCATCAATGTGAGCAGTGTGGAGGAGCACAATCTGCTCAACACACTGCGTAGCCAGCAGCAACAGCAACACAATGTGGGTGCCATTATACCCATCCGGGGCAGCAGTGGCACCACAGCAGGAGAAGTGAATCTACATCGTTCAGCGTCGTGTATCTCTTCCACCTCCAGCAGCTCCACATCGAGTAGCAGCAGCAGCAGTGGAAGAGGACGCACACTCATTCGACTCGATTATGCCAAGGAGATGCCAACAACAAAGGTTCCAACAGCTGCTGCCACCACAACCACGCCCATTAATACACCTACACTGCCAGCAATTAGCTCAACACCAGCAACACCTCCACCACCTTCGCCGTCGCCGTCGCCCTTGCCCGCACCAGCCTCGCTGGTGCCACATGAAACAGAGTTGTTGAAGATTCTACGTAATCCTGTCGAGGCAGTTAAGCGGAACTTGGTGCCACATGTCTGTGGCCTGCGTGTGCCTGCCACAGGCAAGAAGCAGTTGGATACACCTACTAAGGAAGCACCACAAGGTAGCAACAGCAGCTGCAACAGCTTCATAGCCAAGCTCCTTCAGGATCCCATGCTGGGTCAGGTGGCCGACGGCCTGGAGACGGACACTGTGGCGGAACTGATTGAGAACTCGCTGCAGCGACTGCAGCAGACACGGCAGGCCATCGATATGAGCGGCACCAAAGATCACGACGATATGAATCGGCTGATAAGCGTCTCGTTGCAGCGTGTGCGCCTGGAGCGACAGACGCCAAGCACCAAAGAGGAAGATCGTCTGTCCAATCGTGGCAGCATTAGTTCCGCCAACAGCTTTGCCTCCGCACACAACTATGAACTCTTCGACTTCGAGGCGGCGGCCAATGAATCCGATTGTTATCAGAGTTGCTCGAGCGAGTTGACAGCAGCGGGCGCGCTGGAGGAGGAGGCACAGGAGAGACGAGAGCCTGTGGCGGAGCAACCTCAGCAGCAGCAGCAGCAGGAGGTGGATGCGGCAACGCGTGCCAAGTTCTATCAGCTGCTGGTGGATGCAACTCTGGCGGAAATTGAGCATGCCACACACACGGAAGCCGAGCATCATTACGAATCCATCAGACTCAATGGCGATCCCATTTACGAGGAGATCAACGAGGTGCCGCCACCATTGCCACTGACAGCGCCACCCTTGAACGATGCCGAGCTCGATAAGAAGGCAGCACGTTCCATATTCGAAGGTGCCTCCAAGTATGATATACTCTCGTACCTAGTGGACGCCAAGGAACGTGGACTAGCAAGGGAGGAGAGCTTTGACTACAGCAACAATCCGAAGATCATCGAAGAGGAGGCCACGGATACGCTCAGTGAACTGGAGAAGCGCGTCAGCTGCGATGCCGATAGCCACAGTAACATGAGTTCCCTTTCCCCGCCGCCGCATAACTTCATTTGTGGCAAGACTGGCAGCGATGTGGAACGACAGGATTCAGGAGTTGGCTCCGAGACAAGTAAATCATCACGTAGCAAGTATCAACCTACGGTGAGTCCACTGCATCTATGCGAGGATTGCGATGGCGCTGTGGAGACACAACTGAGTGAGACGGGCGTGTTGTATGCCCCGCTGGTGTGTCGCAAGTGTGGCAAGAAGCGGGTGGAGCGCAAAGAGATAATCACTGAGATTGTGGAGACCGAAGAGAAATATGGACGTGATTTACAAATCATACTCGAGGAATTCTGTCATCCCATGCTGGTGGCCGGTCTGCTCACCCAGGAGCAGCTCTCCGCAATCTTCCTCAATACGGAAGACTTGCTCGAGAACAATCAAACGCTGGCCGAGCGTATGCGCGATGCCCTGGACATTGCCCTCGAGCAGGGCGATGATGATCTGCTCACGGTTAACATCGGTCGCATCTTCCTGGACTTCACCCAAATGCTGCATGCCTTCGAGAGCTATTGCGTGCGGCAGGCTGGCGCCAGTTTGCTGCTGGCCAATCTGGAAAAGGAGAAGGAATTGCTGCGCATCTTCCTCAAGGTATCGCAAATGGAGAATGCTGTGCTGCGTCGCATGAATCTCAACTCGTTTCTGATGGTGAGTGTTTTATATGCATGACTTGGTGCCCCCTACTCATTTCTCCTCCTTCTTCTTCTTCTTCTCGTGCTTGCAGGTGCCCGTGCAGCGTGTGACCAAGTATCCATTGCTTCTGGCGCGACTGTACAAGGTGACGCCGGCACATCTCGATGGACGTGAGCTGCTCAAACAGGCGCAAGAGAAAATTGAATTGCATTTGAATCACATCAACCAGGAGGCAAAGGATGTGCCCACCAAGCTCTGGCGACGCATCAGCTCCTCGAGTCCGAATCGTCGCGCCTCATGCGAAATTGATATGATAAACATCAAGCTGCGCAAAATGGCCATCGACATACTCGAGTGGAATCACGATGAGGTCCGCTTTGCCATGGAGGGCAAGCTGCTCTATACGCAGCCCACCGATAGCAACTGGAAAAAGGCGCGCACCATAAAACTGACCCCAGTCAATGCGCTGCTCGTGACCAACGGCAAGGTATGTAGGCAGACAGAGAAAAAGAGGGAGAGAGAGGGAATAAGAGAGACAGATAGAGAGAGAGAGTGGAAGAGTGGATGAGTGTGAGTTGAGACAGACAAAGGAAGGCTGTTGGAGATGCTCAAGTGCTGAGTAAGTGATGGACAGAGTTAAGCACGAAAGGCACGATAACTATCGTGAGGATATGGGGCGAGTTGCTAAGGAGATGAGTGAGAAGTGGAGTCTATATATTCTGCCTATCGCTCCACAACTCACGTGACCATCGCTAGCAATGCCACTTCTGCTCCTCCTCCTTCTCCAACTGCCACTTCTGCTTCTCCCACTCCACCTTCTCTATCTCCCAGTCACGTTTGACAAGCGACAAACGACGCTCAGACGTTTAACATGAGGTGAGGGCAATTAGCGAGCGGCGCTTACCCTAAAAGCCTTACCTCTCGATAGCATCTGGTCGGAGAGAGAGCGAGAAGCACCTGCAGTTGCTTTAAGGGGTTTGGGTTCACGTTGCGGTTCTCGTGCTGATTCCGTACGCTGTCATGGCAACAGTTTGCTGTGCCGTGCGATAAAAGATTTCAACAAATCAGAGAGCAAAGCCAGAGATGGTGAGCTAGCTGAGTACGAGCTGAATCCGTGGCGAGGCCATTGAAGCATCGAGTGGAACGGAAACATTTCCGGACTGTCCGTAATGAAAAGTGCTTATCCAAGCAACTATCTGCTTTTGATGCCTAAAAACAAAACGAGTTTTACATGCACACAGCAAAAAAAAAAAAGAAGAGCAACGAGAGAAAGAAAGAAAAACCGATGGCGTCAAGTGGCCCACACAAGAGGCCAATGGGAATCCCAGAGGGGATGAGAAAGAGGAGCAGTGGGCAGGGGGCTGTGTCACATCGATGGCGACGCAGTGCGTATGTCACTTGTTTGGTTTTTACGTTGCCCTGCTCTAAATTTGTGCGAAAAAAGCCTCAGCCGACAATTGCTCAATTCAAGAATGTTTTGTTCTTGTTGCGTGTTTCTAGTTTCGGTTCTGTGCCGCTTCCTGCGGCAGTTGTCTGCCAGGCTGCCCAAGCTACCCAGCCTGCTCGGTCGGTTCGTGCCTGACAAGCTTTGTGAGGCCGCGGCGTTATCTTCACAGACACGGACACACTTTGACCACTTTTCCAGTTGTAATTTTGTTTAGTTTTCGTTTTTACACAATTTTCTATTTTCTATTTTTCATGTTTCTTCTTTTTTCTATTTCTCCACCTCCTGCTCGTCCCCCTTCAGCCAAGTGCCAATTATAGGGCAGAGAAGGCCATGTCGGATAAACTGAATTTCCCGAAGCACACTGGCATTCGGGAGGCCTCCCTGCTGCTGGTGAAGGAGAAATGCGGACGTTATACGCTGATACGGGAGCCATTGTATCTGGACAGATGTGTTGTGTGCAGCGAAGCGGATTGGGATGATTATTTCGAAGTGCAGGAAATTTCATCGAAGGACACATTCATATTCAAAGTGAGTAGTCGACGCCAAGCCATATCTAACACAGCTACACCGACATAGCACCCCCTCCATTTCCCCCTCACACTTCCCATTCATCGTCAGCTCCTGCTTGGGCTCGTGTTCCCGGTCCCGGTTCTGTCCGTTGTGTCCGTTTTGTCTGCTTTGTTTTTGCCACTTTCAGCATCCGGTTCGTTTCGTTTCGTTTCAGTTGGGTTTGATTTGGTTTCGCTGGGTTTGTCTAGGTTTGCCTGGGCTCAGTTCGCCTATTCGCCCGTTCGCTTGCTGGCTGGGTGTGTGTGCCAGTTCACTTGGCTTTTGAATTAGAGCGTTTGCCTTTTGACTGCACACCGGCAATGTTTGGGCTTCGTTAGTTTTGCGCTGCCGTTTGGCGTTCTACAAGTTTCAGTTTTTGCCGCAGGCCATTGAGAGCCAGTTCCCTGTCTATGTGTGTGCTGCGAGCAGATGATCCCATGAAGTTAATAGAGCAGCAACTGGACAATTAACACGAGGCATAGGTAACCAGCTGGAGAAGTGGATTAAAAAAGGCGAAGGTGCTAACAATGTTGCATTTTTGATGAAGGAACTCAAGCGATACATATGTTTTGCTGCTGTATGCAGGGAATTTAGCTACTCAGCAAGTATGCTGCACACACACAGAAACACAAACACAACTTCCATGTTGCACTTGCAAAGCAGTTGTATGTTTTTATAGCTTGCTTTCCAGCGCATTGCCAAAGCGGTTGTATATTTTTATAGCACGCTTCCTAGCGCAAAGTTAATATGTTGGAGATTTCGCTCGTTTTTTTTCGCTTTTTAATAACAGACAGCATACAAAAGCGTATGCAGAAATCCATTTCAAATCCTGTCTAATGTAAAACGAAGCTTTAGACATGGCTAAGCCTGCAGCAGTGTGGGGAGGAGAAAGGGAAGAAAAGCGAGTCAGTCCGTAGCCTGGTAAAGTGCGTTGAGGCAACGCACGTCGAGTGCCTGCCAAAATGAATGACATTTATTGAAATTTAACAAAAAAAAAATGAAAAGCAAAAAAAGAGATATACGAGAGAACGCAGGGAAGCGTAGCTTGCTGCGTAAAAGGGCAAGGACAGCAGGGCGGACACAGCTTGGCGCCGCATAAATTGAAACGTTTAGTTACGGCCAACTGAGCAGTGACAAGCACATACAAACACGCACACATACATGCACAGCCATACACACTCAGTCACACACACTCAGACACACTCATAACTTCCCAGATGACACCTGTCAAAGTGGCGCGAGTCAATCAACCTGTTTCTAACGATTTATTCTATATTCGCTTATGTTCCCCAGGCCGAGGATGGTGTGCGAACGAAGCAATGGTACACACAGATGCAGTACCACGCCCAGGGCATGGGGGCGTGGCGGAAGAGACGCAATGCGCTCGCCAACATCATGATCAACGGCATGCTGGCACGCAGTTAGAGAAGTGATGACGATGATAACGATAACGATGACAGCAATAACAGACCGAGAGATAAAGAGAGAGAGAGACGAGAGACGACAGATGACGATAAATATATTTAAAATTATTGATTTCAAATTGATACAGCAATTGTGCATTTAAGATAAATCTGCCCCGCTTAATTTGTATTGATGCGCGTTATTAACCGACCAACAACAACAACAACAATTTTATATAATTATAATTTAAGTGATATACAATTTAACCGAACGCTAGTTAGTGTTTACATATACATATAAATACATGTACGATACACATACAACTCTATAACGACAATGAGAAATAAATGAAATATATATTTACTATACTTGTATACATCCTACACATACTATATATATTAATTAAACATTAAATTGCCTTTTAATTGACTTATGAAGCGAAGCTCTGCGCGGGCACGAAATGTCAGCCTATTAATTTAATCGCGTCGCTGGGCTTGCTCTGCCATTAAATATGCGTATAAATCTTCGCGGGGTTATTATTTATTTATGAATTATACATTTTGTAAATTTCACGTGCCCAGCCACCTTAAGAATAAGTAGAAGAGCTACATCTCACTGTGACCGACTGTTATATACTTACTAGCCAGTTTTTTGTAAAAATAAAAATGTATTGCATACTTGTAGGTTCCAAAATCTGTGCACGCACTATATTCATATCTTAAATAACTTCTGTGTTAATCATCCTTTCGCTGAGAAATTTTCAGTCATTTAATATGCAACAATTATTGTATATAGCAAGAAGTACAGTTCTGGCTTTTTAACTACACTTGTTTTTTTTATTAATAATGTAATAATAAGGAAAATTGTCAAAACACAGGAACGCATGATTTCGAATAAGAAGCCAACACAATTTTCGATTACATTTACACATTTTCACAGAGAAGCCACAAAATTGCTAGCACAAGTTTTCAACTAAGCCATAAACACTTAAAGGGCATCGTAAATATTTGCCCAACTGCATGCCAGCTGTATATAGTATATGTATATGTATATAGCGCAGTTGATTAAACCATTTTAAATCTCATGCAATGCACAAATACAACAGAGCTCGAGCAGTAACTACATTCAGCAGTAATAGCAATAATAACATTTAACAAACAACAAACAAGAGAGTGCGCCCAAGTGGTTTCGACTTTGGGGTTTTTGGGCGCCGCCGTTGCCGCCTGGATTCGGCTTTTGGGTTTCCACTAGCTTTCCATTCGGATTTTCCACTCTCCTATTCTCATCTCCCTCTCTCTTCTCTCTCTCTCTCTCTCTCTCTCTCTCTCTCTCTGGGGGTTTATTGTTTGTTTAATTACACAAATAACTGAGCAGATTATTATGGTTAAACACGAAACTGTAATTGTAATTGTCATGCCCAGTCACACACAGCAATTGCTATGACAATTGTGCACCAAAATAACCAAGAAATGAAGGAGTTAAGTAACACGACTACTGTATACTACGTACTTAAGGAATGAGGTTAAAATTCTCTGAGAAATGAAAGTAGTTGAAGGTCATTTTGTTAGTTCTAGCTAATGAAGTGAGAGCTCAAATGAGAAATCGCTGTATTTAAAGGTTATGCAGTTGGTTCTGTGGTCAACTTCCTTCATCAGGTTTATTTTCTTGACCTTTAACTCATCATAACCCTTCTTCCCCCCTGTAATGCTCTTTAATGCTCTGTCCATAAAATTTGATGAGTTGCTACGGATTTTAGCTACTACTAATTGTAATTGAAAAGAATCCACTTCATCCTTACTTATGCAGAGATTAAGTTTCAATCAAGTCCAGTCACCCTACTATGCTATACTATATATCAACTAAATATAGCAATTGCTGTTGTTGTGTTTTCATTTACACGCAGACACACACAGACACCCACACAGAGCACAAGTGAGAACTTCTGTTAGGTTTGGTGTTGAGGCGAACCGCAACAAACACTTGAATGGGAGATAACAACAATTTGTGGCACTGCTGGAGAATTAGTTAGCCAAGGCAATAGGAATACAATTTGGATGGGTGCCTGCGGCGCGTCAAAGCCTTTGATGGCTTCCGTTGTAAATTATACTAATACGCCACGTAAACAAGTTCCAAATCCTTTAAAGCAGCTACGGCGAAAGAAGGCAAACTGCATGAGGAAAATTGAAAAGCGACAAGCAAAGCCAGCGAGGAAAGTCGAGCATGGCAGCTAGAGGAAGAAGAAGAGAGAAGGAAAAAAGAAAGAGGGAGAGCGCAGCGTAAAAGGTGTAAGGCAATAGATGGAGGCAAACTGCATGCTGAGCGCAATTATGCTGGACAAACATTTACCAGGGCAGCCAAACGATGAAGCCAAAGCCCAATGCTGCCTTGCTCTCTCTCCTCCTCCCCCTCTCGCTCTCTCTCTCCGGAATATGGCACTTAGCATGCACCTTGGCACACGCATAAACACACACATACACACACACTCACACACACACACACTGGGGGGCCACTACTTTTAGTGTACTCCAGTGCCTGCTTGCCAAACACA
Source organism: Zaprionus indianus (assembly GCA_018904595.1). Taxonomy (NCBI): domain Eukaryota; kingdom Metazoa; phylum Arthropoda; class Insecta; order Diptera; family Drosophilidae; genus Zaprionus; species Zaprionus indianus. The sequence goes on from JAEIHA010000140.1 coordinate 4,148,257, forward strand.
GACTTCAGTTCAGCCTCAGCCTCGTCTCGATGTCAGTCTCCATCTCCTTCGCCTCCTCTGCCATCCTGTGTTGCCAATACGCTTGCTGATGCTGGCCGGGTCGTGGAACGTGTTATAACAATAGGGTGTCATGGTGGCTATGGCAGCCAGGCAGCCTCTCCCTACCTCACTTCCCCTCTATCCGCCTCGACTAGCTTGCGACTAACACTAACGAGCAGTAAAACAAGTTTAAGATTTGCTGGCACACAAATAAAAACACAGCCAGAGCCGTCGCCAGAACCCTTGCTACAGCAGCTACCCTCGCTCTCTGCCTCTCTCCCCCTCTTTCTCCTGCTCTGCCTGCCCTCAGCAACGCCCTGCTTTGCCTTCTTTCTGGCGGATGCTGAGCGGAAGTCGGGTTCGGCGTGCAATAACATAACCAAGGCACGTAGCACAAACACGGTACATTATATTGTATAAGCAGACTTCATTACGGTATTTAAACAGAATATCCACAAATTCTGACATGTCGAATGCGCCACGTCGAGCGCTGTGCGCACAATGGCCGCAAATCGCAAACCAATAAATAGAAAACAATAAACAATAAATAGTTAAAATGCACAAAAAAACATATTCACTAGTTTATTTAAACAGTTCGCGGTTTGCTAAAGCTAAAAAGACAATGCAAATAACTGAAATTCAAACTAGATATACATTAAAAATAGAAAATAAAGCAGTATGAATAAATGGGAATCAGTGTGAATCAATATGAATCAGTTATGCCCCTACGCATGTGGAATTTCTATTGTGTTTGCGAATTGCCTGCAGCGAATTTGTCAAATTGTTCCCACTGTGCAGCCGACGAGGCGTGCCACACACAAACACACACACATACCCACATCAGAAGTCAAATTGTGAGCAGTGAAGCGGTACGCGAACTACTCATCTATATATATCACAGACTGACTGAAAGGGTCTTGGGTAGAAATGCATCACGTAACCCGAAGGTTGCTGCCATCCGTCGTTTGGCAATATGATTAGACCCGCAGTCGGTCTGTCTGTCTGCGGTACACGCGGCGAAAACTTTGTCGCCCAAAAAATTGGCTACACAAAAAGTGACAGAGGGAGAGGCAAGACAGAGAGACAGACAAAGAGAGAGGTAGGAAGAGAGAGCTAGTGGCTGAGGCAAGAAATCAGCGCCATATGCAGCACCGCAGACCAAAACTAAAACTGGGCAATAAAAATTTGTCGCCAAGCCAATAAATGTAGCCCACGGGCCGGAGAACAAAAACTGCTGCAGACACACACACAGACACACTCTCTCTCACACACACACACATACAGAGAGCAAGTTTCGAGTACGAAATGAAACCAAAAACATTTTCATTGCTGCATTTAAAGCGTTGCTGCTGCAAAAAAATAACTTGCCCACAAAAAGGTGGCTCAGGTTCTGCTCGCCAAACAGATTTCAAGTAATAAAAAATTGAAATTAAAAGTTCCACTTCTCGCCAACACGTAGCAGAGAGAACACCCCGAGACTCCACCTCCCTCCTTCACCTCTCTAGCTGCTCATCCCCGCCCACTCGCTGCGGCGAATGCAACACAGTTTTCACACGAAATAGGTCGTAAAAATTATGAGCGGGCAGCATGAAAGCCAAAGCCACAAACGCTACCACAGACCGCTTCAAGAGAGAGAAAGTCCGCTTCAACTGCCCCTAACAATGGCTTCAACAACAACAATAATAACAATAACGTTGTACCAGGGTTACCGAACTATAAAGTGAACCTATAATAAATCGATTTTATCAAAACACAAATGCTGGGCAACCTTTTTAACTTAATACAAGTTTTTATTAGATTTTATATAGAATTTTTCCTATTTATAGTGTGTAGCCCTGGTTCGACAGTAAACCACTGTTTATACTATTAATAAAACGCTATAATTCATATGCCAAATATAATTCCATGAAGCACAAATTTCAAACAATGTCAAGGAATCTTTTAAATTCCTTCTCAACAAAAATAAATTTTTTAGATTTTCAATTAAATATTTTCCTTTGAGAGTATCTATCCCTAGTTCTGAGCTAACTATCTATTTCAATAAGGCAATGTTTAAATGTTAAATCTATTTCAATAAAGCATTAATTTAAGGAAGGAAGGAAAGGAACTTGAGAAAGAAAGGTTTAACTTAATTAAATTATTTAAGATTTTAATGGAATATTTCATACTTCGAGTATGCAGCCCTGGTTAGATAAAAAACCACTATACGTACTATAAAGAGAGCTTTAATTTATGTGATGAATCGATTCCAATCAAGCGAATTAAATTAAATTATGAAAACTTCGCAACCAAATTCAATTCTTCAGTTTTTTAATAAAATATTTCTTACTGACAGCATGCAGCCCTGGTCTGCCGCTAACCACTGTCCACTACCACTGCTGTGTGTGTGTGTGCTCCTTGAGCGCGTCGACGTCTGAGTGCTCAATAAGGTCAATGGGCAGAAGACTTTTCATTTTCATTTTACGTTTTCATTTTCATTTCGAGAGAAGATTCCCATTTTCATTTCCATCATTTGCATTTTCATTTCGCTGTAGTGCAAATCAAACAAATTGCAACAAAATTTTAATTTTTTGGCATCCTGAGTGTCAACTAGGTGGTGCGGCAGGGGGCGGCAGGCCGTCAGTGGCAGATTGACTGAGTGTGTGTGCGTGTGTGTGTGCCTGTGTGTGTTTGCGGGTACTGGCGTCTAATCAGAATTGCTGCGCACACACATATAGCATATTTCACACATCGTAGCGGCGCTCATAAGAATAATGTGCGACACGTTCGAGCATAAACCGAATTAAGTATACGCCACGTTTGCCAGCCAGTCAGCCAAGCTAGCTGGGGCTCGCAGTTGCTCGAGCTGCTGCTGATGCTGATGCTGCTGTGGCTGCGCTGCTGCCTGCCTTTGTTGTTGTTGTTGTTGTTGGCAGGCAACGGACGCATAGCCACAGAAACCAACTGCACACACGCACATACAGAATGAGGGGGGAGGTGAGTGGAAAAGAGACAGGGAGACATGGCAAACACTCGCATTTTTATGCGTTGTAGCAGCTCCAAAGTGGCAGCAAAACACACACACACACACTCAGGCAGTTACAGCCACAATCTCCCACACACACACACCCACACACATGTATTTACATATACTTATGCATGTGTATATGTATGTGCAAAAAGTTTTGTGCAAACGCGCGCCGTGGAAAAGGCCAACGCCGACGACATCTAAGTGAATTTGCCCTAGTCAAATTTTGGTGTGTGCGGCTCGCCTCGCCTCGTCATGGACTCTGGCATTGCCTTAGGTCAGGCACACACCAACCGAGAACGGAACGGAACGGAGAATGGATTGGAGTCTCGACCGGCAACTGCTCCTTTGGTGCATGCCACATGCTGCCGCTGCATGAAATTTACATTAATTTTTGAGGCGCCATTCAGAGCGTTTAGCTTGCACACAATAAAAACCAAATTATTTCAAATTTTCAAATAAATCACAAATTTTGACCAACATTCGGCAGCCTGCGATGACGACGACGACGACGACGACGACGGCTGCGAAGCTGGCAGCGACGCCAGCGCCTGCACGACGGCATCGTACGACACTCGTGTACGAGTTCAGTGTGTCAATGCCTTCGGCAAACTTCGGCACCCGAGTGAGCAATGGCAGAGTAAATGTGCTGACTAAAGGGCGCGACTGTGCAGTGATTTGAGTGGGAAAAAAAGCGCTCAAGAGAAAATGAGTAATGTGTTGTGAGTGCAACTAAAGTGTTGAGTGCACTAAACGCCAATTCAACACATAGCGTAGGCAATTGGCAACAAGTGTGAAACTTGGCTGAAGCGTGGTGAGCAACTGGCAAATGGGGTGAAACTCAACTAAAGCTCAGAGGTGAAGTAGTTAAATGGTTGAAAACTTGTCTACAGTTGAGTTCTGGTGGAAGTTTTCTTAAAAAAACAACACGACATCACTTAAATAAAACACAATGAAACACAAAAATTGATGTTTTTTACAACCCTATAATATTAAATACAATAGTAAAGTCCTAAACAAAAGACAAACAAGTGTACTGTGGTGGTTTAACTACCGAAAAGGTTTGAAACTTGACTACAGTTGAGTACTGATGTTCGGATAAGCCCGATCAAAAGAGGATTCACATCAACTGCATTACCTACAACCTTGCAACTGCTTGCAAGCTTTTGTTTAGATTTGTTGCGAAAATCGTCAACTTGTTTTCCTTGTCCTTTGAAAAGCGGCTTTCCTTTCTCACCACACTCGCCTGCAAGGCAAAGCTCCTTCGATTGCCACTCTCAACTTGGTCTCAGCTTCCACGTAGGCTTTGCTAGCGATAAATGCCGCTAAAAATGTTTACTTAGCCTTTGCAAAAAGGATTTGCAACTTTGGGGAATTTACATACATTAAGGCAGGGTGGGCCAGCAGGGGAGGGGATGTTTTGTTAACCAGCGGATTGTCGGCAAATGCCGGCACAGCGGGCTCTCTCTCCGGCTCACAGGCTCAGGCTGTGCCAAGGCAATTCAAATCCTTTTACTTCCGCTTTAAGCAAAAGAGAAGACTGAGACAGATGCGGCTGATAGCAAAGATTCACACTCGCTACTCCCCTTCCTCCTCCCCCACCCCCTAGGGGCGTGCGTTGCGTATAAAAAAATATGATTACATATTGTATATTTTGTGTATGGGGGTTAAGACGGAAAGAAAAAGGGTTGACAGTTTGTGTGATGACGACGAACAAAAGCGGGCACACTTTAAGGCAATCAGCGGCCCTCCCCCATCCCTTTCCAACTCCCCAGACAGCAAAGAACAACAACAACAACAAGAAGATAACAACAATGGCGGCATTCAATTTTTAATATTTGCCTTGCAAATTTTGTGTATAAAATGCATTTGTTGTCTGCATGCGAGCAATGCCTTCCTCCCTCTCCCACTCCCTCTGCCTCTCCCTCTCCACCACTGCCACGCCCCCACACGCCGGAAGGGATAGGCGATAGACGACGGCAGTTGGCAGTTGGCAGTCGGCGACTATCGCGACGAAACGAAAAGGAAAAGCAAAAGCAAAAGCAAAACTGGCAACAGGAAAGGAAGCAACGGAGCCGGCACCGACATCGAAGTGGGGAAAGTGAATGGAGCGTGGGCAATGTCAACACATGGAAATTGCAAGGACAGTGCCAGCGAAACTACGACAGTAAAGCAAGGAGCAGTAAGTGACAAGGAGGTGGAGAGGGATGGGAGGTACGATACGGCGCAGCGACGGAAGCAATAAATTGGTTAGGTAAAAAGCTTGTCCTAGACGTAGACACATAGGTAAAAACCGGCACGCGAGACATGGCCGTAATTTGTGTGCAAAGGAGAGAAGGAGGAAGTGTGGTGGAGAGGAGGAGGAGGAGAGTAGTGTGAACCCAGCACACTGACTGCAGTTTGCCTTTGAAGCCAACGTATTTGCCCCTTGCGGTTGTGGGGAATTAATAGAAAATGCCGGCAACAGAGGCAACAATTATGGCAACAAAAACTTGCAATATTTATGAGCCTAACAAGGAAGGGGGAAGGGGAAGGCAAGAAGAAGGAAGAGGTAGTGGAGGAAAATGAAGAACTAAGACTTCACTTAAAGTCTAGCTAACAAGACACTAGCGGGGAAGGAAGGGGACTAGTTCGCAAATATAACTAAGACTTCCTTTAAAGTCAAGCCAACATGAGTCTTGAGACGAAGGAGAGAGGAAAAGGAGGCTGATAACTGAGACTTCACTAAACATCAAGTTAGATTGAGGCTCAAGAGGAAGGGGGTAGACAAGAAAGCTGGAAGAAAAGGAAAGAGAGGAGGGATATATCTAACACTACTCATGAAATCAAGTATGACTTTCCTTAAAGCCAAGCTAACTACGGCTCCAACCAACTTCAATCGACATGCACCTTCTTAATGGCCACACTGGTGATTTCCGCCTCCTTGAGCTCCTCATCTGTCGTGCCATTGTAGATGTGCTTCAAGTACAAATTGAAATAGTCGGTATAGTTCATCGGTGTGGAAATGCGATTCTTGCGCACCGGTAAACGCGGCGACAGCGACAACATGCTCGCCCACTGCCCATCGCAGAGATCATCGTAGCGCAACAGACCAACCTCATGGCCACCAAGGTCACCAGGGCCACGACACATGGGTTGTTGACCATCCCACAACTTCAACACAAATTCGCGTATCCAGCGCGCCAGATAAAGTGCACGACAATCACAGTGCCACGGATTCTTGTCCAGCTTGACGGCCACCAGTTTGTCCAGACCATGCAGTGCACCATGTGGCAGAAACATGAGCTTGTTGGAGTCGATGCGACTGGCAAGGTAGAGAGAGGACAACACAAATTAGCGAACTCTGTCAGTCTGTGGTAATTGAGCGTGCAATGAACTCACAGTTTCTCCAGTTGGGTGAGCGGCTCAAAAGCGCGAGCATCGAAATACTTCAAAACATTATTGTTCAGCATAAGGATTTTGAGACCAGCCAAACCCTTAAAGTCGTTGGCTTCCAGTGTGGTCAGGTTGTTGGAGAAAAGTGTGAGACGAGTGAGAGAGACAACATGCAGGAAGAGATCAGCTGGTATGCTGCAGAGAGCATTCTGTCCCAAAAGTAACTCGTTAAGGTTCGTCAGCTCGGCAAAAGCGAGACTATCGATCTGAAAGGACAAAACTTACCTAAGCACCTTCACAAATTAAACCAAACCCAACTCACGTGACTAATGCGATTCATGGTAAGGTCCAGCGTGATGAGATTAACCAAATTATTGAATATTCTGCCCGACAGGGAACTAATGCGATTGTTGTGCAGCATCAGAATGCGTAGGTTCTTTAGACCCTCAAAGAAATCCTCCTCAATTTTGGCTGACAAAGAAAGGAACTCCAGTTGATCATTTGAAGTAGCTAAACCTTGTTTCCTGCTTACCAATCTGATTCCAACCAAAGTCCAGTGTCTTTAGCTTGGTCTGATAGCGCATGCTGCCCGAGACAAGTTCCTCGATCTTATTGCGCGACATGTCCAGCTCCTCGAGCATCAGTTGATCACGCAGCAGATTTGGGGGAAAGTTAGTTATCTGATTATCCGAAAGATTAATGACGCTGAGACGCTGCACGTGATAGAAAACCGATTCTGGTAGCAAGCCAACAAAGTTCTTGCTCAGATCGAGCACATTCAGATTGCGCAACTTCCAGAAGGTGCGTGCATCAATGTTCTCCAGATGATTGTTCTGTATGCGACTGCAAAGAGAAAAGAAATGAGGAGAGAAAAAGGGAATTCACAAGTCTGCTTACAGCTGCAGCAGACTGTCCAGATCCTGAAACAAGTCGAAGGGCAGAAAGTCCAGCACGTTGTTGGAAAGATCCAATTCCTTGAGCAGCGTCAGACCACGAAACGTATCCTTGTGCAGTGTGGATAGCGAGTTGCGGGACAAATCGATGGCCACCATGTTCATGGGAATCACCTGAGTGACTGGAACTGTCTTGAGATTTGTGTTCCAACAGGTGAAGCTCTTTGTATCCGGATTGCAACGGCATACACCCGATGTGCAATGATTCCACTCAAGGTCACTGCCACTGGCCAAATGCCAGATGGGTTGCTCCACCGATCGCAGGCGACTCTCGATCTGACGCACTCGTTTATCGAATTCTCCCAGATTAAGCATATCGCTTACATCGCCAGAGATTCCATCACTCATGCTACCCGCTTTGTGCGCAGTAGGTAATCCGGGAGTATCAGGCGTCGAACTGGATGCGCCCTTGATCAACAGTAGCAGCTGCGATACAATCCTCAAGGAGTCGCAGGCAGATAGTGTACAGTTCCTTGCATCAGTAGAGAGCAAAGGTAGCAGATATCTCTGCCGAAATTCATCCAGGCTCTGCTGTGCTGGACAGCAATGCAGGAACAGCAGGGAGCAGACGAATAAACTCACAACCGACGACGCGTACGACATGATGAGAAAACTATTGAGAGCATCACAAGCCGAGACAGCCTTATTTATAGTGCAGCCCTCAAGTGCCTCCATAATTCGCATAATTTAGGAAAATTTGCATCTTTAGTTTTCCAGCAATTACCCCAAAGTAGCTCAGAACACCGCATGGGACCCCCATGACGCGTCATTGTTAATCCGGCGTAGTCGTAAAATTGTTGAGTAAGCTGAGTGAGGTTCAATTCAAACGAAAGGGGAAGTGAACTAGTTCTTATTCTAAACACAAGAAATTTTTTATATCACGCATGGGGGAGTGAAAAGTATTATTTAATTATTACAACGAAATTCCCCGAAGGTCCATCAAGTCTTCTTTAATTTAAAAAACATACTTTTGCAAAATACGATAAACAAATTTGCAAATACGGTCCAGAAAACGTTTGAAATTCTCAGTGTTGCATAACGTGCCACACTTAACTCTTTTTTTTAAGAATTTACCCTTATTATTTGGTCGGAAATTTCCCGCAGGTCCATCAAGTCTTCTTTAATTTAAAAAACATACTTTTGCAAAATACGATAAGCAAATTTGCAAATACGGTACAGAAAACTTTTGAAATTCTCAGTGTTGCATAACGTGCCACACTAAACTTTTTTTTTAGGAATTTACCCTTATTATTTGGTCGGAAATTCCTCGCAGGTCCATCAAGTCTTCTTTAATTTAAAAAACATACTTTTGCAAAATACGATAAACAAATTTGCAAATACGGTACAGAAAACGTTTGAAATTCTCAGTGTTGCCTAACGTGCCACACTTAACTCTTTTTTTTAGAAATTTACCCTTATTATTTGGTCAGAAATTCCCCGCAGGTCCATCAAGTCTTCTTTAATTTAAAAAACATACTTTTGCAAAATACGATAAACAAATACGGTACAGAAAACGTTTGAAAACATACTTTTACAAAATACGATAAACAAATTTGCAAATACGGTACAGAAAACGTTTGAAATTTTCAGTGTTGCCTAACGTGCCACACTTAACTCTTTTTTTAGAAATTTACCCTTATTATTTGGTCAGCAACCATTTAAGAGCGCCACCTGTTGAGTTTTGTTGCTGTACCCAGTTTAAAAACACTTCCCACTGTCTTACTTACCATTTTAACTGTTTCCACTATATAACTGTGCCCATTATTATTGTGCAAAAATGCACATAGATGACGCTTTTTTTTCACGGCGAATTCAGTTTAGCGACATCTGCAGCTCAAAGTATGCAGCAGGTGCTGCCATCTATTATACATTTATAAGACAACACCGCGCTCCTTTGCAGGACACTAAGGGCAACCTGATGGCCTAGTGTACACATATCCAAACAGATCATGGGTTTTTTGTTCAGCAAATCCTCTTCCATTTCCCCAGCCATCCATAACAAGATAATAATAATTATCACTTACAAAGAAAAAATAAGAACACTGAGATTTGGGGTTGTTGGTTATATATTTACTTAAGGAAATTTAAAGGGGGAAAAGGGATACGTTTTTTAAACGGGGACTGATTATAATATATACGATATCTTGATTACTATTATTTTTGATTATTTAAATGTGCCTCAAGCACTTTAGTTCAAAGCTGTGGAGGTAAGCACCGCCACGCCACGCTCGTAGAAGCTGTGCGAATCCTGTCCAGCAGCGACGGCCAAGTCCACGGTGAACAGCAGCTCTGTACGTGTGGAGTTCAAGTAGACCGGCAGCGTTAGCTTGCTCACGCGTGGCTCCGATGAGATCCTGAAAGTAACAAGAGGTATATCCATTAGTACATGAAATATGGGCAGGCTATATAGAAGATACTTACTTGACCCACTTCAGGATGGTTAGTGGTAGATCCATCATAATGGTGGAGGCTAGCAGCAGCTCGTTGTTCTTGCACTGTGCGCCCTGTAACTTGAGTCCGGTGACTCCAAAGCTGCTGTCCTTCTGATCGGTCTTGAGTCCAGCGTCGGTAATAGTAACCTCCAGAGCAAGTTCCTCTAGTGACCAGCTATTAGCCTGTGCCACACATTGCCTAGTTGCAGTGATATAGGCCTCGGGGTTGAGCAGACCGCCCAACCAGACAGGGAAGCCTTGCAGCTCCTTGGCACCTGCCTGAGAAACAAGCTGCGAAACCTTCTGCAATTGCTGCACACGTGTACTGAAGTCAGTTATCCATTGGATGACTGTGCAGCCAGCGGGCACTGTATAACGTTTCCAGCCCTTGGGTATGATGCCACGCACCAGTTCGGACAGCATAGAGCGATGGTGATTCGTTTGCTTCTTTTCGCCCTGGCAAATCAAGACGACATCCTGCAGATCAGAAATGACAGTCTGCAGCAGGCGAGCACCGCTGGTGACCTCACGCTCGAAGTAACGATACAATGGATCCTTAATATTCTCCACTGTACGCTTGAGCACCTGCAGATTCTTAGGCAGTAGCTCCAACCAAGCGGTAGCCGAGTTGTGCAACGTCTTCATCCACGACGGACGGCCGTCCTCGCTGCGAGCCACGGCCAGCGATTGTTCGGATTGCTCCTCAACGCTGTACGCCAGTTCATCGTCATCCTCCAGTTGCTGCATCTTCAGCAACTTGCTCACCAAATCTGTGCCACGTGTGGTAAGCAAAACCTTCTCAGCGTTGTTGGGCAGTCCCAGCCACGAAGGAGTCTGACGATCGGTTAGATTCTCGATCCACTTCAAGAAGTGATCACGACGTGTGCCATCTGGCATGGTAATGTGACGCAGTCCACCTGAAGCACCATCCACATTTGCAACCAGTGCAAAGTCAGCCTCAAAGCTGCGTGCCGTGAATAGTTTCTTCAGGAAGGAAGTTAGCAGACGCTGATCGAAATCATTGTCAATCTTGCCACCATAGATGGACTGTGAGAGCAGTGTGACCAGTGCATCCCATGGCACCTTCTCTGGTGGCAAATTGGTACGTCCCATGGCTGTGGTGTCGATCCACGTATCCAGGGTGTCGCAGGCCACTCGTAGATCCGATTCATTGAACTCGTACTTCTTGGCCCAACCAAGTGGTACGTATCGCAATCGTTCCTGGACAATGGCATGGAACCAGGCAAGCAAGAAGTAGAGACGAGCCCGCTCACTGGGTGTCTTCATCATGCGTGCCGCTGGCACAGTCGAGAAGGTACGCAACAAATTGGCACGGATGCCTGGTGGCGGTTCAAAGACAAAGATGCGACCAGCACGTAGCAAGTTGACTGGAACCTTTGGATTAATCTCCATGGTGAGGAAGAGACGGAAGCCAGAATGGGGTTGCAGGGAGTGCATTTTCTTCTCCAGTTGGACAAGCCACTGTGGTGCAAGGTGTACGTTCTTCAATAGCACCCAGCGACCAGTCTTGCAGGCCATGTTAATAGCACGTTCGGCCTGATTGAAGCCCTCTGCGGAACCAATTGCAATGCTCGAGATTTGCTTGTTCTGTTCGGCAGCCAAATCATCCACACGGCCGGAAGCATCGAATCCGGGTACGGAGCAGAGCAATGCAGGCGTATTGCTGTTCAATTGTTTGTCCACAACGGCTGTGAAATCCAACTCCTGCTCGGCATTGGGCATAAAGTCTGCACCCAGCACAGTATTGACCACATTGTGAGCGGCGGCGATGACACGATCGGGACGGAAAGCCTGAATGAGCAGCAATTGATGCACCGAGCTGGCGATGGCACTCAGAGCCTTCGACTCATCCCACAGCTGGGGTACACACTGCTCCGGCGAACTCTGCTGTAGCCAGGCTCCCAACTCCGGCATTGAGCGTACCTTCTCCACAAGCTTGCGGAAGATGGGAAGACGTGAGGCCAAACGATTGACGCCTTCGATTTGTTCACCACTGAGTCCCTCAACGTGCGTTGGATTGGCCAGCAAACCTTCACGGCTGCGCAGGAAGAAATTGAATTCGGTGTCCAGATTGGATTCGCCTGTGCCCTTGAGGTGAATCTTACACATGAGAAGTGCAAAGGTCAAACGATCGTTATGCAACATGCCACGTGCAACGCGCTCGTAGCAAACTTGGAACAGATCCCTGGTAATGATGCCCAGACGTTCTGAATGATCGCTGCGTCCCTCAAGTCTTGGATTGTTATACAGCACAGTAGAGAAGATATCAAGAAACATCTTCAGAGAGTATTGGTAGAGGAAGTGAACCTGGTTTAGACTGTCCATGGTGAAGTACATGTTGCTGCATGCGACCGACAGTGGCAGATACTGCTGCGATACTGTCTCAATCTCAGCAATGACCTTATCTGTCTCATCCACCTTCTGGTTAATGTCGTAGGCCTCCTTCTTCAGCGTCTCCAGCGTTGTAATAACCGAATCGTCATCCAAAATCTTACCCTTGGCATCGTTCAGAGCCTGCAACAGACTCTTCTCCAGTTGACGCAAACGTAGACGGAACTCACCCTGCAATTTCAGCAGATCGGAGCGCTTCTCATCAATATCCGGACGTTCGGCCTTCAGCACTTGGTTCAAGCATTGCGATTGCAGCGAGCTACGCGTCACGGTGAAGTTAACAAACGTAACCCTGGAGCAGATATCCGGTGGGAATTCTACAGTTGGATCACGTGTCGATAAGAAGATGACAAACGACGGAGACAAATCGATATCCTGATCGCCCAAAGTGATGAGCACACGACCACCAGTACGACGCAGTTCGCGATTCAATACCGGATTTAAAATCGGATCATAATTCTCCACATCTTGTACGAGCAATGGATTACCGAAACGTAATGCTGACTCCAAGTTCTTGCGGAACGAATCATCCAAGAAAGATGTCTTTGTAATCTTCTTGCCTGCATATTCATTGAGCAGGAAGGTAGTAGCTTGACCAGATGGATCGATGATCAGTGGATAACGGTTGAATCGCTTCAGCATAATAGCATTCTCAGTGCACAGATCATCTGTGGGCAAAGCATTTGCCTGCCAGCGCAAGCGCTCATCCGGATTAGATAGATACTCTGTGCGTGCAATGTCGGCACGATATTGAATACTCGCGGACTGCAAATGCTGTGACCAAGTGGTAAAGAGATTAAGTCGATAATGTTGATCAAAGTAACCACCGTAGGCGATAAAAGCCGCTGAGAGCAACACGTCGCCCACAATGGTGGACATTTGCGACTTGAAGGTCTCGCTAGTGGACTCCCAACGTTCCCGTTCAATGTTCAAGCTCTTCAACAAGGCTATGGAACGATCCACCTTGGCCTGAACGTTCTCCAGATCGGTTTTAATGGCCTGAGCCTGCGATATAAGTTGTGCATACTCCTCCTTGTAGGCAGCAATACTACGCTCCAGCTGCTCCACCAAATCCTTGGTCTCCTTGGCGCTGGCCAGATTAACATCAGCCTGTTCTTCCAGCGAACGCAACTCTTCGCGCAATGGCTCCACGCGTTTTAACATGTCAGCGTATTCAATCTATGAAGGATTATATGGATTTAAACTGGGTAAATTACTTAGGGACATTGATATTTTACCTGTGCGATAGCCCATTTAACCATAGGACCGCAAGCCATACTGGCGCGATTGACCTTTTCAAAGTTATAGTCCGGATTGCTCAAATACTTGGACTTCATCTTCTCCCTAACTTCATCACTGTGGAGAACGAAGAATTAGTTAGCGATTAATATAAAGCAAAATCCGGGGAGTCGTTTGGAAGTTATTTGTATGAATTAAGCAAGCAAAGCAGTTGGTTAACTGTGAAACAACGCGAAATTTTACCAGAAACCAGATAAACAATAAAGAAAGTATTACAGCCAATTACCAAATTAAATATGTTAGCATTAAGTTCATCATCAATATTTACATAACAACGCAGCTCGCTTAATCATTCATTGAATAAAAAAAAAATAAAAAACAACTACAAGAAATCAGAACTGAAATTAACAAAAAGAAAATCAACAAAGCAGAAACAATTTTCTACACTCAAGAACATAAATTATTTAAAGGAGATTCGAATTCGAGAATTAATAATTTGATTTCATGCTTACGTTATGTTCTCTGTACCAAAGTTAGATACAATTGAATTTATGAAATTTTCACGCATAATCACAGCGCGTATAGATTTCCAATCTGTTGCATTCTCGCCCAGCAGCAGGCAGATCGATTCGAGTGCCAATTTAACCACCGATGGTGGATTCGCCATGGTTCGCACCTCAACAAGTTGCTGTTTGCGTATCGACTTCACAGCTGCACGCGTTCGTTGATTGATTGTTATATAACATGAAGGATCAGAATTATTATAATACACAGCACACAGATTATGGCACTTAACTAAATGTTAAACTCGTAAAATTAGCCTAGCGATGTAAAAACAATATTAACTATGGATTCCTATAATTACGATATAGTCTGCTATTTATATATTTCCTCATCACCTTGTTAGAGATTAAACGACTCTTTACACATTTTAATCAGTCATCCGTTAACACATTGTTTGGTTCACAGCTTATTCACTTTATAAGGTTATAGATATGTATATATATATTGTTTAGATATATTTGCCAGTGCATTGCGTATGCAGAGTGGGTGAGTGTGTAGTAGTAGTAGTGGTAAGTGTACGAATATAGTATATACTGTTGTGGCTGTAGTTTAGTTATGTTATATATATTTATATATGCATTTTATGATGGAAGAGAATATCGTAATTGGCACAACATCGACTGAGCATGAGACGAAACTGATTGATTGGTTTTATACGAGTGTGTATGTGTGTGTTGGTGTGGGTGCATTAAATGAATTGTATGTGTATTTGTGTGTGAGATAAAGAAAGAGTTGCGTACGTGATCTTGTCAGTCTCCAAATTAACAATCGACGATATGAAACTGTCTTTAACAAGGATTCCGCGTATAGCCTTCCAATCTGTGGCACTCTCATTGAGCAGCTCGCAGACCGATTCCAGTGCAAGCTTCACCACAGCAGGCGGATTTGCCATTGAACGCACCTCGGCCAGGTGTTTCTTTTTAATCGAGCTAACGGCTATTTGTTTTGTGTTTCAACAAATAATTGGTGCGAATTAAGTGTGTGTAATTGTGTTTCGATTTGAAATATTATCATATAAGTTAAATATATATAGCCTAAACTTAATCTTAAGCTAACTGGGAATCTCATTGTGGACTGGTGTCCATAGAACTCACCTTGTTGTGCTTCGATAACAGCTGGTTCCACCTGTGCCAGATCGGCCATGACATACTTTCGCTTCTCTTCAATTTTCACAGTCTGATCAGCCAAACGAATCTGGATCTCTTGTGATTGTATCTTTTTCTTCTCAGCCTCCTGTTGATCCTGGAACATTTGTTTCAGCTTGGCATTGGCAGCTTCGTTCTTAGCTTGAAGCTCCTGCTTCTTAACGGCCAGAGATTTCTGCATCTCTTCTACCTGCTCCACAGTCTCAGCAATTTTGTTAAGACCAACATTCAAGTGAAGCTGTTGCTCCTCTAGATCGCTGCGTTTCTCATTGTACAACTTGACAAAATGATGAATAAAGTCCAAGTAATGACGCGGAGTTACCGCCATGGTGCGTCCACCACGTTTGGCCAATCGGGCGTTGGCTTGATGCAGAGTCTGGTGTACATAGACGCAACTGTTGATGACAGCATCGCGATGCGTGGGATTTGCTGGGACCAACGGGCAAACCGATGGGAAGAAATCTGGTGGTGACCAGTTGGGTTTCTCTAGATCCACACGAGTGGTGAACTCTTTGCCGACCTGGAACAATGCCGAGTCTGACCAGTCACCGAACCAATTCAGCACACAACGATTGAACAAGGCTGGCGATGTGGCAGCGCGATCCTTGAGGCCATCCGTAGAGGGATTCATGGTGAAGACAACGTGTAAGTTACGCATAACCTGTTGTGTGAACCACTTGTAGAGCTCATCGCTCGAGTCGAGCATAAGTCCTTCACGCTGAGCACCCTCCTTGCACTGCGTCATCAGTGTGGTGTATTCATCACCCTCAAACAGACCAGGCACCTCGCCGTTGGCAAGCAAAGTGTTCATACGCTCCAAGAAGCCAGAATCAAGCACATTGGATTCATCTAGAATGAAGGCAATCTTTTCGTCTTTGCAACCGGAACGGCGCAGCACGCAACGCAGATCCTCGTCGAAGTCTTCGCTGGTATATTTGTTGTGCACCTTGATTTGGAATATGGACAAGCCATTCATCCATGCCACAAAGCGTGAGAGCGTTGTCTTGCCCGCACCAGAGACACCGATGAGCAGCAGATGGCCCTGTGGCTGACGGAAGATACGATCGATACGTAGCACATGATCCAAAACCTCGTCAAATAGCACAAGAGGAACGTCCAGTTCCTCCTCGTAGAAGACCTTCAAGCGAGCTCGCACATAGTCACGCAGCTCCTCACGATTCACAGGCATGTAATCCTTGGACAGCCAGTTGCTGTATAGAATCGGCCGTTGTAGTGCCTCCTCCTGGTTGATGCCAGGGAAGTGTTTGTGTCCCACCAAATCGATGTTCTCATTGGTCCAGCGACGTTCAGTATCATCCACTAGACGATCCTGGAACAAACGCAGTGCCTCATGGGCCCAAAGGCGCACCAAGCCTTCAACTGGCAACGAGTCCAAGGGTCGAATGGCTTCACAAATACCGCGCACCCAACGGGTCATCTCACGTGGTGAGTACACATAATGCGGTTGCATATCCTGGGTGAAACGATCCTGAGAGGCCAAATAGAACTCCACCATGGCGTTGGTCAGCGGCTCAGCGTAGCCTCGCAATGCCGGCATTAAGCGCAGCATAGCACGTGAGAACGTACCGTAGATCTGCTTGAGTGATGTTTCTCCAGGGTAGTCCACATAAATAATGGGAACATGGCGCAAGAAGCGATGTGAAAGTGGTTTACGACCTGGATCAGTGGGAGGATTACAAGCACCCACGAATTGTATGCGCTCCAATGAGACCCAGGCTTGATCGCTGGCTCTGTAGAAGCCCTTGTGCTCTACTAATTGACGTAAGAACGAAATGACACGCTGGGTGCCGTACGAATCCATGTCTGGTAAATTGATCTCATCGCAGAACAGGACAAGCCACTTGCCAATCTGCACAGGTGAGAGTACCACTCCATTGGGAGTCTTACGGTATTCGCAGTAATGATCAAATGTCTTCAGCAGCAGCTCCGGTGTGGTGGCAGACGAGAAGTTAAGGCCCACCACTTCCATGTCTGGCAGGGCACGCAGTGCAGAGAACAGCGTCATTGTCTTACCAGAACCAGGAGGACCGCACAGCACTGAGAAAATATGCATAGATTAGATTTATGCTATGAATTGATCCATCTCGAACTTACCCAATGGTTTGTGCTCAGCCAGCCAAGTGTACAGCAGCGACTCGTGGCGAACTGTGTCCAGTGTAGGCACCACAATGTCTGGTGAGGCCACTTTGTGTGTTTCCACCTCAATGACGGGCACCTTGTTGCTCCAGGGCACCCATTCGCCGTTCATACTCACTTCGTAGTCAATAATCGGAGCTCCAGCAGCACCTGGCAGTGGTACAGTAGTCACACTGCGCACAAAGTCGCCAAGGTCAATGCGCACCTTTAGCTTGGCATCGCCAGCGAATGACCACAATACTGAGTAGACCAGAGCCTTGGGTATGTACTGCTCTAGCTGATCAGCGGAGCATGGGAAGTCTGGATGTTGTGCATTGAAGTTGAGCACATTACGCGCCGATTGGTTGAGCATGGAGAAGAGCGAGCTAAGAGCACGCAAGCGTGTAAAGTCCATAATATGCTCCTGGTCCATGGCATATTCCAATGTACGTACAACAATGCCGTCGGCCGAGAAGAAAGGTTGCAGCAGCAATGCAATATCGCGCTGTACTTGCAGTGAAGGAGAAACCTCCTCTTCTTGATCCTTAGCCGGCTTGACAACTCCCACAAAGTCCTCATCACCATCTTCCAATGGAATACTACGTAGACGCGATAGGTAATTCTCAAAGATCATTTCAGTGGACAGTACATCCTCCGAGAACCAGACCATTCCACAACGCGAAACTGTAGCCAATGTGGCGAACTTCAAATCCTGCACTTCAAACATAACACGAACATTGGGAGGCAAGGAGAGACGCTCTCCGTTCGGCAGAGTCAACAGCTTGTTGTCATCCAGCACAGAGTTAAGATTCTCCACCCATTCCGGATCGACATCACCATCAAAGATAATCCATTGACGTTTGTTAATCTCACCACGTACATTGTCGATGATTTTACGAAGAATATGTGTAAAGAGACCATCGGTCCATTCACGCGTATTGGGATCAAGCACACCATAAAGAGCTTCTTTGGAAATGGCCTTGGGATCAATGACATGAGCCACGCCTTCAACTCCCTCGAAGCGTTCCAATGCCTTGAGTAGAGTGCGCCAGGCTGTGGACTTGCCAGAGCCTGAAGGACCCACCATCATAAGACCATGATTGAGATTGGAGATTTGATAAAGTTGCAAAACCTAGACAGGAATAAATCAAGGATTAGTGGGCTGGCAATTAAAACCCCTTCTTCACATTGAAATTAGTTACTTTGTCGACCCAAGTGGAGCCGAGTCCCTTTTGAGGTGGTTAGAGAAAGCGTGTGTGAAGTGAATTAATGTTATGAAATGGTCAAGAGGCAATGTATGACCACCATGCTTACCTTTTCCATCCATGCAGCACCAGTCTCGTCGCCTTCGCCACAGACAAGATAGTCCTCTTGGCACACTTTGCGAATCTCCTCCTTCAGTCCCTTCATCTCGGCCCTTGTGTAGCCAACATTGGGGAAGACATCGCTAAGCAGCGAGAATAGTAGTGGAATATCCTCGGCGACCAGCTTGGGAACCATTGTCTCGCACACAGATTGAATGAGAATCTCCTGTTCTGGCAGGTTTTCAGCCACAGAAGCCTCATCGATATTCTCATCACCACGCTGTCTCATTTGCTCCTTGATCTTCATGATACGATCACGTTTCACATTACCAGCCGAAATAAGCACCGACTTCAGTGCACGAAGACCGAAATCGTAGTGACTCTGGTTAGACAGCTGCTCATCGCAGAGTTTGAAGAAAGGCACAATCTTGCAGGCCAGTTTCTCTGCGGAACGGAAGCCCTGTGAGAAGAGCATAACTTCGGCAATCAGTTGACGATCGGGTGTTGTCATGGCCAATGAACGGAAAAGTTTCTTCAAATTGTCAGGCAAATTGGATCGACCGGCATAGCCGGGATTCATGGTAATGAAAATAGCCATGTCTGGTGAAACGCGCACTTGTTTGCCCACCAGCTCAACAGTGATGCTTTCCTTGTTACTATCCATTTCGTATTTCAGTGCCTCTTGAATAGTCTGAATTTGCTGCGAGCAAGCAGACAGCATGCGCTCCTCCAGACGATTGAACTCATCGAAACAACCCCAGGCACCAACTTGACAGAGACCGACGAAAATACGTCCCATAGCTTGGAAATCGAATGTCTCATCACAATTGAAGACGAGTACAAAGCGACCCAGTTGGTTGCCCAGTGCTTTAACAGATTCCGTTTTACCTGTGCCAGCAGGTCCGAATGGTGAACCA
The DNA here is from genome assembly GCA_018904595.1 of Zaprionus indianus. Lineage (NCBI taxonomy): Eukaryota > Metazoa > Arthropoda > Insecta > Diptera > Drosophilidae > Zaprionus > Zaprionus indianus. The sequence goes on from JAEIHA010000140.1 coordinate 4,167,780, forward strand.
CCCAGACGTGATTCCAATGCTTGTGTCATAGTCAGATAACAGCGATCCGTTAGTGGAGTTTGCACCAGACGATCCTGTACGCCCAAATACTCAAAGCCGTAGAAGAAGCGAGCGTTGGCCATGTGAATGGTAAGCTGCTGCAGCACCTCCGTCTGGCGGGGATCAAAGTAGAATCGCATCTCGCATAACCATTGGAAAGACTTGGGAGATGTGACACCATTGGTAATCAGACGTCTGGTGACTGTGCGTTTGTGCACAAACTCATTGATAAGATGTTCCAATTTACGACGACGCAGCGGCGGCTGTTCCTGTAGCACAGAATCGGCCAGTACATTCAATGTGCTCTCCACGTTGCCAAGGACGCGTTGCATTGGCTTAGAGTTGTTGCTCTCGGAAGCCTGCTGCAGGGCAGCTTCAACATCCTCAGACCAGAGGATTTGGGCCGCCAGAACGACAATTTGTGCTTGGTATTTGTCGCACCACTCCATATACTTCTGTGGATCGATTTTGCCATCACGGAACTGCTTGATGTCCTGCACGGCTTGAGCCAACAGCGAGGCAAGAGTAAATCGCATTTGCTTCTCAACCAGCGACAGCCACTCATTGATTTTAGGATGTTCCACAGTGGACACTGGGTTAATGAATTGAACCTCCTCGCCTTCGCGTGACGATATACCCAAAATGACATTGTTCTCTTCGTTCAAAAGGATAGCAGCAACACCAGCAAACATTTTCTTGAAGTGCTTCTGTAGGCGCGCAATATTCTTGCTGTTTCCAATGATCTCGAGTAAGTCTTCGTCGCCCACAAAGTAGAAACGTGGGAACGATGTACGCTCACGCTCCAAATATTCGCCCAAAGCTTTCTGAATCTTGCCCAGTAGATCGGCAAGACGTTCCAGTGAGCGCTGTACAGCCGGAATGTTTAGAACATCCATAACCTTGGGTGACTTGGTCACCTTCTTCATCAGGCCCAAGAACTCGGAGCTTATGCTCTGGAAACGTGATGTTTCAACAGGCAACAGTGTCTTAATGTCAGCACTGCCGGAAAAGATACCCTCCAAATACACCCAGCGACGTTGGACATCAATCCATACATCGAATAGTGCATTGATACGGTTTAGCTTCTCCTCCCAAGTCAGGGCTTCCTCCTCGAATACCTTGTAGTATGGCGACAGCTTCATGGCAGCCACAGAGTTTATGTGTTCCTTGACCTTGTTGAACAAATCATCCCAACCACGAATGATGCGACATTTGTTCTGATAGTTAATAAGATCAAGCTCGTAGTTTTGCCAGGATTCGCGCACTTGCTTCAAGAACTCCTCCAGAGCCATCTCACCTTGAGCAACAAGTATGATGTCTTTTACGATGCCCTCGTTCTTCTGTAGATTAACATCCCAAACCTGTCCCAGGGTCAAATCTGAGATTATCCAGTTTACACGCAGCTGCTTTGTAAGCTGCTTCCAGTGACGTTCCTTCAGAGCATCTGACTTCAGCTCCACAATCAGCATATTGACCTTGATGTAGCTCTGGATGAGTTTTTTGACGTACTCATAGGACTCATACATGCGAAGACGTGCTGGTAGTTCCTTCAGCTGTGCCATCATTGCCTCAAGTTGTTGACGCAACTTACGTGGCTGCACTGAAAGCCATGGCTTCTCGCGAGTCTCATCGATTTGAGTCCAAACCTTTGATAACTCGCCCCAAACACCACGCAGATCCTGCAATTCCTCCAATGCAACATTCATGCGCTCTGAGCTGTTGTTGGGCACGCCAGCCGATTCCTGCAGTTCAAGTGCTTCCTTAGCCTTCGCTACATTATCGCGCTCTTCCTTAAGACGTGAGTATTTACTCTCAAAGATTTGTAGTTGCTGCAAGGCATCATCGGGTCGAATTTTACCACCAGTAGGCTTCGTCTTCTCCCAGTCATTAAGGAAGTCAACAGTACGTGTTTCCACGGCTTTATCTTCGGCCACAATCTTTGCCTGCAAGCTAGCCACTTGTGTTTGTATGGCTGTATCCTTGCGCTTGATAATCTCATTGAAGGCAGACCATTCACCCTCGATGTTGTCCACATGCAACCAGTTGTTAGGGAACTGGAATCGTTGACGTTCCAAAATGCGTTGAGCCTCACGGAAGACCTCCACCTGCTTGTCCCAGGCAATCATGTCCTTCTTCAGTGACTGCACATAGGTAATAAAGCTGACGGCATCCGACGTACTGGCAGTCTCAATGCTTTGCATCTCAAGATCTGTGCGCGATTTGGATACCTTGGTATGGAAAGTCGTCATCTCAGTGCCCAGTAGAGTACCGAATTTGCCCAATGCTTCCTTATGCCATGAATCATACTTCAGCGTAACCTTGGCCTGCACCTTGGCGTAATCAATGATAATTGCGCCATAAGCACGACGTGTGTCCGATGTATCGAAAGTAGTACGCGATTGTTTAATGTCGTTAAGACACTTAATCCAAAGGTTAACATCCTCTCCCAAACGGCCGTACAAGGTATCCGCCTGCAGATCCCAAAGACTCTGGTAGCGCAGCCATTCATCCACATAATTACGCACTTCGCTAATCTTATGCTCAATGGCGCCGTATGCGTTCTCTAGTATTTTTCCTTCCGGAAGTTTAGTCAGCAAGTTGCGATAAGTTTGCGATACCGGTTTCTCTAGGCCCACCTGGTAACGTGTGCTCTGCAGACGCACTTGGGATGTGACAATAGCCTGCCAGGCAAAGAACTGCTGCATGATTTGGAAACGGGCCTCCTCAATTGAAGGATACAGATACATTTGCTGATTAGTAATGCGAATTTCATGCACAGCATTCTGAATTTGCGGTTCACCACCCAGTTTATGTGTAGGTTGAGTGGGTGCATCAGTGTCCATTGAGGTATCGACTTCTTTCTTATTGCCAGTCAATGCCTCGGTCCATGCTTGTATTCCAGCTTGTAGACGCAATGCTAGCTTCTTCTCAACCTCCTCGTCTAGGCGTGTCACCCAAACACTCAAGTTAGAGTATTGACGAAGCGAAAGATCATCAACAGCATGCTGAATCTTAGACAATATCTCAACAAATGTGGCAGCACTGTATGGGCATGTTTCCAATGAACGCACATCCACATCCAACTGTTCCTCTACCACTAGTAAGTCATCAACCTAAATTGATTTTAATTTAAGTAAGAATTCATTTAAAATATAATTTACACAGCGCTAACCTTCTCCTGGAATTGAGTAACACACTCGGAAAGGCGCAGCACATAGGGATCCAACTTGTATGACTCCCAAATAAGGCCAATGCCCTCGGAGACCAAGTTTAACACCTCCTTACGCAATCCAGCCACCAGAGGAACAATACTGGCACGGTCTTCAATCTATGGGGATGGCAATTATATGAGTAAATATTGAAATAATTCATAACCATCAAAAGGTGATTATCATATTGCATGCGGGAGTTGAACAATAACTGTATAAACTATGGTAGCAACTACTTTTATTTGGGGTGACGAACGACACTACCTTGAAAACTGAGTTTTGTGCTAGACTCCTATTATTAAGCTGCATGAAATAGAGGTTGTTGATTGTTTTTTGGTTGATTTAAAAAGGTTGTAAAATCTATGCTTATTAAAGGTGTAAAAAGTGTTTAAAGTGTTGTGAAAAACAAAAAACATCAGAATGCACAATATGACAAAAAGCAAATACAAAACAATTGTTGAAAGTTAATATACCCTGCACCCAATATAATTTGAATAGACGCAGACTTTGGAAATTATTTAGAATTAAGTGGAAAGTTCAGCTTAAGCTGTGTGTAATCATAAGCTGAGTGCCAGTGCATATTATCTCATCAGGATATGATGAACACTCGTTTTATTAGTTAAAATTTGATGCAGAAGCTGATTTGATTTCATTTTAGATAAAGAATTTAAAATTATAACGGAATTATAATTTTTTTGGTATACTTGGATAAAGATGGTTAGCTTTACTGGACAAATAGGACTGGTAACAAGGAACAGGGACAGTTTTGCTTGCGGGTCAGTTGGGGTATGGGTACAAAAAGCAAATTGCGCCAAGCAGATGTCTAAAGCTTACATCAAAAACAAAATGTACGTAAATAAAACAAAATACTGTCTCTAACAGACATATAAATAAAGAATATAGACAACATGTTTCCAAAATAAGGTGATATGGTGTGTTGTTTTATGTGGCGTCTTTGTGCAAATTGTATTAAGTAAGCATTCATTACCTTTTCCAATGTGCGTTCGTATGTGCGAACACTTTCAATCAAGGATATAGCATATGGATAAATCTGGTTGGCCTGATGAGCCTTGTTGACAATGGTAAGGGGCACTCTATAAACAGAAAAACAAAATTAATTGTCAGGCCAAAGCACTTTCAATATATTTCACGAACCTAAAACCCAAGTTCTTAATGTTGCGCACTTCCTTGGCCAGCGTAATGATCTCTGGTAAGAAGTTGACGCGTAGGCGCAAAACATTGCCACGTCCAATGCGAGAACGTGTCGACTCGATAGTGAAAATACGTCCAGAGCTGCCAAAGTTACGCTCCTGAACTTTGCGTGCCCATTCATGGAATACATCTGAGATAGACAATTTGGCGCGGAAGCTATCACCGTCGGCCTTTAGTTTTTGACCTTCAATGTGCGTTTCCCAGCCCTTGCCCAACACATCCTCGACACGTTTTAGATACATTGTTAGCTGATTATCAATCTGTCGTGCCCAGATAATAGAACCCGCCACAGGTGGCAAATCACGGACAGAAGACAAACGGCAGCTCTTGCTTTGTGGATATTGAACCTTAAACTTCTCGTGCAAAGCCTCAATATCGTCTTTGACACGCTGTATCAACTGAGTCTGGTATTCGCGTATAGCGCCACGAATGTGAGGACGCACAAACAGAGCATTGAAACGCGAAAATATGCGGAACATTTCGTTGGCATTCTTTGCTGTGCCAAGCTGGTCGCGTAAGTGAGCAGTGATGCGTGTCTCCACACGATCTACAGAATGAATTAATTAATTAATTTCCAAATTTTAAGACAAATTAAAAGGTTTTAACTTACCAATCTTCTCTTCGTAACGCTTAACAGCAGCCTCCCAAGCTTCGGAGCCTTCTCTGGTTATGTCCAAGCAATCGACTTCTTTGACATTTTCATATGCCAAATTGACCTCTTCGATGGCATTAGCATCAGCAGCATCCAGACTGTAGGGTTGCTTGGTCTCCACAGCGCTACCATCATCATTGGCAACCTGTTTGGTGGGACGCAACACACGCAAAATAACAGTACGAAGTTGTTCATGCTGGCGTCTGAACTTGCGCATATGCTCCATGCGTGTCTGCAGTTTCTTATGCGCAGGCGACACACGCCAGACCATCTTTAGGTGCTCGTCGCGCTTCTTCTTGACAATATCGCGCAATAAACCTTGCAGTTTATCATACTCATCGTCCCAGCAACTGAAGATCTCAAAACACTGGTTCATTACACGTTCAAACTCATCGAAAGGAATGTGCATTAGTCGACGCGTTCCCAGCACTTTAAGTAATTGTTGCGACAGATCACGGGAGATGGCCTCGATGAGCTTGAGGCATCGCTGAATGGGGTACTTAGTGTTTCGTACTTTACGCAGATGAGAAAATATCTGCTGCACAGCTGGACGAATCTTTTCGAGCTCTGTAGCTGACAGTAGATCATTGATAGGAAAGTCTTTCATTAATGGATTGTAATCGGCCACGGTAGCTAGGGCTTGCTTTAAGCCAGTATCCGTGTCGAAGGAAACAGTGGCATGGAAACGTTTGCCATGTTTGAGAATGTCCAGCGTTAATGCCACTTCTGGCGACTCGCGTTTCTCCTGAATGCGATATAAGGCACGCTCAAGATTTAACCAGAAGGAAATTTCCTATGAAAAGATTGTATTAGTGACTATAACATATCAATGCGTGAGTCGTTGCTCACCTGAAGCGCAGTGCCTGATCCAGGATCACGATTAAGTTTAGTCACTTTCTTGATTTCGGTAATCCAGCGATTGACGCCATTCTGCAACTGATTAAGGAACGATGAATCCTCAACCTTGTCACCAAAATCAACCACTTTGGCCTTATGATTTTCATCAGCGCATTTGCGAATGACTTGATTGACAACGGGATGAGCAGTCAGCGTAATCTCTGGAATATCAATGTTCTGCTGCAAATGCAACAGACCCATCTCCAGCTCAGCCAACTTCTTCTCCACCGATGGGGCCATTTTATCGCCATCGCGATCTGCACGACCTGATTCCTTCACATACGATTTGAAGTAAGGTGCCAGCGACTTGCTGATAAACGCGTGCAGTGTCTCGTACGGAGAACCATCCGAAAAGTTAATCAAACGCAGTTGCGAGTGAATTGACTTGTCTGCCTCGACAACAAGACCACGTTTGATGCAGGCCAGCGAAGCCATGCGGCTGTTGGTAAAGTGCACATCATTGCTGATTTGGTACGTCACTTGCTCCTTCTCATCTTCACCCTCTGCCGGCTGCTCGCTATCATCCTCTGCGTCATACGAAAAACAAATAAAAAGATAGTAAAAAAGTTAATTTACGACAAAACACATTAGACCCTTATCAAATTTTCACTCTCACCCACATTTCACTCACTTACAATGCACACTCATTATCTGGCCCTGACGTTCAATGACACAACACTGCCAATGGCAGTGACACCAATTCATTCCAAGGTGACAACCTTCAAAATTTTCAGCGGCCAAGGTGAAACCTTCGAAATTCGTACACTCAAGGCCTGAACCTTGAGCGTGCGTTGCTCCCACATCGTTTGACCCTGACGCGAGGCAACGTTCAAAGTCACAAGTCAATGAAACATACACACATGCAGCTCAAGGTCGCTTCGTTTCCGTCGCTTCCGCAAACAAATCAAAAACAGCTGACATTTGTTTTGTTTACTTCGCCGGCAACCGGCAAACAGAGCGAAGTCTGGCCACACTTAACAAGTAACAGACCGGCAGCACTGGGCAACTGGTTGTCGCTCATGGTCAATTCACAAAGAGGTTAGCAAAAAGCACTGCAGTCTGGGCGTGACGTCACACTTTTAAAAAGCAAGCCGCTGTTGATATAACAATGCAAACTAGTTGCATTACTTGTTAACAGAACTAACTGAATATATAGAGCTCAGGACAATTTTTTTGGAATGCCATAACACATTTGCAAGTGTTGGTTAATTTGACCAAGTGACGTCACACGCATATAGGAACAGCTTCAACCTTAACTGTGTTAACCGTGTTTAACGGCAATGAGTCAGTTGCCATGACGTCATGCGCACAAGCCGACGCGAAAAAACATGAAAAATTCCTATTGGGAATTGATTTTTAACAAAACCGTTGCGTATGCAGCTTGCATTCCGAGAAAATGCAGTCAAATATATGAACTATTATTCTTTTCAACGGAACGGACAAATTCCGCAAATTCTAAGCAGGCAAATTTCACCAGGCGACGCCATTTTGTGCATTTGCAATCGCAAATGGTCCAATTGGCTGATTAGCAAGAAAACATTTTTATCTTTCCTACCTTTGATACAATTACGCTGCACGTAGAGCGCCTGTACTTGCGGATCCGAGAGGAATTTTCGAATAATGTCCTGGTTAACGGGATCATCCAGTGCACTATTCAACGACTCCGGCACAACATCCTCCTCGGGCAGCAAAATGGTCACCGCCTTGCGAAGATAATTTGCAAATGCATCATAATTTGCTATTGATAGGTTTACGGTTGGATCCACCGATGTGTCGGTGTTATCCAACGAATCACCCATGTCTAGCAACTAATTTTGCACTTAAATTCACACTTTTTGTTGTTCAAAATAAAATTTTTCACACCACTTAGAAATGAATACGCCCTGTGAAAAATTACGTCTGCACTTTTTGGCGAAAGTGCAACACTAAGGCTGCCGGATGGTTACAAATAGCAACGAAAAAGCTCTGCATTGCCAGCTGTTTGTGTTCTCCGAAAATACAACCCTGTACTAAGAGCTGCCACCCTGTCAAAAGTGCTTCCCGCCAAAATTTCTTGTAGCAAACATATGTAGCTAAGGCAGTGTGGCAACGCTGAACGCAAATCAGCTGTGTGACTGCGCACATTGCATTTTGATTTGTTATTTAATACATGCTCATATCAATGCGGTGTTAATACTTAATTTTTCAATTAAAATAAACAGAATGCAAGCATTGAGATATGGGCCTCTTCTCCGAAGATTCGAATTTAACTGGAGCCGGCGTTTGCTTACTCAAAGCTGTACAGGCAATGAGGTACGTTGCAAATGAAATAGTTTCATTTGAAACTGACGCTTCTGTTTTTGTGTTTTTAGCCACAAGAACTCACGAATGATGTGAAACACCGCATAGAATCGCATTGGAGTAAACAATTGTGCAATGGACAGTTTGATACTAAGCAAGCTGCAAACAAATACTATGTACTATCCATGTTCCCTTATCCCTCCGGCAATCTGCATATGGGACATGTGCGAGTTTACACAATAAGTGATGCTGTGGCGCGATTCCATCGTATGTGCGGCAAGAATGTGTTCCAGCCCATAGGCTGGGATTCATTCGGCCTGCCTGCAGAGAATGCAGCCAATCAAAGAGGCGTTGAACCAGCTGAATGGACCCGGCAAAACACCGCACAAATGAAGCAACAACTGCAACGTTTGGGCTGCTCCTTTGACTGGACACATGAGATGTCAACTTGCACTCCCCAATACTACAAATGGACACAGAATTTGTTTCTTATGCTACACAAAAAAGGATTAGCTTACCAAAATGAGGCTTTGGTGAACTGGGACCCAGTTGATAAGACCGTGCTGGCCGATGAACAGGTGGACGCCAATGGTTGCTCCTGGCGTTCCGGTGCCAAAGTGGAAAAGAAATTACTTAAGCAATGGTTCATACGCACCAGTGCCTATGCCAAACAACTGCTGGATGGCTTGGACGATCCCACACTGCGTGATTGGCGTGATATAATCAATCTACAGCGTCACTGGATTGGTGAATGCGATGGCTACGCCTTTACTCTACTCACTTCTGCATCAAATCTACTACGCGTTTGGACACCAAACCCAGAGCATCTAAAGGATCCACATGCGTTCTTGGTGCTGCGCAGCAAACACTTTCTATCTCAACTGCCCGAGGCGAATCAACTGAGTGTGGAGAATCCATTCGCACGCACGATACTGCCCGTGGTATTCAATGATGATGCCGCATTTCCAGCTAACTGTGATGTATACCTAGCTGCACCTAGTTTCCGCACTGAGGATAGAGTGCTGTGGGAAAGCTTAGGCCTGGCATTTACCACTTCCACAGAAGATGAGATTAGTCCCGGCAATTGGGAGCCACTGCGCAAGGAGGTACTACAGACTGCGAGTCGCCTCAACATTGGTGGCTATAAAGTGTCTTCTAAGCTGCAGGATTGGCTTATCTCAAGGCAGCGCTATTGGGGCACCCCAATACCCATTGTACACTGCGACAAGTGTGGAACTGTGCCTGTGCCAGAGGACCAGCTGCCAGTAACACTGCCGCCACGTGATGCTGGCAAGGATGGGTTACGCTGCGAGTGTCCCAAGTGTGGTGATGGGCAAGCTCTGCGTGAAACTGATACAATGGACACATTTGTGGATAGTTCCTGGTATTATCTACGTTTCCTGGATGCCAACAATCCCGATCGTATCTTTGATCCTGATCTGGCCAAGAATTTCATGCCTGTAGATTTGTACATAGGCGGCAAGGAGCACGCTGTGCTGCATCTCTACTATGCTCGCTTTATGAACCACTTCTTGCACAGCTGTGGACTGTCTCCCACGAGTGAACCGTTCTCCAGACTGCTCGTACAGGGCATGGTTATGGGACGTTCGTTTCGAGTGAAGGGAAGTGGACGTTATGTACGTGAATCCAAAGTGGAGATTGTGAATGCCAAAAAGAATCAGGCTGTGCTCAAGGAAACCAAAGAAGCTGTTGTCATGGGTTGGGAGAAGATGTCCAAGTCCAAGTTGAATGGCGTGGAACCCGATGACATGTTCAATCAGTACGGCACAGATACAACGCGTCTGATTATTCTCGCTGATGTGGCACCAACATCACATCGCAATTGGTCCAGTGCAAGTAAGTAGAGCTTTTGTCAGTATAGGTATCCATCTAATCTCTACCTCCTCCTCCTTTTTAGCGTTTCCCGGCATACTCAATTGGCAGAAGCGTCTGTGGCTCACGTTGCAGGACTTCCAGGCAGCGCGTGAGGATGCATCTGCAGAGCAGTTGGATACAGGCAGCGATGCGTTTCTGGCCGAGGATGCAAAACTCTTCGATGCACGGAACTTTTATGTCAAAGGCGCCACTTTCAACTATCGTCATGCACATCAATTGAGTGTGGCTATATCTAAAATGCAGGGCCTCACCAACTCACTGAGGGTAAGTAGCCTAAACGAAGCTTTCTCTGTGGTCCTGCACTCACTCTTCTCTTCCTTAGCGTGCTCCCAAGCACATACAGCGACAGGGAAAACAGTTTGAGCGCGCACTGGCAGCACAAATCATTATGCTGGCTCCCATGGCGCCTCACTTTGCCTCCGAGCTGTGGTCAAAATTTGTCTCCATTACTGGTCGCTTGAATGCCGCCAGTGAGGAACTACAATGGTCAGAGGATGTGCTGGCACAACGTTGGCCAGATGTGGATGCAGCGTACCAACTGGACCTCAGCATTAGGGTTAACGGGTTTGAGAACTGTGTCATTAAGGTGCCACGCAATCAGCTGGACAAGGTGAACCATAGCGAAGCACTGGACATTGCCTTCAACACGGAGTCGGTCACATCGTATCTCATTGATAAGAAAATACGCACCACCAACTTTGTATTGTATCCTGGCATTGAGGCGCAGCTCAACATTTATGTGGACAAGGTGCAGAAGACACAGAAGCCAGCGAAGAGCAGCGATGCCAACGAGGTGGAGGCGAAGTAGTTGTTTATAGAGGTTATTGAGATTTCTGTGTATGATTTGGATCCAGTTGGTCGCTGGAGTGACTCCAGAGTTAGCTTTTATTTCTCTGTTATTTAAGTTTAATGTTAAATATATATAAAAATTGGACTAATTTGTTTGTGGCTTGTTGCTTTACAAGATTGGTAATTAGAGATAAATGCCTAAGGTCATAGGAATTACGTTGATGATGTGCAGCAAATTCTCCTCTAAAAAGCGATAAGGACTATAACAAAAACTCTACACACAGGGTTGAAGATCACAGCGCAACTTCAGCCTGCAACCCTATACAAAAACCCAGAACTTTCCTTTCTCACTTTTCACTCACTTCATTATCTCCGCCATGAGATTTCTCAAATAGACATCCAGTTGAGCATAGTCCAGCAGTGTATTCCTTACAATATCCAGAAGCATGCTTGGCCAGAGCGTCTCCAGCTTGTGCAATTTCTCCACAGCATTGCAAGTGTTCTCCAAGAGCAAGGAGAAGTGTTGCCTGCCTCGATCTCTGGCACTGGGCGCCATAGAAACGCCACCAGCATCCCCAGCTGCTGCACCCGCATCGCCTCCTGCTGTCGTTGTCGTGGCCGCGGCCTTCTTCCATTGCAGCGCCTCCTTGCCCACCACCAGGCGCAGTGATTTATTCTCCGCACGCTGTAACCATTCCTTGGGCGACAATTTACTGGCGGTGCAGGTTTCATCAAGTCGCAAACGCGCCAACAGTGGCTGCAACATGCCATCCGGCATGGACCACAGCACCAGATTGGAGAGTCCAGCGTACATGGCGTTGGCTGCCTCCACCTCTGCCTCAGTAATACCCTCGCCATTGAGTTGCTTGAGACCCCAGTGGGAGAGCCTGTAGATGGCATAGGCACGCCAGGCAGGTTTCCCTGTAATCGCATTACCCTCGCCATCAATGACCAGTGATGTCAATCCCTGCAGCTCCGCCAGTGCATTCAGTTGTCCCAGTGTGCCAATATTAGTTTCACGAAATACAAAATGTTCTGCATATGGAAAACGCACCTTAATCCTGCCCAGAATCGACACAATGCTATTGAAATTGATGTAACTGAAGTTGAGGGTGTGCACATCATTCGCCTTGGCAGGATTCCATTGCTTGTCGATGAAACGCAGTGCACCTTGGCCATATATGTTGAGGTATCTTCCACAGATCTCAATGAGGTAATCCCCGCCCTGTTCCCGCTCCCGTTCCGCGGCGGTGGGCTTGCTCACGGTGATGGCTGCAGCGGGAGTGCCAGTGGCGGTAGACGAAGAAGCAATTGAAGCTGTGGAGGAAGCACCTTGACCTGCCTTGCTTTGTGGCGCCACCAGGGAGACCACATTGGCCGAAGATTGATTGGAGGAATTATTGTTGTTGTTAGAGGAAGAGGAGTTTCCATTGCCATTGCCATTGTTGAGCTGCTTGCCACGTCCTGCACTGTTGGAGCTGCTGCTATTGCTGGTGCTGCTGCTGCTGATGGTCTGCGCACGCACCAGACTGCCAGTCATGTACCGCTTGCAGCTGGAGGCATTGCCAGGACGATTCACCTGCAATCCCAGCTGCGTGATGGGTGTCTGTCTTCCACGCTGTTTGCTACCATTGCTGCTCCCTGGACGCGCATTGCTTGCAGCGGGCAGTGGCAGTGTAAGCGTAGTTGTTGCAGGCGTGGGCGTGGCAGGGGCAGGCACAGGAGTGCCAGGTGCAGGTGGCGTCAGTGTCACAGCAGGCGGTGAGGGGGAGCTGCGTGCAGCGGCAGCAGCAGCGCAAGGTGTGCTTCTTCCCCCTCCTCCTCCTGCCACTTCAGCTGCAGGGGCTGGTGGCACGGGAGTGGGGCAAGGCGATGTGGCAGGCGGTAACTTGTTGCAATTCTCATCGATCTGTGGCATCAATGCCTTCACCAGCTGCTGCTGCTGCTGCTCGTTGTCTGTGCTGTAGCAGCTGGAACAGGAGTCCACATTGGGCCCCAAACTGGAGGCCTCCGAGGAGGCATCATCTTCAGCCTCCGGCTTCTTGGCAATTAGCGGCAACTTGAACATTGCCTGCAGCTCAGCCAACTCATCCCGCGGCTGCTGCTGCTGCTCCGCTTGCAGTGTCTCCTGCTCCTCCGTCACCACCGCCTCATTGGATTCATTAATCTTGGCCAGCTCACTGGTACCCAGCTTGCCCTGCTTGCTGGGCCTGCCCAGCGTTTGCTGGGACCTTAGCAGTTCCCAATTGGTGCGCGCATTCGAGATGACCTCCTCCCTGCGACTGCTGTGATAGGCATCCGAGCTGCCATGCGTGGCCTGCGCCAGTTCTTTATGCTGTCGCCAAGCCAGCGCAGCACGACGCACTTGCTCGGTGATGGGCATCTGACTGAGCGATTGCAGTAGTGGCAGATGCGAAACCAAGAAGGAGACACAATCCCCAGCCAAGCTCACCGGATTGTTCTCTATGGTCACCTCCAACAGGCGTGCGGCACGTGCAATGCTCGCCATGTCGTCCACCTTGTGCAGCTCGTTGTGACACAACCAGAGCCGCTCCAGTGCCACCAGATGCTGGAAACCATTGATGCGTCGCAGTTTATTCCGCTTCAGATTCAACTCACGCAGGCATCGCAGCCCCTGGAAATCCTGCGGATTGATTTGCCTGATCTGATTCCCTGCCAGATTGAGGGACTTCAAGTGGGTCAAGCAATTGATGCGATTGCCCAGACTGGTCAGCTTATTCCCATGCAGATCCAGCACACGCAGCGTAGCACTTAGGGATGCCAAGCCTCCAATCTCCTGTATTCGATTCTTGCCCAGCAGCAGCACCGACAGCGCAGGCAGCCCGTCTAGATTGGCAATGCGTTCGATCTGATTATCGTAGAGATCCAGGAAGACCAACTGATGGAAGATGTTGCCATAGCATGCACTAAGACTGAGCTGTTTGTTCTTAATGCTCAGTTGTTCCAGCAGTGGCTCCTCCTCCTCGCCTGTGCCATACAGAGACAACGTGCTGCCCTCGTCGCAGCTCTGAAGATGCTGTGAGCCAGCAAAGCCTGCTCCTCCTCCTGCTCCACCGGCTTGTGCCTTGAGCAGCTGACGGCGTTGCATGAGTTGATGTTGATGCTTCATGGCCTGCAGACTGTTGGACACGAAGCTCTTGGACTTTTCCAGCCCGTAGCGCAGACGCAGTGCCGGCGGCGGCGTCAACTGCGCTTGAGGATAATTAAAGCCACGTTTGGCCAGCTTGGAGCGATTGCCACCACCAGTGATGGGCAAGGCCTGCGTGGTCAAGGGGCTGCCCGAGCAGGGACTACCCGAGTTGGGGGACAGCGGATTGTAGGAGTTGCCCGCGTGACCAGCATTGCTAATGGCGCGTGTGAGACGGGAATGGCCACGAAACATTCCCCGCTGCTCTGCCAGTGCCTTGCTGGAAGCTGCAAAGGAGTGTAAGGATTAAGGCAGGCAGGATTACCTCAGCAAGTCACTTACCATTGCCTTCCCTTGGCGTAGCCTGAGCCACTGCGGCAATCTGTGCTGGCGCTGGTGGCGGCGGCGCTGGCGGCGGTGGTGGCAGCTCCTTGGGTATGTGGAAAGTATTTATCAGATTATGCTGCAGCGAAAGCAGGCGCAGATTGGGCTCCTGCTCGAAGATTGGTATGGCAGTCAGTCCACGGCGATCGTAGTTGATGCGATCGGGCAACTCCTCGCGCTCCTTGGCCAGTCGTTGTATGCGACAGATGCCATTGGGCTGTGGCGTGACTATGGCGCCACTAACCAAGGTGCCTCCGGTGCTGCCCACCAGTGTAGTGGGCGTGGCAGCAGCCGCAACCGCAGTGCCGGCAGCAGCAGCGGAGCCACCACCAGCACCCCCTCCTGCAATGCCCGCTGAGGTTGCTGGTCTGCAGCTATTGGAGGCAGCCGAGGAGGAGGTGGACTTGGAACGTTGCCGCGTGACGGCGCCACGTTGCAAGCGCTGCTGGCTGCGCAGCTGTGCGGCAGCGGCATAGCTGCGCTTTAGTTGACCGGGACCCACTAGCAATTCAGGTTGCTCTCTGTTTGCTCCTCCTCCTCCTGCGCCTCCTCCTGCCCCTTGTGCCACACGCTTCTGCAGCACATTGTGGCTGAGTGTGCTGTGCGAGCGTCCAATAGGACGACGACGTAGACGTTGATTAAAACTAGGAACGAACGGTTCGATTTTCAGCAAAGATGTTTGAGGTAAATAGTTCTGTTGTTGTGGTTGTTGTTGTTGTTGTTGTTGTTGGGGCTGTGCCGGAGCTGCTGCTGCTGCAACTGGGGGCGGTGTCTCGGGTGGCTCATCATACAGCATAGATCTGCCACGACATTTGGCCATTGACATCAGCGTGCGTCGTCTGGCAATGGTTGCCGCAGTCGCCGTCGCTGCTGGCGTCGCAGCTGACGTCCGTGTCGCCTCCACTTTTGTGTTTCATAATCGCTTTTGATGCACAACAGACTCCATGGCAGACAGGGGAATGGATGATGAACTGCAGCAAATCCTTGCCTGCTTTTCTTAGCGTTGCATAATAAGATGTTGGTTGTTGTTGTTGTGGTTGCTTCTTTTTCTTTTTATGTCCTGCAAGGCAGAGTAGAATCCTTATTGAATCCTTTTCCTTGGTGAATCCTATTGTGCCACCTTCTCGCTACTTACCCCACTTGGAGTTGCATCTATTTCTTTGATTATCTAATTTATATATCTTTGTATTCGATTATTTTGCAGTTTGATTTCTCAGTTCGCTCCACACTTGACTGGACTGCTCCTCGAACTGCTGCTTCTCTCCTGGCCTGCACGTCCTTCAGTCTTTTCAGTTATTTTCTGCTCTGTTCTTCTTTTTTGCATTTTTCGCGGCATGTTTTATTAGTTTGTTTATTCGGGTTATACATAGAGAGCTATTTGCGCGGTTGCTATAGACGTGGAAGACCCCAAAGCGACTCCCCACAATAGATAGCCCCTCTCGCTCTGGCACCCCCGCTCTCTCTATGTCTCTCTCCCTCTCTCTTTCCAGCTTTTTCTGTCGCACACAGTTATTACCTGGCCTATTCCTTCGTGATTTCAGCTATTAGTTTGTTTATTTAAAACGCTTTTAGGGCGGCAGTCGAAGCGTCAGACAGACAGACACAGTAAGAAAGGGGGATTGAGAAAGAAAGAGGGAAAGGGAGATGAAGAGAGACAGACAGTCAGTCAGTTGACTTGGCTTCTAAACATACCAAAACATTGCTCGAGCCCTGCATGCATAATCATTCGTGTGCGCTACCTGCAACTGCGAAAGGCATTTGGGACTCGGAAAATAAAGTGGAAGTAAACATAACCTTTAATGCGAAGTTGTTGCCGTGCATTACAAACCATTATGAACTTATCCTTTGCACACTGCACACTCTTTAAGGCAAATAGCGCCCTTGCAGTTCACCTTGGCCGTGTGCAACTTGGAGCGAAGTTTGCTTTGCATTAAAAACATATTTCGTGGTTTATGTGCATTGTTGTTGTTGCTGTTTCAGTTTGATTTGCGTATCTCACTCTGCTCCTCGCACCCACATTGAGAGGCTTTGAGTGAAAGGCACGCACATAATTGGCTGCCATCATAATGGATTCACGTGCCAGTCGACTGTCTGGCAACACTGGCTCTAATGCTTGTTGTTCTTGTTCTTGTTGTGTCTGCATGTATGCATAAGTTAAACGCAGTGTGGGCGAGAGAGAGAGAGAGAGAGGAGAGAGAGAAAGATTCGTCAAGTTTTGGCCCCAAACAATTAGCACGCACGACAGCGTAGTCAAGTCTACGACGCACAGTGGGTGAAAGCGACGATCCATCGATGGTTTATTCAATTTTTACAATAATTATAAGAGTCAGAATTGTTTTGTAATCGATAACTAATTGAATAACAATAAAAATATGTTTACTTTTTCAAATGTTATCGGCTGCCCACTGTGCGTTGCCGGGCTGTGAGAGTGGGAGAATGAAAGGGGCGCGTGAGAGATTTACCGAATGCACGTCAGTTGCCTGCATATGTGTGTGTGTGAGGGGGAGAGGTATAACACCCTGAGGCTGCCTCTGGTGCAAATCACAGACACAGCAACAATTCGAATTTAATTGTTGTCATAAAAAATTGGAATCAAGCAAAGCTGAGTTACTCCTTCTCCTCCTTGTCTTGCTGGCTCCTACTCATGTGCGTGCGTTGGCATTTTATGTGCTCATATTGTGTGAGTGGCAAAATAAACGATAGAGAAGAATGAAAGAGTAGAAGGAAGGAGGTAAGGTGGCGTCAAAAGGAGCAACAGGAGCTGCCTTGGATGTCTGGCTGGACTGTTAATTGCAGTTGCTCCAATGGGTTCAATAACTCCACTCTTGATTGGCAGGCACAGGTAGCACTCAGGTGGCGAGCAGGCCGTGTCTGGTAGTTGGCAGCAGGTTTAAGGCCGACCAAGGTAATTTTTATTGTTGTTCTTCTTGTTGTTATTGTTGTAACGTTCAATGAACTTTTCACGGCGCCTTCAACAAGTGCAAAGTAAAGCTCAAGGATTCGGATTGCATGCAAGACTAATTGTGTGTGCCTGGGAAAGGATTTCTTGGAGGGAGTACGTAGTGTAGTAACTGTAAAGTGAGAGGTATATACTATATGGGTAAACAAATTAAAACCAGACAAAAACTACAGTCGAACGAATCCAACAGTAAAATACCCATCACTCTGTATTAAAAACCTCAAGCACTGCTGCTTTCTCACTCTCACACACATGTGCAGTCAGCACTGCAGAACTTAGGGCGCTCTTCTACTATACTATTCACATTCTCTTTCAGTGCCTCTCATTTTCTCATTCTCAGTTTAAAGTACATCAGCAAAGATTTCCTTTGCGTAAACTGCTCAACTGTTGCGCAACAGTTTTTCAAGTTTAACAACTTATTGCCATAAAAGTTTTCAATTGTTGTTGTGCGTTGCATTCAACGGTTATTTTATGTCATTCTCATTGATAGGCTCGTCTCGACTCCCGTTCGCGTCTTGTCCTTGCAGACTTTTGAGGTTAACCAAAGCTGGTGCGCGCTATTTGCTCGTTTCCTTGTTGTTGCAATTGTTGCTGTTGTTGACATCCTTTTGGGCCATTAATTTTGCAGACTTTTGCATGGTTAAAAGCGCCTGCCTGCCTGCCACTCCCTGTGCGTTGTTGGTTGAAATGTTGCCGTTTCTAGATAAGGAGGAAAAAACAACAACAACAACAACCTGCAGCACAGCAGCTCAACCGGTTTTCCCGCTCATTCTCTCTCACTCACTCTCTTCCTTGTTGTCCCTTGCGCTCTTTGTCAACGCGTCTGTCAACCTTGGCGACATTTTCACTTTCGCTTTTCGCCCTTGTCTTCGCTCGCTCTGGCGCTCATTATCTCAATTCTTGTTGTTGTTTGTTTATTTTTTAATAATTATAGCGCTCTGCTACAATTGTCCCTGACCACACACACACACAAAGAGAGAGAGAGAGACACACAGACACCTTCACACAACGAGTTGATAAATTGCGCGCACAGCAAAGAGCAGAAAAATTGCAGACAAACAGAACATTATCTATGGATATGTGTGTGTGTGTGTGTGTATATGTTTGCGTGTGTGTGGGCTGTGTGTCATCATTAGCTCCTGCTTGGCCCCAGCGCGTGCCTGGCTGAGCAATTTAATCAGCCTGGCAGCGCACAGTAAAAGCTGATAATACCGTTTTGAATAATTTACAGCAAACAGAAACATACACATACACATACACACACATATGCACACATACTTGCACAGCCTGGCACATTGTATTTTTCCGGCTTTATTCATAATTAATAACCAGAGCCACAACAACAACAGCAACTCCATCAACAACAACAACACTTATTGTTTTCACTTTTGCCTTTGCAATACAAAGGCACCTGCGTTTGAGACCATTTTAATTAGATGCGGTGACTTGTTGCGCCTGCAAAGAATCTCGCCCCATACAGCTCAATCTCGGCCGCAACAGAGTCTCGTGTCAAAATCAACGCTGACATTGCCGCAATGTGATGCTTGTGGTTGTTCAGGTGAGACAAAGACGGTGGGAAAGAGAGTAAGTGTGAGGTGGGAGTATCGATAACAAAGTTTGCCGACTAACCGCAGCGGCCAACAACAGAAGCCGTTCGATAATTACACACTTTCCGATAATTACTCGAAGTATATTTTTGGTATGTCACTTAAGTATTGCAAAACAGCACAGGTGAGACAGAGACGGAATGAGAGTGTATGGCGTAGGTTCGATAACAAAGTCTGCCGACTAACCACAACGACCAATAACAGAAGCTGTTCGATAATTGGTTTAAGTATATTATATTTTCGATAAGTATTTTAAATATATTTTTGGTATTTTACTTAAGTATTAAAAAACAACACAGGGCAAGGCAGGTGGCGAATGTATATAAATAACTGAGGTAAAAACTAAAATTAAAATAAGACACACAAATACACGCACGTATCAGCTGACAATGCTGCCGTTTGTTTTGTTTGCATTCAGGCGCAGTAATCGTTTTGATCTGGTCATGTTTAGATTGTTTATCGTTTGCTCATCGCGTTGATCGATTGTGTTGAGTATTTGTGCAACGTGTGCTTCATCAATTGTGCCCTTGAATATCAAAGGATATGGCCATTCATGATAGATCGTGGGTCCGCCGTATTCACGTAAAGTATCAATCAATCGATCCAGACGCTGCACTTCCGCATAGTCATCATTCAGAGATCTCACCTCGTCCAGCAGGGCGGCGACATTGGACTCGAGCACCTGTGAATGGAAATTGAATAAGCCTTAAAATCGCTTAGTTTGCTCGATTTGCTAAGGTGTTCTGGCTCTTGAGTGTCAAATGACACAGTCAGCGTTACGCCCATTGGTAGCCCTCAGTCCGCCATCCCCTCCCCCCCTAACTGAACAAACACCGTTAACATTGCCGTGTGCAGTCGACGTTAAAGTCTCGAATTGCAGCTAAAAAATTATACTATAATGTGGTTCTTTCTCCTCCACCCTACCTGCCACGCCCCTTCTGCCTCACATTAGCAGTCAATTAGCAAACGCTTTGAGCCACGCAAACAAAGCTCATGTCAGAGTGCATGTCAGCGCAGCAGTTGACCCGCCCCCGCACAGGCACAGTGGGGTCAATTGAATACTAGATTAGATTAAAAAGTCTAAAAAAGAGAGCACTTTGGCACTTTTCTGTGCCATCCTGTAGTAGCCCCCGATTTGTAAACAATGTAAACACCTGTGCCACTATATACTATAGTAGGGTATAATATGGCACAGTTCGCCCCCAATAGCACGCTATAATTGCATTAACATGTTCGAAATCTGTGTCGCAACTGTTAACGGACATGCAGAGACTCACAAAGGCGAGAGAAGCGACCCCTCCCAACTAACATTGCCCAAGCATAGGCACAGTGGCCTCTGTTCTCTTCTCTGCGTGGGAGGTGGAAGGCGGCCCAGTGCATTTACGACACATTGATGATAACAACAGACGAAGCTGATAACTAGAGTGGAAAAACTGATAACAGCGCTAAGTGAAAACAGTAAATAAGAAAAGAAAATAAAAATACTTAGCTGGCGGATACCCTTTTGATTGTGAAATGAAAAAATAACAGCAGTAAATAATACAAATAATAATCGTGTATATACATAAAATATTCAGGAATTCAGTTCACAGCGATAATGCATGAAATTCAGGGCAGGTACCGCGTTCCCAACTGACTGATACCCTTTTGATGGTTAAGGAATATTATGTAAATACATGATATAATATATAATGAAAATATATTATATGTATATACGATGATACAGTTCTTACAGATAACAGAAAAAAAGCACTCAACTGGGAGATACCCTTTTGGTTTATAAAATAAATACAATAAAATACAAATAATAATGAAATAATAATATGAAATATTCAGAAATACAGTTGATAGCAAGAACATTGAGATATTTAAGGCTTTTTCTTTGGGATCGCCAAGGAGTATTATTAAATTATATTACATATACGATGATTCAGCTAATATAGATAACACACCAAATTCGGGTCACTATCTCTATCACTGTACTTCGTTTCCTGGAGCTTTTTTAAAATACTCAAGAGATGCTTGCATAACATTATTATAGGGGTCTATTGAATACGAAGTCTGTTGAATACCCAAGTACAGATAGGGAATTCAAGTATCTACGGGCTAAAAACAACAAAAAAAGAGTTCAATTGTCTGTCGTGCTCGTCATATCAGCTGTCGTGAGAGCTTTCAACTAAAAATGCCGTTATTCCCCACTGTCTCTCTTTCCCTCTCTCTCTCCCTCATTCACTGTCGTCGTGTTTCATGAATTATGCACTCGACATTCGACACGATATTACCGACTGTATGTCAAATGCTTTTTAAGCTCTTTTTTTCAATTACCAAAAATTCGATGTGCAAATTAATAACACATTTTAGCACTTGACGTACGCGACCGCGCAAGCTTTCGACACTGTGCAGCAGATGACGACGTTGTTGTTGCACGGCGCTAGTAGTACCATTTACTGTAGACACTGTCGCGGAGTTGGCGTTGGGCGGACCAAGTGGGGGTGGGGCTGGTAACAATGTAGTTGTTTGTGATGTCGTCGTCGTCGTTGTTGTCGTCATGATGCCACAGGTTTTTTCTGTCCGTGCTGCTGCAACAATGACGAACGACAACCACTGTGCCTGCCGCGCAGTTGTCCAATTTAAACAGTTTTTGCCGCGTTTTACATAGCGCTAATTTTATAATTTTTGTACGACGGAACAACACGGACAACAAAAACACAAACACTTTTTTCTCTCTCTCCCTCTTTCTTTCTCGCGTTTTTTTGTGTTGTTGTCTTTCTCTTTTGTTGACTGAATTTGTATCGCGGCCGCTCGGGCGCAGCGCTCGGCGTTGACTGGCAGCGGCCAGTGCGGTTTCAGTACCGGAGAGCGAATATATACGCGGTAAATATAGGGTATACTATATGTATAAATGAATGAGTGAAGTGTAGGTTCCATGCCTGTGGCACTTAGCGCACTTTTTGTTTACGTGCGTCAATCAACAATCAACGGCACCAGAGAGAGAAAAAGAGAGAGAAATGGAATTACCATGAGAATAAAACACCAGAGAGCGAACGAACGAGCGAGCGAGAGAGAGCGAACAAGAAGTGAGAGTGCGAGCGCACTAAGTTAATTTAGCAGCTGCCGCCACAAAATATGCAGTAACTTAAAACAAACTCGACAGCTCACCAACTGCAACTGCAATTTAATTTATTTATTTATTTAATAAGTAACTCAAAAGTTTAAAGCTAATGTACGTTAAATAATTAGCTGTAGTAACGTCTGTTGTGGCCTTTAGCAACTCTGTACTTTCTATGTATTGTAGTTCGAATTCGAGTTCTGCTAAAGCAATGCAGTAATTTAGCGTTGTAATAACTATTTTCAAACACTGCTCAAGCTATCAAAAGTTCGGTAGGAAAAATACTAACGTTCGAAGTATAAAATACCATTGCTGAGAAGAACGATCGCAACAATGTATCGGGTAGATAATTCAAAAGAGAGTTAAGCTATCGATGGTTGGTTAATTAAGAAAATAATAGCAATGAACATTCGATCAATTGAATTTAATATATAACAATTTGTAGACAGTAAAAAAAGGTTGAAATTTAAATTGCATTTCACATAATTATGATAAAAACTTGTATGATTAATCCCTACAGTATAATATTATGTGAGCTATAATCAAATTAAATGTGAATGTAGTATGCAACATTACAGTAATTAATTTCAATTCAATTTTTAACTTTTTACCAAGGTATGCAACGCTTGTGGTATTCATGTGCACGTCGAAGTATGCAATGATTTTTGAGCAGCTCTTTGTATTCCAGCAACAGCATTTTTGATCCTCCCTCCACTCTTGGCTTTCCTGCTTAGCTCCTCCTTGGCTGCTTGGGCCCATTGTTTGCGCCAAAGTCAAACAGAAGCGTCAGCTGCTGCTCCTGCCACTGCTGGCTATTAAAATTTTAATTTTGTGCACCATTTGCCATCGCTGCCATCTTGAACGAGGCGCTCTCCGGCACGTCCAATCAGTTGCCCCGCCCACATCACGAAATCCCATGCAAAGCCCTGGGCTTGAGCGATTATGTTGATGTTGATGCGACGACCCAATCCCGACCCAAGCGAGCTCGACCTGAGCAGAGCCAGTTGCTGCCGCTGCTTACCTGCAGTTGCCGGGACAGTAGCGTCGTAGTCGTCGTCGCTGCTTTCGTCGATAATACGCTCAATTCAATTTGCATATTCAGTTGTCCAATGAAGCGCACACCACACACAAGATCTACTCAAACCTTCCGCAGAGCACGCACTCATTCCCTCTCGCTCTCTTTCGATTCCGGTCCGGTCCAAATAAATGGTTTTTTGCCAGCCTTGTTGGCCACTTGCAAGCCAGAGCAGCACGAGGAGGAGGAGCTGAAGCAGGAACAGGTCGATGAGAAGGAACAGGAGCTGATGCAGCAGTCGGAGCAGGAGGAGCCTCGTCAGCTAACCGAAATGTGCCGCTGACAGCCAGCACAGGGCAGAGCAGGGCACGCATGAACTGCATGAGCAGCCATGGCAACTGCTGTTGCTGCTGGAGCTCACCTGCTGCTGCTTACCTGTTCACCACCTCACCTGCTGTTAGTCCATTACGTTAGCAATTTAACTTGCGCCACGTAAACATGATTATCATCTTAAGTGCAACGTGTGGGTGGTGGCAAGCAACTTCGCAACCCAAACTCCCACACTGACTGTGCGTGCAATTGAAGTCAACGTTGCCAAGCTGATGCGGCAAACATCTGGCATGAGGTTTGGCACCCAGCACAAGCACCGGCACCAGCACCAGCTTAAACTGAAGCTATTAACGCACGCTTTGTTGTTGGCCCCGCAGCTCAATGCATGTCTGGCTGGGCTGCCTGGCTGGTTTAACAACTTGCAATCTGCTTAAAACTGCAATTAATTTAACGGGTTTTTATTTGTTATTGTTCCCTTTCACTGACTGATCCACCTCCTCGTGCTACAGCAGCGTTCCCCAAAATGGCGTGTCCATCTCTAATTGAGCTTGTCAAAGTCAGCTTCAACGAGGCCAAGTGCAAACACATGACGCACATGACCCAAGCGTGGAGAGCAGTTCAAGCAGTTGCCGTTTCACAATTCCCTGCTTCCCTCTTTCCAACTGGTTCCTCAGATGTCACGTACCATGCACCGCCCATGCGTGCGTCGGGCAGGTGGCGCGTCCTTCCGTCGGTCAGTGCAACATATCGAGGCACGCAACAGCAGTCCAAAAGGGGCACCCTGTGCGGCCACCTTGGCTAAAAATTACAACAGCAGCTTGATTAATTTCAGGGCGTGTACTTTCTTAAATTTGTGGGCGTGGCCGGGTTGGCAGCAACACCATTTTAATGTCATTGCTGCGAAATGAAGAGGGCTGGCAAGTCAGACATAAAGAGGGTGCACAGAGAAAAAAACGGAAACGATAATTGAAATTGCAATGCCTATAATAAGATATGCAAGGCACAGCAACTGACAGTCGTTATAAGGTTATAATTTACATAAATTTATACTGTACAGCTATAAGGTATATATTAATTTATTCTATTAACGTAATTTTTAATTTTTATTTAATTCTTGTCAATAGTGACACTCACTTTCACTTCTTTCGTCTTCCAATACTTTCCCTTTCGCAAAAGTTGTCGATAGAGCTATCGATAATTGGGTGATATGTAGTGTGCATTCACTATGGTCACACTTATATATATTTATTAATTATTTATTTTATGTCAACTAGTGGAAGGCGAGTCATAGGTAAAGGAAACAATTGGATTGAACTTTAATTATTTAATTCGTTTATTAAATAAGTTAAAAATTGAAAATAATAGAAAAATATGCAATTCACTGTATATTGTTTAAAATAGTAACTTTGTATATCTTTATTTTTGTATTATCATAATTCATATTATATTTTGTATGTTTATACATATAATTCTCCCTTATCTTTTACAGGATATTCTTCAGTCGTTGCCCAGGAAATAAAACATTTTTTCCTATGAGGTTTTGAGTGCAACTGAAGGCACAAAGCTGACAGACTGGACGGACTTATGAAAGCAGCACAACTACAATTGCACTATGAAAAAAAACAGAGAGAGACAGATACACCCACACATACACACACACACTGGCACCCAGGCTGAGAGATGAACTCATACTCAAATTAAGGACCTTACAAAGTAGCGTTGACAAACCCATTATCAGAAAAACAAACCGGAGATTAACTTGGCAAAATGTCTGCAGACACCATAAAAAACCCCAAAGAGAGAAAGAGAGAGAGCAACTGAGTGACATGTAGAGCTAGAGAATGAGAGAGTGTGTGTGAGTGAGAAAACAACAGCTGGAAATCCACTAGAACAGGCAGATGCTGAATAAAATATGAACAGTGCAGAGGGAGACGAGACGTGAGAGAGAGACATGTTGAAGAAAGAGAGAGATGAAGAGAGAGACAGAGAGAGCTCATGCAGAGGAGACGCATATGGTGTGGCAGGACTGTAAAAGTGACACATGAGCGTAATAACAGCTAAGACCTTGCTAAGCATCAGGCAGTCAACAACCACTTGCCGAAGCCGCAGCAGGGGGGCAGGGGGCAGGTTCAGCCGGACAACCCCCTTTTTGGGAAAGAGCTGCCGCTGCTGCTGCTGCTGTCTCTGCCTCTGCCTCTGCCTGCACTCAACGTGATTACAAATTATACCGTCTGAGCAATCGCCGGCAGTTCTGTGTGCAGGAGGCGGGTCTCAAAACACCGCCCATAGGAAATATAATTCCACAATTCGAGTCAGAGTCAGAGTGTCGTTGCCGGGCAGAGAGAGAGAGCGACGCGTCTGGCGTCTGTCCTTCTGGACGTAGTCAGATTTTGGTGCACGCATTGCCACGCCGTGGTGGTTGGCCAGACATGGACAGACTGACTTGCAACTGGTTGGTTGTCGCTTGGTTGGCTGTGCTGCCTCTGCATGCTCCCCCTCCTCTTCCTCACTCTGTTGCCGACGGCCGCTTCCGCTCGACGCTTAGATAATTTTGTTAGCTTTTACTCCTTCTTGTTGTTGTTGTTGTGACAATAACTTAATTATGCATTGGATGCAAATTACTTGAAATGTTTTTGCCGCTACCTTTCAAAATGGCTGCCGACGCAGCAGCTGCGAGCCAACACGGTTTTCGTTGACATCCTAAAAGCTGCAATGCAATTTTACGGCCAAATGAATTTTGAAGTTTATTCGAAAGAGTTGTATGTGCGTTTACCCCTCTTAAAACATACAAATAAATGCAGTTTATTACTCATTAATAAAGCTGGATGCTTTTACCCCACTCCCCCTCACTCCTACACTAAATGAAGCCATTTAAACAACTGATGATTCAATCTATCTGTCTCCTACTTTGCTTTACAGCCAAAATAACTGCCAAATAATGTCACTGCACAACCATATTTTACCACTACACACACACACAAACACACACACACAGAGAGAGAGCTGTAAACATAGTCCAAATAGCATTTCGTTATTTTTATAGCCACTAGCGGAGTCAGGCACGTGGCGCGGAATGTGTCGGCAAGGCGGCAAGGTCAAGGCAAAGTAACCCATTGCTCAGCTCAACCACACACACACACACACACACCCTTGCAGAGCTAAATCCTTTTTGATTAAATTCAATGTTTTATATCCAATTGGAGGATGGGGCGGACTTTGCCATAGTCTTTCGGTCATGTTAACATTTTATATCTCTTTGAAACGCATTTTTCTTCAACACAAAACCGTTTTTTGCTCATTTTACCCACGCAACAACACACACACAGAGACACCCAGAGACATAAAACAAAATGGCCACTGTCAGAGAGAAAGAATAGATTGAAGTGTAATCATGGTTTTGAACTGGCTCCTCTCGGTCATACATTTAATCCAAGCAAACGTAGCAAAACACAAAATGGCCAACGAAATGAGTGGGGAGTGAGGAGGTTAAGTTTACCCACGGCTGAAGAGTCAAATATAGTATAAAACAAAAGACATTGTAATTGGAAGAAGAGGTGGTCTCTCGTCGTCTCTCCTCGCTCTAGGTGGGTTCTCTCTAGATGGAAAAGTTCTTCGCCTGCTCGTGCGGCGCTGCTTATTCCGCTTGACTGATTGAGGCGTCTTTGTCTCTGCCACAGCCGCAGCGACAAGCAGGAAGTGCCCTCGAGTATGTGCACCACACTCCCTCTTAGACTGTGTGTGCTTGAATGTGTGTGTGTTATCTAAGTTTGTTTGAATAAACTTAAGCGAATGTTTTGTAAGAAGATTTCCTTTATTGCCAGAGAGAGAGTGACTTGGCTCTGGTTTACAACTACATGTGATACGTAGTCCTAAGCCTGGTCCTGCTACGTACTCCTTGCTGCAACTTCACTAGCACTTTGCACACACAGGGAGTAAAGAGGGGAGAGCGAGAGAGAGAGGGGGTCACTTACTCGGGGTCGTACATACATATATCAACCGCTTCATGTGGCACATTCGTATCATTGACTAGCTTTTTGTGTGGCGTGTCGCCGCATCGACGAAGCCTTTTCAAGTTCACTTTGCATGCTGAAGGACGATTTGCTCTTGGCTCCAGCTTGAACTTCTGGCCACAGCTTCGATTTGCTACTAGTCCTGTCTCGGTCTCGGTATCGCTCTGTCTCGGTTTGGTTTTCTCTAATGCCACATAATGCCAATTCGCTTGTAAACCATACAAGTTGTGGGCGGCACAGGGCGGGGCAATGCGGTGCGGGGGGCAGAACACAGACTGCAGTCGGACTGTATCATAATAAAACGTGTAATTTCCCCCAATTCAACAGCAACGGGCACAGGACAAACAAACAAACAAAGGCTTAAGTCCTTTCTCTGTCCCTCTCTCTGTTTCTCTTTCTGTGTCTGTCTGTTTAGCTTCGATTTTGAAATAATATTTAATGACCGTAAAATTATATAGTATGCTAAACTCTCCCCCTCTCTCTCTCTTGTCCTTTCCCTCTCCTTCCCCTTCCTTTGCTTTCCCGATTTGTGTATTTCTGTTTTGGGGGGCCAAAGCTTTTAGTTTTAATGTGCAAACTCTGGCGCAATAATCATATTGTGGTCTGTTGGTTAAACAGTATCAAATCGAATCGGAATACTTAAGCTGATTAGCAATGAGATATAGCATAAGAGAGGGACTTTAAGTGGGCCTAGAATGGGGTCTATTGCTAATTGGCGTTGCCTCACTCCAAGTCTAATTGAGCACATATTAATTGTTACATGAAGCATCAAGAATGATACTATTATTGTATACTATATCTATGTCATAATAGGCAGCAATTGAAACCTAGTTCAATCCCTGCTCTTTCCCCCCTTCATGCCATAAGGAATTCCACTTGTTCTACTGCTTGTTGTTGTTTGTTTTGCCACACTTTATATCATATAGCGTATATATAATATTCAGTGCACACACATCGGACAGACTCTTAAAAGTGGCCATAAAGCAAATTGTGAAAAATTATTGTGTATATAAAATTTAATGACATGTCAAAAAGGATATCCGGCATACGGCTCTGTTGCTCTGCTCTGTGGCTCCTTGTCACAAATGCTGCATGGGGAGGGCAGTAGGAGAGGGAGAGGGGTGGGGAGGTGCCACAAAAGACTGGGCGTCGCTGACACAGCGTCAACGTCGTCGTCGTCGACGTCGTCGTAGTCCTGCCTGGGATATGTAATGTGCTGTAAGTCCTGTTACGTATATAGCGCACTGACAATTTTAGTTTAGTTGTTGTCGTTGGTATTTACTCCTTGCAAGCACACACACACACATGAAGACAGGCAGTCAGAGACAGTCACAATACCAACACAAACATAATCAAGCACAACTTTATTATTTCGTCGAACAACAACAACAACAGTTTCATGTGAAATACTTTTATGCCCCCTTTCTTCCTGCCTCACTCCTCCCCTTCTGCTCCCTTCCTACATTTCACTGTGGTCGTTATGGCCTGTCATCATTACGCCTTGGCCGGTTTTCTGTTGTGGCCATGTGCGGGCGAGCTGCACATTTTATAGTTTTTGAAAAAGTCACAAAAATGTCAATTGCTCTTGTCATGTGCGGCCAGCCCCCGCCACGACACCACCATGCCACAACGCCAAATGGCATTGAATAAATTATATTGTGGCCCCGTAAAGTTGCCTCCGTTCTCTGCTGCTGCACACACACACACATCGACGTCCTGTGCATGTCCGGGGCTTACTTAGTAATGCGAGAGCACCCAAAAATAGCGCAAGGCGCATCCGTTGCAGCATCAGCAGTAACATCTTTCTTTTTCCTCTTCTTCTTCTACTTTTATTTGCATGTGCGATAGAGATAGCTAATCAGCGCGCTGAGCTGGTCAAAATTGATTTTGGGGTGCCCCAAATTGCAAGTAAGTAATAGACGAGTAAGTTCTGTTTCTGGCAGGGGAAGGGATGCTTATTAGATCACCCTCGTTGGTATTCCGCATTCTGATAATGGCGCCATAAATGCTAAATTATGGCAGCAAAACAACAGCAAAGCAACAACAAAGAGAACTATGAGAAAAAACTGAAAAACAGACAACGCACAACTTGAGTTTTTGAACTTGGACCTTTTGAATTTTAATCAAGCTAAATATGAAAGCAGTTGGTACACGCAGCACATTACGAGTGTTATAAGTATTAATACCCTAACTGAGAGTGCTATGAGTTTGTGAACAAACTGGGGAACTTAACGATGTACATGCAAACTATCTGTGGTAACTGCGATGCATCGCGAACACGTTCCGGATATCGATAACTAAGTCGATGACAGATCAGCTGCAATCGAGCTAGAACACACACCACTAAGAAAGCGACGCACCACCAGAAGCGTATTACATTCACGAGATAAAATGTACAACTGTAGAATATCACTTGTTACTTAATTCCACAAATCTATTTTTGTTAATTTTTCTAGACTATGAGTTTTAGTATCTTAACTCAACCTAATATGTTCAGTTTAAGAACTGTACTCAGAGTACGTTAGAGGGTGCTTCAACTTAGGGAATAAACAGGCAAGTTATATCACATAAATATGACCTAAATTATATATAATATTAGCTCAACTAAAAATCTTTTAGTAAAAATGGTCTCTTTTTAAGCTATACTTAAAATATTCGAATTTAAAAATATCTTTATAAAGTTTTTCACTTTCATATCTAAAACAAAGTACTTTGCAGGCTATAAAACCTACAAAAACTTTCGCAAATAATACCAGTCTATGTTTATGGCATTATAACTCCTACAATTTCTAGCCAGAACTTAGCTAAATATGATCGCTTTTTGAATAACACTAAATGTTCATACTTTATGTTTTATTGACAGTTTGGTAAACTTTTTTCGTTATCAAGATGACCAACAAAGTGCTATAGAGAGTATAAAATCTTCAACATCATTCGAAAATAATGCCAGACGATTTTCATGGCACTGTTTATGTAGTCAAGTTGAGAACATGCCGGACGCTTCTTGGTGCTGCCCCTCCCTAGCGAGGATGTGTTAATGTGCCACGCTTGAATGGCGCATAAATTTCTTTATGTGGTTTTTTATGCTCTTCCATTTGTCTAACTGGGGTGACTTTCACTTCTCCGGTTTGTCTGTCTCCGTGAGACGGACACTCGACCCTCGCGCACGCTTTGGCTTTTGGCAGTAATTGAAAATATTTGAAATAATTCATAAAATTTTATGTGATTTCCTCTTTGAACTTCGCATAAATATCGCATATTTTTTTGTCGGTTGTGGCCAAGGCCATTAAAATAGTTGCCCCTCTTGAGATCTGTGAAGTTATCGGCCATGTATAATTTAGCGCAGATAATTGTTTTAACGATGTCGTAATGTCAACTTGATAGTAAACGTTGATTTACGAGTACACTCACAATTCGTATTTGCGCAATCTTGCTCTGATTTTTGCAAGTGCAGCGAGTCGCTTCCCTCTAGGGGATTGCCTGGGGCACAATATTCGTACATTCGTTATATCGTACGATACATTTGAATAAGCCCGTAACCCGTTTCTTTTTTGGCATCGTATGATTTATGTGAGCAAAGCGAGAAACAAACAAAATATGCGCTGCCTACCGCGAAGCCACCTGAGCAGGAGTAGAGAGATAGAGAGAGCAGGGGGATGTGTGTGTGTGTCCCTGCAAACCACTTGAAAATACAGTTAAATAAGTTGTCTAACCACACATTAAACCAATTTGGCGTCTGCCTGGCACCTTCGTGCTGTGTGTGTGCTGTGCTCTGTTTTTCGGCACGCCCACAACACAAGCTACTCCTGGTTGGCCATAAATCATAGCTAGCTAGGGCTCTCTGTCCATGTATGTGACTACTTTAGCTAGGGGATCGATAAATTATTATTAGTTGGGCGGACGGACAGACGGATGAACGGAGAGGGGTAATGGAGGTACGGGGATTGGACAGCCGGTTGTCGGACCGTTTGCAGTACGGGTCCAGAGAGCCGTTTAGGGGCGCGTGCAAAGGAAGTTGTTAGACCCGAAAGGCGCACTGACCGAAATCCTTGGCGCTGCGGTTCAAATGCCTTTTAACTTAACAACTTTTTCTGCCAACACCAAACAACACAAGCACACACACGCAGACACACACACACACACACACACATACTGCCACACACAAATCAATGGCGGACTTTGTCCCTGTTCGTACTGTTGTTTGGGGCTTTTTGCTCTTGCAGTGGCCAAACCCTTGAATGTTGTGTGTAAAGTGGACTTGACATGAGATTAACATCTTCAAAAGCATAGCTTAAAGTATTTGTTAGAGTTCGCTGAAGTTCCCCCTTTTCCTTTGCCTTCCCCTTTCCAGCCATCGCCGGTTAAGGTGCGGTGTCCGGGTGACCGAACCGAGGTCGGGGTCGAGTCCTTTCTGCCGGCTTCGTCTTTGGATAATTGCGTTCTTGTGCGCTGAGCCATGAGCTTAACTGTTGCTGTCATAACTAAGCGAAAAGGTATACAATTTATGAAAACGTCGAGAACTCCACCACTTCCAGCACTGCCACGAGTGCCTAATGCTAGCCGGACAGGTGGGCCACAACGTTGGAACAAAGAAAGAAAGTGCCAGGCGCGTGTATATTATAACAATTTTCGTTGGATTTATTTTGTTGATTTCAATCGTTAAATAATGGCAAAAACAGGATTGTTACTTACGACCTACGAGCGTATGGTGGGGGAGGGATAAATGGTTCTAATCGTATACAAGCAGGTACCAGATTGCGCGCTTACAGGGCACGACGATGACGCAGCTTCAAGCGACGGACAGTCTTGTATTGGTAGCCGTCATCGCCGAGAACAGCAGAGTCCTGGGCGACCTCTTCGACTGGAGCATCCTCAGCGACTTCCTCTGCAGGGGGCAGGTACTCGTTGGCGATCTCGGAGAACTCACGACGCTGACGGTACTTCAGGCGACGCACGGTCTTGTATTGGTAACCATCAGCAGCGAGAACAGCGGAGTCCTGGCTGGCTTCCTCAACTGGGGCTTCTTCGACTGCGACTTCCTCGGTAGCGGCTTCCTCTGCAGGGGGCAGGTAGTCGTTGGCGA
This sequence comes from Zaprionus indianus, assembly GCA_018904595.1. Taxonomy (NCBI): domain Eukaryota; kingdom Metazoa; phylum Arthropoda; class Insecta; order Diptera; family Drosophilidae; genus Zaprionus; species Zaprionus indianus. Next base: position 4,200,399 of record JAEIHA010000140.1, read on the forward strand.
TCTCGGAGACATCACGACGCTGACGGTATTTCAGACGACGGACGGTCTTGTATTGGTAACCATCAGCAGCGAGAACAGCGGAGTCCTGGCTGGCTTCCTCAACGGGGGCTTCTTCAACTGCAACTTCCTCGGTAGCGGCTTCCTCTGCAGGGGGCAGGTAGTCGTTGGCGATCTCGGAAACATCACGACGTTGACGGTACTTCAGACGACGGACGGTCTTGTATTGGTAACCATCAGCAGCAAGAACAGCGGAGTCCTGGCTGGCTTCCTCAACTGGGGCTTCTTCGACTGCGACTTCCTCGGTAGCGGCTTCCTCTGCAGGGGGCAGGTAGTCGTTGGCGATCTCGGAGACATCACGACGCTGACGGTACTTCAGACGACGGACGGTCTTGTATTGGTAACCATCAGCAGCAAGAACAGCGGAGTCCTGGCTGGCTTCCTCAACTGGGGCTTCTTCGACTGCGACTTCCTCGGTAGCGGCTTCCTCTGCAGGGGGCAGGTAGTCGTTGGCGATCTCGGAAACATCACGACGTTGACGGTACTTCAGACGACGGACGGTCTTGTATTGGTAACCATCAGCAGCGAGAACAGCGGAGTCCTGGCTGGCTTCCTCAACGGGGGCTTCTTCGACTGCGACTTCCTCGGTAGCGGCTTCCTCTGCAGGGGGCAGGTAGTCGTTGGCGATCTCGGAGACATCACGACGCTGACGGTACTTCAGACGACGGACGGTCTTGTATTGGTAACCATCAGCAGCAAGAACAGCGGAGTCCTGGCTGGCTTCCTCAACTGGGGCTTCTTCGACTGCGACTTCCTCGGTAGCGGCTTCCTCTGCAGGGGGCAGGTAGTCGTTGGCGATCTCGGAGACATCACGACGCTGACGGTACTTCAGGCGACGCACGGTCTTGTATTGGTAACCATCAGCAGCGAGAACAGCGGAGTCCTGGCTGGCTTCCTCAACTGGGGCTTCTTCGACTGCGACTTCCTCGGTAGCGGCTTCCTCTGCAGGGGGCAGGTAGTCGTTGGCGATCTCGGAGACATCACGACGCTGACGGTACTTCAGGCGACGCACGGTCTTGTATTGGTAACCATCAGCAGCGAGAACAGCGGAGTCCTGGCTGGCTTCCTCAACTGGGGCTTCTTTGACTGCGACTTCCTCGGTAGCGGCTTCCTCTGCAGGGGGCAGGTAGTCGTTGGCGATCTCGGAGACATCACGACGCTGACGGTACTTCAGACGACGGACGGTCTTGTACTGGTATCCATCAGCAGCGAGAACAGCAGAGTCCTGAGAGGCTTCCTCAACGGGGGCTTCTTCAACAGGGGCTTCAGCAGCAACCTCCTCTGCGGGGGGCAGGTAGTCGTTGGCGATCTCCGAGACATCACGACGCTGACGGTACTTCAGGCGACGCACGGTCTTGTATTGGTAACCATCAGCAGCAAGAACAGCGGAGTCTTGGCTGGCTTCCTCGACCGGGGCTTCTTCAACTGCGACTTCCTCGGCAGCGGCTTCCTCTGCAGGGGGCAGGTAGTCGTTGGCGATCTCGGAGACATCACGGCGCTGACGGTACTTCAGGCGACGCACAGTCTTGTAACGGTAACCATCATCTCCCACAGCTGCGGAGTCTTGGGCGGCATCCTCAAGAGGTGCACCGACACCAACTTCCTCCAGTGGGGGGATATACTCATTCACGATCTCCGACACATCGCGACGGTGCCTGGCTTGTTCGACAGGAATCACTGCAGCCGTCGCTGCGGCAATGAAAATGCACGCAATGAATAGTTTCTGCAATGAAATTCGAGGGTCTAAGTAGTAAATCCTGGTTGGCCGGTGTGTCCTGTGCTACCTACCATATTGGTATAGATCTCCAAGCTAATTGTATTATCGATGGAATCTATGGGTCGAATGATTAATAGTCGCAATTTGTCGGCATATTTATACGCTTTAATGTTTGCTGTGCCGGGCGCACACATAAACCAAACAATGACCAACACTTTGTTTGCCCCAACAAACAGCAACAATAACAATAACAAGTCTAACCCAGCAACAGAGAGAGAGATGGAGATGCTGAGAGCTGAGCTGAGCTCTACCTGGTCATTAAAGACATGCGGAGCATTTGCAAGCGAAAAAGCGCGCACATGCTGCCACTTAGGCCCTCAAGTACCCATGCCGCTATCCCCTGTCACCCTCCCACACACCCCTCGTGCGTCTGAGGCGCCACCAAGTCGCGGATATCATCTCGCAGCAAAGCCGGTTCGGAATACGGCAGAGTGCGGAACTAAAAGCGTTATTTCGCTTTCATTTGGGTATCGTTATTCCATTTCGGTGCGTTCGAATGTTTCACGGTCAAGATATGAATACTATACATGTCGCTATACACAACACGATGCTATAATAACATTTAATGCAAAAATAAAACACCAAATCCGTATCCGAAATAAAAATAATAACTACTCAACACTTAATGGACAGCAAGTGTTTAAACGTATCGGGCATTATATTAATAGTTGCGCATTCTCAACGATTTCGTTGCGGGTTCCCAAGTGGTTATCGGTAATTTGCGTACTACGTCGATAGGTTTTTTTTTTTCTTTCAAATAGTTCAATGAACTAACCGAAAATTCATTTGGTATCGAAAGGTCGCTTGTGAATGGCTCGTGTGAGTTGGATCGTTTGGCTCGTGTTGAGCTCTGAGTTGAGTTTTTGGTTCTTTTGTTTTGTACGAAGCAGCGATGATATCACGACGTGCTCGACGTACTTACGTATTATCAGCTAATTGAGCAAGCGAGGGATTGCTTTAATGGCCAAAGAAAGAAACTTGGTAATAACTTGCTAGTAAATCCTGTTGGCAATAAGAAACGGGATATCAACGCTTTTACAAGGAAGGAAGGAGTAAAAACAAGTTAGAGAGAGGGAGAATGGTTGGCTATGCAGATACTCAGCAAATGACAAAGTTCTTAATAATATTAAGAGGTATTTTAAGTGCAAAATAAGAATAATTGAATGTTAACAAAGTGTACCTAAGCATTTTATGCAATCACTCATCAAATTTAGTACGCGTGCCTCAATGATTACCTTGGATTGACTACAATGTATGTTTACACAGCTTAAGTAAACCCATTTAGAGGTTTTTATAGCTACAGGGTATAACAAGAGCTTACAACTTGCGCTTTATACCATGTACAATGCGTTGCCGAAAAAGTTTTGCTATGAAATTCATAAACTTGGCAAAACAAGCAGCCTGGCGGCAGTCTAGGCTCCTCCACCCTCCATCCCATGATGCCTTCTTTCCTTGACTTCTACTACTCTGTCGCGTGAGGGACAGTTGAAACTTTTCACAAATCATATGCATATGATGTCGTGCCACTGCGACAGATGCACATCTGTTAAGGCAGCACCAGCGCCCCCAAGCGGCCGTACCGAGCAACTAATTAAGCGAGAGTAACGAACAGAGAGGGTCCTGGGCCAAGGTTCTTAGGGGAAGTGTGTCAAGTGCTCGAATGTGGTAAACAAAACAAATGGAGTGTGCAATCTGTCGTAAACAGCCATAAATTCTCTGTAGTCAGTTGAGGCGGCAACTACTACGCTTGCTGGGTGTCATAAAGCGGCTGCGGAGACACCCTGACTAACCCCACATCCACAATGCTAACTCCAACCCCGAGCTTGCCATCTTTATCGCAATCATTCACAGTGCCACTTGTGAAATCTCCAGTGGAAGTAGGAGTGGGAGCTGGTAGAGTTTTCGACAATCTTCTCGGGGCTGAACTGAAGCATGAACAGCCCAATGACACATTCTAATATATATAAACGATGTTTTATGACAATCAATTTGTTACAATTCAATAAACACAACCAGCACACACATGCACTCACACATTGATATACAGGGTGTGTGTGCGTGTATGCTTGTGCTCTCATTTATGTGATTATTTGATTTGTGTTTTGACGTTCGACATTCATACGCTACGCCGACGGCGGCATCGACTCCAAATCAAACCCCAACCATGGCCACATAACGAATTTTATGAACTAGAAAGTATCATTAATTTAATACGCTTACGCATATCCAAACAAATACACATACACATACAGATACACATTCGCATACGCTTATGTAAACACGAACAGCGGGTATCCTGCAGCCGTTAGTTATGCCCATTGTAATGTAAATAAGTGTATGTATGCGTATGCAATCCATAAATAAACATTCGACACAAACACAATAAATGTCAGAAAGTTTCGCCATTATCCATTTCGACAGTTAATGCGACCAGTCCATGTCCTGGACGCGACGACATCCTTTTTCTTGCAAGCATACAGCGCTTAATTATACCCAGTAATGTGACGAATGCAGCGAGGGGTGTAAGACGAGGGGTAATCACTTGAACATGGAGTTACAGATTGAGAGGGACTTTCTTGAAGGTTAATACAAACGAACGGTGTACTGGGTATCTTATTTATATTATACTTTAGACAATCGAACGATTATGATTAAAATAAAGTTAAAACTGTAACTATAAAATATTTAAAATTACATTCAGGCAAATTCGTATTTAAGTTTAAATTCAAATTCAAACATACATATCTTATATTATGATTACAATATGTTTACAATGACAATAAATAAAAAAACTTCTTGAGCTCGTTCATGAAAGCTACAGGGTAACTCCTAGTCAACTACTCTGCTTCAAGGAATGTATACCGTACACTATCCATAGATCAGACCTAAAATGAAATATATTGTTAAAGTTGCTCAAGTAAAGTAATAATAAAGTCATTTAACATCGATTACAGGGTATCTTACAGTCAAATACTCTAGAGCAGCACATGCTTTCTTATTTTAATGATTTTACAGCGCCGTTATGTCCATTCTCCCAGTTCCTGCCACAGTTCCATAGCGCATTCTGCTTACATTTGTAATTCAATTCGCCCCCAGCTCAACAGCGACAGCAGCAGCTCCGGCTCGGGCTCCAGCTCCAGTTCCAGGTTCCGCATAGGGTTCTCTCTCAACGCAACTATTCATGCTCTTCTCTTCGGGGTCTGGTTATTATTTTACATGTTCGCTTGTTCGTCGGTTCACTATAATTTATTAGCAATTTGCATAATTTTCTTTTATAAAGCAGTTGCCGCTGCTTTCATTGTGCCAACTTTTTTGATTTAAATGCCGAACCCCCTCCCGTCCCCACTCCCATCTCTATCAGCTTCCCCCTCATGTCAACTCTTTTTGGCCAATGTTATGCAAATGCTTTGCTCGCATTATCCATAAGGTCTGTTAGTTTACGGCCCTCAGCAGCAGCACCAGCAGCTGGAATAACCACAAGTCATTTGTAGCTGATTATTGCGGGCTGTCAAAGCTATGGGTTGATATATAAGTGCGTATATAGTATATAAGCATATGTACATTATAAATATATTCAAATTATTTGGTGTCTGCGATTATTTCAGGGTTACTCACGAGTTGCTTGAGTAGAAAAGCTTTGCGAGGCAATTTCACGCGCACTTCAAACTTAACTGACATTTTTCAAATAATAACTTTATAGACTAAAGTATAAATATTAAACTAAACTACATATAAGCATATGTATGATCTAAATATATTCAAATGTATTTGGTTAGAATAATTTCAAGGTATAAGTTAAGTAAGAAAGCTTTGCGAGTCAATTTTACGCGTACTTTAAACTTAACTCGAAACTTTTAAGCAAATTTCGCATAGAAACTTAATAAATTAACTTATAAATATAACTCTCAACTCGAATTTTGTATAAAAACTTCATAAATCGACTTATAAATATGCTTGGCTTAACTTGCTGCTGTTTAAACAATTAAAATTTAATCTAAAAAGTTTTCGCACCAAAAGAAAAAAAAATAAAAGATAAGAAGCTAAAAGTGTGTGCGAGACTCTTCGAGCTATCAAATAGCTCATTAAGGGGCCACATGCTGTATACAAGTAAAAGGGGGGGAAGCTAGTGGGGGCAGGAAGGCATAACCGCATCATTACGCAATCTTTAAAAGTAAAAACTAAAGAAGCGCACACAATCTGCGCTTTGTAATCAATTTTTGAAGCAAAATTGCAGACAAACTATTTAAAATACAATTTACTGTAAATCAATTGGGTGGGTTTTTGTAATTAGAGACCAAACCGACTCCCACACACACCCAAACACACACACAGATACAGACACAGAGATTTCATAAACACGCTCAAGTGATTCTGTTAACTTGTGGCAACTTGGGGGCGTGTCGCTGCAACGCCAAACACCCACACAAGACAATGGCCAAGGCAAAGGCATAGCCAGATGTCCGTTTGTCTGTTTGTTTACGCCTGTGTGTGTGTCTGTGTGTTTGTTTGTCGGCCTCCACTGTTTGACTTGAAGGTATTAGAAACTAATTTGTAGAGCAGCCAAAGCAGCAGCAGCAGCAGTAGCTAAAGCTAACAGGATACAAGGCAGCAATTGTTTGCCTGTCTATCTATCTCAGAGGCTTTAGTTTCGGCCCAGTCGTCAGGCTAATGCTCCGTCTCCGTCTCTGACTTCGTTGTCGTTTGGCCTTTTGTCAGGGGCCACAAATGGAAAAAAATAACCAAAAGGCAAACCGAAATCCTTGGACAACAACAACTGCAGGCTCGACTAAATCATATACTCGTCCCAAAGAGTAAGGGAGAGAGAGAGACAACAGAAAAAGGACTCATCTCGTTTTTAAGTCGCTTGCGGCTTAAATTTTCTTAAATGTTGCATTGTCTTTTCTGGCAAAGGCAAAGAGAGGAGGAGGGACGACTCTAGACGGACAGAGCACATGCCAAGTTTTTATGGATTAACTAAACAAGCTCATGAGTAAATATTTTCAAGCATATTTTGGAAAACTTTACAATGAACTTGACGACGCTTCTCGCCTGCCAAACCAACATTTAGGTTTTGCTTCAAGCCCAAACAGAGACCGTAAGACCAACCGACCCAACCCGGACCGACCGACCCAACAGTCTCTACCAGTTCCTTCTTGTCCGACCAACTAAACCAAAACCATAACAATTTAGCGTTGAAAATTTTGAGCAACGCATTGCAAAATGTTGCCTCACACACACGCACACACATGGGCACGCCCTCAAACATACAGATTCATACTACAAGAAGGAGAGTACATACATAGTTTGATGTATATCTGCAAGCTATTCGCACAAATATTTGCCTGGTTTTGTTGTCGAAAATGTTGTCAAAATAAGCAAAAATATGCGTACGTAGCACACACAGTGTTCTCTGGCTCCATTAAAGTTTTCCCCCTCAACATTCATTAAATTATATTCTTGAACATACTTTTTGCTTTGAGAGTTATAGTATACACTGCATAATAAGGCACTTTATGAGAAAAGTAGAACTGAATTTAATGTAAACTAAATGAACGAATGAATGCTGGAAGCTGATCAATTATCATGAACAAAATGTTACTCCCAACGAAAATCTGAAGAGTTATAAGAAAAGTTTAGAGTAGTGAAAATTCAAAAACCAGCATTAAGTGTGTGATTGAGGAATCCCTAGTTATGTACACACAGGCATGCCAAACACTTATTTATGCTGCATTTGTTTTATTTTATAATTTTTAAAAACATATCCAGTCAACAACAAATTGAGGCTCGGATTGCACACGCGAGAGCTATTTGCAGTGCATTTGCATTGATGATTGTTGACATTTAAAGCAAATATAAATACAGTTTCCACTTTTCAGTTTACAGCTTATAAATGTGTGAATTATTATTAATTTTTTTTGCACTATTTTCTTTTTTTTTATGAAATATGCATAATGAAAAAACTGCAATGCGCAATTGCAAATTTGTGTATATTATTAATGTCGTCGTCGTCGTCGATGCGAAAGCGCGTCCGTTGCTCCACTCTTGTCGATTCTCATTATGGGCATTAAATTGTTTGCAGGAAAATACCTTTTGTTAATTTTAATTTAATTTATCATACACTTGCCAAGGGTATTGTTAATATTTTGTCACATTATGCATAAGTAAGCAAAAGATATACGATAATTAATGGCTTAATAATTTTGTATGGTTCTTTCAGTATATAAAGCTGCGGTAACTCCATCGAATTGTTTGTGTACATTTTTTTAGTGTAACCATGTTTTGTTAAAAATAAAATGGTTTGGTATTTCCTGACTGATTGATGTGGACAAGTTTCTAAGTTTAATCGATTACATTGTGAAAGAAACGCTGTTATAAATTCAGCTTAGTACTTTATTGAGTGTATCGGTTCTTCGACTTCTTCTTTCTTCTCCCCGACTTTCTTCTCTTTTTGCTATACTACTTTTTTTTTAACACTTTTGCAAAAGCTAATTTATGATTGCCCAATGCAGCATGTAATTGCATACAAAAGCTTTTAATGATGATCCCCCCGTGTCTGTTTGTTTGTTTGTCAATTGATTATGGTATACATTTTTTATGCATAAAATATACAAATATTTTTTACTGCTGGTGCTGCTTTCAAGGTATTAATTTGCCAATATATTCACAATTCGCCAAGTGCCCTTCCTTCCCGTGACTGACAAATTAGAGATATATTGTCTGCGTATGTTTACTGTATGTGTATACAGAGTATTTGGAATATGTCATTGACTTGACACTCATCAAAGATACTCCGTAATCCCTTGGTTGGACAGTCTTCGTACTCCCTTTGATTCCGGTGGCCAATTAGCGAATGGGAATTAAGTGCTCATTAGGCGTCCGTCAAGTGAGCAAAGGTTGACCGTCGTTGTCGTCGTCGTCGGCCGAGAGGGATTAACGTGGGCGCCGGCATATCTACGCATAATAAAACCCACACAAATTAGTCAAATGTAGCTTAGCCAACTGGCGTAACGTCGTAAACAAAACGCTAAATGCGCTCGGCATGCACAAATGTCGCCAGACTCCGACTCCTTCTGCTGCCTCAATTGTAACGGTAACTTTGGTCGCACGATTAATCGTCGTTGCAAATTGTTGGCACGTTTTCAATTGACAGTAGTGTGCGCGCCGCCCCGGTCTCGACGACGACAATGCTCCCGTGCCCGAGTCAACCCCTAATTTGCACGACAAACCCTCCCGCCACCCTTCGCTTCAGACAACTGACTCCGATGCTGCTGTTGCTCCTGCTGCTACTGTTGCGTGTAAATCACACGGCATTTGCTCTTGGTCTCCTGTTGCATCTTTTACGTGCGTCGTCTCGTTGATCCTGCAGCCATGATACACCGCCAGCCAGGCAGGCAGGCAGCAAGCGTTCCGTATCTGCGCCCCTTCGACTCACGTGTGACAGGCTGTTTTAAAAAGCCGTCCACAACGTGCCACCATCGCCGCCTCTGCCTCTGTCGTTCACCCCTCTCTCGTTTATTTGGGTGTAATTTTTCAAGTCGCGACGTCTTTTGCAGTTGGCCATTAATCACGCGAGCAAAATGCGACACTGCATTCACAGCACAAATAAAGTAAAAAAAATTATATACGGGAAACGTTTTCCATGGACCCATTGTCCGTCTACTGGCGTAATCATACACTAACAACTAAGATTAGTAATAAATTCCGACTAAGCTTAACGTTTGATCTACAATGTAAAAAACTTTCAGTGTAACTTTGTTTTGTTTTGGTATACCATAAATTTCCGCATTGATCGTTATCGATGGTTTAAGAAGGAGGTTCGATTTCTATTTGATCACGCCGATATAACTAGATGTTTTGTGTAGGAGTTTCGATATTTAATTTTACGACGCCGATTAAGAAGATGCTTTCACAAGTATCGATTGCGTTTCGAATGCAACGCGATCTACCGTTGTTTTTTTTTAAAGCATAGTACGCAAATAATTTAGAATTTGTAAGAGTATTTGAATTTCGACTTCTATTGATCAGGTATAACATATTTGTACTTGTAACTTAATCTTAAAGCTGTTCAGTAACTGCGCTGCCGGTGGGGCATGACACAGCACCATCGCATTATGCCTGCCAATAAGCCGCCATCGTCGCCGTCGCTCGTTGACTTTGTTAATAATGATGTTGATGTTGCTGCTCCCGCTGCTGCTGGTGCTGGCTGTTGGCTGTAATCGTCATTCCAGCCGCCCACATGGTCGAACGCATGTCTATTTTTAGCATTGAGGTCACGTGACTGGCATGCCGCCGGCATAACTTCCACCCCCCTTGCCCACATCACTGGCAAATGTCAGCCCTTTGTTTACCCCAATGACAAACTAAGCTAAATGCAATTTGATGCGTGTCATGCACGCCCCGTCGGTATTGGTGAAAATGCGTAGTAATCATTATTTGTGACAATTGATGAGCTAAATCAATTTTTCTTGTCGTTCCTTTTTCAGTCATCCAAATGGAATTGCAACAATTTTCTAAGCGCCCAACGGCTCGCACAGCTCTGACAGTTAATAAATATATGTCACGCATGGCTTTCGATGCACTGCAGCGGAACGCTGCCGTTTCCCATTGCCCGTTCCCCCAGCCCTTCCCATCGTGACACCTGCTAAAGTCCGCAGCGAGCGGCAAATTGCAATGCGCAGCTTAGGCACGTGACAGTGGAGTTGAGCAGTTTGGTCTGGTCGAGCATTTAGAAGGATGTCCCATTCCCACGACTTGTCAGTGGGCTAAGCACACTGCACACACACATATGAATGCAGGTATGTATGCAGCACACCACCCATACGTACCCACACACACATACACACTGGAAAACCACACTCCACTTGCACTCCCAGTATTGGTCAAAGTTGAATGCCTTGTAAATGGTAAATAGGACACCGCAACGCACCGACAGCATTTGACCATTAATCAAATTTCCAATTAATTTGCCACAATTAATTGCTGTGATAATTGTGCAATGCATGTAGATAGGCGCGCGTTGCATGCCCCACTTCACTAGAGAAAGTATTTAATTTACAATATGCAACACACATAATTTTTATTCAGATTTCAAATGTCAAACATATTTGCACAACTCCAATTCATCCATATCCATCGTACAATGTAATTGCTGTAGCGGAAATCTCCAACAAGTTGCAAGATCCTCTTTCAAGCTCCCTATTATATTCAATGTGGCACGTTTAGCTTATTATTATTATATTATGTTTCCTTTTGTAGATACTTGTATAATCAGGTTGAATGATGAGTGCGAGTGCGTTCGTCCTTCGTTTAGATGGGATAATAAATACACAAACCAAGCAGAAGGAGCAGAGCGAGGAATATCAGCTATGGAGGGACGTCTATATATACGTTTCCTTTATAAAGTCGTCGTGCGTATTTGTTGCGCTTTATTAAAAAATGTGCTCAATTCAAGAAATGATGCTGGTTTACCTGCAGCTGGAGCTAGAGCCTGTGCCGGGCTGGAGTTGCCTGGTTGCCTGCCGGTTGCCGTTGGCACTACACACACAGATATCAAATATTATTGAGTGGAACGTAAGGCGAGCCGGGCAGCAGCCGTCCTGGCTGGCTATTGATGGAGTGTCAGCCATGTCTCGTCTCCGTCAACCGTTTCATCGTCAGCGGCTGTTAGCCTAACTCCAATAACCACATTTGCAAGCCAGCAAGCCAGAAGCTTCTCTGACGCAGGAAGCACTAGCAGGTGTAGCTGCAGAAATAGGAGTAGTGAGGCAACAGAGACAGGGGCAGCATGAGCCGACTGTTTGCTGGTTGCCAGGCGCAACCATCGCTGTTTGCCCGTCCCGGCTTCGTCTGTTGCCATTGCCTCCCTGATCCAAAGTTAGTTTATAAACATTTCACGTATACCCAGTGAACGGCGGCAGTGTTGGCGGCGGCGGCAGCACTGTGTGTTGGCCACACAAATGTCCGTGTTGTAAACTTTTATTATTACAGTTTTCCAACGTGTATTTCGTCTTGCGAACAATGTCAGAGAAAAAACAGTATAGAACTCAGCGTTAACAGCAGCAGCATCAAAACCAAACATTTTTCGTTTATTTCATTCTTCCTGCCACGAAAAACCAACGAAATCGTTGGATACGTGTCCCCGATATGACCTCAAAGAAGATCGCTGCCGAGAGGCGTCCCTTCTGTGATACCCGACTGCAAGATACAAACTACCGAAGGAAACGTACCCTGCACGTAAAACGTACCCTATTCGTCTACGAGCCAGCTAAGAAAAGCGAAAAGCGTGAACTCAACGATTGTCCCTTTTTCTCTTTGAAATATGGCTTTGATGAGTTGCCACTGGATCCTATCAAGGACTTCTTGCTGGAAAAGATCTGTATGTATATCATGAAGTTCTTCAAGTTCCATTGATTCATTGCATTTATTTTTAGCCCACATGCAAACGGATACCATTGTTGGACGCTGTAATCGCGAGTTTGACTTTCATGTGTACGATCTGATAAACACAAAGGATGAATATGTCGAATGTGACGATGATAGCCTGCAGGAACTAGAGCTGGAGGATATTGTAATGCCTGAACAGTTTGAAATGCTACGCGATGCTAAGGACCACGCCTTCAATTTTGATAAAACGGGTGAGTAGACTGAGAAGTGTTGAACAACATTTGCGCATTAGGCAAACCATTGTATAAAGGAGAGGGGAAACAAATTGTCCAACAACAACATTTTATGTAATTCAATAAGCAGCAACAACAGCAGCGTTAACTTTACCACAAAAACATAACACTTAATACTTTATTAAATGAGAAAACATGCACACTCATCCCACTTCGCCCCCATCTATAGTGTGCTACATTTCCCCAACTCTCTTCAGCTCGTTGGAAAATTGCTCACCTGTAAACATAAAAATTTCAAACATTATCCTTAAAACATAAAATTTTATAACCAAAAAACAAATGCGTATGACATTTATTTGAATATCCTTTGGGAGTCTACCGGGTCAGAGGCACCAAGGGCAGGAGAGCTGCAAGGGCCAACATGGGCTCTCGTAACATGTTTTTCATAGTATTTTATTTAGTCATGTATTTATATTTATATTTTACTTTTGTTTTCTCGAAGATATAATATACAATTAGAATATGATACAGTTAAAGTCACAAGATCAAAATTATAAAGAAAACTAAAAGGAAAACCTTCCTAATTTCATAACTGTGTTAATGTGTTATAGATAAGCCTATAGTTAATATGCATACAGTTATTGGGAATATTTACAATAGTTAGAGCATCCACTAGTCGCATATGTAATCTTTTTTATGTCATTTTTACCCGTGTTTGTATTCGTGGGGATAAACGGGGTGACTTTGTCGCCTGGCTCTGTGATAAAAATGTTTCATTTTCCGTATAGTTTTTTAATATTTAATATCGGCCATGGATAGATGTGAATGCAAACAAACACACAGAGGGTGGCCCATTTGTATAGTACATATATAGGTTGTATAAGTATGTGCAATATGTGTGTATGATATGGGGCATAAAAGCATGTTGCCGATAAACATTAGCATAAAAATGTGACAAACATCATGATAGCGTGGTGGCACATGGAATTGCTAGGACACGGACAAGGTCCATTGGCAAAATTACCGTTGGGAAATAGGTCCGAAATTCAAATGAAAATTAATTTGAGTTTAATCATTTTAAAAGCGAACTTTGTTACAGTGCATTTATATAAAACAATTTCATATGCTGCCTTTGAGAGAGTGTACGCATAAAAAATATAATGAAAATAACAAGAAAATCAAATATGTAAAATGCGTATGAGAGTACACAGGCAAACAGGCACGCAAACACACACACATGCACAAACAACAAACATTCATGCAGACACACAAAGGTCCTGTACACTGCCCCTTCCTTCAGACATATCAAGTTTATGTGCAAATATTAAATGTCATACCATTTTCATCTTTTATTTTGTTTATATTTTCGCTTGCAGCATGTAATCAATTTCCCTGGATTGACAAATGGATGGCTGGCGGTAATAAATAAATCTTTGTATTTACATAGCGAGCATTATTAAAAATTTGATAAAACACTGATCCGACTCATCTACCAGCACGTCCTAGCGAAGAGGAAGTCTATGAAATGACCAATGAGCTACTTAAAATTTACTGTCATAATCGTGTGCGAATCTTTTACTTTGACTGCGGTACCAAATCCTCACTGTGGACAAATCAATTGAGGCGACAATATGGTGCACCCACGGAGCTGATCGGTGCCTATAATACACCCAAGGCGAGACATCTACGAGTGACGACGCTCAAGAAAGAAGCCAAGAAAAAACCTTTTAAGGCAGGAGATCACTATGAGTTTAGAACACCACAAGGTAAGAAAGAAACGTATGTAATGGTAATCCTATAATTTCCTATATATTTCCTAGAATGCCGCAATGAACTAATGCGCATGGGCAAGATCATTGATGGCATGATAGAGCCTGTGATTCAAAAAGCGAAATATAATACCGAACACGGCAACCTTGTTTATACTGCTACAAAGTCAACTTGTGTAAAAAAAGCACATGAAAATTCTGAAGATGAGGTGAGTTGCACGTACTTTATAAACAGCTTGCAACTTATTTATTAATTTCTTTAATCAGAGTATAGTTTTTGATAAACCGAAAGTTTGTACGCTTAATAAAAAGCGTATTCATCGTAGAGATTTTGCCACGAACGAACAGTTTTTGCAGTGTCTCAAAAAAATGGAAGCCACGTAAGTAAGAAATTGAAAGCAAACTAAACTATATCTAATTAAAATCTTCTATGTAGTCGTTTTCCGTATATGGCTCCGTTGCAGCCAGTGGATCCGGAGGAACAGAAGTTAAAAATGTTGGCTAAATTTCAAAAAAAGTTTGATGAAGCTCAGGCGAAGTTTACTTTCAAAATACAGAAGCGTTATAAATGTTTGATACAAACGGTAAATGGTACAGACAATTTTAATTGATAAAAACAAATCGAAAGAGGGGTCCAGACCAACACATGCTAACAAAAAATGCGATATATTCTTGACTCTTGACGGTTGACTGTTGTGATGTGTTGTCGATGCTGCTGCTGATGGACTCCCTGGTCAGGATCATAAAAAGCACATCAAAAATGAGCACCGACAAACATAAATAACTTTTATGCCTTTGCGTTGGTGGGCATTAGCCTACTCTCATGTCCATATCCGTGTCCAACTCAGTCCGAGAGCTGACAGAGACGGACACATAAAAAATGATAATAATAAACTTAATACAAAGTAAATATGTGTGCGTGAGCGTGCGAGTAAATTAAGCTGGCCAAAGGAAACGTGCTTGTAAAAATTATATAATTCATAGCTCATAAACATTATGAGGCGTCTGTGGCGTGGTCAAAGTTATGAATAACGTGATTAGTTGCGAAAAAACAGGTGGAAAACACCAGAGAGTAAGAGCTGAGAGTGTGAAAGGTGACGATTTGATTATGGTTTTTATGGCTTGTGGGCCGTTAACTCTGTTGCATTTTGCAGATCTAATTAACAGATAGATATAATAGAGTTGAAGTTAATAAGTTCTCTTTTCAACAGATGACCGTGCTGCAACTGGACACATATCCATCTCGCCTGATACGTAAAGCTATACGTCATATCAATCAACGAAATCATATTCTCATGGATGCCTATAGATTCATTTTGCAGGAGGAGGTAAGTTCATGTCAACACGTTCCAACAACTACTCTGTCTACGATGAATGCATCGAGGACTCTCGGGAGCGTCAACATTATTAGCAAACTTAACGCGCGCGCTCAAGAAGTTTTGGCCCCAAAAGTTTGTCAGCAACGAGCACATATTAAACACGCTCCCTGAACGTGGGGATGTCGACAGCTCGTTGTAGCATAGCGGGGGAGTAGAGGGTTTCGGGGTAGCTGGTTCTTGAGAAACGCGTGTTGATGTTTTGACGTGTGCTCTATAGAAACTTTGGCTTGAATATATATAGAGAAGCGTTGTTCAAGTCAAGCGCTTGCCATCAACTGGCAAATCAGTGCAAGCCCAAGTTAATGAGCAACAAGATGTGCCACATTTCCCTGTCCTGTTCAGTGTTTTGCCTGAAGCTGTTGCCAAAACTTTACCTGCCAACTTCACTACCTGCCATGATTCACTGACTAATCAACTCGTTACAGAAATATTGGCCTCATCTGCCGCCGGAAGTTATATTAATGGATTATCTCTTTGTGGGTGAAAGGGCAATACCGCTTGGCATGAGTATTATCATTATCGTTTGTCTTATCGACCTGCAAGAGGATTTTCGTTATTATGTTAAGCGCTCGTTTTTGCGTTATTTACTGCAGTAAGTACACAAGTTTCAAATGATGCCAAGTCATGCATATGTATTTATGTTTTACAGATCTAATATGGAACGTAAAAGACTTCAGTTGGAGCCAGAGCCGCCTGATTTTCCTGTTATGACCATAACGCCACCAGTGCCTTGGCGTTCACGATTGCTGCTTGCCAAGAGTCGCATTGGTGAGGTTCTCATGATTACACATCCCACTGTGCAGGCGTTGAACCTGCTATGGCATCAGCTTTATGGCGATTTGGTTATAGTTGATCTTTCAAAGATATTGTTGACGCAGCGACCTTTAGATGCAGACGTAGTGCAGACCTTTGTCAAGGATAGCTGTGCTCAAGTTAGAGATGTAAGTAAAATTTGAAATTATCCAATTAAATGAGTGATAATAGCATATTTTCTTTAATATCCTCTACAGCTACTGATAAACGACTGGCTACCACGTTGTGCAGATTTAATGGATCTTATGCGTGACAGTTGGAAGAACTTTGTACCCATGTCGGGCAAGTTTTCTGGACGTGCTGATACACTCTTTAAATGTATACATGCACTGATGTCACGCCACCTGGAGAGTATTATCAACAAGAGCCTTGCGTATCTATTTAAAGTTCTCTGTGGCTACAAGGATGGCAATAAGTTTGATCAGTATAATATGCATCATCCCAAATTGCGTCGTCGGCCGCTTTTGGCTCTTACTGTCTCTGTGGTTGGTGCACATTTTGATAATGAACCAATTGACTTTGGACCTGGCATTAGACCGGAAGATAATGTATATGAGTTTGATGCTGATGATGCTGATCCCTTTCAACCTCCACCAGGTCCTCAATATACGGAAGTGGTAAGCGGTTTCCACAATTCACTATATAATCAACTGATGATAACATTGTATATTGTGCATAGCCACCAGATATAGATGACGTAGCACAATTTGAAATGGAACATAGCAACAAGCTGTATATTTATCCGTATATGAGTGAGCTACCGGCTATTATCAGGGATATGTTCAAAGAAATTTTAAGGGTGGGTTTCGAAATACCACGTCTAGAGTTTGTCATGTCAAATGGTGGTAAGTAAAATGGAAATCTTTATTATATCACTTTCAGTTGCGAGCTCTTTATTATTCAATTTACAGTGCAGGAAACCTATGGATTCTTGCAATATATTGACGAAGATCATGTGGACTTTCTAAGTCTGTGCGACCAAGTTGAGGAAATTGTTCGGGTCAATTGGCATGGAGTGAATGTGTATTTAAAACCCATTTACAAGTATTATTACTGCTTGTTTCAAAAGATGATAATGCCCATTGTTGAGAAGATCTATACAGAGCCCATTCTGCCGGAATTGTTGGTGCGTAAGCGATGTATATGTTTATATTTGTATATGTGCGTGTTTGCCTGTGTCTACTACTATTACATCCCTTGGTATACTCACAATGCCTTCGGGCGTTGCGTTGCGTCTCGCCTTGAAATGAATTTAATTATTTATTTCGATTTGATTATACGCAATGATGCGTAGAATTAACATAAAATTTCATTATGCAATATTAATAAACTGCTGACAGACGAAACAGTCTGCCAGACAGTGGGACAGACTAATGGAAAATTGCCAGGCAATTTCTGTAATTGAACAAGTTATGCCAGCGCGCTGCTGAGCCTATACTATATAGAGTTGCAGCACTCTCTACCTCACTCCCCCTTATGATACTTTCAATCTGTATCTCTGACTGTGTATACGCGTATATATGTTATATACATATGTGCCTGGTTTAACCTTTGTTGTTGCCAGTTTGTTGTTGATTTTCTGGTGGAAAATTCGTTTTGAAATTGTTAATTAAACTTTCGTTCGATTGCAAATTTTCGTCTGCTGTCGAGTGCACAAAATTTGCCGTGTCATTTGCTTCCACGTAGTAAGCATCGTAGTAATACGTATTTGGTTAGACAGCTGCACATTAACAACAACAACAACAATGCCGTATGCACTGGGCTGAACTCTCAATTAACCCATTCTTACCTCGCGCAGCTTTCACAGTTCACATTCATTAAGTTTTATGAAACGACCGACAATTCTCGCACTCTTTCCTCCTTTTTTGCGCAATTTATTTAAAATAAAAATTGCTTCCGATTGCGAACGTTGCTGCTGCCAGTTTTTTCATGCATGTAATGCAAGTATGCGCATTGCGCACATATGTATACATTTATATAAATACATACATATATACATATAGTGCATATATGTATGTATGTGTATTTATTGATACATGTATTGTGAGCTATTTTTTTTTATTAAATGCATATTCATTTACGACACGCTCGATCCCACACCATACATATCTCTATCTCCCTCTCTTAGTCTCTCTGTTCTCTTTCGACAACAGGTTGTTCAGGAATTAATGAAAAAATTGAACGCCATCAGCGATACGACCTATTATCTGCGTGATTTCGTACCGTTAAATTTGTTCCTGTTGGATAATCGCCATGTTAAAGAATCGCTGCGCATGTACGTGAGGAGTATCTACGATTTCATAATTGATTTTTACAGAGCACTCAATATAAACGAGAATCGCGCGTAAGTACCCCCGTCCTTTCTGCTTCTTATATCCATAATCATATGGCCCAAACTCCCAAATGAAGTGCAAGTGCATTTAATTTAAAGTTTTTCCTCTTTTTCGCTGACTGCATTGGCAATTCCACTTAATAGATAACTTTTTTCCCTTTTTCTCTCTCTTCTTTAGCATCTGTGAGGAGCTCGAGGAGATGTCGATGAAAGCCGGTGAACGGCCAGAAGAAACACCTGAAGTGGTCGCTCTGCAGAACTACATAGCCGAGTGCCGTGAGTTGCGCATATTCGCCATAAAGGATAATATCAAGCTCGTGCTAAAGCGTGTCGTATTCCTGCTGACACATGCATACCTGACCAGTAAGTGATGAAGACTGTATAGAGCGTGCAGGGTAGGCGATAGAGGTATAGAGAGATGTGTGTAACACAGAGTATGAAGTTTCAGCTGTTTGTGCAGCTGCCAAGTGGTTGGTGCCACCCAGGAGCCGAAGCAGCAACAGAAGCAGCAGTAGCAGGCAACAGAAACAATGGCTGCTGTAGCAGCAGCTTTAGTTTGTTTTAGACAGTTTCCACTGTTTGCCTTTGTGATGGGCGACAGGGGATCCTTGGTAGGGAGAGAGAGAGAGGGAGCAGCGCTTAACATAATTAACCTCAACTAACAAGCTGAGTCTACTAATTGGTTTTATAATTACTTGCGGTGAGACACCAAACATTGAGCTACGCTAAAACCCCGAAAATGCAACTTAATGAGCTTAACAAATTCATGAATGTGTGAAAGTTGCTTTGACAACCGACAAATGCAGACAAACTCACACACACTTACACACTAGTGTCATACACATCAGACAATTGCGATTTATCGTCAAGTGTCGAGTATGTGTATCTTTCAAATAGCTACAATGTGTGCAACTTCTCCGTCTGTCTCCGTGTATTTCTGTCCAACTGTCTGTGTGGCTTTTGTCACACCAAATACAAGTCGCATTTGCAAGGCAGCAGAAGGACAAAGCTTGTCAGTAGAGTTGACAGAGAGCAAGAAGGGTGAGGCGAAGCAGATCAACGCGGCAGAAGAAGATACTCGCACACATAATTAATTAGTTTGCCCGAAAAACGCGCGTAGCCAATTAATTAAGAGTTAAGCACAGTTAATTAAGAACATGCACGACAATGCACACACACATACACACACTGCACACTCACTTCATCTCTCATTTGTCCGTCGTCATCCTACAGGCGATGAAATTCATCTGAATTCCCGCACATTTATACTGCCCGGTGAGCTGGAGGAGGTACTCGATCTGAGCGCTGCCCGTTTGTCTGTGGTGCGTGATAATCTGGAGTTTGCATTACGGTAAGTTTTATGTGAAATCGAGACTACTCTTTGTACGATAATAATCTTTTATCCTGTCAGTGACCGACGTGTACTATTTGATAAACTTCTCATTCAAGAGAAACGTACAATGGATGGTTTTCGTATTCGAGAAATACGCGATAACCCAACGCTGGAGGAGCTGAAGGAACGTGTCGACACGGTAGATGTGCTCTTTATGACAATTGAGGTAAGTAATCTGAAACTGAATCTGAATGGCAATCATAGGTTATTCGAATGTGCATTTGCAGAATCTAAGTCGTGAGGCAAAGGCTATAAACGTGGAGGAGGGATTGCTTCAAATTGATGTCTCCTCCTTTCCATTGCTTGCCGAAATTTGCGAGAGAATGGAACCAATTGAAAAACTATGGAAAACATCGTATGAATTCGAAAAGGATTATCTCATTTGGTAAGCAATGGCAACGCTTAAAACGATTGCAATTATTTTTAGACAAGAACAGGGAGAATGACAGCGATAACGGCAACAACAACAACGACAAGGGTAACAAGGACATTGCTAGGATGTCGGCCAGAGCCTGAGTACCTCTTAGCTCCTTTGGGCACTTGTCGCAAATGACAAAATATTTGAAATTGAAGTGCCAGCCAGAAGAAGGAGGAGTAGTCAGAGCCAGAAGTCTGGCCCAGTGTGCCAGTGAGCTAACCTGCTGGGCATTTGCACTGGCATTGCCGGTGGCGTCTCCGCAATGCAAATGCCAGCAGAAAGTTGACTTGAAGTGCAGCGGAAAATAGCCAGATTTGCGTAGTGGTTGTTGTTGTTTCTCTGGAAAAAAAAACTTTCGACTGTCTGTCGTTTTTGTCCCCTACTCTCTCTCTCTTACTCTCTCTTAGTTCTTCTACTCAACTTTTGTATATTTCTATTTACATCTTTTGCCAGGATGTTCGAGCGTTTCGAATGCCTTAATGCGGATGGTGTGCGGGAGGAGATCGAGACCATGTTCAAGGTAAGTAGTTGCACAAGTCGGAATCGGAAGTTGAAGTTGTCATTGCCTGCTGTAGCTGTTTTTGTAGCTGTTGCTGCCTGCCTGGCGGAAATAAAAACGAGCAGCAGCGAGTTGCAAGCTGCAAGCTGCGCGTGGACAGTGGCAGCAAAGTTTGAGCTGTTGTCGGAACTCTGCTTCTGTTGCTTCTGCTGTGTTGCAGTTGCTCGCTTTTACATTTCCAGTACCATTGGTACTGGCCATGCATGTCTGTTCTTGTCAGTCCCGTGTCGCCAAGTCTCCTCTCTCTTTCTCGTAAGCCAATGTAGCAGCTAAAATGCAACTAAAAACCCCTCAAGCCGCCTCCGGGTCGTTCAGAGAACCGGAAAAAATGCTGCCAGCCGAAAAGTATGCTACGTAGGAAAAAAATGCCAACATATTTGGCGGCAACTTGGGCAGCTAAACGACTAGTGGGTGTGGGTGGGTGTATTAGGCTGCATCCACAGAAAAAAGTGGCACAAAGCTCAAAGCGAAAGGCAGTTGAATTGAATTTTTTGGCACAGCTGAAGCGGCAAAGTGGGGGCAACACAGAGCAAAGCAAGCAATACAAGGCAAAGAGAAGAAAGAAGTAAAGTAGGAGCAGGCAAACCTCGATGGTTTCCCCGCATTCAAAGCTTAGCTAGCTAGCGTACCGCATTTAAGGCTGACTTTAAAAAGTCTACTCCTCTCAAAACATCTCACACGAGCTTGACACTTGACTCACTGCGTTTCTCCTTCCCTTTCGTTCTTCCAGATTATGCACAGGCTGACGCGGACGCTGTCCTACAATCCAATTGCGAAGCGCGCCGCCGAACAGTGTCGCATGAAAATCGAAAAATTCCGCGTCTATTTGCCCATACTGGACTCGATTTGCCAGCATGGTTTGGAGAAGCGTCATTGGGATAAAATATCACACATTCTGGGCCGTCAAGTCAATCCTAAGTTGTATTCTACGCTTAAGGAAATGATTGATATAGATATAATGCGCATATTGCCAGAACTGGAGGAGATTGCAAATGCTGCGGGCAAGGAATATGATCTAAGTTTGGGATTGAGAAATATGCACAACGATTGGAAAGATGTCATGCTTGAGGTGCTACAATATCGCGATTCAGATACGCATATTCTCGCTTCGGTAGATGATATACAAACCCTACTCGATGACCATATAATGCGCACACAGGCAATGAAACGATCACCATTCATTGTTGCTCTGGGCTCCAAGGCGGATGACTGGGAGAATCGTTTGTTGCTTGTACAGAATATCATTGATGCCTGGACAAATGTGCAGCTTACATGGATGTATTTGGAACCTATCTTTAGTTCTGAGGATATTATGCGGCAAATGCCAGTGGAGGGTCGTAACTTTAAGGCTGTTGATAAGGTTTGGCGTAAAATCATGAAGTTTGTACAGAAGGATAAGCACGTAATGGCCGCCACCGAATATCCGGAGATGCATCAAATCTTCGTAAAGGCCATTGAAGATCTAGAGACGGTACAAAAGGGTCTAAATACATATTTGGAACAGAAACGTTTGTTCTTTGCACGTTTCTTCTTTCTGTCCAATGACGAACTGCTCGAGATACTCTCGGAGACAAAAGATCCAATGCGAGTGCAGCCACATTTGCGCAAGTGCTTTGAGGGCGTAAGAAACAAAATATTTTTGTTATATCGTATATGAGTGGTATAGATATTTCATATATTTAATCTTTTCAGATTGGCACATTGACTTTCGATGATAACATGGAAATCACACAAATGATCAGTGATGAAGATGAGCGTGTTAGTCTCGTACGCAAAATCAATCCACAGGCGGCCAACGTATGTTGTTGTTTTCTTTCTTGTTGAATCAGTTACTGATTTCCTTTAATTTTCTTTTATTTTCGTACAGGGCTTGGTTGAAATTTGGTTGAAGGAGGTGGAGTTTGTCATGCTGGACAGCGTGCTGGAGCAAATGAAAGAAGCTTGGGAGGACTACGCACTCGTTGAACGCATTAACTGGGTGGTTTCGTGGCCCGGTCAAGTTGTGCTGGGCATTAGCTGCATGGCCTGGACCTATGAGGTGAGTACATAGCCCACAGACAGAATTCACTGCAAAACCGCAAATACCTCGACCACAAAGGTGCAGCCAGTATTCGCGTAGCGCTGCGCAGTTGGTTCCAACTGTCCTGCTGTCACTCTGCTGCCCCTGACAGTGCGATTAGCCGGGGCAAACAACCAACTAACCAACCTCCTTCTGTCTCCAAAATCATTCCATTCCCGCCATACCCCCCAGGCTGCTCTTTGTGAACGACATTTTTCCTCTTGAGCTTTGAGTCTGTGCTGAGCGCATTTTTCTCTCGCTTTTGCGAAATTGAAAATCATATTTTGCCATTTATTTGCTCTCCTTCTGCACTGCATTTTATATTCCTCTTCTTATACAGGTCGAGGAGGCCATTGAAAAGAAGGAGCTACCCCAATACCTGGAAAAGTCCAACATTCAAATTAGCGACCTTGTGCGTCTTGTTCGTACAGATCTGCAGACAGGAGTGCGCATTGCTGTCGAGGCGCTGATTGTGTTGGATGTGCATGGTAAGTAGATGATGCGATGCACTCTATACCCTTTACATTCTGAACTTGTCTGAGTGTATTCTTGCAGCACGTGATGTGGTAAAGTATCTGGCGGATATGCGTGTGAGTTCTATACAGGACTTTGATTATGTATCGCAATTGCGTTACTATTGGAGAGTGGATGAAAGTGAGTTTTTTGGGGGGTCTCTACTTAAGATAATCTTGCTAGTCTTGCATATTTTACATTTACAGATAATGCCGATTGGGTTTGTGTTGCTATGGTGGTTACTGAGATCAAATACGGCATGGAATACTTGGGCAATTTACCACGCTTGGTTGTGACTCCACTGACAGATCGCTGCTACCGGTGGGTATAACTCCCCCACCCACAAAAACATTCCCACACGCACGACGTATACGTGCAGTATTAATTGACATACACTTGCAAAGCAGCTGAGCCATCAGCCGGCAGGAGCGTCTCTAAAAGTCACGAAAGCCAACGTTTATTGGAAAAATATTTATTTTATTTTAAATTTATTTTCATTTTTGGTGAACACTCACACAAAATACGCAAAAAGAGCTGAAAACCTTTTTGATGTTTAAGCTGCCTATACGACAAACGAAAACAACAACAAAAATAACAAATAATCACAACAGCAACGACAACAAGATGGCACAGCAGTAGCAGCAGGACATAGCCAGGCCGTCGTTGCTGGCAAGCTGGCAGAAAGGACATTTTAATGGGGTTTCCGATAAAACTTTTATATTAAACAAATAAATCAATGTTGGACAGTTTTTCACACACACACACACACTCACACTCCCTCAGCACACACAGCCACATGCATAGTTAAAAAACGAGAGTATAGATATTTGTATATATGGTTGGTTATACCGGAAAAGCTAAAAAATATACAACCAACGTACGCGAAGCTGGCAGCGCTGCCAATATGATAAAAATATGAACTTGCACAGCAAGCAAAAAAAGGGAAAAATATGAAAATGAAAGCAAAGAGGTCGATTTTGAAATACTCTGTAGCAAGAGCTTAGGCTAAAGGTGATTAGAGAGAGTTATACAGAGTTAAAACTGCAGAGGGATCCAAATGAGTAGTTCCTAACAATTGTAGACAAATTATATACCTTATTATTATGAGTGTATTATTTATTATAATAGTTTCATCATAAGACTTAACTACTTCACTGTAGGCACACTTGAATACTCTGTTATATATGCAGCCCTCCCGTTGATAACCGTTAATATATACACACTTTATAGCATCCCTTTTAACAAGTCTATATATTACTTTAAACCTTTTTTGTCGCAATCGTTTAATGGGTACAGGGTATAGGAGCTACTGCTGTCCCCTTGCATGACCGGCACAAAAAATACCCATAAATGACAATTTTTTAAACGGCAAGGCAACCTCGAGAAGTGTTCAAAAGGAAAGAAAAAAAATAGATATAAAAAACATGCTTTCGCCCAGTGCAACTTTCAACTTCTCATATGAACATATAGTATAACTGTAAACATAATTTTCTCTCATAATCTCATCGACAGAACTCTGATGGGCGCTTTGAAATTATGTCTGGGCGGTGCACCTGAAGGACCTGCGGGTACTGGCAAAACAGAAACCTGCAAGGATTTGGCCAAGGCAGTGGCCAAGAAATGTGTTGTCTTCAATTGCTCCGATGGATTGGACTACAAAGCGCTGGGCAAGTTCTTCAAGGTGAGTGAGTAAGCGAACGAGTGATGGAGTACAGGTTTCTGGATACAGTTCTAGAGAATTGCGACGCGCTGTCTGCAGCGACGCTGCTAATTGATGGCCCACTGTTGGTCAACAACATTAATCAAGCAAAGAACCTGTCCTAGGCAACGAACGAACGGCACGCGCAGCAATGATGACTTTCAGTACATACATAGAAACAGATACAGAAATACAGCTGCGCGGCAGCAACAAAGATACAGATACAGATATATTAGTGTTGCTCGTGTCCAGACACAGTGGAGCCAACGTCGTTGTCGCTCTGGATGAGTTCGCCTTAGGTACAGAGACAGTCGAGTAGGCAGTCAGGCAGGCAGCCAGACAGATGTGTTTATCCACGAGTCGAGTATTGAAATTTATGCAGTTCCCTGGACTAACTAATTAGGC
Source organism: Zaprionus indianus (assembly GCA_018904595.1). Taxonomy (NCBI): domain Eukaryota; kingdom Metazoa; phylum Arthropoda; class Insecta; order Diptera; family Drosophilidae; genus Zaprionus; species Zaprionus indianus. The sequence goes on from JAEIHA010000140.1 coordinate 4,226,188, forward strand.
TGTTTGTGAAAGTAATCGCCGTGGCGACTAGTTGAACTGGGCCATATGAGCAACTGCCAAGCCATATAAGCAGTATAGAGCGGGGCACTGTCGAGTGTGTGTGCGCTCACTTCTCTCACACATCTATGCAAATTTTTATTATCAGGTCGTTAACCGTTCTCTTTTACAAACACACACCACTCACACACACGCGCACATCTTAAGTGGGTGTTGTAGTAGAAATTTATGCGTGTTTTTGGCTCTAATCGCTTAATTCGCTAGCACAGCTAATTGCATAATAGTTTTAAGCTCCACTTCTGGGGATTGTGTGGTTGATGGCATTGTCGGGGCCTCACATAGAGAGAGGATGAGAAGATGAGCTGGCAGAGCGTTAATTTGCATGCGATTTGCAATTAATGGCAAAGCTACGACGTCGTCGTCGGAATAACGACAACAAAAGAAGCGATAGCAACTAGAGAGACACTCTCAAGAACCCCTCGAACCCGAAACGAACTGAGCATTTCAACGTTCCGAGTTTCGATTTAGATTAATGAATTTGTTTTAGTGCCGAAGCGTGTTGCCAACGTTCTGTTCATTTATTGCCATTTATTCACTTTAAGCTAATCATTTTGTGTTTTTTCTTTATTGTTTTTTATTGCTGTGTCTAGTTTTAGAAAGTAGTTTCGGTGTTAGCCAATGTTCCCATGTTGCCATACTGATTATTTCTCTACCTTTCCTTCTCCACACTCGCTTCCTCCCACGCCTTCAGCTCACTTCGGAAGTCGTAAATTTTGTGATACGCAAAATGTCTGCAGTTTGTCAGGCAAAGCAATTTTGGCAAACAAATAAAATAATTTACAATTGCCAAACAATTCAAACTATTTCGATTTCGATTTATGCCTGGCCAGATATTTCTGGCAAATATGCTGGCCAAAATGTTGCAGCGGCAGCAGCAGGAGCATCTACCATGCCCATAAAATATGCCCACAACAATGGGGCAGCTTGCAGTTGCTGCCTCTGCCTCTGCTGCTATTGCTATTGCTGCAACAGTTTTTGGCCAAAAACAAAAGGCCAATCCAATGAATGTCCAAAACTTCTCAATTTCTATTTGAAAAGGACAACACAGAGAGGCAAAAAAAATGTATGTGCATGCAAGTGGGGGGAGGGGGTGTGTGGGCGTGGCTGGGTACAATGCGCGAGCGGGTTTGCAGCTGCCAACGGCAACAAACCACTTTGATAGAGTTCAAAGTATCCAAATGCCGCGTGCTGCGCGCTTTGCAAAGGCAAAGCTATTTTTTTGCCCAGGCAAAGTTCTACAAACAACACAAGGCACATGTACACACTGTACACACACGCACAGTGGTGCTAATTGCACAATAGGAACAGTAGCGAGAACAGAGAGAGAGAAAGAAAAGCGCAGAAAAACTCTGTGCGAACGCGCAACAGCATGTAAAACAGCTTTGAGTGTTGTTGCCACACACACAAACTCATCCACACACGCATCGATGCAGCTGCAGCAAACTGTTGTTGTTGTTGTTGAAGGTGGGGGAGAGAAGAGAGTAGTAAAAGCTGAAGAGTTGCTGCCTGTGCCAGCTCAATAACTAAGCATAAAAATTGAAGAAAACTTGTAATACGATTTACATACGTAGTTTCGTGTTCATTTATTTATATATACTCGTATATGTATTCAGATATTTTCTAAATGTTAAAGAGTTTCTGATTCCTTCTTTTATTTCATGTTGTGCTTTCATTTGCGTTTTTGCCAGTTTAACCTGCTTGAATAATAAGTAGGGGTCGAGAGAAACTATCTTTAAAGTGCACTCTTTTCTGCCAATCTGCCCGTCGGACTCGCTGCTGCCGCTGCTCATTGTGCTCAGCGTGCACAGTCAGTTGGCATATGCTATGAATAGCCTCTGCCTGCCCCTTGTAGTCGTTGCATAAAGCTGCATATTTATTGCAGCATGCAAAAGAAAGCATATCAAAGGGAGCTGTAGCTGCTGGGGCTGCTGTTTCTATCGCTGACCCTATCGAAGGCGAAACTCATGAAGGAAACCCCTTTGGGCAACGGCAACGGCAGCAGCAGCAGGAGCAGCCGAGACTCTGCTCTTCCTGGTGGTGCTCTTACTTCTCTTCGTCATCTACATTTGTAAACCATGTTGCAATGTTTGTGCCGTTGCCGTTTGTTGAGCATCGCAACATTGGCAACTACACACAGCACATATACACACACACACACACAGTGATCCAAATCGAACCGAAACAGCAGAGAACGAACGATGAGAAACTGAAAATAATGTTTATGCTGCTGTTTGCTTTTGCTATTTTTGCCATTTCTCTGCTGTATGCGTTGTACTGTGTTCCCTTTCCTACCTTCGTCCCCCTTTCTCTTCCCCCATTCCATACCTTACCATATACATATGTATGTACTTATATTTTGTTCCCTCTTTTTTCACTGTGTTTTCTTTTCTCTTTCTCTTGCTTTACAGGGACTTGCACAGTCGGGAGCCTGGGCCTGCTTCGATGAGTTCAATCGCATAGAGCTGGAAGTGCTGTCGGTGGTCGCGCAACAGATTCTGACCATACAGCGTGCCATTGGGCGCAAGGTTGTGAAATTCTTTTTCGAGGATACAATGCTTAAACTGGATCCAACTTGCACCATGTTCATAACCATGAATCCCGGGTGAGGCACACAGGAGCAGCAGCTGCGGTTTCACGCAGCGTTCCACGCGCATTTTTTTCCTCTTTTTTTTGGGTTTTCTCCTTGTTTTTTTTTTTTGTTTTTGCTATTCTATATTCCCGGCCAACTGCCTCCCGCGTCCGATGTGCGCATTTGAAAATGCATTTAGTTACTTTGTAAGCCGACACGGCCTATGTCTATGCCATTCTCCCCGCCACGTTTCTCGCCCCGAGGGGGGACAACGACGACTGTCAGTGACAGTGCTGCGTGGTCTGTTTTGGTCTGGGGTATTGCAGTGAGGCTAGTGAGGCTATTAGTTTCCAAAGAGGATGGCATAGCTGCCTTTGGGGCATGGTCACGATATTGGTAGTTATTGCGTTATTGGAGATTTTCCACCCATACGGTTCGTGAGAGGGGACAAGGGGGTATGATATTTATTGCTTTGGCATGCATATGGAACAGCTGCGACAAACATGCATATTAGAGGCCTAGGCTAGGCTAGAGCTACTGCTGCATCCCTGCTGCTGCTCTCGCTCTCCGCTCTTACGCAACGTCTATTGGCAGTCATAACTGAGACCTCAACTGAGGCAGCCACTGCTGCCAATGTTCCATCCCGTCTGCTGCCATTCAGCAAAGGTCTTAATATCCTTTTGGGCTAGAGCACTTTTTGTGCTGGCCAAGCTTGCGTCGTCGTCTTTTGGTTTCTTTTTGCATGGTCTGCCAATTTGTCACGCAGCTAGACGTTGCACAAAAGCAGTCACTCATATCTCGCATATTGGTAGAGCTCTGGCAGTGTGCGGGAGTCAGGGGGAGGGTAAGGGGCTACTCGAGTCCTTGCTCTGGGGTTTAGTATTTATGCCATTAGCACTTGCACATTTTGATGCATTTGATTGCTACAATCGCCTTCAATCAATCAATATTTTCTACTCTTTTTCTTTCTCCCATTAACACACAGCTATGCAGGACGTACCGAATTGCCGGACAATTTGAAGGTGCTCTTCCGTACGGTGGCTATGATGGTGCCGGATTATGCTATGATTGGCGAGATTACACTATATTCCAATGGTTTCGAAACAGCACGTGTGCTCAGCCAGAAAATTGTACAGGCCTACAAGTTGTGTTCGGAGCAATTGTCTTCGCAATCACATTACGATTATGGTGAGTCAAAATCGAAAGATCTTCAATCTGATAAAGTCTACACATTCTGTATCAAGATCAACAGGCGCCTGGAGCTAAACATGTCCGTCAGTTGCAATGCATATTAGTCTCTCCATTTTAGAGCTATCGTTACAGTATTCTGAACTACTACTCCATTATCTCTTGTCCTCCTTAGTCAGTTTCCACTGTAACTGGTGCTTGTATTTGGTTATTTTACAAGTCTTTGTTGTAATACACCTGCTAATAAGGCGCAAAAGTAGTCAACAACTAGAAGAGTTTTCGTGCTTTCTTTCTCAACTTGTGCACTCTCATTTTTACTGCATCCTGTGTCCTGCATACACATATGCTCTCCATCTCTCTGTGTTTATGTGTGTGTGTATCTGTGTGTGTTTTCTCTTTCCTTGTTTTCTTTCTTGTTTCAAGGCAAAGATATTGCTCGCTTTTACGACATAACATGTCATATGACATTACAACATGTCTGCTCTGTCTGCATGCACTACTCGCATGTGTTTGTGTGTGTGTATGTGTTTCTGTGCATGTCTGTGCGTGTCTGTCTGTCTGTCCAGCCATTGGCTGCAATTGCAGGCACTGGCAGCTGTGCAAGTTTATGTGCAAAGTACATTTGATCAGTATCTTATTTTGAGTTTAAATTGAAAAACTTTCTTGCTAGTTTTGCCAGCGCTCTTTTGTGCTGCGTGTGTGAGAGACAAATGCCATATACACACACTGGCCATACAATGTATGTGTATGTGTGTATGTGCGGGTGTGCGTGTTGTTTTGCAAAGTAATAATAAAAACTATTTGTACATTTAGTTGCTGTGTTGCTCGTGTTATTGTTGTCTGTGTTCAGGTTGTTGCTGTTGTTGTTTGCATGCTCTGCCGCTGTCCAGTTGTAAACTTTCGCATTTTCCACCGGCGCCTGTAATGAAGCTCTTCTCTCCATGTCCACATTCTACGATGGCAAATGCCTGCGACCAAACCGTAGTTGAGTTATGCGTGCGCTGCCCCCCTACCCAAAAATGCCGCATAACTGTTAAGCTAATGCCGCCTAGCTAGTTACACCTTTACTCACCTTACCTTCTCCTTCCATTTCTCTCTCTTTCGCACAGGTATGCGAGCTGTGAAATCCGTGCTGTTAGCGTCCGCATCGTTGCGTCGCCTTTATGCTGACCTCCCAGAACCTGAGATTGTTTTGCGCGCCATTGTTGATGTCAATTTGCCAAAATTCCTCGAACAGGATATTTCCCTCTTCATTGGCATCTATATGGATCTGTTCCCTGGCGTAGAGCTGCCCATGGTAAGTCCCTTTCGCGTACTATCGCTATCGCAATTCATAATAAATTTCTGGTGTAATGAGGCGCAAGCGACGCCGTTAAGAACAGAGAGCAAATTAAAGCGATAAACGGTTGAGATGCTGCCCCTGATAAAATTACATTAAAACCGTCTGACTCTTTTTATCCAGATCGAACTATAATATACCCTGACAAAGAGCATGAAAAGAGCTTAAGGGAAAATAAATGATGCAAGTGTAAAGTAATTTTAACTGATTACCACAACACGTAAAGTGGCTACTTCGAGACACAGATACAAACAGCAGCATTTCCTTTGTAGTTTTGTAAATCATACAAATCTCTTATATATTTATTATTTATGTGTCGCCCAATTCAACAGCAAAGGCAGCTTGCCTGCTCTGGATAATGAAATGTCCATTCAACCTTTTATTTGCTCGCATATTTCATTGCATATTTTTCATATTTCATTTACACCTGTTCTCCCTTATACTTTATCCTTTCTCTTCTTTCCTCAGCCCGAACGCAGCGACATACTCAAGTGGCTGCGTATTAATCTGGCGGATCGAAATCTACAGGCAACACCTTGGTATTTGGAGAAAATATTGCAGATATACGAGATGTTGTTGGTCCGGCATGGTCTGATGGTAGTGGGTGGGCCCATGGGTGGCAAGACCACAGCCTATCAGGTAAGTGAACAGCAGCCAATTAAATGGTGTGGAAGACATAATTGAAAAGATAAAATAAGTGAAAAACACATGAAATTGTTCATTCTTTTTATAGATGCTCGCGCTGTCACTACGCAATGTGGCAAATGATGAAGAAGCAACGCTCAAGGAATATCCGGTTGTGTTTCGTATAATTAATCCCAAGGCAATAAGTATGGGTCAACTCTATGGACGCTTTGATCCCGTGTCGCATGAATGGTCCGATGGTGTGTTGGCCAAGTCGTTTCGCGAACAGGTGCAAGGACCCAAAAATGAGCGAGCCTGGATTATGTTTGATGGTCCCGTCGATGCTGTTTGGATTGAGAACTTGAACACGGTGCTGGATGACAATAAAAAGCTATGCCTGATGTCTGGTGAAATTATGCAAATGACAAAAATGATGAATATGATGTTTGAACCCGCCGACCTGGAGCAGGCCTCGCCTGCAACAGTGTCACGTTGTGGCATGATCTATATGGAACCCTCGCAACTGGGTTGGCGCACCTTTCACAAGAGTTTCTGCTATGTGCTGGTGAACCATATAGGATTGCTGGAGATCTATATGACACTGTTTGAGGATATGACCAATTGGCTAGTGCCCGCTGCATTGGAATTTTTGCCACGTTGCAAGCAAATGTTGGAACTGTCACCAATCTATCAATATCAAATGTTCTCCAAGTTCTTTTTGCACTTTCTGGAGAAGCATAAAACCTTTAATCAAACATGGTTTCAGCAAATGTATCTCTTTTGCTTTGCCTGGGCCTATTGTTCAGCTCTGACGGGTGCGGGTCAACGCACCTTTGATTCGTTGCTGCGTAAGGTGATCTATGGCAGCAATGAAGAGTTCCCCAAACCCAAATATTTCTCATTGAATCGTGGTAATATGTTCCCAGAGAAGCAAGTCTTTCTTGATTATCGCTTTGATGAGGCGGAAAATTGGTGGACCTGGCAGAAATCCGATGATGCAGGAACTGGTGCTAATTTCCCTGAAGAGGCTCAAATCAGTGAACTCATTGTGCCCACCAAAGAGACGGGTTACATATCATATTGGCAAGAGTTTTGTATAGCAAAGAGTATTAGTATGCTTGTCGTGGGTCCCACAGGCACAGGGAAGAGTGCGATTATCACAAGTAATTTACTGGCAATGCCTAAATTTGCTAATCTCATAAATATCATCAACTTCTCGGCGCGCACCTCGGCACAAATGGTGCAGGAGACCATAATGAGTAAACTGGACCGTCGCCGTAAGGGTGTCTACGGGCCAGCATTGGGCAAGAAGGTACGTGCTTCAAGATAACAACTGTGTAGTTTAATCAATACCTCTTCCCTTTACAGTGCATTATCTTTTGTGATGATGTGGCCATGCCATCAAAGGATACCTATGGTTCACAGCCTCCGCTGGAACTGCTACGCACTTGGCTGGATCATGGCTACTGGTCTGATCTGATAGACACAACCAAAATTGAACTGGTGGATATGGTAAACACATAAAAAAAAACAACAAAGAAGCTCGACTTGCAAGCTGACCATAACTTGTGACTCCTTCTACTCTTCTCCAACACAGACACTGATGAGTGCCATGGGCACATTGGGCGGCAGTAATTTTATCTTTCCGCGTCTCTATCGGCACATGTTCGTCGTGGCTGTCGACTCCTTTGAGGATTCAACCATCATACGAATATTCACTACAATTGGTGATTGGCACTTTGCCAAGGGTTATCCAGAGAAGGTGGCTTTGCTGTCCCGCGTATGTACAAAAAGTCAACCCACGAACACAACCCACAATCCATATGCAGCAGCAACAACAACTACAGCAAATACAACAGAAACGCGTACACACTCTCGGGGGAATCTCTTCCAGAGGTTTCTCTTGCCCGTTTTTTTTTTTTTTTTTGGCTCAATTCCAGACGATGGCGCATAATAAAATTAAAATGGCGTATTTTATAACTTCATTTCGCAAAAGTTCGACAGGCAATGTCCATGCCGGCTGTTGTTGCTGTTGCACTGTCCAGGTATTTCAATATACTATGTATAATATATGTTTGTCTGTCTCTTGCAGGGCTTAGCCGAGGCAATGGTCAACGTCTATCGCGAAGCGATGCGCGTCTTTTTACCAACTCCAGCCAAATCACACTATACCTTTTCATTGCGTGACATAACGCGCGTCTTTCAAGGCATTGTTCTGGTGCCAGCAAAGCACATGCCGGATCCGGAAAAGCTGGGTCGTTTGTGGGCCCATGAAACTTATCGTGTGTTTTATGACCGGTATGTATAGAAGGGAAAAAACCTTTGACCAACTTCTTGCCATTGCATATCTCACAGACTTTTTTTTATTGCCGTAGCCTGATTGACCAGACAGATCGGGACCGTCTCTTGGTCATGGCCGTTGAATCGTGCAAAAACTGCTTGCGTTTCCAACTGGAAGCAGCATTTGGTGACCGCATTGAACCAGGGGAAAAACTAAGCGATAATGATCTGCGAAATCTTTTCTATGGCAACTATATGGAACCCGATGCTGAGCCATCGGCAAGGCATTACGATGAATGTGAGAGCTACGTGAAACTGGAGAAGCTTATGAAGTACTATTTGGGGGATTACAATGCCTTATCTAGTTCACCCATGGATCTGGTTATGTTTAGGTTTGCCATTGAGCATGTGAGCAGGTAAAGTAATCTGTGTTTAGTTGTGTGAACTATGCTTAATCTCTCACTCTCTCTATCCTCTTTCAAGAGTATCGCGTGTGCTGCAAATGCCACGTGGCAACATTCTAATGGTTGGCATGGGTGGCTCTGGACGTCGCAGCTCTTGCCGTCTGGCTGCGAACATTGCCGATTGTCGTCTGATGACTGTGCAAGTCTCTAAATCATATACAATGATGGATTGGCGAGAGGATCTTAAAAAAATACTGATGGCATCAAGCTTCAATATCCAACACACCGTATTTCTTTTCTCCGATGCCCAGGTGAGTGCTCATTAGCACATTTAGCGTATTCTGATTGATCTATCAACATAATACGCAAATTTGACAACCTGTTAGGCCAATCAAAAACCTTTTTAATAATGTTGTAAATCGCAAAGCGAATCAATGCCAGAGGAGAGTACAACAAACCCATAAAGATCTCAGAATCCAAATTGAAATTAATTCAAATCTTCATCTTCTACTAGTCAGGCATGTTGCCAGGCACAAATACAAACGCACACACACGTACACACGGGCAAGTGTAACAAAAACTAAATTTGACTTATTGGTTTAGCCGAGTGGAAAGCAACATGCATTGCATTGTTTGGCCTAAAATTTGCATTTATAATTAGGTTAATTATTGGAACTATGTAACTTGATTATTGCTTAATAATTTGCATATGCAGCACAGCTATCAATTATGGGTAAAATCAGAATCAGAAGCATTTGAGCCAACATCGTCGTTCTCTGGAGTGTGTGTGGGCTGAGTCAATGAATATGGCTTGGCCCAAAAACCAATCGATATGATAAACAATGTCTTGCGAGAAAATACTCCATAAGTTAGTTAGTTAGTGTGGTGTTTATTGTGACTTGTCAGACATAATTAGCATTACGTGTGTGTGATTTGTCTATCGGAAATCTTAAGAAAGGAACGAAAAACAAACAGCTTAGGGTTTGACGAATATTGAAGACCCTTACCAACATAAGTATGAGATATTGGTTGACGGTATCTTATTATAAGTTTAGAATATTTGACTATTTAAATGGCATATGACACTCTTTGTATAGCGTGTCTGACTAGTAATTCATTTGTATAGACTATTTGTGGCTTAACTCATTTGAATGTTCCATGTAAATATTCCCCAGCATTGCTATTATCAAAGACCAAATGCTATGACTGCTTATGACTACTTAGCAAATGCTGTAGACCTTACCAAATACCTGTTTCCATTTGTCAACTTGTCTCTGGTGCATTTTTAATCCCAGATAACCCTCTCAAATATAGTGTATATACCTGTGCAACTGGAAACTCTTCTGTGTTAGTTTCTGCTGTGCTGTGCACTGCAACTTGATGATAAAGTGATTATAAACCTATAGCTAATATAACGTTTGCTTGACTGAAACAAAATTGCACTGCAAACCTGTTTGCGTGTGTGTTCATGTGTGTTTGTGTGCAAATTGAGGCGATGAGTAAATTTAACTCCAGTATGGCAAATCAATCAATGCTGTATTTTGGTTTCCTGGCCCCCAAGTGTGTCTCCTCTCACTCTCTCTCTCTTCCTATCTGTGGCTCCCGGTGCGCTGTTGTGCACACATCAGCACCGAGAAATCTCCCCATGCACACATTAATTAACAATTACACTAAAATGCTTCAAAGAGAGCCTAAAACTACAACAACCACAGCAACAGCAACAGCAACTACAATTGGCAACTTGGAGCTGTAAAATTTCAGTTTGTGCAGCAGTTCCAAATCCTATGGCACTTAGAACGAATGCAAAATGCATGTTGCAGTCGTGAGAGAGCAGGAGAAAGGGGGAGGGAGAGAGGGAAAGAGGAGACTGAAGTTGGTCAGAAAATACATAAAAATGCAGTTGGAAAATGTCGAAACAAAGCTCATCATGTGCATTGTGCCTTGTGAAATTCTCTCGATACTCTTGTCTCTATTCTCGCACACAGGCAACGGATGAGGGCTATGTTGAGGATATCAATGGCATACTTAATACCGGTGATTTGCCAAATCTCTATCAACTGGAGGACAAGGCGACCATTATGGAGAATATGGCAAATGTGGCCAAGCAAGTGGTGAGTACAGACGTCATTCAGGTGATGTTACTGATGCTGCTGCTGCTGTTTGCCTGCCGGCAGAGAAAGATTTGCCGGCTGTCAGCAACAAAATCGGCTGCTAAAAGTCCTGGACATGTCTCTTACTTACTTTTCTTACTATGTGTCAACACTCACACACCTCCTGCAGGGCAAAGTGCTGGATACGCTGCCGAGTGAGGTGCATGCCTATTATATAGAAAGGATTAGGGAACAATTGCACATTGCATTGGCCTTCTCACCCATTGGGGAATCTTTTAAGGAGCGAATACGTGTATATCCATCGTTGATTAACTGCTGCACCATCGATTGGTATATGCCCTGGCCAGAGGAGGCATTATATCGTGTTGGCTGCTATTTTGTATCATCCATGGGCCTCGATACGACCCAAAGCGAGGAAGAGGAGCCCGCGGCAGAGAACGGAGAAGCCACTGAAGCGACACCACCATCTCTGCGGGCATCTGAAGAACAGGGCGAGAAGGCAAAACGTACTACGCTTGAGGTGGAACGTGAACTTACCCAGCTTGAACTGGATTTGGTCTTCTGTGTCATGTATTTCCATCAATCTGTAGTGGACGCCAGTGAGAGATGTTATTTGGAGTTAGGTCGTCGTAACTATGTAACACCATCGGCGTATCTTGAGCTGCTCAAGGCATTTCGCACATTCTATATACGTAAATTAGATGAGATAATACGTTTGCGCGATAGATATACAACAGGTCTGGAGAAACTGGACTTTGCTGCTAGTCAGGTGGGCGAGATGCAAGTAAATCTATATGATTTACAGCCCAAACTGAAAGTGCTGTCTGAGGAAACGGATAAAATTATGGTGAATATTGAACGTGAAACGGCAGAGGCGGAGAAGAAAAAGGAACTTGTGGGAGCTGATGAAGCAGCGGCCAATGAAGCAGCTGCAGCTGCCCAGGCAATCAAAGATGATTGTGAAACTGATTTAGCTGCAGCTACACCAGCTATGGAAGCGGCCTTGGAGGCCTTAAACACCTTGAAACCCGCTGATATTGGTGTTGTCAAGTCCATGAAGAATCCACCATATAGTGTCAAGCTAACTCTTGAAGCGGTGTGCGTATTGAAAGGTATAAAGCCTGACCGTAAGCCCGATCCTAGTGGACACATGGTGGAGGACTATTGGGGACCCTCTACGCGTATGCTAAGCGACATGAAGTTCTTGGAATCACTGAAGACTTTCGACAAGGATAATATACCACCGGCCATTATGAAAAAAATTCGCGAAAAGTGAGTTCGATTAATATTTATGTAGACTTAACATACATTATATAGCATATATATACTATACATACGTTTATACTATAAATATACTGCACTTTACTATGTATCACATTATACTCTTCTGATATTTTTCTCTTCTTATAGGTACATAGCAGATCGTGATTTTGATCCTAATAAAATCAAATTAGCATCTACGGCTTGTGAGGGCATTTGTCGCTGGGTGTGTGCTATGGATGTCTACGATAAAGTTGCACGTATTGTGATGCCCAAAAAGGCAGCCTTGGCTGAGGCTGAATCTGAATTATCACAACAAATGGAGACACTCAATGCTAAACGCGCAGAATTGCAGGTGATTTTAGATAAGTTACAAAAGCTCAACGATTTCTTTGCAGAGAAATCGCGTGAAAAGAAACGTCTTGAGGATGATATCGATAACTGCGAAAAGAAGCTGAGCAGGTGAGTGAGAGAGCAAAACACACACTGCAATTCTTTCACTGCTAACTATTGTTTCTTCTTCTACGGACAGAGCCGAAAAGTTGTTGGGCGGATTGGGAGGCGAAAAGACGCGCTGGTCTGAGTCAGCCAAGACACTGCATGAATCCATCAGCAACATTGTGGGCGATGTGCTGCTCGCCGGCGGCTGCACCGCTTACCTGGGCTTCTTTACCACAGAGGTTAGTAGAGTTTGCTGCCGTAACATTAGTGCAGGCGATTCTCCCTTCCTCTCCGCCCCCATTACTAGTCGGGGGAAACTCTCGAATATGCGCCCCCGTTCAACGTCGTTCGACGCGGCGGTAGCAGCTAATGGCCGCACGCTTTGCCCGTGCGAGTTTTCCATAAAGGATTTTAATATGCATGAGCACGTTGCATTGATTTTCTTTCTTTTTTTCGCTGTTCTCTTTTATTTTTCTCTACTTTTTTTGCGCTGTTTGTACTTAGTGGGTTGAAAAAAAGAGTACAGGGTGCTGTTGTTTCTCTGATGAGCATGTTAGACCTAAGCTTGACAATATTATAGTTGACAGTTTGCTTTATAGAGAGCTTTGACCTTTTGAAGTCTGCATAGATTTAGACATAATTATACAACTTTTATTTTATTGCAATGCTATAAATCTTTTGCCATTAAAATGTATTCAAATAAAAACAATTTATTTAGACTTCTTTATAGTTTCTTTCTTTATTGATCAACTTATGCTTCTTTATCTGTCTATATTATATTCCCTGGCCATTCGAAAGTGTATTTCTAAGCCGGAACGTGTCATCTGCTGAAATTCTCAATTGTTTTTAGAGTCTTCTCTCGCTTTTTGCGTTTGCTTTTTCAATTTTCCTCGCGCTTAGTTTTACGGCTGACGTGACATTTTTCTATATATATATATTATATAAACATGCATACATACATAGAAATATACATAGCATGCTCTATGTAGAGCGCGCATAAAGTGCACAAATGCTGACATGTTAATATTCTGTCCCATCCCCCAATTTAACACATTGTTGTTGTCCTTTCTCGTTGTTCTTGTTGGCATTTATTTAATTTCTAACAACTTTAGTACCGCGCAAGTATTCTGGAAGACTGGTATGCAGTGTGTGCACGACAGAATATACCCAAAAGCGAAGTCTTCTCACTGGCCACCACATTGGGTAATCCGATGACTATACGAGCCTGGTCATTGGCTGGATTGCCTGCTGATAATTTCTCGGTTGAGAATGGCATCATTGTTACCAACTCCAGTCGTTATTCGTTGCTGATCGATCCACAGGGTGAGTTAAGGAACAGAATATACCCTGTATTATCTATATTTACATTATGATGATTACCTTACAGTGCAAGCCAATAAGTGGATCAAAAACATGGAAAAGAAGAATGATTTGAAGGTTCTCAAGCAAACGGACTCCAATTATATGCAGGTAATGGAAGTTGCTCTTACCTACGGACACCCAGTGCTTCTGGAGAATGTGGGTGAGTAAAGGAATATTTCTATAACTTGTATTACTATTACTACTAATCACCTCTACTACTACCTCTTCAAAAATTGCTACTACTCCTCCTACTAGGGGAAAAACTGGACTCAAATCTGACGCCCATTTTGGAGAAGAACATTATCAAATCAAAGGGTGGTCTTTTCATACGTAGTGGTGATCAAATGATTGAATACAATCCAAACTTTCGTCTTTACATAACGACCTGTCTGCGCAATCCGCATTATCCGCCGGAAGTGATGGTTATGGTAAGTTTGACATATGCAGTCAGTCAGCACACAGTACAAGTAAAGAAAGTAGAGATGAATAAAGAGTGTGGAAAGAAGGGGAGGGAACTAAAGTTTGTGGCAAGCCATGCCAATGATGACGTTAGTGTTGTGTAATAAAACTACGAACTTAAATTGATATTTGGGAAATGCGCTGCTGCTACTGCACAGCAGGCGGCGCTGGCAATATGCAAATTTTCACTGGCATTGACGAGAACGTCGACGATGTCGAGGACATCCCATTGATGTACGTGCAAGGCTGGCCCAGGACAGCTCCCTGCCCATCCTGCCCTTCTCGCGTTGTCTTCTGCATAACTAGCAGTCGCCCAGCTCATTCCCTGTGCCCTGTTATACTGCTCCAATCCCGGTCGAAGTTCCATCCTATTCTAGACTAGGAGCCCTGGCGTGTTTATAAAATTTTCCAGCATTTCGCTTCTGTTGGCGTTTCCATTGCTTTTTATACTGCAACTGTTGTCAGCATTTTTCGTGTCTTTATTCTACTCATTCATTCTTTTTTTTTGTCGTATGCGGCAGATTGTGTGTTTATTTTGGAGTTTCATTTTTCCATTTTACGTGCTGCGGCGCTTCTGCTCACTCTCTGTCTCTCTGTTTAGGTAACAGTATTAAATTTCATGATAACGGAGCAAGGATTACGCGAACAATTGCTAGCGATTGTGGTGGCAAACGAGCGTCCCGATTTGCAAGAGAAGAAGGAACAATTGATTATTGAATCCGCAAAGAATCGTGATGCATTGTACACCATTGAATCTCAGATATTAGAGGTAAGTCCACAGACAGACACATGTAGAGTGGTAAGAGTAGGAGATGAGTAAAGCAGAGGTAGACCCTCTTGGTTTTTATCTCTTTGTAATAAATGTTTTCCCATTGAATGCTTTACTTAGAGTTTCCTTTTGGTTTGCTCCAACGATTCAATTAGAGCCGGACAAACAATTTATCGTTTCTCGGCCTGGCCAATGACAATTCAATTAACTGGAAGCAAAACGTTTAAATCCTGAAACTTACTTAGTTTTTTACTACGTTATTTTCCCCACTGTAGGTACTGTCCAGCTCCGAGGGCAATGTGCTGGAGGATGAGAACGCCATCAACATACTCTCGTCGAGTAAAATTATATCGGAGGATATTCAAGAGAAGCAGGTTATCGCTGTGGCTACTGAGATTGAAATCGATGCAGCCCGACAGCAATACATACCCGTCTCAAAGCACTCGGCCATTCTGTTCTTCTGCATCAGTGAGCTGGCCAATGTGGATCCTATGTATCAATATTCCTTGGCTTGGTTTCTCAATCTATTCGTTGGCACCATATTGAAGGCACCGAAGTCAACAGTGCTTGCAGAACGTTTGAATAACTTAAACGATTACTTTACAAAATCGATATATACGAATGTTTGTCGTTCGCTATTCGAAAAGGATAAACTAGTCATCTCGCTGGTTATGTGTTTGGGTATCCTGGTCTCTCGGGGTCGTGTTGCTAACGAAGAATTGCTATTCTTTCTTACCGGTGGCGCTGGTTTTAAGACTGTGCCGACGAATCCTCATTCTTGGTTGCCCGATAAGGCCTGGGTAAACCTATTTCGAGCTAGTGAAATAGATGGGTAAGTCTTGAATAATTAGATCTGATTAAAATCATGGTAATCGTTCTCTACCTTTTTGACAGCTTGAAGAATATACACATTAAAATGAACGATAACATTCAGGCGTGGCATGACTTCTACGATGATGTGAATCCTCAAGATTTGCCACTACCAGAACCTTACGACAAAGTCAACGAAATGCTTGCTCTAATCATACTGAAAGGTGTCAGACCCGACAAACTGGTGCCTGCTGTGCGCGTATGTTTCGAAGCACACGAGAAGATTTTTTACATTTTATTTATGACCCTTTTGTTTCATTTACACAGGCTTTCATCACACGCAACCTGGACAAGTCGTTTGTGGAGCCTCCACCGTTCGATTTGGGAGCTTCGTTCAGTGACAGTTCACCGAAAATTCCGCTAGTGTTTCTGCTATCGGCGGGCTCTGATCCCACGGCCAGCCTCTTTATGTTCGCCAAACAACGCGGCATGTACGAGAAGTAAGTTAATTAACGAGAGTGCTTCTCTCATATTTCCGTGTCCATGTCGTGCGGTGTTCCCTGGCCTGGTGGTGGCACGTAATAGTGTTGGTCGTCAACGGTGTGGCGAGGAGGGGCTGGGTTGGGCTGGTACGGGGGACGGTTTGTTTTCGATTAAGCGCGACATGTGCGCCTTGTACCGATATGTGTATGCGGTCCACCGGATGAGACACGAGGACGACAGAGACTGAGAAAGAGATAAAAAGAGGGGGTAACAAACAGTAACTAAGGGGGGAGGGGAGGCTGAGAAAGGGAGTATATGCCAGCATTTGTCGTAACTTTAAAGTGAATTTATGCTAAGCGCGTTCTTGTCTTCGCTAGATTGAAAACCATTTCGTTGGGTCAGGGTCAAGGACCACGTGCTGAAAAGATGATCATAGATGCCGCACGTTACGGCCAATGGGTCGTGCTGCAGAACTGCCACGTCGCGTTCAGTTGGATGGGCGACTTGGAGCGCATTTGCAATGATACCACGTTAACGGATGGAGCCCATGCAGATTATCGCCTATGGTGTACATCGTATCCGAGCAGTGTTTTCCCTGTCTCTGTGCTGCAGAACTCGGTTAAAATGACGAATGAACCCCCTAAGGGTCTGCGCGCTAATATGCACCGTTCATTTACTTCGGATCCTTTGAGTCGGGATAAGTTCTTCACGAATGCCTTTCTATTCTCCGACATGGCCAACAAATGTTGGTTGCGTGGTGTCTTTGCTTTGGTATTCTTCCATGCTGTTGTACAGGAACGTCGTGAATTCGGACCCTTGGGCTGGAATATACCCTATGAGTTTAATGAATCTGATCTGAAGTGAGTAAACTATCTAACTAACTAGGGAATGAATTTAATATTAACTGGATTTCTTCTGGCAGAATTTCCTTGTTGCAGTTGAAAATGTTCATCACACAGAGTCATAGCATACCCTTCCGTGGTCATGTCTATTTGACTGGTGAGTGTAACTACGGCGGACGTGTCACAGATGACAAGGATCGTCGTTTGATGTTGTCGTTGTTGAATATGATTTACAATCAAAACACTATTGAAGAGGATAAGTGAGTATTGCAAGCAATTATGTCATATGCCCCTAATTAACTAATTTTCCCTACCCTCCAGCTATGCCTTGTCGCAGTCGGGCAACTACAGGGTACCCCTCAGTCCAACCAAGCTGAACTCCATTGACTACATACAGTCATTTCCACTTAGTCCGCAGCCAGAGGTATATGGACTGCATGAGAACGCGGACATAAATCGTAATGTAAAGGAAACCAATGCGGTAAGGCAGAAACATTTGTTTTCCTCTCCCTATTTATTTATGTTTCTTTCGCTCTATTTCTTTTTCATTTCACCAGCTTATTAGTGGCGTGCTGCTGACCCAGACTGATCTGATGGCTTCGGTTAAGGCTAGTGCAGCCAGTGGTGTTAAGGAAGATCCTGCAATTGCTATCTGCAAGGAGCTGTTGTCACGTCTACCCGAAGAGTTCGATTTGGAAGAGATTACCAAGAGGTATCCTGTCATCTATACAAATTCAATGAATACTGTGCTCCGCCAGGAGCTAATACGCTTCAATCGCCTGTTGTCCTATATACGCAAGAGTCTGGTGAATGTGGGCAAGGCTGTAAAGGGACAGATTGCTATGATACCCGAACTGGAGCGAACTCACGCCTCCATGATAATAGGCAAGCTGCCGGCAGATTGGCTAAAGAAGAGCTATCCCTCGCTCAAGCCTTTGGCCAGCTACATGACCGATTTCTTAGCACGGTGAGTTGTTGTTGTTGTTATTGTTATTACATTTCTATTTTCGAGACCACCTACGTATAACGTATCTATCAATAGCATTGTGTGTCTGCAGAGGCTGCGTGTGCTTCTCCAGCTGCTGATGTACTGCTTCCTTTGCTGCAATTGTGCAAATATAATAAATGTATATGACACACACACACACCGAAATACACACGTGAATGTGCCCCTCAACCCCATCACCATCACCATCCCGCGCTGTCGTTCGATATTGTTGCTGCCATTCATGACTCAAAAAAAAAATATCTTATTTGCTATTGACATCAAAGGACGACGATGCTGTTTGTGTGTGCGTGTGTACTGCTCCTGCTACCACTGTTGCTTTGTGCACTCTTTGCCTTTTGTTGTCAAATATTTAATATTTATTAATAAATTGAAAAATAAGATAACTCACCACCTCCTCTACCACCTTCTTTCTGCTGCAGATTGGCCTTTTTCCAGGACTGGATTGAGAATGGTGAACCGAATGTGTATTGGATTTCTGGCTTTTATTTCACACAGTCTTTCATAACGGGTGTCTTGCAAAATTATTCGCGTAAGAATCGCTTCCAAATCGATATGATCTTCATTGAGTTTGCTGTTACCAAATTTGAGACAAGCACAACTCAGATTGCCGATGTGGGTGCCTATATACGGGTAAGTAAGTGTGATTGGGTGTAAATTAAATTAAATTTCGTTCTGTAAGGTGTTTATCTAAATGATATACATAAAAAAGTGCTGTTAAAAATATTTGTTTGCCATTCCTTTTAGGAACAAAAAGAGATAAATGATGAGACAAAGTTTATACAAGTAAGAAAGACGACTAAGTCTTTGATTCATTCTAAAGCTGTTTTTATTGCACCTTTGAGTTTGTGGCACTTTTTGACTAACAACACGTTACAATTTATATTTTATATGTATTGTAGCATATTCATATAATTTATATATATTTTGAATTTAAATTTTAGACAAATTTTCATTTCATATATTAAAACAGCTTTTAAATTAAATTCACAGGGCATTTTCATTGAAGCCGCACGCTGGAATCGCAAGACCAAGGAACTCGATGAATCCTTCTCCAAGATCTTATTTGATACGTTGCCCGTCATCTATCTTCGTCCGGTGTTGCGATTACCGGATGACAAACCACGTGGCAGTGGTGGTGCTGATGCTCCATCGGCAATTTACGACTGTCCGGTGTATAAGACAAGCGAGCGTCGAGGTATTCTCTCCACCACCGGACATTCAACAAATTTCGTGATGTATCTGCAGTTGAGATGCTCCAAGACGCCGATGCATTGGATTAATCGCGGCACGGCCTGCCTTTGCCAGTTGGATGATTGAAAGCTGACCCTTGGGTGTTTCTGCTGGGGCTGCAGCCATAGTCATGCCGTGGAGATAGGAACAGGAGCGGATGTCCCCGTACCATGCAGACGTCGATTTTTTTCTTTTTTTTTTAACTTTACCATAGGCCACGGGGAACTGGAACTGAAACTGAACACAGACCGACAACTGTCTATGTTTTTATGGATATATACAGATGTATACAAACAGATATACGACTGGGGAATAGGGGAAGTGGAGGAAGAATGGTGCACGCTGCTGACCTCTTTGGGAACCGTACATATGCAGATATACTTTGATTCGTGCGTTTTTCAATTTTCTTTTTTCGTTCGTGTATCAGGAAACGCTGAAAGCGAACTCGTCCGACAATTCTATTTATTTTTGTCCGTTTTTCCGCGCATCAAGCTGGGGGAGACTGCAATGGAAAGGGCGGGCAATGCGCAGTGGCATTTTGATGATGATGTTGATTGCCAGATATAAATTAAATATGCAGAATACTGTATAGCAATGGTCGCTCGAATATATATATTTTTTATGTGCGCCATTTACAAAATGAATAAATGACAAAATAAACCAGGAGCATGTTTTTTCCACCTGCTGTGCGCGCGTGATGATTATTTTAAACTGGTCTGTAAACGTGGTAGTAGTACGAGATCTGGCCTGGTATGGCCCACTCAGCAGTATTAACTAGTTGCTGCTAGTGCATATTGATATATCAAATTTAGATAAAATTCATGAGAACGTATACTCTATACTCTAAACTCAGAGATGTGTGTGGGTCAAAAATAGATTTGCCAAGGTCTTTGACGCAGTCAGATCCTCTTGAAACGAGAACAAGATCTCCAACTCGATCGATCGAAATTCTCGACAATACTTCACCAAAAAAAAAAAAAAAAAACTTTTGTCTCGAGCTAATGGAGGCCCCCAACAGACACAGACTCGGCATCATCCACTCGACATTCTAAGCGTCAGATAGACGCCCACAGACAAGGGGATGAAGATGAATATGATAATGATGAGTATGATCATAATGATGATGTTCAAGATGATAATGATAATCCGTTTTAGCATTCAAGAGATTTATTGCGTGTTTTGTGTACAATTGGAGCAGCCGCAAAATATAAATTTAAATTTAAATTAAAAATCAAATTGCCATCAAAGCATGGGTAGGTGAGAGGCATATTTCATAGCTATAGATTGTGCGGTGTAGAGATCTATTAAATCATCCAGCTATTAATAGCTGACTAATGTGGCGTAACCGAAAATAGCAACACTTGATGAAGCTTGGACCGTCCATCAATGCTTCAACTGAGCTTGGCCTTAAGCGTGCTGATCAAGAGTCGCCAAAAAAAAACGATGGATAAAAATATGCGCAGCTGTCCGTCAGAGGAGATAAATGAAGAAGCGCGTTGTCCATTCGCAAACAATGATAACAACAACGACAACAACTTCCGCTTGCAATTACCCGGCGAGGAGGCATTGAACACAATCGATCGATCGATGTGACCCCAGCCATTCATATGCAATATTATAGCTTATATTGTATAATGTGATACAAATAAGTCTACGACGATGAGAAGAATGCAAAGAGCCCTCAACTATTGTTTCTATTCTGAGACGGGGCCACGTTTATTGGAGGAGTGTTTCAATATTTGTTGGAAACTCGATCTATTGTTGACTTTCGTTTTGTTTTATCACTATATAGCTCGATTTAAGCATGTTTGCATATATGTCTATCTATTTGCATTAGTCTCTTTTTATGGTTGATATTATTTGTCTCTCATATATGGTAAATAGGCAACGCAGCATCATCTGAGCATCTGAGGAGGAGTAGATACAATTCATGCTCGCTGCTTGAGATACTTTTGACAATAGCAACTTAGACAAGCCAAACCACTAAGCGCAGCTAATGCCGGCCATCAATGAACATCATCTTGAGCGCTCTGAAGATGTGAAGAAGTGGCCCGAACGATGCGGTAGTTGCCGCATGGAGCCACTGCCGCCGTAACCGGTTTCATTTTGTATCTTCTCTAAAGTGAATGGCAGAGCTCTGCTGTTGCTGACGCTGCCGTTGCTGCTGCTGCGGCTGCTGCTGTTGTCCAGCGAGAACTTTTTCGCAAAATCTGTGTATAAATAGTGTCGTAAGGTCTGGTTTGAAAACAGAATCAAATTTGGATTAATCTCATAGACACGCATCGTCTGGGACCATCATCGAAAATGGTTAGTTAAAGATCATTTCGATCATTCTAGGCTTGGTTAAGCCACCTGTAATCCTCTTTCAACGGACACACGCAGGACTAGTTCGCCAAAACTCATCCCTACTACTCTTCATCTTCATTTCCTTACAGAAATTCTTTGTTATTGCCTTCGCTGTGATCGCAGCTGCCGCGGCCACTTCCATCTCGACGGAATACCTGCCGCCAGTGGACAATAACCTCGAAGTCGTTGCCGAATCCGTTGAGGCACCCGCCGTTATCGAACAGGGTGTGCTCAGCGATGATGGTTATCGTTACAAGACCGTGCGCCGCCTGAAGCTGCGCCACCGTCGTGATGTCAGCGAGCTCCCTTCTGCCGAGTACCTGCCCCCTGCTGAGGAGTCCGCTTCTGAGGCTGTCGCTGTTGAGACTCCCCTTGCCGATGATGGTTACCGTTACAAGACCGTCCGCCGTGTGATCCGTCGCCGTCGTGATGTCAACGAGCTGTCCGCCGAATACCTGCCCCCTGTTGAGGCTGCTCCCAGCCAGGAGATCGCTGTTGAGACTCCCCTTGCCGATGATGGTTACCGTTACAAGACTGTGCGTCGTGTGATCCGTCGTCGTCGTGATGTTAACGAGCTCCCATCTGCTGAATACCTGCCCCCTGTTGAGGCTGCTCCCAGCCAGGAGATCGCTGTCGAGACTCCCCTGGCCGATGATGGTTACCGTTACAAGACCGTCCGCCGCGTGATCCGTCGCCGTCGTGATGTCAACGAGCTGTCCGCCGAATACCTGCCCCCTGTTGAGGCTGCTCCCAGCCAGGAGATCGCTGTTGAGACTCCCCTTGCCGATGATGGTTACCGTTACAAGACCGTCCGCCGTGTGATCCGTCGTCGCCGTGATGTTAACGAGCTCCCATCTGCTGAATACCTGCCTCCTGCTGAGGAGTACGCCGCTTCTGAGGGTGTCGCTGTTGAGACTCCTCTGGCCGATGATGGTTACCGTTACAAGACCGTGCGCCGCCTGAAGCTGCGCCACCGTCGTGATGTCAACGAGCTGCCCGCCGAGTACCTGCCCCCTGTTGAGGAATCCTCCGCTTCTGAGGCTGTCGCTGTTGAGACTCCCCTGGCCGATGATGGTTACCGTTACAAGACCGTCCGTCGTGTGATCCGTCGCCGTCGTGATGTTAACGAGCTGTCCGCCGAATATCTGCCCCCTGTTGAGGCTGAGTCCATCCAGGACATCGCTGTCGAGACCGCCCCTCTTGCCGATGATGGCTACCGTTACAAGACCGTCCGCCGTCTGAAGTACCGTCACCGTCGTGATGTCAGCGAGCTCTCCCCTGAGTACCTGCCCCCCGTTGTTGAGCAGGCACCTGCTGCATCTGCCATCATCGATGTGCCCGCTGAGCCCACTGTTCTGGCCGAGGATGGTTACCGTTACAAGACCGTGCGTCGCCTGAAGCTCCGTCGTCACTAAACACGCACCTCCTACAACACCTCAATTATCCCTCCCTCCCACACATCCAATATTTGATTTGATCATTGTCATCGCTGGCAATCTCAATTGAAATTAACATAAGCGTATTAGTCAATGATAATGAGTTATGCGTAATTCGAGTACAAAAACGAAACAACAATAAAACATTTTAAAAACAAAAGCACAAAAGTTTGTTATCTCCCTATCTCTCTCTCTCTCTTTCTCTCTCCTGGCATTGCGCAAACTCCCAAGGCACTCAACCGTGTGTTAATCTTATCTAATAACCATATAAGTATGTGTGCATGTAGATGATAACGCTCTGCACAGATAAGATACGCGCAACCTGTCGCTGTGTCGCTGGCAAAATCTTGCACAGGTTTTTCGGTTTAGTTTCACTTTGCAGTTAGCGACGTGCGCGATACATAATAAAAAAAACGAAAGAGAAGTTTCTCAAACGAACGAAAAGAAAATGATGTTGCCAAAGAAGTGCTCCACCTATTTGGTGATTTGCCTGGGTAAAGTTCAGCCAATGTCTGAGAAGAACTTTTTGAGAAGAGTAGACAAGTGCAGCAAGAACATAATCGGAAAGCGAAAAGATGTTCTCCAAGCTAAATGTGAAAAGTTGTTGAGCCTTCTGTGATGACTTAACTTCGTGAAGAAAAAACAAAAAGAAAAAGCATATCTACATAAAACCAATGAGTAATAATAAATAGAATTGTTAATGTGTCATCAGCGAGTGAAGAACGAAAAGCCTATAGAGCTTACACAGTGTGGAAAGTCTACAAAAATGTGCTCTTATCAGTTGCCTTGCGATACCGAAGTGATAAGCAAGGTTTACTCATCGCATTGTTGCCCCATTTGTTTACTCTGAGTAATAGGTGCTTGTTGGATGAGTAAATGTATTTACAACACATTAAACGTATCCCAAAAATAAAACCTAAATTTAGATTCCACAGAGATATTTACAGAAAATAAAAAATATAGAATTAGGAAGTGTAACTAGTTCAACATTTGTATAATTTAATATCGTAATTCTCTAACTAAACAGCAATTTCCCCGCCGATCGATTTCAGAGTCTCTGTTTATCTTCGAAACTATTTTAATTTATTCCATTAATATTTTATCTGCTTAAAGCTCTGTGTAATGCCAGTGATAGCCTGGCTGCCCTGGCTCTGTGTGTTCCTAATACCGGATGTGGCCTAAGCTCAATAATTATTTCACCGTATAAATTATGAAATATGGAAAAACAATTAGTTTTCGGTTAGCGGTCTCTGGTCTGGTCCCTTGGTTTGAATTGCTGGCCAGCAAAACGATTTGTTGATTTTGCTATTCAAACGCACTTGATAATTAAATTGATAAAAAGCAAAATTACAATTTGTTCATAAATATGGAACTAACCTCAAACATCAAACAAACGAAACGAAAAACTCTGAGAAACGAGAAAAGATAATCAAAACTGACATCCGCAATATGAAACAATGGGCAAAATAAACAAACACATACACGCAAAAGCATATACTCTACACACACTCACAGATACACCTACTACACACATACGCCACTCAGACCCCTCTCAATCAGCCGCGCTTCCCTTGGTCAAGTGTTTCTTTTTTTTCTTTTATCTGATTTATCATCGAACTTGGCGCGCGCGCGATCTAAGTCTTTTTTTTGCCTTTTGTCTTTTTTTATTAATCTCTTAAGATTTGTCTTTTTTGCTTTGTTGTTAAACATTTTCTCGATAATTAATTATTAATATTTAAACAACTCTTCGAACAAATGAACAAGAATGTCAGTTTCATCTTATTTGATGAATGGTCAACGTCGTTTTCAATGAGTTCCGCTCCGTTCCGTTTAGATTATAAGTTTTTTTTTTTTATTTGTATTTGCGTGATGTGACGTGATGCTCTGGGGACCACACACAGAGCGATCTGCAAATATTTGTTTAGCTTCTTATTCTTCACACAAATTTGTTAATCCTCCTTCCCCTTCTCTCTCTCTCTCTCTCTCTCTCTCTCTCTCTCTATGTTTTATTTACAGTTCTGCTGGCTTGTTGCATGCAGGAAACAGATGCCACGCGTCGCGTGAATCGTGGTCGTCGTACGCTCACACGTCGTTACTTTAGTAAGTCAATTTATCATTCTATTGGCAGAACTATGAGTAATCTCCCCCTCCCTCCCTTTCTAGGTGGTCTTGCCATACCTGGCTGGGCTGTGGTCACCTGTGTGGCTGTGGCAGAGCTGCTACTGGGCGCTGCTCTCTACTTTATCATGTATAAATTTATCCTGGATAAGGATCCTGATCAGGCCACCACCTACACTCCCGCCGCTACCCACGATCCTACGTCAAGTGTGGTAACGAATCCGCAACAGGTAACCCCATCGCATGCTACAACGATTGCCTGAGCTGAGGCCAACCGGAAGTACTAGATGTTGTCATTGTGGACTCACATTTGGAACAATAGAAGAGTCTATCGACTTGACTCTATTCAATAAATAGATTTAAAGACTTTATTATCCAAATCAAGCACACACATTATGTTCAAATTCTTGCCGCTATTAATTTGATATTTTCTATATCAATAAATCGAATACATTTAGTTTTTTTCTTATCTGTTACAAATAATATGTAAATTTGTTTGATCTGTTTTGACGCACGCGGCGCCGCTGCTTCATTTAACATGCCTTTTGATATTTTTATTGACGGCGCCGCCTGGTGATCCAGTTTATCTTCTAATCTATATATTATATATTCATCTACGATAGATTGAAAGTTGTCAAGCTATTTAAACGCAGGCAGACGAAACTGGTCGATCTGAGACTTGTTCTGCTAGATGGTGCAGCAGTTCGCAAGGGCAGTGTTGCTAAGGCAGCTGTTTTTGAGACAAATCTGGCCTTTTTTAAGTTCCATAGTGAGACAATAACGAACAAAACACACTGCGGGAAATCAAACAGCCAGAAAAAAGCTACTTGGCTATTTAGCGGCTTAGAAATTGCAGCAAATCTTAGGGCTGAGCTTGAAATTGCCCATACTGCGTTCAATAAATATGTTGCATACTTTTAAGCGCGCAGATTAAAAAAAAGCTACTCGGTGACTGCAAGTGCTGCAAATTTAGCTTTTTTTGTTTAAACAGAGTGAAAACATGATGGATGGCTTTTTCAAAATATATATTTCTTTAATTAGCTAAAGTCTTATTTTTAATTATTTATTTTAAATTCATTTTATGATTATCTTCTTTTCAAAAATGTACTTCTATAAGAACTTTGTTTATTAATTTCGTATATTGTTTTTATATTCCTCGATTTAGCTAAATTATTTTACTAGTCTTAGATAGAATTATTATGTAATTATTATTTAATTTTTTTGTTTGTCACTTCTTTCCTGTAAGTGCTCTTTTCTGGCTAGTTTCTTAATAAATTTATTGCTTAAATTTGTTTTGTCATTCAACAAATATTGTTCGAAGCTTACTTATTTGGAGCTTCGTTAACATATATTGATTCCAGACTATAACCAAGCATAGTAACTTAGCTTAACAACCAACGCCAATGCAGCTTCGCTAGCTAGCTATAGCTGTGCCACTGATGCCACTTGCGGCGCATACTTAACGGCACTTGGCTGGCAACGCAAGTTGTCGCCTCCTCCCGCTTTATGCTGACAAATCGAAATTTATTATAAACGCAATTGAAAAATCCCCCAGCGGTGCTTGAGCTCAAGCTGTAGAAGCTGTAGCCGGAGCTAGAATCTCTTGCTGCTGCTGTTGCTGCTATGGCAGCCAAGTAGCTGTAAATGCCAACAATTGCTGGGAAAGGGAGACGAGAGGCGCCTCTACTGCTCCTGCTGCTGCTGCTGCTGTAGCCGCATAACCAAAGCGGATTTCAAATTGACACAAAACAGACAAAAAGCAAATCGTTTAGGCGCAACCACCGACAGCGAAAGCAGCAAGCGCCAAGCAGCAGCAGTGGCAGCCACACATGGAGGATGCCTCGCTGGCCTGGACCCGTTGAAATTTGTGTAACAGAGCCAAGTTACCGAAAAACCCCCGGCGAGCAAAGGAGCGAAAGAAGGGAGAGCGAATGCGATACAAATGCCGGCGCAAAGCCAGTCAGGGGCCCTGGCTGAAGGATACTTTGGTTGGCATAACAAAGCCACACAAAAGACTTGCTTGCTGCTGCTGCTGTGTTGCTGCCGTTGCAACGTTGGCCATGACGATGATGATGTTGTTATTATTGTTGTTGTCGCTGCTATTGCTGAGCTTCCATTGTTGCAGCGGACTTTAAGCAAACGCCAGCGACAGTTGCTGCATTTCACTTTCGCCTGCAATTCGCCAAAGCCATATAGAGATGAGTAGTTGAAGAGTTACTACTTATTGATCTCTTGAATATAATCGTGGTTTATATTTTCTAACGGGGATCGCTTCTATGACCTGTAAGATCTATTCCAAATGTGCTGAACTAAAGGCCCCATTATGAATTCTAATGCTTATCTCTTTATTTTCCAGAAGGTGCCTTAACAGACGAATGCGTGATATACTGTGTTTATAAGAAAATTAAAATCCATGGCCTAACAAGAGAACAACTAAAACTACACAGATATAGTCAGCAATGTTTAATACTCGTATACGATATAATGTACTTTAAACCTCTGGAAGTTTCTTTCTTATGGAATGAATACTCGCTTGTTGCAGGCAAAGTCTCTTTATTGGCGTTTTCTAAGAGATTTCCCTTCCGGGCACACATATCTGTTGTGTTATGTATCTATTTGTGTGTGTGTGCGCTTGCTACTGCTCAGCTTGTGGTGTTAAAGTTTATCAACATATCGTCAACATTGCTGGCCCGTTGCAGTGTCAGACAACATTCGCTCATATTTATTTATGGCTCAGCGCAAAACCCAGGGCATATAACTCTCTGCACTGCCCTCTTTCCCCCTCTTAAACCCGCCAGACTGGCCACAAGTTGCACGGCACTGGCAGCCCGCAGATCGGGACTGGCTGCAACTGCTTCTTCTTCTTCTTCTTAGAGCTGGAGCAGCTGACAGTTTGGCAGCCGTTTTACAATGTTATCATTTCTTCCCTTTCTACAGATTCGTTCTATTGTTGTTGTTGCTGTTGTTGTTGTGCTTTGGCCCGGATTTAGCCATGTACACTTGTTGTAAACAACAACATTAACAAGGGTTTGCAAACAGGAGAACAGGGAAGAGAAGAAAAGGAGCTGCAGCAGCACACACTCATAAGCATTCATTGGAAATCCTTTTCGATTTATTTGCGTATTCAAACGGAAACATTTAAAGTGATTGCGGATGCAAATTTCACCCAAGTGCGATGAGTATGAGAGTCGAATGTGGCATAGGCAGCTCCAGAGAGAGAAAGAGAGAGAACCAAATGGCTCTGATATATACGAGTAGCCCAACCTTACTTCCCCATTCTTTACTACTCCCCTAACTGGTACGAGTTTCTTCTTCTTCTTCCTCTTGTTATTTTCTTTATTTTTTCGGTTTCACAGATCTGAAGAGCATTTACCAGCGCGTGCCTGGCAACATTTGCGGTTTTTGCGCCAACTTCACACATTTTCTTATGTCGGTTTGCTTTTCTTTGCTTCGTTTCGTTTCGCTTCGGTTTGCTTTGGTTTTTTTTTATTTATACTTTTCTTATTGCTACTGCTGTTGCTGCCCCAGCATGAGAATTTCAATTTTAACACAGGTGCTTGTGTTTGTTGAAAAAATAAATATCAATCATACGCCCCAACAGTCCGAACTTAAACAGGTGAACGCTTTTTTTTTTTGGGGTTCTCTCCCTTATATTGTACAAAATTATATATTCACTGGCAATTAGTTAAATGATGTTGAATTTTATTGTACTTACATGGATCAGTTCTGATGTTGTCGGTAGCTAGAAAGAGAGAGAGAGAGAAAAAGGCCAGAAATTGGAATAAAAGAAAATTAATAAATTGTAGATAATTTGTTGGCCCTTCAACCGATTGATACTCTTTAACCATGAGAGATATATAATTTAAAAAACGAAAATACTTCAAATGCCCAAAAAAGTGGGAAAAAGCGGGTATTAATATTTTAAATTACTTACAAATAAATATAGTATTCTTGATTTTTTGTAAATGAAATATAGCTCATCCACATATTGTCTATACACATATGCAGTACATATTCCCCATTCTCCAGCGGCACTTCACACGCAAGTGCGACTCATCGCTGGCTTATTGTGCCCATTAATTTCGCACTAAACTACTAAAAACTCTTAATGACTGTGAATGGGGAGACGCTGAGCTGAAAGAGGGGCCCGTGGGGGCACGATCCGCTCGATCAGCTGCTCTTTATTTATGTGTGTGCGATAGTTTAAACACTTTATGAGCAATTGTTGTTGACAGTATGTTAATTGATTAGCGGGGGAGACACAGAGAAGAACAGAGAAGGGGAAAGAGACAAACAGAGAAGGGGAAAGAGAGAGCTCAAGTACTGCTCTATAGCAAGTGCTGTCTATAGCCGTTTAATGACTTCTATAATCAATAGAACATAAAAGTTTAAGCAGTTGCCACAACCGTGTTGCATGCCACATGCCACATTTGCAATCGCAACACCACAGAAAGACACGAGAGTTTTGGGTGCGATTACAAATTGCAACTGAAACAAAACATTTTAAATAAAATAGAAGCCGCAGACGCAGAGCTCGCCCAATGTGGGTGTGTGTAGGGGTGACTGTGTGTGTGTGAATGTTTGTTCGCTGTGAATAATTCAGCAAGGCAACTGCAGAGAGACCAAGCAACCAAGCAGCCAAGCCGGCAAATTAAATCAAATAGTTATATCATGCGAATAAATCGCCGTGGATATATCGCACATACGCCCCATTGACCGCAAAGCGCGCAGCTACTTACGAGCCTCGCACAGCTCGACGGGCATCAGTACGCGCACTGCGCTCAGCGACAGCAGATCGTCGAACGTAGTCGAATCCATATCCCAGTCCGAGTCTCCTATCGCGTGTGCATATCGACGAGAATCTATCGACTTCCTGTCTGCGGCACTTACGCTTCTAATTCCCCGGCGTATCCACACGCGTGCTGCAGCGGCTACAACGCGGATTTAAGCAGAACAGAGACAGACAGATAGAGAGAGGGAAAGACAGGCAGAGTGCACTCCTATCGACAGTTAGAACTTTACTGTCGTCGTTTTTTTTTTTCATTTCTTGGAACCACATCCTGCTCCTCCTCCTGCAGCATCAACATGCATACGCCGGCTAGCAAAGTGTCGGGCTACATTGTCCTGATGATTGTGCAAATAATTTTCCTGGTGCTATTCTGGCTGTTCGTGCGTTACGAGAAGGCTCTGCTTCCTGCACCGCTCAATGCTGAAGACGCTGGATCAGCAAACGAACACGTTTCAAAATATCCGCGTGAGTAGCCAAGTATTTCCGTTTTTCCAGCACAGCACAGCACCACACGGACCACACCAGACCAGAGACTATCATCATAGCCATCTACATCCCCAGAGCAACAGCAGCCCCCAGCTCTGCCCCTAAGTCTGTCTCCCATCTGTCCCCCAGCTACGCAGTCAATTTTAGCATTTTGCAAACTTTGTCATTCAATTCTAAAATTAGTCACAGAGCGCAACAAATTTAATCTGCTTTTGACTAGCTCAAGGGGGGACTCAACGAATGACTGACAATAAAAAAAAAACTGTATCTGTTTGCCAATTTTATTAGCAACTAATTGACAACACAAAAACAAAGCGCAGAACAAGTGAAACGGGGACTGACCTAAGTCCGTCGTGACATGACGTGCCAGCGATTTGTGGGGAACGCACTCTGGTATTTTATCAGTTTACCTGCGTGTTCTTGAAGCTGTCCATCAAGCGTACAAATCATATAATTAGCACTTTTCTTCAAGAGATTACGGCAACTTCAAGAACTGATAAGCTGAAGAAGACGGACAACTGACTGCAAGTGACTAATATGACTTATTTATAGCGCCATGTAAACCTAAACATATCAGGCCATTTAAAGTGTCACAGAAAGAAAGACAAGATGATGTGCTTTACAAGTCTATTATGACTTTAACTTAGTACAGTACTTAGTTACCCCTAGAGTCTATTCTAAATTCCCTGAACCTGCCCATTTATGTGTTAAATTTTCTCATTCCTGAACTGATCATTCTTCATTTACCCCTTTCTTTGTTTCCCAAACATTCCCCTGCTTCACTATGTGCATAACAAGATTACTACGAGGGTCGTTTGATAAGTCCGTGACTTTTTGTATTTGCCGCGCACCTGCTCTAAATACAACACTGCTCCTGTCAGCAGTTATCGATTAACAGCTGACTGTAAAATTTTGAGAAAGCTGCGTTTTTTGGTTTGCGTTTTATAGGCATTGAAAGCAGACGATCTCGTGAATTTTAACGAAAATGGAAAAAAGTGAATTTCGTGTCAGCATGGCAAAATTTCATAAATTGGGCTACGAACTGCTACCCCATCCAGCATATTCTCCAGATTTAGCCCCCTGTGACTATTTTTTGTTTCCAAACATGAAGAAATGGCTCGGCGGTAAGAGATTCGGGTCATCACAGAAACAAACGACTATTTTGAGGGCCTTGAGAAAACCTATTATTTGGAAGGAATAAAAAAATTGGAAAAACGCTGGACTAAATGTATAGAGCTAAAAGGAGATTATGTTGAGAAATAAAACGCTTCTTTGACGAAAAAAATATATTTTATTCAAAAAGTCACGGACTTATCAAACGACCCTCGTATTATATTACTAACAAAATACAATACTCAGCTACCCCTTAAGTCACATTAAAATGCCATAAAACTTGCCATTTATATGTTAAACTTGCTCATTCCCTAACTGATAACTCTTCATTCTTCCCCCATTTCTCATCTCCCATACGTTCTCACACTGCTCTGCTAAAATATAATATTACCGCAATTTAAGCCTCATAATGATTTTAAAAAATTAATAACATCCAAGAGAATTGTGTAGAAGGAGGTAGCAGTAAAAACCCTTTGCGAAACCCTTGACAAAAAGAAGAAAAAACAAGTTAAGAGTTAATCCCTAATATTAAAACAGCTTTGAGACTGTTATGGCTATTACTCGTTCCACACAGTCAGTCCGGCAGTCCGTCGTTGTCTGCTCTAGGTTTTGTGGAAAAGTTTTTTGGGCTTCTGCTTCTTCTACTTCGTGTTTGGCGGCTCATAAATAAGTAAAGTTATTTTTCGCATAGTCGCCATCCTTCTTGAAGTCCCGCGGCACCAATTGCATTAATTACTTTTGCAACAGTGGTACGAAATGAACAACATAGCAACAGAATGGAACTCTGAGCTGAATGGAACCGCACACAAATGAATAATTAAAGTCATTAATTTCAATTTATGCAAATGCGTCTGTAAACAACTTGTTGCAATTCATAATAAATAAATTAAACCGTATTTCACACTAATTGCACCCGCATACACACATACATGCAAACATACTGCACACATGGTCGGTCAACTCAGGCCGAGCTCAGGGTGCGCGTGCCGTGCCGTGCTCCAGCTTCGTGGCCCAATGGCAACATCAATCTCAATGCAATTGACTTTTGGCAGCAGACAATTGGTGCCACTAATTGAAACGACTTGACTCAATTAATAAGCGTGCCAAGGCATGCCCCCGATATGATGCTGCACTATCTGATGTGCAGTGTGATAATCCCCATGCATAAACTAATCCTGCTTTCCCCTTTACACATTTCCACCTCGCAGAATTCCAGGACATTCAGGTGATGATATTCATTGGCTTTGGATTTCTGATGACCTTTCTGCGCAAATACGGTTATAGTGCCACGGGTTACACCCTCTTCATGGCCGCCCTTGTGGTGCAGTGGTCGGTGCTGATGAAGGGATTCCTGCACATGGAAAACGGCAAGATCAGGTGAGCAGCAACAGCAGCGCAAAAGGCAAAGCGAAATAATTGTATAAGGACTTTATAACTAAATGGAATGCAGGAGAAGAAGCAAACGAGTTAAGCAAATTAAAAGAAACCCAAGTGACTTTATCTTAGGGTGTGTATTTGAATACCCTGTTAATATACGATAGTAATTAGGGTATGAGACTTATCGAGTCGTTTAACCATTAATAAAATGTGCTCCATCTGTAAAATCGGATGATTTTTGACAAATTCATCAGAATTGGTAGTCAAGGAAGGCAACTTAAGCTATTCAGTCCGATATACCCCCTTGCACGCATTTTCAATGGGTGTTGGTGTTAATATAAACAGCATTCGTAATGAATTCAAGCAATTACTTTAACTTGATGAGCAAAAGGGAAGTGATAGCAGGCTGCAACTTATGCTAAGTGAAACAACAAGCAGCAAAGGATGACAGAAGCAAAGGACTCTCATTTGCAACACCTCTCACTTATCTCCCTCGCTCCCTCTCCCACTCTCTATATTTTTCCCTTTCACCCCTCACTTTCCTTCTCCTCTTGCAGCCTCTCGCTGGAGAACATCATCGATGCAGACATCGCCGCCGCTGTGCCGCTAATCAGCATGGGCGCATTGCTGGGCCGCACCACGCCCATTCAATTGCTTTGCATGTCCATCTTTGAGATAGCCCTGTTTGCAGCCAACGAATATCTGGCTCTGAATGTGCTCAGTGTAAGTAGATAAATCTCTATGTGCAGCTTGTGTATGCATCTCTTTATCCAAACTGCTGTTCCACCATCAGATCTGCGATTGCGGTGGTTCCATTACGGTGCATGCCTTTGGCGCCTACTTTGGCCTGGCTGTAGCTCTAATGCTGCGTCCTGCGGCCGACCAGAATGATGCTGGCAAGCATGAGGGAGCCAACTATGTGTCCGACATTTTCGCCATGATCGGCACCACTTTCCTGTGGGTCTACTGGCCCAGCTTCAACTCTGTACTGGCAGAAGGCACCGGAGGCGAACGCGCCATTTTGCACACGTTTCTATCATTAGCCGCGGCAACAGGTGAGTCACGTGCCACCAGGCAGCACAGACAGCACAGTCTGGGCAATTAGTAGACTCAAGTGGGTAGCTAGGAAATCTTATATCCAGTTCCAGTTAGTCCAGCTGCTGCTACGTTAATTATAATGTTGGCGCGCCTATTAACTACCATAGAAATTGAAAAGGCTATGGCTCGTGTTCCCAATCCCCAATCCCGATACGGTTCCCTGGGCTGCTGCAAATCCTTATGCATGCAACTCACAAACTAATTAAATGTCAAATAGTTTCGTTAACACATTTGAAAATTTATTTTAAGCACGTAGCGCACATAAAAACCGAACACAGCCCGAAAAACCCCTTAAGAGACGACGACGACGATGCTGCAGCCCGATCTGGTCAGCCTGGCCAGCATTTAGAGTTGTCTGTGTATGTGTGTGTGTGTGGGTCAACTATGTTTGACCATGGCCATGTCGTACACAACATATAGAAAATGTGCTAAAAGCAAAAACAAGCACAGGCCAAGGGAGAGAAGAGGTGGACTGAGGAGGTCTTGCCTTTGCTGTGTTGCCCCACTCGGTTAATGTAAATAACAAAACACAAATTAAATGTATACAAAGGGCGCCCGGCAACGACTACAGCAGCAGCAGCTGAGATAAGCCAAGCTGCAAGCGTAGCTGAGCTGGGACTGTGCCTGGGACTGAAGAGAGTGTGGCTCGCTTGGCGGCGACGGTGGCGACACTAGGACGGCTGTGGCCTGAGCCTGGCCATGATATTAAAGCCCTCATGCCACAGTCGAGGAGGTAACACCTAAACAGTGCAATAGAGCATATAAAGCTCACAAAGTAGTCGCACTTGAGGTACCCAGTAAATGTAGAATCTTAAAATTTAGCTACAGTGCGCAGCAAAAGTCTAAATACAGTCTAAATAACTCTTTGGTATATAGCTCTGCTTAGTCTCTAGTTTCCTCACCCGCCTGCAGGCAACAATCTACCCCACTGTGCTCTCTAAAAAACCCGCCATGTCGATGGTTAGCGTGGCAGGACATTTTATGCGGAAGGATGTGCGATTAGTTGAGTCAACGTGGTGTGCGGCGCCTCCGTCGCTCTGGGCCGTTGTCCGTTCAGTGGCCAGTTACTTGGCTCGCTTAGTTGTTGCCTTAATTAAACTAAAGCTGGGGCGAGATTCAGTTCAATGCTGAAATTAGAGGCGTTACAGTGGGTGTGTCTCTCTCTCACACTCTTCTTGTATGTGTGTGTGTGTGTGTCAGCCATGCGGGTGTTGCGACATGCATAGCAGACGACGCCATTTGGTGTCCAAATGCGGCGCCAACAGCAAAATACGCCCCAGTTGTTGTTTTCACACCAAGTTCGAAACGAGCCTGGACACGGACAGGGGGACAGGGACAAAAGGAGTGCTGTGTCGTTGCCCTGGTAGTCAGTTCAGGTTCTGGTCAGTGTCTCTGTCCCCTCGTTGCTTCGTCGCCCGCTTTGGGGCAGCAACGTTAAGCACAAAACACATTTTATAGTCACAAGTGACACCATTGGCGTTAATTTAAATTGTTAAATGTGCAGCAACAACAACAAAAGCAGCAACAACAACAACAACAAACAAACAATTGTCGCCCCCAATCTCAGATGCCTTTGGCTTTGCCTCTTGGCTTTGCTTTACTCCAAACGACGGAGGATTCTGGGACCGGCTGTAAAAATACTGTTTAATTGATTTTTAAGCCAGAATTTGCTGTTTCTCCTAATACGCTCTCTCTGTGTGTTCGTGTCCGTGTCCGGGAGCTGGACAATGTCAAAAGCTGTTTTGAAATTGCTGTGGTTTTATTGTTGTTGTTGTTGGTGCGGCTGTTGTTTTGTTTTTGTGATTTGCGCTGCTTATTTGCACTTGCCACAGAAACCGAGTGGCGCACACCCGTATTAACTAATTTATGCAAATTATTATTGCTGCAACATATGTTTCGCCATAAAATGGAGATTTTTAAGTATTTAGTGTTATTTTGCCGAGATTTATGTTTGTCCGGGTAATAAACTGAAGTATGCACCCCAGCCCCTCTCTCTTGCTGTTGCCAGGACACCAGGGCGAGAGTGTGAGACAGAGGGAGAGAGAGGACAACATTACAAGAGGACACGACACTCCTCTGTGTGTTCCCCTTCTTGTTTACATTTTTATTAGTTTTGTGTTTATGAACTGCGGTTGTGGCCGAGAAATGTGGCCTGTGTACACCATTTGCTCCGCCTGGATGATTTAAGAGTTGGTGATGTTCGTTCCCAACTGAGACTGAAGCATCCCGCACAGAAACACCAGCCCACGCACACACACACAAATGCACGAACATGCATATTCACTGACGCCATATTACATTGCGGTGGTAACATGTCATTTAAAGTCAGTGCTTAATTATTACTTGGTGCTTTACAGCTACGGTTATTTATGTGAACTCATGTTTGCATAAAATCCACGACTTACATACATCCAATTGGATTTTTTATTTCACGTTTATTCGCAAAAACAATCCAGAATGAACGCGCACTAAACTATTCAGTGTGACCACCATTCACAAACTAATTAAAGTTGAATTTAGTCAACAGCTGACTTAATTGATCGTGCTTTAATTGTTATATATCGATTGCACACTCAATGTTGCGTGATTCTCGTATCGATTTTGGTATATCAGAGATACACACTTACTGAACAGGGTGACCAGCTTTCATAAACTTATAAAAGTTCAATTTAGTCAACAGCTGAGTTACGTAATTGATCTTGCGATGTTTGCTGCATATCGTATGCAATCTCAATACCGCACGCTGCACTCATAGATTTTTGCACATTTTAGAAATACCATACCCAATTGCGGGAACAAATGTAATTAAAGTTCTTTAGCTGAGATTTAAGTGAGAAATACAGCTAATTGATACTAGAAACAAGCAATAAGAGCATCCAACGGTCAAACTGTAAACATAAACTATACGAAAACTGGCCAGACCATTGAAAGCGCATCGTGAACTCTTGTGTTGGGAGGGGGGAGTTCTGCGCCAGTAACATGTTGGAAGTGAGACTTCGCTTGATGTTGCAACCTTATGCTAACGTTCCGTCTCTTTCTCTCTACTTGCAGTGACCACCTTCGTTGTATCCGCACTTGTCAGCCATGAGAATAAATTGGATATGGTGCACGTGCAGAACTCGACTCTGGCTGGCGGCGTTGCTGTTGGCACCGTTTGCAACTTGCTGCTCGGCGCACACGGCGCTGTCTTAATTGGCATTATCGCTGGCACGGTTTCGGTGCTCGGCTATCGCTATTTAACCGTAAGTTGAACGACTGCGAATGCCCGAAAAAAGGAGGCGCGCTAGTAGGCACTAATGGGGCCACATCCGAAGTAAAGTGAAAAGGGAGAGCGGAGGTCAGCTACCCTATGTAGTAGAAGTTGTAATCCATACAAACATGAGGCTCTATTCAAATGCCTACCTAGCTTGAGCTTGAAAAGGACGCTGGGGCTGCTACTGCTGCTGCTGCTGTGTCCACTACTTTCGACCTGGGCAGGGCACCTAGGCAGCCGGCACCGCGGTGTCGTTTGCTGCGTTTTAATTAGTGCGCCTAGTGCAAAAATGTGACGCTAATGAGTAAAGTTTGTTGCCCGCTGGCGTCCTCTGGCTACAGCAGCAGGAGCAGGAGCACGTAGTGCAGTTAGCGGAACAGCAGCCTGAACATTTTCGAGGTAGCTGTATATAAATTTACCCCTTTTTAAATGACCACCAGCCTGGGACTAGCTCCGTCCGGCATTGCAGTTGCATTTGGCCCCTTCTGTGAGGTTTAATTAGTTGCCCAGCCTGGCCACGTAGTTTCCTCCTCTGACATGTGCTTAAAGATCTGCAAATTACACTTGTTTATGTGTTTAATATATATCTACTGCGTCTGCATTACAGCCCTGGCTGACCAGTAACCTGAGGATACACGACACCTGTGGCGTTCACAATCTGCACGGCATGCCGGCCGTCATCTCGGCCATTGCCTCCGCTATCTATGCCTCGATGGTCACCCTGGACGATTATCAATCCGAGCTGCAGGACATTTTCCCAGCCATGGTGCAGGGCAACAACAATGGGACAGCTACCAAAATTATGGGCGTAAGCTTTACACACAGCCAGCTGCACTTGACATGGACTTTCGCACGCTAATCCTCCCTCTTTCCCTCCCATCTCTCTCTCTCTCCCTGCAGGGCTTGGGTCGCACAGCAAGTACACAGGCTGGTTATCAACTGTTTGGCATCGCAGTGACGCTGCTCATTGCCATCGGGGGCGGCATTTTGGCAGGTGCGTAAACGATCCCAACTCTGAAGGGTTTAATTGACATTCATATCCATTTATGGACTTGTTTTAGGTGCCGTCTTGAAGTACAGCAACTTCCGTAATCTGCAAAAGGATGAGCAACATCAGGACGAACAGTACTGGGAGGTGCCAGCGCTGGAGAACAAAGAGGAATAGTTAAGTCGGCTCCTGCTTACACACTCTGTCTGCCCCTTTATCGAATACGCATTGCCCAAAAATGCTTGCGAATACTTTGTTATTATTATTATTATACTTTATTTTATTTTATTTGATCAGTATTTGTGTATTGTGTTTTGATTTGATTGAGTTCTATGTGACTTTATTATACAATATGTTATGCCAAGCACACACCAACACACACATACATACAGACACACTCTCTCGGCTGCCTGCACTTGCATTGTTTGTTTAGATTTTAGCCAATTGCAATGTTAACAACAATTTCTGCCGCCTTGTTTGCTTAATTTTTGCCGCTTCTTTGCAGTGAACTAGAAACTGTTGACGAGCTTGTGTTGTAAACTTTGTGGACAGAACCAGTGACAACAACAACAACAACTAGAGAGATAACAACAACTAGTTGTTATTGTTGCCATGGTCGAGTGCAGAGCTACATATATCCTTTTGTCGTCCTCGGCGCTTGTTTCATTTAATTTTCGTAGACATTTGTCGCATTCAATTAAAAAGTTCAAAAAATTTACACATTTAATTAGCGCACAGTAGAAAACAGAAAGAAAAAAACTCTTAAATGAAATGAAAAATCTGAATAAAATGCAAGTGAAATATATTAGCAATGAAAATATTTTAATTGTGACAACGACCTCAACTCCGTCTCCCATCTGTCTCCTCTCTCCCTCTCTCTTTGTTGTTTGTAAATTTATTTCCATGCTATCCGCGCATTTTAATGGAATTAAAATCACACACACAAATTTTCCCCGACAACAACAATAATAACAACAATGGGGAAAAAGTTTAAATATGCCCCACGAACTTTTGGATGGCGCCAATGCCGTTGCCAACAGCTTCCCAGACGCCCAGAACTTTAATTGGCGCCCATTTCTGTTACGCAACTGGAATGCAGTTGTCCCTGCCAACAATTTGTATGTACGGGGCGTGCTCTACTAGGAGGAGAAGGAGGATCAGGCTGGCAGGCAGGGGAACCTGACGTAGTGCTGCACAGAGGCTAATTAAGTGGCCCAAGACAAAGTGTCAACTAATTAGCTGACTTTCAGCCAACTACTTGCGTTGGTTCCAGCCAGCAGAGCCAGCTTAGCCGGCGATTAGCACACCTGCAAAATAAAATAACAAAAGCAAACCCAATAACGTCTTTTAAATGCACCCTCCAAGCAGCCGACGGCGGCAAACACGGTAAGTTGGCGCCCCAGCGTCTTATCCGGATTTGGGCAACAAGCGCAACAGCAGCAGAAGCTACCAAGAAAAACAATTACTAAGTACTATTTAAGTAGCAGAAGAGCTGCGGATCAAAGAAAATTTTATAATCACCTGGGGAGGAAGTGGTGAACAGCGAAACAACAGAACAGATTGCAAGCAATCGAAGTATAAACAATTATAAAGAATACTTTAAGAGAAAAGACCTTGAAGAATACTTACACATACACACATGCATATATGTAGTTAAGAACACTAAAATTTATAAGTGTATTCTATTATTAGTTCCATGTTGTTTACTTTGTTCCACATTATTTTGTTTACTATGTTCAGTATTAGTGATGCGTATAATAAGGAAAATACTAAAGTAGACACAATTAAAATACCATATAGAAATGATATCGATTTCTTTCTTTGATAGCACAGCGAAGAGCAAGTTCAATAAACGATTTGCAAAAGAGAGAGATATATGCCGATGTATCGTACGAAATATCGATGCACAGGAAAAATACTGTCTTGAGTATCACATAGTATTGCACTAAAAACATCGCATTGTCAGAACGCCAGTGCCACCCGTCCCTCGCTGGCGTTTAAATAAAGAAAAATTAAACTCTTTTCATTAGAATAATCAAATTGAATTCCAACTATGCTTCAGTGGTGCCTTCAAAGGCGAAAGCATTGCCAAAACGGTTAAATGAAACACACAGACAGTGACTGTGACAGAGACAGAGAAGGACACGTGTGAGGCGACTAAGTGCAAAAATATTTATAGAGATAAAAGGACGACAAAAGCGTGTAGTCAAATGAGGAGTGGACAAGGATGCGAAAGAGAGGAAGATGTGCATGGATGGAGGGGTACGTAGCAAGGGGTGGTCAGGTTAGGTAGTGCAATTTGGCAAAGTATTCCCCCGTGCACCGTTTGACTATTTGGCCGGGCGACGTTTCAAACGAATCAGACGTCTCTGTCGCTGTGCCTGTCTCTCTCACTCTCCCTCTCTCCATCTGCCTCTGTGTGTGTGTGTGTGTTTGGGTGCCTGTCTATGCCGATGTCTAAGTGCTGTTTTATTGCATGTGGTCGGATGGGTCGCAGCCAGGCTGCTGTGCCCAGACAGATGGACACTCACACGTCTATAATAATAATTAACAGCATGAAAGGCAGCCCAGGAGCAACAGCAGAGGCGATGGTAGCGGGGCAGCTCCGTCAACCTTTTCGGCGCTGACTTTTGTCTGCCGTGCACCACGAAGTATGCAGCATACTTTATGCATGTGCTGCAGGCGGCGACTTTGACACGACAGCCATAAAAAGAGCAGCGACGTCAACAGCAGCAGTAGCAGCAACAAAAACAACAACAGCAATTAAGGCGAATTTAAGCAGCGTTGACAACTCAGCCGACATTGACTTTGTCTTTGTCTGCAGCAGCAACAGCAACAAATTGTTGCACATATACAACATGCTCAGCTTACATTGTTGTTGTCTAACGCCAGCTGGGGGATTTGTTGCAGTCGTCGTCATCGTTGCCGGTTGCAGGAAGCTCAGACTTGAGAGCGGAAACTTGTACAACATTTTGCAACTGTAATTTTTTGGGTGTTGTTTCCGGCGGCGTTGACATTTTCCAGTCTTTGTTTATGGTCAGCCGAACTGCTCCCGCTGCTGCTGCTTCTGTTGCTTCTTTCCCCACTCGGCTTAAAGCCTTTGCAATTTGCTTAATATCTTATCGGAGCTTCGTGTTCTGCACGTGGCACTGGGAACCCTTGCAAAATTCATGATTTACGTTTAAGTGTCATTGGTGCTTAATTATTTAGATGGGCCCCCAAGTCGTTTAAGTTGCCAGTGTGCCCGTTCTTAGCAATTGAAAGATTGCCAGCGCTGTCTAGGGATGTGCACGTGATGCAAATAGTTCGATCGTGTGAGCGCAAGAATATCGCATGACACGAACAATTTGTATATTTCTCGATAAATTGCTTGGGTAATTGCCTGAGCAATTTGCAGCTCACGTTGCCATCTCTAGTGTGTAGGTGGGGGAAGGGAGTGAAGCTAAGGACTGCCAATAACTGCGACACACACGTGCGAATTGCTTTGCTGTGTTTGCTCACCTGGTCGCGCTTTCCATTTCATTTTTCGCCAATGCCACTTGGCCCCACCTCGACCCGCATTGACCTCCACCTCCGTGTTCACCTGCCATCGTGCAAACGAAATGTTTGCATGTTCCTTGGCTTGCTTACAGCCACACACACACACATGTACACAAACACCCACACAACACACACATAAATATGCACACTGGGCACGCGAAGTGGGGCTGGGTGTGTGCTTGGACTACCGCTTTGCGACCCTACACAGTTTGCAATACTCTGGGGACTTATCGCTCCACTGGCTGCTTGATATGACCACGTAAGTGCGCCTGGGTGGGTGTGTATGTGGGGGAAGTGGGGAATGAGAGGAGTGTGCATTCCACATCAGCTCCCCCTTGCATGGCCAGCACACATTTGGCAAGGGGCAGGCAACAAAACGTTCAACGTGTAGAGCAGCGAGCAGAAAAGTGAAATTAAATAAATTTTATAACATAATTTACGCTATCACAACATGCACTCCCCTTGTACTCTACTGTCCCGGCTTGGCCTCGGCTGCATTTGTCTTGTATCCTGGGATTTGCACTTGCTTGCGCGCTCTCGCATCCTGCCTGGGGAGTTGGGTCTGGGTCTGGGTCTGCGTCCGTGTGGGATCCTCAACGCAACACAGCGAGCACATTTTTCGTTAATGTTGCGCACTGCCGAAAGCGCCGAAATGTAGGCTTCAATTAAATGTTAATTTTACAGAGCTTAAGCATGAAATTCGGTTTGGGTGCAGTCCACACGCCATGCCTTTCCTTCCTCCCCATCCTCCTTTTTCAACCCCGTTTTGCCTTGTTACCATCCTGGTTGTCGCTGTTGGCGGATTTGTGCGCAGCTTGCTGGAATGATGCGCCCGTTGCTGCTGCTGTGTTGCTTCCTCTCTTCAAGCGCTTTTCATTAAGCCTGCTCACATCAAATTGTATATTTTATGGCTGCATTTTAATCTTTTTTATTGCCAGCACGCTTTCAAATAAATATGGATAACGCTTAGCCAGGCTTTTTTATAATGAATATTTTTCAGAACGTTCTTAATTTTTGTGCGTGTGTAGGCATTTCGATCTTCACACCTTAAAAATACTAAACTTGGCTTGTGGCTTACGATTTTCTTTACCTTTCCGAATACTTATTGATAATGAAATGCAGGCTTTGTATCGATACTACTACAGCTTGAGGATTAGTATTTTTTGAAACTTTTTCAGCACTAAACTTAATAAATAAATATCGATATTAAAGTGCAAAATTTAAATCGATATTTCTACAACACGGGCACACACACTCATGTTCATACATATTCATGTAGGGCGAATTCTAATAGTAAATATTATTACTTTACCCCTGACGATCCCTTCCATTTTGTGGCAACATTTTTATGATGACCCCCTTGCCAGAGTTCACATCACACTTGACGTTACCTTATGCTGAAATTTTTGCACACACATTTCTGTATAAAATATGCAGCAAATAAAATGCATTTGCCACTTGTCTGAGCTGCTGCTGCCACCGTTCCTGCTGTTGTTGTTGTTGTGAGCCGAGGTAGCTGGATGGGGCAGAGCACCCAAAACACATTCAAAACACGCTGCGAACTTGAATACGCTCAAGTGTCTATAAAAAGGCACCCACCCACACACACACTTACTCCCCCACACACTCATAAAATCCATATTGACAGTGAGGCACTTGTAAAAGGCAAAAGAATTGGGCAAGAGGTGAAGTGGGTTGTGGGTTGGAGGACGGGTTCAAGGGTCGTGGCAAACAAAAAGAAACCATTGTAATAATGTCCAAAAATATGTTACCAACACGTGTAGCGTGCATACCAACCAACAAAAAATACAACAGCAACAACAAAAACAACAATAAATATGTTGCCCTGTTGACTGGAACAGGGAAAGGATTGGTATCCCCACCGCCCAAACCGTTAGACACGCTTAATCGATGCAACAGCGGGCGGGTTGAAAGGGGGAGGGGCAGGCAGCCAGCACTTGTATTTTTATAGCAACGATATTTTATTTACCGCCAGCGGCAGACAAGGCTAGACGGGACAGGCAGGGAAGAGCGGGACGACACAAAAGTTGTCGGCAAGAGATTGTGGCAGAGATGCGGCAGGGAAGGGTTGGGGAGGAACCAAACAACGCTGGCAGACATTGTCAATGCGCGCGCCCTGCGCGTTCGTCACACATCACACGGAAGCGCTTTAGTCAGTCAGTCTGTTTGGACATGCAGTGAGCAGGGTGCGGGGCATGGGGGGAAGGTATGGAATGCTTAAAACATAAAAAATATGCTGACAATAAAAATTTGTTGTCGACTGAGCGGCTCAGCAGCATGCAACATGCTGTTGCACGGCCAGACAGGCTGATAGACTTTACCTGATGAAGGGGAAAGTTGTTTGGGGCGTGCCAGACACAGCAAATACACTGTAAAAAACGCAAAGAGTTAAGAGATTTAAATTTTCATATGCATACCAACGATTTTTTTCACTTAGCTCGAATTAATTTCAATTTTCCCCAACAATAGTTGAGCGCTGTGCATGCGCTTTATGGCGCAACTATAATACCTTTTGTTCACGGGCAGAGCATATATAACATACTATAAAGAACAATAAAAAGCGTTAACGGTTCAATGCGCTGCCTGACTTCAATGGAAGTTGCAATAAAAAGCGCGGAATTTCTACCGTTGCAATAAAATAGAAACAACTGCGCCTAAAAATCACTCAAGCATACTTTCGACGCAGCAGAAAAAGGGAAGGCAGAGGGTAGTCAAAAGTTACAAATGCGCGCCGTGAGTGAATGCCATTGATCAGGCACAGAGGGAGAGAGGAAGAGAGAAAAAAGGGGAAAGAGACAGCGAGTCGTCGGTCTAGGTAGGAGTAGCAAAAAATAAAGTCGTAAACCTGAAATAAGCCATCAATGGCATTAAAACCTGGCGACGGCAAAGGCAGCGGCCCTTTTTGCAGCAGCCCCAGCTACGCGCCTTCCCCCACTCCAACTCCCCTTCCCTTTCTCCTGCTACGTCATGTTTCATTTGTCAAAGTGCTTGGCGGCACTCTTCGAGTCGCGTCGCGTCGCGTTGAGTTCTTTGCTCGGCTTTGCCTGCATGCTCCTGCATGATGGGCACTTTTTGCGGCTTTTACGTATGAGTAATCTTATAGGCGGGCATTACTCATACGCCGCATGTGTGCCCCAAAATCACAGCATGCCTACTCTGCTCTCTCAGAAACACAC
The DNA here is from genome assembly GCA_018904595.1 of Zaprionus indianus. Lineage (NCBI taxonomy): Eukaryota > Metazoa > Arthropoda > Insecta > Diptera > Drosophilidae > Zaprionus > Zaprionus indianus. Next base: position 4,271,166 of record JAEIHA010000140.1, read on the forward strand.
ACATTTAAAGTTTGCCGATTACACAGCAAATTATATAATTTTTCCTTGTTGATTTTTCCTTTTTGTGTTCTTCCTTCTCTCCGTTTCTCCCTCTGTGGCGTCATCTTATTTAAAAATCAATATTTGCGGCAATACGTGTGCCGCATATTAATCATACGCAACGTGCTACTAAACAGTCCACTCTGTGATTTCTTTTCCTGACTTACCCAGAGGGGAGAGTAGGTAAAGGCGGAGGGGGAACACTCTCCTTCTCCATTCGACACTAATAAAAACTTTCGCTGGCAATACGTGTGCGGCTTTGCTACGCTCCTGGACCTCCAACTGTGCTCCAACGGGAGCTGAGCTACTACTCCACAGAGCCCTGCGATATTAGAATATGGTCGAATGAATATACTAAGGAAAGAGTAGAGGGAAAATAAGGAAGGGGGGACTGGTTGAGGACACTTTCACATAGTTATAATAAGCAAAGTTTCATTGAAGCGCTCTGCCCCCCATGGGGTAGGCAGGGAAAGAGGGAGAAGGTGGTTAACTGATGCCGATGTCAGGCGCTAATGAAAGGAAAATTAACTTCTTGAATGAGGCTGCTGTGACAGCGTAATCTAGTGTGTGTGGGAGGTAGGGATAAAGGATAACGTGGGTGGAGGGCAAAGAAAGTAGCAGGCTGTAAAAAATGTTGCAAAAAGGAAAAGGAGTTTTGAAAGGGAGCAGCCTGAATGGAACTGTGGCGAAGAATAGAGAGAGAAGACAGCTCTGGTTAAACGAGTAAGCAGAGAATAGAAGGGAAGCAGTAGTATAGACTGAGGCAGCTTGATAGATTCGGAACAATACCTTGGGTGAGAGTATCATAAAGATATACAATGAAGTTGTTAGAGAGAAGACTGAATATAGAAAAGGATAAAAAAAGTGATGGCTGAAAATAGGAATAAAACAAAAAGAAAGTTTAGCATATTAAACTCACTGCAATTACCCTAGTAAGGAGGTTAGTTCGACTCAGTTTGGAATAATTAAAAAAAGCGAACAAGATATTGTAGATAGCCTTGATACGTGTAGGTTCCTGACAACACCCTGCGTTCAACTATATTAAAGATTTTTGAAGGAGGAGAGAGATTCTTGAACGTGGAGAGAGAAGTGAGGAATAAATTAAAATAGAATGCTGCTTGACTCACTTATAATGCGTTAGAGTATCCTAGTGAGTTTTGAAGGAGTTTTAAGACAGTTGAATATAACTATACTTATGAGGTATAAAGAGTAGACAGACTAGCTAATCCAGATCTCCCCGAATCTCAGCTAGATTCTTGGCAAGCCACTCGCGTACAAATTTTAAAATACTGCGTATAAATAATCCAACTTTAATTTTTCCCCAGCTTCAAATGAGCACAAAGATTTTTTCAGAGTTTTTTGTGGTTTCTTTTCTTCTGCGGCTTATTTATGATTCTTAGCTCTGAGATTTAGAGCACCGCGTGAGTTGCAGAGCTTATGAACTGTGAACAGACTTCGCGATGAATATACATGCGCTGCACTGAGCTGCCTCGGCTGTCCCGACTGTACCGAGTTTGTCCAACTATTTGCATTTGGGGGAAACAACTTCATACAGGGGGGCCGTCGAAAAAGGCATAGAAATTAGCCGGGTTGGCCAGGCAGGTGCAGCTGGAGCAGGTGCAGGTGCATAATTGCCAGGCCGCAAATTAGTTTTATGCCCCGCGCGCTCACTCTAGTTTTGGGTGAACTCTGCTTCATCTGGCAGCCTCAGCCTGCCCAGAGAGTGAGAGAGTTTTGTTCTGTTCTGACGCTGTCTGCGCTGAAAGCCGCCAACTTCCCGTTAACCGCCGCCAGAGCTCATAAATGTTTGAACAGACGCTGCTGCTGCTGTTGCTGTTGCCGCGCAAGCCGCAGTCGGGCCGCAGCTCTTTGTCTGTTCCCGCTGCTGCTGTTGCTCTGAAGCTGCTTCCGGTTTGGCAGATGTTCAACATGGCGGCGGCTACGCGCGAGTCCGAAGTGCTTAGTTGCTTCTGCTTCTGGTGTCTAGTTGCGTTTTTGTGTGCATATTAATTGGATTATCTAACGTTAGCACACACACTCACACACACACAATTGCTCACTCGCTTGCCCACACACACACACATGAGTCACGTTAATCTCTGGGGGATCAGCGAGTTGTGGCATGCAATTGTTGAAAAAGCATTTGCACAAACAATGTGCACCCCATGTTGCCCCTTTGGCTTGCCCGCCCACGTCCACGCCACGCCTTGAGAGCGCAAAAAGACGCAAAATCAACATTAGATGCGCCCTGATACCCTTCTCTGCCCGCCACTGCATAAATCAACGGAGCAGCAGCAGCAGCAGGAGCTGAAGCCGAAGCAGCTGCTGCCTTTCGCCGGCCTGGCAGCTTGTCCAAATATTTATACAATGCCAATGTAAATTAAAAAACAAAGACGAGCGAAGGGAGAGAGAGAGTGGGCAACAAGTTGAAAACATTGTTAACAAAAGAAAAGACTATATAAAAAAACAAAAATAATACGAAGAAGAAAGGTGGCATAAGGCGACGTATAGATGCCCCTGCACCCTGGTTTCCTTTTTGGCTCAGTTTTACTTAGATAATTCGTATACTCTAAACTAATCCTTAAAACAGAAGAGTAGGTTGAACTTTCATATTCATTAGAGGTAAAAGAAATTTCTTTCAATTAATTAAATAATGGCAACAGTAAATTAGTTGATTGTTGAAGAATATATAAATATAATATATTTCCCCCTCACTTTATATTTTGCAAATCAAATCCTTTACTACACTTGTAGTTCAATCAGTAAACTCCCTTTCGCACAGCCTAAGCTCCGACAAGCAGCTCAATTCATACTCAGCTTATGCTCTCCCTTAATTACAGGGTACAACGTGTGTACCCATTGTAGCGTTAACTAAAAGGGCTGCGCAGACAGAGACTGAGAATGCAGGGAAGAAGGCATACAGACAGACAGACAAACCCGACAGACAGTCAGACAAAATCAAACAGAGTCAAACGATGCCGACTAGGCCGCTGTTGTGGACAGGCATCATTAGGCTGGGCAGTTGTGGATCTAATAAACTACCAAAGGGACAAGGAGTACACTCCAATCCAATCCCGGCCAGACGCTGCAAAGCGTAGCCAGAGCTAGACGTAAATAAGCCCCTGGACCAATCTAGCAATCTCACCCTGATTCCGATGCGACGTTTCCGTCTCGCTCGCTCACCCGCCCTAATCCAGGTGGGCAGCACCGGATTATACAAACCGAGAAACAAGTAGCTTAAAAACGCTTGCGGCGCACGTTACCATAGAGCGCTCCAGCTCCTGGTCTTCCTGCTCCTGCATAGCCAGCATCAGCCTCCGCCTCAGACACCTGGGCAGTCTGGCTGTCCTGCTGGCGCCCCTTTGTTTTGTTGACTTCACATATTTGATGCTGCGTGGGTAAATTAACAAATAAATGGCATTTTTGTTGCCCCTTTCTCCTTCTGCTGCTGCTGCTCCTCCCCTTGTTGTCCTTTGTTCCGCATCAACTGTGCGGGCAGTAGAGAGAGTTGTGCGTTGATTTGCTTCGCTGCCTGGGGGCAATTTCATAAATTCCCAACTCAAATGCGTAAAATGTGGCAAAGCAACAAGCAGCCCTGGGCAACGTTTGACCATGTGTCGCCGGAGTGGAGCAGGGATAGGAGAGGAACAGCAGCAGGAGCAGCAGTTGCAAGTGGAGCGAGTGTTGCAGAGGGGAATGGAACTGTGAGAGGAGGAGCTGTTGGAGTTGAAAGAAGAGCTGCAGTTGGATCTGGAATTGCACTTGTTCTTCCTTTTTTGCAACTGCATTTTTTAGCAGGAAATCGGTCTAGAAGGCCCCATCCTTGCTCTCCCCTTGGCAGATGACTCACATAATAGTAGTGCACAACTTTAGCTTGATCCTTGACCTGTTCCCGGCTGCGTAAACATTTTACTTATTGATTGGCGCGCTCACCTCACGGAAGAAGTGCAGCGTCTGTGGTGGGTGCGGCGCAGGGCAAAGTCATTCGGACAACTTCTCAATTAAATTAAATGAAATTAAAGTGGGCAAAGGGCAACTGGGGTTGGCGGGGCAAGGGTCGACGGGTCGTGGCGTTGTAAATCTCGTGCTGCGAAACTTTTTAAAAATAAAATGACAAACACACACACACACAGACAGGCAGAAAGAGACAGGGATAGAGAGACTGTCGCGGGGAACTACACTCGTAAGTGCATAAGTGTGCGTGCGTGCAAAATGCATTTAATTTGCAGCAAAGTGGCTGTCGGGCCGCCTCTGACTTCGCCTTTGCCCCTCTCCCTCTCCACCACTTAGCTCCAGCTACAGCTACGGGCAAGGCTCCAGCCGTGCCGGCACCGTTAGCGTCAGCAGCGCCACGTTCACTTGCAAAAACGGGGTATGGGTGACGGAGGGGTTACGGCTGGCGCAGCGGGCGGGCGGCTTTTAAAATGATAAAAGTCGCCTCTTGTCGCGACAACGAGACGCCGACAAAGCGGCGTAAATTTCAATTAAATGTGAAAGCAAAACAAATTTTAACTTTGCTGCGAGAGAGTTGGACGAAAAACGTGTCGCCAGCGCGTTTATGCGTTGCCAGATTGCAAAAAGAGTGGGGATATAGAAAGGAAAATACTGAATTAAATACTGCACTGCAGTTAAAGATCAGCCAAGTGTGTGTTGCCAGATCAACATAAATTCGCAATTTTTAAGTTTTATTTAAATTTCAATCAACGCATGAACATTAATTTAAGTAAGACAAAAAGAGAAATGGAGAGGGGAAGAGGGAGACAGAGAGGAGCGTACGCTGGCTTGCTTGCGCGTGTATGCGTGCGTCTAAATGTAATTGTGAATTCCATATTTCAATGCAAATGTGTATGTACTTATGCACGTATGTGTGTGTGTGCGTATAATTGCCATGCCTGTATTTGTACGGCTGTCTGTTGTTGTTTTTGCGTTTGTTATTACAACAATTACTTGAAAAATACTCCGATATCAGCGTCAGCGTCGACAGCGCCAGCAGAATTATTTAAATGCTTTTGTGTGCGGGGATTACAAGTGAAAACCAACACACATACACGCACTCATACAGTTCGACAGATACTCTGAAGGATACACACACACAGGGGGCCTTGTTATACAATCACAAAAACACACACACAACAGCTCCCTGCTCGGCTTCAGCACAGGGACGGTGCGTGAGTCAACGAGTGTGTTGTGTGTGTGTGGCAGGGGAAGGGGAAGGGGATGAGAGAAAGGAGAGTGTACGTACCATGCGTGCCAGAGTCTGCCTGAGTTCCGGGCTAGGCCCCGGCGCGGCCGTCAGACAATTTGGTTTAATTGATAGTTGGGATAATGTAATTATAGACAATTGCGTTTCATGCGAAACCGATTTGCTGCTGCCGCTTCGATTATAATGGCCCAACTGATCTGCTCGAGTGTGTTCTGAGTGTATGTGTGAGTGGGAGTGTGCTTGTGTTTGTGTGGTAGCTAAAAAAAATGTCCAAGTGGCGGCCACTTTGGCAAATAAAGTGTGGCCAAGTGAAGAGCTTTTGACTTGTAAAACATTCGGTCACAATCGAAGGCAATTAAAATGCAATTGAAAAGGGAATATAATGGTGGGTATGCGCACATGTGAATTTTAAAGAACTGCGTTTAATTCTATTGATTTTTTAACTTTTTTAAAGCAAATAACTTTAAAAAGGTTTTCCTCTAAAGCTGTGGTCACACAACACGCGCACTTTTTACTGAGACGATCCATAAGTGGCGGCGGGTCGATAACATGCTTGTTAACAAAGTCCACTATTATCGTTCTACATGTACTTGCGTTTGGGCTTGTGTAGCTGAAATCTTTAGTGCATTTCCTGCAAGTCATCAATTTCGAATAAGAGCCATAGCTCGATCAACATTTTCCGTTCTTTGTACCTCATACAGGGTATGAAATATGCAGCCAAATGCACCCATTTAACTGGCGCTAATTGGTAGCAGAACGGCTAGGGGGCCAGGTTGTCCAATAGCCTGGCAGGAACAAGCAATTAATTATGGTCGTTTTCAGGTGTGCATCCCCAGCATAGCCGCAGTCCGCAGCAGCGGCAGCAGCAGAGCACGGCGAAGGAGCTGCTGTACCCGGAGCCGGAGCTAGAGTGTTCGTGTTCGTCAAATGAACAGTGGCTAAATAACAAAGCGGCGCCGTTTGCCAATGACTGTTGCATACTTTCGTGCGCGGCAGTAATGGAGTGCGTGGTGCAGCGAAATTGCATTGGAAATGTGCGCAAACAAGCGCATAAACGTTGTTGGGCCCCCCTTGTTGATGCCCGCCTCGGGGGCAGACAAATGGAAACAAATGATGAGGTTTTTTTTGGCCATTACCCGTGTTGTTGTTGTCCCTGCTGCCGCTGTCGCACTGCAAAATGGCGCCCAATTGGCAATTGTCGCTTCCGGCGGCTGATTGGCTGCACCGACAAAAGGGACACGCGGCACGGGCCGCAGGACGCGGTGCCGGGTCGAAGTCGCGGTAAAGCTGACGCACCCGGAGCCGGCATAATGCGCATCCGTATCGATGACAATCGCCAAATCGCGCTTGCCAAATGCACAGACCCAGCAACAACAATAACAGCAACAGGAGGAGCAGCAGCAGTACCAGCAACATCATCATCGGCAGCAGCAGCAACAATTCGACTGCGGCCAGACACCGCGGCGCGGCTTTTCTTGATGCGTTTTTATGCTGAGGCTTTGCGCGATTTTCGAACTGTTTGCAACTGATTTGCGGCCGTTAAGTGGAAATTTCATTGTAAATTGAGCCAGGCATTTCAAAAATGACTCAAAGGCTGGGCAAATTGAGTGAAAAAGGCATTTTTCATGGTCTGTCAAACCGAATCGAAGTCTCCCACTTCTTTCTCCCACTGCTGCAGGTTATTCGAAATAAATAACGAAAAATATGCTGAACATTGGTAAAATGATTGAAATTGATTTTAAGGTTGGAAATTTTACTACGCAAATTGAAGCGTTTAAAACGTTTGAAAATACATACATATACTATGATTTGGCTTATTGTTTATGTTTTAATTACAGATAGATACCGAAACAATCATTTTTAACAGAGATAAGTTATCTATAGTAAATGAGGAGATACTAAAACAAGTATTTTTTTAAAGTTGACCTAAGATATCGATATTTGAGTAAGTACAGGAAAATGTGTAATCGAGGGAGAAGTATGATCACTAAATAATGAAGCAAATAAAGAATAAGAGAAATTCTCATCGGAGAGCAACCTAAACTCAATAATATTCAATTATATTGCCACTACAGGGTAACTGCTAGTGGTGCAGCCATTTTTCGGCTTAAATTGAAGCTGGGCCGCGATGCTGCTTAAGCAGTCGCTGCAACTAATAAAATTAATCAACTTTAATGCACTTTAGGCGCCAAGCGCAGCCACGTTGAATGACTGAGATAACAATAAAAGGAATCCGGCCGTGGATGCAGCAAGCAGCATCGAGCATTGGCAGAATGAAGCACCGTTGCAGCAGCAGTAGGCGGCTGTGGCATTTGTTCTGCGTCGCTGTTGTTGTACTAAATAATTTCTAATAAAATAAAATAAATAATGAACGCAGCCAAGCCAAGGATGCCGTGCAGGCCAATGCTGAGAAGACTGTGCAGCCGATGGAACCGTCTCCCCTACGTTATCCCTTGCCGCAGCGAATGCTGGAGAAGATGTGGTTGTGGAGCTGGTGGGAGTGGCAGGGGGCGACCTGCCATATTGCGCAAATATTGCTGCAAGCTGCCTTTGGCAATGTGTTTTACTTTTATTGCACTCGAGCCGCCAGGCCCGCGCGCTGCACATTTTTAACGCCAGTCATAAAAAGCGACGAGCAGTAAGCCGTCGCCCGGTCCTGGCCAGAGAGAGAAGAGATCCAGGGAGCTGATGTTGCTGTTGCTGCTTCTGCTACTGCTTTGCCTTGGCCAACACATTTTTCCAATTTTAAGGCTGAGTAGCGCACACGGCGTTCGCCAAATGACCGTAGAAATGATTGCTCGTCGGATTGAGGGCGTGAGAGTGTGGGCAGAGATCACAGTGGGCGGAGCAAGAGCGAGCGTGGGTGGGGAGGGTGAGAAAGCTAGGCGGAGGCAACTGCGTAACTAGGCAACGACGCAACAAGGGTCATTGCTTGCTATTGCCCTGGCTTGGCGCATAAGCCTTCCACGCCTTTCTCTCTTCACCCCGTCTCGACCCGCAGACTCTGTTGTGTTATTTGCCTTGGCTTATTTGCTAAAAATAAAATCAAACGACGTCCACGACATCATAAAGGAAATTGCGTGAAAAGCAGCTTGGAGGCGTCCACAATCTCCGAATGCCGTGGCAAATTATACGGCAGGCGAGCTTAGTTCCAGTTAAATTCTCAGTTTCGCGTTGACTTTCCAATTACAATTTGTACACTTTGCCAAGTAACCCTTTCGATATCAAACGTTACGATTTAATCGATATTATGCATAGTAAAATAGCCGATAATAATAGGTTTTCAGTTTGGTATTCTGTGTGGTATATATTTTACTGAATATATCAATATTATTCCTAACAAAATGTGCAAATATTAAGTTGTTTTCTAATTTGGTGTTCTTTATGGTGTTTATATGCCAATATCGATAGTGTATTTCCGATAGCCATTTCCATTTGCTCACTGAAAATTAAAAAATAAACTAAAATTCTTAAGTGAAATCTTCATGACTGGAAGCTGTTTTTTGTGTTTTCGTTGTCAACGCAATTTCAATTTATATTTATGACCTTTTAAAGTCATTTTATGAGCTGGCAACCGAGCAGTGCCCCCACTACTGTCACCTGCTGCTGATTCTCCATGGCCGCCTGCCCCTTTCATGTTAAGGTTATGGCGCATTTTGCGATTTTAAAGTCATAAACTTGGCCAATGTACACGGACCATCAAGGCGAGGCCATTAAATCGCCAAGCAGCCGCGTAGGAGCTGGAGCAACATCAGCAGGACACCGTTGGCTCTCCGTGCTGTCCTGTTTGTCTCTCCTGCAGTTAGTTTTCGGTGAAATTGGCGCTCGCCTGATGTATTGAGTCACATCTATTAATCGTGTGGCAAGTGCTGCGGCAAGCGTGCAATGCGGCTATGTGGCCCAAAAGGCTGCCGGAATTGCTTGGCCATCAATCAGCTAAGGACTTCATTAGACACATTTGCCGCGGCCATTCCAGTTGTCGGTCGCCAGTCGGAATTGCTTATTGGCTAAGCACAGCAGGACAGCTGTCCTCCAAAGTCAGTCCTTGCTCACTCGCTCGATTTGGTCATGTAATTAGGGTACCCGTTGCCAATCTTGCTTAGAACTGTGAAAAAGGGTTATTAATATTCCTAAGCCAATCGAGTGGGGGGAGTCCAATTTCGGGATCCGATTTCGAGAGCTGAAATCAGGAGTGGGAGTGTTAATAATTGAAAGTTTTGCAAAAGTTGCCTGGGTGTCCTTAGGGAATGGGGTGTAATAGGCTGACCGATACCCTGTTTGTCCACAGCAATTGAAGTTTAGAGACTACTGTAATGTAAGCTCAATAAGACTTATAACCTTTATCTTCTCCCAGCTGAAGTGTAGCAGGCTGAAGATACCCCGCAATTAACAGCAGAGCTTCCTGGTAAATTTTCTTCAGTCAACCAATCTGTCTACCAAGACGCCTCTTCCTTCCCGTCTACAAGGTATTGCCCATAAAGTGGCTAAGCACTTTGTTTACATTGTTAGCTATTTATAGGAAATTCGTTTCGCTTCTAGCTCCTTTTGTTCTTCCCGCCTCCCCATTTCCTGTGTCTGGCCACAATTCGAATTGTGGTCAAATTGTATTTTGTCGTTTTTGCATTTTTGAGACAGTTTCTTGTTTTTGCCATCGTCTGGCCCCGTTTTTATTGGTTAAGGTCGAGCCTGGAACTCTTGCCAAACACTTTGCGGTTTTAATTTACCATACATGCCAGACAAATCGGGTTATAGCTTTACAGTTTGCTGTACATAATCCCAATGATCAAAGTTTTACACTGTCAACTAAAGTTTGGCATCGGGCAAAAGTTTAAATAAATAGTAAAAAACCGCAAAATGAAAATTTTGTTGTTGCTCTTCAACAATGTATTAAATTGTTGGTTAAACCGAGTTTTAGCTAAACTAAGTACTCGGGGATGTAATTGCATCTGCCGGGTGCAAGTGTTTGGGGGGACGGAGGTGGTCACTTCCATTACAGAATCGAAACGAAACGATTTGGCTGCCCTTTGACGAGCTAGCTGAGTTACTTTTGGTAGTACATCTAATTGAATAATAAACGTGACACAGCTATAAACGGAATTTCCACTTGACATTTTTCTATTGCTGATGTCTTGCAATTGAGTACCCTCTTTTAAGATACACTAACTGTGGGGAAGATGGGACTGGTGGAGAAGTTTCTCATGCAGTTGGGAAGTATCGTTTGTTGGTTAGTTGGGTTTTTTTGCTTAACACATATAGTTCTTCTCTTTATAGAGAGATATATTCTAAAGTTTCCTTTTTATTGAGAATGATTGAAATGTATTCGATGAACTAAAAAATATACTTTCGTTATGCAGCTCAACTTGTTCAAGTCTTCAAAGAGTTCTTCACTATCTCAATAAGGGTATTCCCCGTTTCGTTACTGCATTAGATACCTTACTATTTTTTAACGTTCCACTTCACTTGGCTCGTTCAATTTCGCCCAATATTTACCTGTGTGTAGCTGCACTTGCTGTTGTTGTTCTTGTGTATTTTTTGCCCAAAAAGCTTTTAGCTGAACGCATTCGTTGGAGCGTGTGTCCAGTAACGGGCGTAGGAGGAGGCACCTTTGATCCTACGGATCGCTGCATCGACATTTGCGACATTTCGCTTGCGCATAAAGTTGCCCCATCAACTTGTTTGCCTTGTTAACTTTATTAGTGTCTTGACCTCGGCACCTTCCTCCCTAGCTCACTCCCACTCACAGACAGGTGGCGCATTGATACGACAGTCTGTTGTATTTGATTAAATTGCAAGTTGAATGTTGCAAGTAGCAGGCAGCAAGTTGCAAGTTCTTTTTGAATGCAATATGCAATTTGCAATTTGCCCGAACTGCCTGTGCACACGATGCTTTATGCCGTCTGTGTGGAATTATAATAACAATCAGGTTGCATATACTTGTGGCATGTTACGCCAGGAAGCGACGAAGGCGCGGAGAGGCAAGCAATTGTGCCACGCAATCGCCAGGACATGTTGCCTGGCTGCATTTGCGGCATAGACAGATGTCAATCACACAGGCAGCGACTGAGTCCGCCCGTCATCGTCGTCGTCGCCATCATCATAAACTATGGCTAGGCGGACATGGATAACTTGCTAAGGAACGCAAGTGCACTGTGAGAAAAAGAAAAAAGGGAAAATGAAATGCGGATATGGAATTAATTAATAAATAACGATTAGATATATCTACCAATAAGAAATTGGGCTCAAAGAATATAAATAATAAAAAGATTGTTTTTTTACAAGTTCCTCGCAGTGGAGACAAATAATTTAATTGGTAGTCAGTTTGAGGTAATATTAAATGTTGCAGAAATAAAAATAAAACAAGTATTTGGTACTTTGCAAATAAGAAATAGTTTCTTTTACAGCAATACTCAATTTCTCACAGTGCATGCGTATGAACTGGTTGCGAGCTTAGAAAATGAAACTGAAAATGAAGATATAGTAACTAGTTAAGTCTTATCAAGCCTGGCATAGTTCTCAGCTCATTCACACTATATTTCTCTCAGTGTAGACTGACGCTTGATTGATTTTTTAGCCGCTGTTGCTGTTGACTGCGCCGCATCGCTGTTGCGAAATGCCTGTGGCCGTTGCCGTGGCATATCGCATAATAATAGGGCCCGCATCGACTGCTGCTCCAACGCAGCAGGATTGGGAACTGTAGGAGGTAGAGAATTATAGCGGGAGGGGGGCCACTACTGCCTGCTGCCAGTACCACTTCAGCTTGAGCCGCAGGCACTTGGCAGCCCACACTCTAAGCGCCATTTGCAACGTCGCGACGTCGTCGTTTTGTTTGATATTACCGTCTAGCAACGCGTCTGGCTGCCAACGTGACGTAGGCTATGCTCACTCACTCGCACACACACGTACCCACACACACACATACATTGCACTCAGTCACTCACTCGTGCTGTCTCGCTCTTGCCGCCGGCGTAATCAGTTGCAAAAATTTGACACGTTGCTGAAGCAAAAAAATGCGTTGGCAAAGTCTCTCCTGGCAAGCCTCCCTTGCATGTGTGTGTGTGTGTGCGTGTATTTGCATATCTGTTTTTGATTTTTGTCGTTCATGGCGTATATTCAATTTGACGTGCTGCCCCCTTCCCCCTTTCTCTCTTGTAACCATGAAATCAATAAATCTGCTTCAATGTTTGAATCCAATTTATCACTTTGCCAACTTTTCACGTTCGTTTTCTACATGTTTTTTTTTTATTTCTACATGACGCTGCGCTGTTTGTGGGCGTGTCGCCGCCCTGCCCCATGCTTCACAACTTCAATCAGCCATTTATGAAGTGGCAAACAGGCGTCGCCGATTGGCGGCTTATCCACGCCATGCTGCAATACAACTTCATTAGAGCGCGCAATGTGGCGTATGAGTAATGCGTGTGTGTGCAGCCCCAGCACCCTTGAGGCAATTTCTTATGCAAAGCTAATGCGCGCATTGCAACACGCCCACATCGCACGACGACCGCGACAACGACGACATCAATCGATCAATAATGAAATTTAGCAAAATATTGTGCGCACAACAAAAGACATCGCGACTGCCTGCGGCGCAACAAATGCTTTGCATACTTAGCGGTGCACAGTGGCGCGGAATATTTTGTTGAACGTTTAAATTGCGGAAGTGTATGCGAGGAAGCTCTTATTTATTATAATTCCCGCCCTCTTGTCTTCCCTTCGCTCCTTCTCGTAAATAAAAACACAATTTCATTTATTATTTTTCTTTCATTTTTTTTACATTAAATATATTTAGACGTTTTTCATTCAAAATTGTTTTTGTCATGCACAAGTGGCGGCGGGCAGAGCCACAGTGGGAGAGTGGTAAGGGGCGTGGCAACAACTTGGTAGAGAGGCAACATCTTGCTTTGTGCAACTGTGGAATGTTTTCGTTTCGTTACGGGTTTGAGTGTCTGTGTGTGTGCCACGCCCCTCTCGCCTTCCCATGCACGCCACAGCATCTGCATTGTTTCGTTTGCGGGAGGCGGGGAGAATTTTCTTGACATTCGTTTATCGTTTTTAGCAAACTTCTTACATCAAGTACATTTATATAAGTATTATTTATATTTATGTTTTTTTTCTTTCTTCTGTTTTGTTTCTTGTTTTTTTTCGGTTTTACAATGCATTTTATCTGGTAAATATTTCACTGTATCCTTTGTTGTGTACATTTAAGTTAAAATAAGCTACATTAAATCGTAATATATATAATATATATATTTAAAATTACGTTACTCGGTGCTATCGCTATAAATATGATTATAATAATTATTAATAAAAAAAAACATAAATTAAGAACTAAACCGATACACAATTTTATGTTTTTATAAGGCAAACCTAAATCGAATATATATGGCAAGCTTCAGTTTGCAAGAGAGCGCAGGAACTCAGGACTCTTTGGTTTCAAAGTTAAGAACACCTTATGCTAGAAGTCTAGATCAAATAAAATTCTCTTTTCATTTGTTACAAGCATTTTAAATGCCACTAAAACTAATCAAATTCACTTAGCAAATCAAATAGCTTGAACCGAATAGAAACTGTTAAAATTACTTTAATTTTTAGAGCGAGAGAGAGCAAGACAACAACACCAGTAAAATGTGCTGAGTGCTCCTCTCTCTCTCTTTTTGCTTTGTTGCACATTTGTTTAGTAGCTTTCCCATTGCGCTTAGTTTCTAATCAAAACTCTAAATACATTTAGCTTATCTTCATTTGCTTAAACTAATTTTATTTATTTTGCATTTTTATATAGTTTTTATTTCCTTCTCATTCTTTCTTTTTTTTGCATTTTCTTCAAGTGTTTTTGTTGCTACAATTCTCTGTTTTGCTGCGTGCTGTGCTGCTAAAAAAAACTTGAGCTCAAGCTCGAGTTTTCTTTCCCATTTTCCCCTTGTTTTCCACTGTTTCTTCTGGCTATTGACCAATTTTCTTTCGAATTCGCTTTGCTTGCTATTTCTATCCCTCTCTCTATCTTTCTCTCTCTTTGTTATCTGCTGATTGTCCACTAAAAACTATGCTTGCTTCTTTCTAATGCTTTGCCTTCTTTTTGTTTTCTGCTCTATTTGAGTTCCGTAATTTTATTTTGCGATTTTCTTTACACTTACAATTGTTTTTCTCATTTAATATTTGTTTTTTTCCTCTTTTTGTTTTTTAAACATACATTAATCAAACATGGAAAAGTTGCAGTTGCTTGCGCTGGATTTGCATGAATGAAACTGATATTTTTGTGCATAATGAAATTGGCAATAAATTTATTCGACTTCGAGCTTAAACAAATTGAAATACATGTACGTACGTATGTGTGTGTATTAACTTTATATGAATGCATGTGTATGTTATTTTGCATTTTCGCTATTCGATTTTGCAATTTATCATTTTCATTTTCATGTTCGATTTCGTTTGCTATATAAATTGCATTTACCCTTTATCCCCCAGCTTGCATTTTCATTACAAAATACAATTAAACGTACAATACAAATACAAATACAATATAATATAATGTTACACATACACATCTATATATATCATATATAGTCTATATATGTTATAAAGTATATATGTATATGGCATGAGTGTATGTAGTGTGTGTGTGTGTATTATCATAATTTACCTTTAGCTTGATTCATATTCAGTCTTAAGCTACAAAAATCGTTATGCATATTTCTGTTATATATATTATATATATTCTTGTTCAGCTAAAATCGAAAACTATACGAAAAATGAGTATTAAATTCGCAATTGAAAAATGGGTTGAAGCAAAGTGAGTTGTTTTTTCTTGCTTGAGAAAGTAGGAAAAAGAAGTAGGCGACAGTAATTGAGTGGGCGTGGCAACAGCAGTTGAAAGACATCGCAGGGTGTTCAGTGAGTGAGTGAGTGTGGGTGCACTTACTTGACTAGAAAGCAATCTTAATTGTTACACATATCTATAGATATATCTGTATTTATATATACTATATATATCGATCGATTCGACGACTATATTCGATTTTTCACTATGGTTATCTAATTCGAGTGTATTCGAATGTATGTTCAGCTGTTTTTTATTTTTTCTCAATTTCTGCATTCTGTTATATCTTACAGGCGTGCCTCATATGGACCTTCATCTTTTGCTTAGTACACCTAACTGACCCCTAGAGTTTTACCTAGTTAGTTCTAGTTTAGTTCTGGTTTAGTTTGTTGGCTTTTTTTTTGGTTTTTTGGTTTGCTCAGACCCACTGTACCTAAGACGTTTAGCGCTTTCCAAGATTTTATACTGTGTAGTTGTGTACCTTGCTCAAGTTGAAACGAATGAATCATCAAATATAATGCAACTCTATATGGCTAGTTCAGAACTATAGCTATGTAGTACAGTGTTTGTTATTTTTGGGTTTTACATTTTTAGTTTTCTGTTTTCGGTTTTCGGTTTTACGGCTTAGGTTTTTTCCCTTTGTGGTTTTATTCACTTTTGTTTTGTTTTTCTTTGTTTATTTTGAGTTGAGTTAAATGAAACGCCAGTTTGCTCGGAGGTTCTCTTTTGCATACATCAATTTGTTGTTGTTGTTGTTAAAAGTTGGTTAAAGTTATTTCGGAGTTTCTTCTTCTTTTGCTTGCTGTGTTGTTGTTGAGAGAGTGTTCTGTCAAAATCGAGACTAATATTACAGCTATCAGCTAGGATTAAATTAGTAGGTTAATCGAATTTTTCATTTTATACATATTTACAAAGGTTTTAGCTTTAGATTTCACTTTAGATTTTTTTTTTTTTTTTTTTTTTGGTTTTCTCTCTGGTTTTTTGGTTTCTTTATGTGGTTTTGTTTCTTGTGTGTGTGTGTTTTTTTGAAGCTCGTTTCCAAAAAAGTTCTACATTGAAAGCCGATCAAATCAATCAGGCTGACGAGTATTTACAATTTAAAACTCTGTTTAGTGAAAGTATAGAAAGAATATCTGATTACTTCAACCTCGACTGAGCAGAGCTAGAGCTGAACTCAAGAGCACGCACAGCGCTAGTTGGAGTGTCTTCAATGCTGCACCACCATTGATAAGCAAATCCTGTCCCGCATTGCTACGCACATCCATCAGATCACGCGACAATGGCAGCTCGGTGGGATCACTCAATTCATCGTGACATGGCAGCATCTCTGGCTTCAGGATAAACAGACGCACGTTAATCGAATGTTTGGAGGCCAAAGAGCCATCGAGGGCATCGCCAGCCTGTGGCTGATGTGGTCCCAGCAGCACATCGACATCATTATGACCCGTCGACAATGAGGAGGCAGCATTGCCATAGAACGAACTTTGTTTATGCAAATTCAAATTGTCATCCATGTCCAGGCCGGCACCAGCGCCATGTCCCACCAGTCCAAGTCCAGCGACATGTCCAGCACCATTGTTCTCATCATAGTAGTCATAACGTTTTTGCGTATGCGCCGCCACAGCTGCCAAGTCGCCCAGAGCTCCGCCAGATGCTGCTCCTCCCTGTTCTGTGGGCTGCCGCTTGCGACGTTGTCGCAACTTCGATTCCACCACGTTCTCGGAGACATCAGTGAATTGCCGTTGACCACGCAGTGCTTGCCGTGACTTACTCATGCCATGCTTCCTCGAACTAAGACCCTCATCCAGTGTGGCATAATTGCTGCTCACACTGCTCACACCATTCCCGATGCCACCCATGCTGGCACTGTTGCTGCCTATCGCTGTGAAACCGCCAACATTCAGTATATCCAATATATGCGATGGCACCGGATCCACGAAATGCGAAAGTTTCGGCTCCTGCAGTGTGCAAATCAATTCCTCCAGCGAGTCACGCAGCTGCAGGTGACGTGTGCGATTTTTCAATTCGAAGATCCATTGTAGACGACAGTCGCAAATGAATTTGTTGTCTGCAATGAGAGACAGAGAGAGTAGGGGATGAGCATAAATATATATAGAAGAGAAAGAGAGGGAGGACGGAAAATAAAAGGCAGCTTCGACAGCTTAGCACAGCCAGGGACAGCTTGGGCTCTGAAATTGCTTTTGGCAAGTTTGCCCCCAACTCCTCCCGCCCTCCACATCTGCAGCCTATTGTGTGTGTCAGTCTCATACAGGTGAGCGGGTCACAAGTGCCTACAAGAAGCAGTTGGAGGAGCAGCTCGGTGGATTTCCGTCTGATTTTTGCTGTTAAGTGGCCGCCTGCAACAATTGGCTGTCATTTTCTGGCCAGAAATGGAGACAGAGACGTGGATGGGGATGGGAACGTGCCACTTGAACTCGGGAATCGGATATGGGATTCGTTCTGGCATGACCTGTGCCAGCACAGGGACAGTTGCCAGTTCGTTTTAACTGATTTTACCGTTAAATTCGTGCCACCTACTCTGCCACTCTCCACTGTCTGCCTCAATCGTTGTCCATGTCCGTGCAAGTTAAACGCCTCAATGACATTTCCAATTTAGACGACGACGCCGCAGCAGCAGCAGCAACTGTAGCGGGTGCAATGCAGCAGCAGCTTCTCCAGTTCCCAGGATGCCCCGTATGCCACTTGTGCTGCAGCAGGATTTTGACTGCGCCTGTCTGTTCCTCTGTCACTCAGTCGAACGCCCAAACTTGCTGCTGCTGCTGCTTGCTGCTGTCAATTATTTTGCCGACATTCTACGACGTCTCCCGGCTGGCCATGCGTGCCACAGATGACATCAGCCAGGGGACAACAGCAGCAGCCGGACGAGCAACAGCAGGGGGCACACGGGCAGGAGGCATCTCGTCCAGCTGCCTCCTGCTGCGTCTGCATCGATTTTCATTGATTCGTTTCGAGCGCAAACCAATTTGTTGTTTGGTTAGTTAAGTTCGAATGGTTTAGCTCCAAATTGAGCGCATAAATGCAAACCAAGTAAGGTAGACAGAGACAGTAGGATAATGACAGAGAGAGAAGGCAAAAGAGGCAGAGGCTGAGGCAGACAGGCAGAAGAGGAAGCCAGCTTCGTCTAATGAGCCATTTGAGAAATGCTCATTAAATCGAACTGTGCAAATTACTATATTAGTGCAAGTTCCTCAAACATGGCTTAAGATTCCATAGAGTTTTGTCTGCAAAATGCGAAAGATACAATAGGAAAATGCAACTTCAAGTTGTTTTCAATATATAAGTAAAGTTTCATGATTGTTGTAGATGAAATAGGAATATTACATTGATTTGTAATAGTTTTCCAACATGTTTCACAGCAGAATATCTTTCTGTTCCTGTTCTTTAAAGTTGTTTGAAATATAAAGTCTAACTTTCAGGAGGAATACAGGATATTTGTAAAGAATATTCCACATTAGGGGTGCCTAAGTAATTTAGTATACTCAAAAACTGTTCCTTAAAATTGTTTTCTATATACTTTTATGATAATCAGAGAGTATATGCAAAGGATTTATAATAATAGACAACTGATAGTTTAAACAAAATAACTCCTCATTAAACTTGATTCCCCCAAGTTTTCTCAGCTAAATGCTCCAAATTCAATAGCAAACAGCATCTTGAGCTTGTTTTCTATGCACAGCTCAAATTTCATGATAATTGGAGAGTGTATACAAAGGTTATCTAGAGTATCTATCAGCTAAGCCTACTCCACAAGCAGACTACTTCAATTTCAATAGAAACCTCCCACTAACCTTCGCCATAGACCAAAAATGAGCTGTCTCAGAGACAGAGAGTGAGGGAGAGAGAGAGGGTGAAAGGGAGCTAGTTAATGCGCTGGCAAATCTCTCGAGTATAATTAGGCCCGGGTACGGTGACACAGTTTTGCATGTCAACATGCATAATTAGCATAAACGTTACAAACAAAATATTGACTCTTTGACTGACTGAGCGATGACGACGACGACATACGCAGTCGAGAGCTCTGCACATCATTATCCTTGCACACACACATGGACACACACGAGCACAAAGCGGTGCCTGGCAAAGGATACAATGACGCAGTCAGTAGGCCAACAAACGCAGTGTGGGAGGGAGTGAGAGGGGGAGTGGCAGGCTCTGCTTCTGAAGCACCATGATTGAGGCAATAATTCGTGACATATTTCATATGTATGTATAATGTTAAAAGCCCCCAAAAAGTTACCACACACTCACAAATGACAAAAGAAAAACTTGTGCCTTTTACCAGAAATAGTTGGCAAATTAGTTGCGAGAGCGAGAGAGAAAGTATTGAGAGAGGGAGAGAGTGAGACCGGTAGATGAAGTTAAAAAAAGTTGTAATTTTCCATATGAAAGCCGTACAAAAAGCATAAATAAAGTTAAATATGCAAAGAAGTGACTCTGGTTTCTCTCTCTCTCTCTCTCTCTTTCTGTCCTATTGCCTGCTCTCCCTTCCTGTCTCTGCCTCACACTTTCCGGCAACTGCTTCTAAATGGCCAACGACAACTTGGCAACATTTAGCAGGCAAATTACAACAAAATTAACATGATAATGAAGTGGCAGCAGCACAAAGCAGCAGGCAGAGAGACAACAATGGAAGGGCAGTGATGGAGACAGACATGAAAAAGGGGAAGAGCTGGGGATAGGGCCAAAACTGGCAGCTGTTTTGAGCTGACCAAATGACAATGACTTGCCAGACACACTGCGCCACGCGCAACACATAAAAAACTAACCAAAAAAATAAAAGTATATAGTAAGTACTCTATGTATATGGAGCAGATTATGCACGTACCTCCCACTCGCTGTCTGCCTGCCGCATACATAGATACTAAGTGTCATGTGACGCGCTTAATGTGCAGCAAACTATGGGGGTGTGTGTGTATGCGTCAGTGTCTGTGTGAGTGCATAAAATACTTTTATATTTTTAATGATACTTGGCCAAAGCGGTAGGAAGTGTTTTGGTCTGCTGCACACACTCAAACACGCAGGCACACACACAGAGACACACATACAGATAGACAGGCACACACATACATAGAGAGACACACACATACAGAGGGGCACACACACCATGGCAGACTGACGCCCGTCTCATTTTGCAAGCAACGAACTTCGACTTCGAGAGCCTGCCACAGTTGCCTGCCACTCTCCCTCTCCACCCACACCCTCTACCCCTGCTGCCACCCGCCACTGCAACTAAACTAGATGACTTTCAACTCTGCTCTACCTCTTTGCCGCCTCTGCCACATGACGTTGCAAGCGAGAGTTCGTTCTCCTTTTTTTTTTTTATTTTGGCGCTGCTTGCAACAGTCGGAAACGTTTTTACGGTTAACAGAGGACATTTACATACACACACACGCACACACACATGCAACATGCATGTGCACATTAAATTTTATTATTGTCATTTTCCATGGCAGTGTCCAAGTGACCCCCCCTTGACCTCTTCCCTTTTCATTGCCTCCTGTTTCCTTTGACTAACAAGTTTCAAGTGCTGCCTGTTTGCACAAGTTCATGTGAGTGTGAGTGTGATTGTATATACATATATGCATGAGTGTATGTATATACTAGTGTGTTAGTGTGCGTGCGTGTGTGAAACTATATGTGCTGTGTGTGCCAACAGGCAGGCAGCCAAATTAGACTCAGCTCAACTTTGTTTGGTCAGTTTTAATGCAAATATGCGTGTGTGTATCTGTATGTGTGCGTGTGTGTGGCAGTGTATGTGTGTGAGTGTCCACAACTGTTTCTGGAACAGTTCATGTGTCGAAACATATTCATAATTAGTTGTCATTTCCATTTGCTGCTGCTGCAGTTGCCAGCAATTTGAGAACTGCCAACAGATACTGTGGCAAGATATGCCAGAGTTGTCAGCTATGCCAGGGAAAGAAATATGACAAAATATGCTAAAGGAATTTCCATATAATAGACTGCAATGCAAGAAAGTGTTGAAAGTTCTACGATTTTAAGAGTCTACAAGGAGTGCAAGAACTTTTTGCTTTTCAGGCAACTTATTAAGCAGTTTGGGTACTTTAAGGACAATCCTGGCTATAGAGCCCTAGCTCTGTGCTTTTAACTGTAGATACGGTGCTAACCTCTAACTGAACGCAGGCTCTGTTTGATAAACTATCCACAAGGGCCTTAGCTCTGCTCATACTTTCCAATAATCGCTTTCGCTTTGCAAAATTGCAGTTAAGGTCTGAAACTTTGCTCTGTTTTGAAACATTAAGTCCTTTTCTAAGGAAAACAATTCCACTAAAAAGAAGGAACGAGCTGACTCTGGTTCTGTTTGGTAGACTCTAGATAAGGTTTTCCACTCATCTAAAGACTTCTAAAGACTATTTCCTTTCAAACTGATCTAATAATTACAAACTCTAAGAGCAACCCTCGTGCAATTAATTTAAATTAAAACATATTTAGCTAAGATTCCCTTCCTTCCCATTGATGTGCTTGGAGTTTTAATGGGCACCTTGCGCCTGTCATATATCAAGCTGCGGCCTTGGCTACCTCACTCCCTCTATCTTTCTCTCTCTCTCTCTATCTTATATTCTGTCTTCTCTTAACTCCCTCTCTCTTTCTAGCTCTTCCTATTTGCCTACATCTCTGTTTCCTTCCCTAAAATGGCATTTCATTAGCACAGTCCTTGCACAGACTTGGCCCTTGTCGCGTCCCAACGGCATAAAAAAAGAAAAACATTTATTTTAAATTTAATACACTACACACACAGCCACACACTCCCACACACACACACAGGGGCACACAAAGCAAGGCAGTGAGAAAAAAAGGAATTGCTGGTCCGCTGCTTTAATTGGTTGATGTAGTAGAAGAAGGGAAGGTGGCAGAGCACAGCTTCATCTTCAGGCCCCAAAACTTCAGAGTGAAAAGCGCAAAGAAAACGCGAAATAGGGTTTGTGGCAGAACACACACTCTCACACTCACACACACTTTCTGCGATACATTGCCCTACACACTGTGCTGCCAAAAGTTGCCGCACATCATTCGCTTCCCCACTGTTCCCCCCTCTTTGCCCACAAATCAGCGCAGATGTTGGCCTAGTTACCGCCTTTGTTTCTGACCGGATCCCGACCAGGCTCCTTTGCACTTGGCGCTCTCTCTCTCTCTCGCTCTCTTGCACAATGAATGCCGCCACAGCCAACACTGACGCCACCAACGCAGCTTTGTTTGAAATCAGCTCATTTTAAGCCAGCCGGGAAGGGCAGGGCGGGGAGAAGGGAGGCGTGGCAACTAGGGAGCTGCCACTGCTGCTGCTGCTGGTTCGTTTGTGGCCTGCTTGGGTCTGCTGCTGTGGGCTTGTGACCCGCTAACGCCAACAGGGGACACGGGCACACGCACAGTTACGTTGCCACTTCAGGCACTCACTCTCCCTCTTTTTCTCTCTCTCTCTCTCTGGGTCTCCCTTTCTCTCTGCTTCTCAGTTAAGCGATTCTCTAGAGAGTTTTATCATTTTTTATTACACTGCTCGAGAGCGCTCTGTATGCAAATGAAGTCGAAAGTTTCCCTTTGTATAGTTGCGGCCAGTTGGGAGCGCCAATTGTGGGCAGTAGCACTCGCTCTCTCTCTATCTCTCTCTCTCCCACTCTCTCTCTCTTTCGCTGCCCGACTAACTTTCTCTCTTGTGCCTGAATATTGTCATAGTATTCGAAGTTTTTCAATAATAATCTGCTAATGAATCGCCTCGGACTCGAACTCAACTTGACTTTCAGCTGCGCAATCAATTTAGCTAATGCAGTTGTCTCTCTCTCCCACTTCCTCTCTCTCCGCCTCTCCCTCCCTTGGTTAGTGTATTCCCTCTTCGACTTGTGCGTAGGCTGCCCTTTACTCTATCTCTCTGTTTACTTTTCACATGTTTCCTTTCGTTTTTTTATTCTTTTTTTTAATGAGCTTCACTTCTAGCGCATTTTTTAGCTTGTTTTCTGGCTTGTTATGGCTGTTGCTGTTGTGCGTGATTTCGCACGTTTTGCACGCACTGTGTATAAGCAGATATTTAATGCCCCTCTTCACTCTGTTCCCCCTCTCCCCTTCCCTTGGTAGGGTTCTTTTCAGTGCGCGCGTCCTGCAACTTTACTCAATTTATTCAAAATCAAATGGGTTTTTTTTGTCTGCCCTCTCTTCATTCTCCTCATTCAGTATTTTATTTTATTTTATTTCAACTGTCTGTGTATTTTTGTCTGTGTGTGTGTGTGCTTGTGTGTGTGTGCAGTCATTGAAAGCCATTTCAATGGTCGTCGCTTTTCTCGCCAATTTTCTTTATGCTGTAGTTGGGGTCAGTTTTGGGGGCAGCAACTCGCACAGCTCGCTCATTGAATGTTTTTATTACGCCAAATGAATGGAAACTGCCCTGGACTCGCTGTTGTTGTCCCTCTACCTCTCTCTCTCTCTCCTCGTCTCTCTCTCCCGCCCTTTTGCCATAAAATTATATCACTTGTAAAGATTTTTCACAGCCATCTCTGTTTCTACTTTGCAGCTTTAGCTTTTGGCCTTTAGTTGTAATTTTAATAACATTGCCTTAGCTGGAAAATGTTGCGATCTTTTGATTTTCAAATTTAGCGAAAAACAGTTTGACTCGAGGGAAATTGAAGGCTCGCATTCGGGGCGATTTTCAATCAGCAAACAATTACAGTTTATTTCTTTCATATCAAATTATTTTTGGCAATCGAGCGTAAAGTCAAATAAGCAGGCAAGATCAAACACGCACAGATAGACAGACAGACAGACTGTCGCTGCAGGCGCCGGCAACGCCCCTTACCCCCTCTTGTGTTCTTCCCTCTCTCCACCCTCCTTGCGACAGGCAAAAGGGCGAGTCATTGCAGGCGATTTAACAACAACGCTCGAGGATAAATATTTTATGAAATCGCATAAACAAATCAAAGACGAATCACAGACACAGCAAGCAGGGAAAAGGAAAATCACTTTTCGCCAGAGCAAATCAATTGGGAAAAAGCGGGGAAATAAAAAAATAAAGAGAAAATCAAGCAACAAACGCGCGCCGATCAAATATGACCACTCAACCGCGTTAAAGTACACACACAGACAAGGCAGGCACACACACGCACAACACACATACATACATTCCATACACCTCTCCCTTCTTCTATCTCTTGTCTCTCCTTCTCTCCCGCACGTACACAGTCATAAACATTAGCCCTTGGGCGAGCCGCATTAAGCTGCCTTTGCCAAAATATTTGCACAGCTGAACAAGGCAAGGGGGCGGGGGCTATGCCAGCAAGGGGTGGGTATTGGTGTGTGCCCAGTCTGTGCTAGTAATGTGTTTGTTATATGCTAAATCGCATAAAAAAATACGGGAAATACAGACAGATATGCGATAATAACAATAACAAGCAAAGCAACTAAGCAACAGAGAAAGAGAAAGAAAGAGAGACGCGAGGGGGCACCCTGTATAGCATAAAGCAACATGTTAGCTGGCATAACTCCCCTCTTAAGTCTCGCACTGTTTCCCCCTCTATAACTTCCCATCTTACTCCCCCTTCCTCACTCTAACTCCCCCTCTAATGTTTGCCAAAATAGCCCAGACCCATCACAGTTCAGACCCTTCTGCCTTCTCAAAGATTTCCCTCTTGATTTTTTGGGCTGCGCTTCTTATTGAATTGTATTTAATAAAATATGCGAGCATTGTTCAAAAAAAGCCACTGCGAGGGTTGCTTTGAGGGTTGCACAATAACAACAACAACCATTGAAATTATATATAAATAAATAATGAGAGTTGATGTTGATTTGTTATTGCGCTGCGATTTGGCAAGTCAAGTGGCAAAGATGCAGGCAGTTATGTGGCCTCTAAAGGGGGAAAGGAGCAGCAGCAGAGAGCTGCAGCTGAGCACAGGTGTGCAGAGGGAGGGGGGAGGTGGCTGTGCAAGTCTATTAACAGAAGCAATGGCAAACGCATTATATACAGTGAAGCAGGCAATATATCAAGCCGAAGGGGAGACCAAACTGACATAAATTGTGCACTCAAATGTCCGCGATGATGCGTGGACAGCGGGTGCTGAAGAAAGGGTAGAGCGAGGAAGGGGGCGGGGCGGAGGGGAGTAGGGAATTGAAAACTGAAAACTGGCAGAGCGCTATCGGCAACACCAACGCCAACACCCAATGCCATCCATCAATGCCAACACGTTTACGTCCGCATCGACTCTGCTTCGACTCTGCTGCGGCTCTGCTGTCATGCAAGATATCGTAGGATATACTATACGACATATACTACTATACGGACGACACATATTGTAAATTGAAATTATTACATATTGTAAAGTAAGAGAGGGGAAGGAGCAAGTGAAGGAGGGAGGAGGAACTTATTTATGGCCAGCTGCACTGCACTAATCGATGGCCCAGTGGAGGAGGCAGCGCCTGAGAGCTGAGCAGCAGCTCAAGTCGAGGAGTGCAACACACACACACCCACACACTCGTAGTTATGCGACACTCAATATATTTTATCGAATGCTGCAATAACTTGGACCAAAATATTCAATTAAATGTTTGTCGTTTGCCAATTTATGTTTGCCCTCATCGTCGTCGTCTTCGTTCTCATTGAACAGTCTCTCTAATGAGTTTTCGTACAGCTCAAGGGCCTCATTAGATGGCTGTCATAGAGCGCACTGCATGTTCGTGTGTGTGTGAAGAGTGCAACGATAGTTGATGAAGAGATAAATGCGAATTGATAGATTGAAATGATAAACGTGCACATATTGATTAAGGTGTATAAGCACATCGCAAAAGAGACTCGACTGAGGCAGTAATTTAAGTTAAATCTTTGGAAAATTTGTTAAATGTACGGTATATATTTGTTAAATACTAAAATAACATATTTATACCAGAGAATTTACTGGTAAACTGAGAGCACACATTGAAGTCCTCTTACAATTGTTTATCTTTGGAAATATGTGAAATTTACTTTACATTCTTGTTGTACATTAAACTGAAATGTTGATTAAAGGAGTATATTATTGTAGATTGTTTATAGGATTGAAAGTGTCTTGTTTAACTGAACAAAATACCTGCCGACATTATACACTTATTCATTAAAAGTTGCTATGAAAGTTAATTAGCCTCTTAAGACATCAATTTAATGTTTACAAATTAAACCAAACCTTTCAAATTTTAAAGATATTTAGTCAACAAATAATTCATATCTACTTCCAGCATACCCTTTCACTTCAGCTCAATGTTTACAGCGCACAGCATAGCAATGCTTTCAGCACACGTAAGCACAAATTAGCTAATACGCGGAAAAGCAATAACAACAATAACAACAAAAACAGGGCATAACAAGAGATTGACTGAAACGAACTATAATCAAAGGCATTTTCCAGCTCGAAAAACCGCAGGCAAAACACATCAACGGCTGCTAATCTGTGGCAGGCTCCCTCTGCCTCTGTCTGTGACTCTCTGCCTCTTGCCTCTTGTTGTGCATACATTAAGATAGATTATCGTACACACACATGCCCACCCACACACATACAGACAAACTTCCACACACATGCGTGCAAATCAAGCGAAAGTCAGTCATGAATTCGTATTAGAAGCAAAGCCCAAAAGCGGCAATAAGTGAGTTACGCGCATAAGTCCTCGAAAGGGGGCGGGAGGAGAGATTTGGAGGCAGGGGAGGGGAAATTAACACGCCTCATAGTGCCACGCCCAGTTGTAGTGCCTTGGCGTGACACCTTTAAGTGCGCATAAATTAAAATAAACAAGCTTCATTATGTTTGGGGGAAACTTTGGCGGCGCCTGAAACTATGCAACGGTTTCTTGTAAGCCACCAGCTAAAGAAGCAATTGAAACCAGTTAAGAGCACCAAGTCTTGTGAAGCTAATGTCGCCTGCTGCCTGCTGATGATTATAATAAATTTAACTAATAAAGCGCGTTAATGATCAGCCATCTGTTAAAAGTGACAAAGGCAAAAGACAGAGAGCACAGTCGCCCTCCCCCACGAAAAGGGGCTTAAATCTGGCAGCTTATAGTTTCGTCTGTTTTGGTGGTTAGGGCGTGGCGTGGCTAGAGCGCAGCTTAAGTACCTAATTGAGCGCAGGCTCGAGCACAGTTTGATTTCCGGCAGAAACTTAAAGCGGGATTTCCTTTAGCGGTTCTCTTCATTGTTTCACGCCAATTTTGATTATTGGCACATTTGGGAATCTTAAAGGGCTGCGGAGACTTATATAAAGTGTAGATAGGGAATCTTTTACTCCTTCTCCTCCTCTCAATAATGATATCAATTAATTTCAGACAATTTAAAATGTCCCACAAAATGAGGCAAGGCGGACTTTGTTGTCGCTTTGGGGTACGCGTTAAATTGATGTGTGCGGTGAAACATGTTATAAAATATGCAGCAGCTTGACAATGTAGTGAAAGTTAACGCACCAATACACATGCTGACACACACAGACACATACTCTCCCACACAGAGAGAAAGAAAGTTCGGCCGCAAGGCGTACAAAACTTTTGCACATTAAACAATAAAAACTCATTAATAATGTGCATTTAAGTTTTAATTGAACTACTTAATAAAGGCAGTGGCAGGGGGTAGGGGGAGTATAGGGGGTGGGGTTTTAAAAAAGACACGCTTTTGTTCTTCCTTTGTTGTTGTTGTTGTTAATGCCGCTGGGCCTCGTCGTCAGGCGACATGAAAGGAAATTGTTGTATGCTCTCATTATTCTACATGGAAAATGGCCGCAAAACAAATTACGCAATTGCATTGTCTCTCAGTGTACATCTGTGTGTGTGGGACGGTGTGTGTGTGGGACGGTGTGTGTGTGGGACGGTGTGTTTGTGCCTTGTGAATGCAGTTTGAGTTTTTATCCGAATTGAAATGTTTTTCTTTCGTTTTCTCGCATAGAAAAGGTGCGTAATTAAAACGATGCTGCAGAGCAGACAATTAAATGCATGCCACGTGCAGCAGCGTGCAGCAGGGCGACACATGCCACATGCCACATGCACCACAACAGACAACTGCCAAAGCCGAAACAATGAGCCAGCAGCAACAACAAGGTACTCGTAAAATGAGCGATGCAATGATGATGATGATTTTGTGTTTAATTGCGACGACAGACAAAGTCCTTAAATTTATGGCACAGAGAGGGGAGAGGTAAGGGAGTGCAGAGTCAAAAGAAACGTGGCAATGTTGTCAAGTTGCCGGAAATTGAATTCTAAAATATTTATAGTGGTAGGCAGAGGCAGCAGGAGTGGGAGAAATGGGAGACTAAACAATTGAGCACAGCATACTTTTTGGGGCAGCGACGTAGGCAGAGCGGGTGCAAGCGGGGCAACGGCCAAGTGATTTATGCAGCGTTTGCAAATGGAACGCAATGAAACTGAACCGAAAACAGACTCCTCTACCCCTACTCCTCCTCTATCCGCCCAAAAACAGAATGAAATGCTACTTATGCATGCATGTCGCAGTCGTATGTGTGTGTGTGTGTCAAAATATACAATATGTATATAAATTTGTTTGCTGAGCCACACAGGCAATCAAATCGGAAGGCGGCCCCCCTTGTCGCAACTGGCAATACTTATTAGTGTGCGAATATGTCTGTCTCTCAGTGTTTGTGTGTGTGTGCGGGGGCACATGTTACACAATGTTGAGCCATAGATTTATTGTTAGCAATCAGTAGGATTTGCTGCCAGGATATGCTAGGGATATGCTGACTCTCCTGCTTCCCCTCCCCTTCACCTTCCCCTTCCTCCCCCTTCTCAGCATTGACTATCGAAAGTTAATTTCGGGTGCGTGTCACATGCTCATTTGTCCAGTTTATGGCCCAACATCATTTGTACGAACATTTTTCGTTGCCCGTGTCAGTGTGCCGCTTCCTCCTTCCCCTCCTTCCCCATGTCCTGCCAGCGCCTCTTTATGCCTTTCAATAAATTCACGCTTCCGGCCACAGTGCCTAATACCTGTTTATTGCCGCTGCTACAACAGCGCCTGCTGTCTGCTGCTGTGCCCCGCAGCAAATGCAATTTTAAGCTGGCTCTACAACATCATCGCTTGCATTCGAAATTAGCTTGTCCTAAAATTACGTATCGAATTGCAAACGCAAGTTTAATGCAGTAGAGGATTTTCTACGACGGTAGAGGAGAAGTGTGAGGGGGCAGTGGGATTATTATCATTGAGATTACAAGCTCCGCGACAGCTTTAATGCTTGAACATTTTCCATTTCATGAAGTGCGCACCCTCAGCTGCGACTAAAACTAATCAAATTGCAGTTTTCAGCTGTCAGTTTGAATTCCGGCTAAAACAAGAAACAAGCTAAAAAAAATAGCAAGCTGGTGTTGCTAGAAATCCTATTTATATTTCGAAACAATAACCATTCAATTCAAGCTAACGACTGGGGGCAGCTACAGCGCATAACGAACCAATTGAGCCGGACACGGACACGGATAAGGAAGGGGAAATGCTAGGGGAAGCAGAGGCAGAGGGTAGATAGGGACAGGCAGAGAGGCAGGTCAGGAGTAGTAGAGAGAAGGCAGGCAAGGGAAGGCAAGAGAAAGGCATGAGGGCAGGCCAGCAGCAGGCAGGGGGAGGACAGCGAGGCAGCTCAGGGGTTAGGGGCAGCGGCAGGTCACTAAAAAGGGGGGGCAGCAGGCATTTGGTAGCGCTACGCCTGGTCAGAGCGGCGCGTGGGATTGGCCTGAACAGCGAACCTTTGGGAGCAACCTCTGCCTAACCCCTCCCGAACCTCCCACAATCCTTTTCCTAAACCCCCCTGAGTGTTTTTGGGCCATGAGTGTTGTCGCATTTATTACCAGTGTTGCCATAGCTGTTGCTGTTGTCGCAAATATGTGAAAAACTCTCTCTCGCATTGGCTTTAAAGTGAAAGGCATTTGAAAATGGTCCCAGTCAGCTCCGGCCTGGCCACAGGCGCGACGACACAAACAAAACGTGCGACGCATACAAATAAACAAGCAGCTA
This sequence comes from Zaprionus indianus, assembly GCA_018904595.1. Classification (NCBI taxonomy): domain Eukaryota; kingdom Metazoa; phylum Arthropoda; class Insecta; order Diptera; family Drosophilidae; genus Zaprionus; species Zaprionus indianus. Next base: position 4,301,202 of record JAEIHA010000140.1, read on the forward strand.
ACAACAGTCACATGTGGGCGTACGTCCATGTGTGTGTTTGTGCGTGCGTGTGTGTGGTCAGCAATGTACGTCCTTCCGTCCCCCGCATCGGAATTGAAACAAATGCCACAGCACACTGGGTGTGCCTATAAATTTTTTACAAAATACGTGGGCATAGGTGCAGCTGGGCTGGTGTTGAGCTGCATTGGCTGCCTGCTCTGTGTCTCTGTGTGTCCGGGTCTCTGTCCCTGGCCAGGGAAAAACAAACAACACAAACACACGTGGCATGTACAGTGGGTCTTCAAAAGAACAAAACTCGAGCATTGTTTAGTGCGAAGTGTTTGGGGCTCGCAGACATCAAATGGCATTTAAATGCAGGCAGCATATGGACAAGAAGTGTGGAAGAGAGAGAGAGTAAACAAGAGAGAGGAGTATGGAGTGGAAAGAGAAAGAGCCTTGCCTTGTTTGGCACTGTTTATGTTTACAGGTACTTGGCCACTTCTGCCCCAAAATGCACAAACCATTTAGCTCTGCCTAAGCCGGGAGAGAGAGAGAGAAGGACAGAAGACATTCCCTTCTGAAAGAATGTGCTTAAGTTTTGGTATAACTTGCTAGAAAAATGATATGCTGTCTAACAAGCAGCTCTAGCTACCCCAATCAGTTTGCCGCCTGTCAATGGCAATTACATAAAAGTCAAGTTTGTCGACAAATCACAATGTGACGCTGGATGAGCTTGCCAGCAATCTCTTCCTTAAAGTCTCCTCCCTTGCCCTTTTCTGCACTACACCCTCCCCCTCTTGTACCCTCTCTCTTACACTCTTCCACTATCTGCCTCCATCTTGCATTCAGGCTAGGTTCATGTACATCATTTGTCCTGGCGCTAATGGAAATCCCTTGGTTGATGCCACTTCACTTCACTTAGCAGAGGAGCAGCAGCAGCATCAGGAGTAGGAGCAGTGGCAGCTGAAGCAGGAGCAGTGGCAGCAACTTGCAGTTGCAGTTACTTGATGTGCATTTGTCAAATAGTTGTGCAGTCTCAACGAGTCTCCAAAAACCGTTACACACCTTGCCAGCCAAGTTGCAGCCCAGGCTCTGCTTCTCTTTTCTTCTCTTGCTGTCGTTCGATTAGTTAACTTCCTCCTTGCCCTTAAAATGATTGTCACTTGGTAGTGGCATGTGATGTGGCCACGACTAGCTCAGCTGTTGCAACTAGTGTTGCACGTTTTATGGTCTGCAGGCAACTTTATCCTTATCCTAGTGCGACATCAACGTCTGTTTCGAGTCATTCCCCGCGACGTTTCTCACATGCTTCGGTTTTGCGATTTTTATGTGCTTTTATGCACTTGAGTCTGAGCTCTGTCGCTGACTGTTGCCAGCTCTCTCTTCCTCCCGCTCTCTCTCTCTCTCTCTTTCTCCCTCTCTCTCTCTCTCTTGACTGTTCCCTTCTTGAACTGCTTCTCTTACCACTTCCCACTCTGACCTACCTCACTGCATCACGTCACTCTGCACTTGCTGCCAATGAACGTAGCAAGCAAAAGTGTTGCATCTTTTAGGCGTCTTCTCATCTCTCGCCTCGTTTCTCAGCAGTTTCTCAGTTTCTGTTTCTGTTTTTCAACTTATAAATTTGTTATACACCAAATTGAGCAAAATTTTAAGCGTCTCGTGCAAGTTTCCTTTTGGTCCTTGCGGTCTTCAGCTCTTGATTGAGTAATTCACCAAATGAAAAGTATTCGCTTTTAGTTCTTCAGCTTGAAGTTGTTGTGGGTGTGCACTCGTATTCTCAAGACTATAAACAAATAATCGAGAGCTCCGAGTTTGAGCTTTAAAATTTGTTAAGCTGGTAAAAGGGAATTTTTAATTTTAACAATTTTGAAGTAGGCTCAACTTAGAATTTCTCTTTATTTTCAAAAGTATAATATGATAAAAACTATGCATATTTTTGTCTGCAACTGCTGTTGGATTAGGGCTTCGTATCTTGACTATTTCTGTATTTTATTAAGAGAAAAGTATTGGGTTTTTTTTAAAAGAAAAGCAGTATTTTACACATTTATATGCTCACTTATAAGACATTTGAATATTTCCCCTGCCAAATTTAAAGCATTTTTGCCAACACAGTATTTGGTTCATTAGAAGCTTTGCAAAACTTTGCAATGTCAGCGAAAAGTTAAAAATCGAATTAAAATTTATATAAACACACACACATACTAATACAGATCTTTACATACAAGTAAGTATGCATATTTTCACTGTTTAACTTTGGCAACTGACTCTGCTGGGTGCGGCAGCATGAAGTATTCTAATCAACCGTTTGACGTCGTTGCACACATACTCAAAGTTTACAAGGCAGTGCAAAGGAGGGGTATATATGTGTGTCGGTACATGTATTTGTGTGCATTCATGTGTGTGTGTGTGCATAATCACAGCACATGAATTAAAAAGTTTTCGGCAAGCGAAAATATTTTGCAGTTTAAAGCAATTTGAAGTCATTTGTAGCCAATTTACAAATGTCTGCGCCGCTGCTACTGCAATGTTTGAAGTGTGTGTGTGTGTGCGTGAGTGTGAGTATGTGAACTGTGTGCGTGTCTCATGTGTGAGTGCGCCTGTGTGTAAGTGTTTGCCTGTGTGTATTCTGCTTGAATGCAATTACGCCTGCGAGTGAGCACACATTGACGGGTGGCCCTGGCTTTTGTGTGCCAATGCGTTCAGCCTTTCTGTCGCGTAACAGTTTACCCTGTAAAGGGTAAGCTTGACTGCAAGAGGTATGCCCTGTTGAGGTTAACTAGGAGAAAGGTTTGCCATAATTAGCAGAAATTATATTATATGCATTTATAGAAAAGTTCTTTATAGGGTATTTGCTAGTTGCGAATGCTCTACTTTCCACTTTTCTTTTTTGTTTTTGACTTAAATGAGTCATGCTAATGGCAAACCATTAGCAAAAATTTCGCTTGCACAGACACACACACACACCCAAGTGAGCCTGATGTATGTGTGTCAATGTGTCTGCGAAAGTGTGTGTTTGTGTGTGTGATAATTAAGTTGCATTTGCCACTGCCATTTGGTTGTGTATGCAGTAATTTTCTCCCTCTCTCTCTGTGTGTGTGTGTGTGTGTGACTGCAACTTGGCTAAATGAAAGAGAAATGCGATTTTGAAGGCTGTTGTTAAATATTTAAATGTATTCCTCGGGCCAAGGCGTTCGTTCGCACTATTTCTGTAACAGTTGTCGTGGTTGTTATTGTTGTTGTTGTTGTGGCGCTGATTACGCAGCAGCATTTACGTCAAAGCCTAATTGCAGACTACGCTAAAAATAAAATTGCTTAAGCGCGTCCTATACCAGCAGCAGAGGCAGTTCGCAGTTGCAACAGCTCGAGCCACAGAGCTAGGCAGGTCGTTAGGCAGCCTTGAAAGTGTGTGCTCACATTTTTAATATACCCTGTACTTAATCGAAAGTGGCCTGGCCTGGAGTAGCATAATGACAGCACAGTAAATGGGGCTATATAAAGAAAGAGAGCAACAGCAACAGTAGAAGCAGCAACGGCAGTTTGACAGTTTGTTTGGCAGTTTGCTCGACAGTTTGGAAACTGATTGCACTTTAAATACAATAATAATAAATGAATAATAATAATATAACTCAAGTTAAATTGATGATAGTTTTGTATTTATATTCTTAGGGAAATGGCAAACCCAAAACGACCAGCCAAACCTGCTTGGTGAGATTAACTTAATCAGTACCTTTTAAAATAAAGGAAAATTATTTAAATAAGTATTAATGTCCTGTTTTATGACTGAGGTAAATTGGATTACAAATACTATTTTTTCTATTTTGAATTTGATATAACTGTAAAGAATAGTCTCTACTGAATTGAAAACGGCTTCTAAAGTGAAATAACGACAGCTGCACTTAACATAGGCTTAATAGTCCCGTGCAATCCGAAAAGAACTGTCTGTTGATTACCATAATAATTCGTTCAATACCCCATACTTAATTGAAAGTGGCTTGTCCAGCGATATAATGACAGTTTTATTTATATTTTATAGCAGCCAATACCCTGTAATCAATTGGAAGTGCACTGTCAATTAAGCAACTAACACAACCTGCATTTAGGCTTCACAGTACAGAGTTGTTCATGCGATACACAGACAAACAGATGTGTTTGCAATTGCGGCATTGTTTACCTGCCTGCCTGCCACTAGCGCTTCCCTACCCCTTCCCTCTTCCCCTGCTGCTGATACCCCCTCTACAGGAGTGACAACATCGTGAACGTATGCACTTAATATTTCACTTTAATTTACCTTTTAATTGGGCTAATCAACACGCTAATAGCCAGTGCCATTAACTTGCCCACACACACACTATAGAGGCAGACCTCCTTCTCTCTTCTTTCCTCTCCTTCTCTTGCACTGTCTCTGTGTTTTGCTGTGCTGCCTATGGCCATTGCGGGGACATATTTTATTGTTATGAGTTTTACACTCAACTCCGAATAGGAGCAAGGCCCCAGAGGGAGTCAGAGGAGCAGAGGGAATGAGAGGGACAATGAGCAGGGTGTGGATGGCCACGTTGAGTGGCCGCTTTCAAAATTGCACTTTAATGACTAATTTCGTTTTTGTGCACGCCGCTGGCACCAACCGGTTGCCAGTTGTCAGTAGTGTTGCCAACTGTCGTTGCCAGTCGAGTTGGAAGTCGAGAGAGAGAGTGAGATAGAGAAGGAGCTGCCTGCCTCGTTCCGGATTCAGACTGTGCTCAAGCGCATGCAATTAACAAAGTGCCAGAGCGAGAGAGCGCATATATATATATGCGGTATCTATGTCTCAGTCACTCTTCCTCTCTCCCTCTCTCTCTCTCTCTCTCTCACTGCCTCTCCCTCTCTTCCTGTCTGTCTCTGTGTGTGTCGTATGCCTGTAAGTGTCGACGGAAGCGCACACTTGAGCAATGACGGTACGACATTTCCTTAATGAAGCCAACAAACACACACAGCAGTCACACACACAGTGAGTGAGAGTGTATCACTAGTGTGTGTGTGCTGTCTAATTGTGTGCTTAGACAAAACCTACAAGACCTCGGGTCACACACAACGCTGTCATAAAACTTTATAGTCTCCTAGTTGAGCTGAGCTCAGCTCGGCGACCAACGTGGCGTATGTGTAATTATAATAACTTGCAAGGTTTTTGGCAGCAGTTGCTGCTGCGACTGCTGCATGTCATTTAGTCAGTTCATCAGTTAGTCAGCCCCAGCTCCACTTGTCAGTTTTGCGTCCGCGTTTGTTAGCTTTTTCTCCCCACTTCCCCCACTCTCCCTTTTCCTCTCCCACACACCGCAATGAGCTGTCAAAGTACACGGAAAACATCGCGCTGCGGGAACAGCAGCTGCAGTTGGGCAACTCACCTGACAGCAACAGCTCGCTGGTGCTGTTGACCAGATTGTCCATAATTGGCTGGAACGTGTAGAACGTAAGGGTTTCCAATTTGTTGGCCTGCACATTGATTGACAGCAGCGCCGGTGTGCCGCGCAGCAGTCCGTTGTCAATTTTCTTTAGCAAATTATTGCGCAAATTCAAAGTTTTCAAATTGTTCAGGCCATCGAGGGCGCGTTCCGATATGCGCTGCAATATTAAAAGAGAGAAATTCAAATTTGTGATTAAATTTTTAATTAATTTTTAAGGATAGGTAGTTAAACAGGAACAGTGAAGTTGTAAATATCCTCATAAAATTGTGGAATATTTGGTAACTTTCATTTATATTTTAAAAACAGTAGAGTAAATAGTATTCTCAATGTATTTTGTAATTTTAAATTGAACGAGAGCGTATTAATAGAACAATTGCTCTACGAAAGTCATAGTTTTTCTGTTTTTAAATGCATATGCTCTACAAATATCAGATTTAATTGTACTGTATATGCTACAATATCAACTCGTTTTTAACCTTTTTATCACTTTCTGCTCTCGCTCTCTCTTTTCCACTCTTTAAACGCATTTTTCATGTGTTTTGCTTGGCTGAAAGAGCAAAGAACAACAAAATATTTGCAGCCATTTTTCCGCGTATTTTTGCGTATTATTTTCACTGTTTTTCCAACGGTTTCACTGCCTGCCCTCCATTTTGTTGTGCGTTGTTATTGTTGTCTTCTGCTTCTGTCTTTGTTTGCGTATTTATTTATGCGTATACATATGACTCGCTGCTGTGCGTGTGTGTGTGGGTGTGTGCGAACAATATGCCATATGTAGATGCATGTTTTTTTAACTTGTATGTTCCAATTCGTTTGTCTTGAATTTTATTATACGATACGAAGGAAGTAAGCAACGAACAACAACAGGAGAAACAAGAAAAACAATGAAAAAAGTGTTTATTTTCGTGTAGTGAAAGTTACGTCGCGTTTCTCTCCTTACTCTTTCTTCCTGCTTTGCCATTATTTAATATTGAATATGTTTTGTCTAGTGAAATGGAAAAATTATGCATATTAAATGCGAACAATCCAGAGAGATAGAGAGGGAGACATGTTCCCCGTTATTTATCCCCTTCTTTTGTGGGTGAAGACATTGAAAAATACGCGTACGTGTAATGGGGACGAATACTACAATGCGAAAGGGGGGAGCGATATACTCGTAAAGCCCTGCCCAACCCAGCTCAACTCATGTCCTGGTTCCGCCTCCTGTCACACAGCATGATATCACAACAGACATATCTCAGTAGTTTGTTTGTTTTGTTGTTTGCCTTCCCTCGCGAGCGCGCTCTGATTGACATAAAAAAATATATTTTATTGCGATATTTTGTTAGTTTGATGAGCGGCACTTGGCGTTTTTACGAGGCGCCGCCAATTTATCGCCACCAAACCAACACAAAAAAAAAAACGAAGAGGAAAAATAAAAGTGAAAAAGAAATTGTTATTTATGTCGACGCTACGTAAACAAAGTTATGATGAAGGCAAATGGCAAAAACATGTCCAAACACTCAATATAATCAGGCCAACGATATGTGAGTATTGTAATCAATACCAAAAATAGACCAAAATTAATTTAATTATTGCAATTTGCTCGAAATAAATCAATGTAAGGGTAAAATGGCACAATGCAGCAGAGAAAAGGCTGTGTTGGTTATGGCGTTGCAGTTTATGGAAATGCGATATGGTAAAGTTTGTCGATTTTCATGTAATTTGATCGGCATGTTGAAGGAATAATGGTAAGGAAATTTAGTAAGTTTAATTGCAAGTTATAGACAATTAAGAGATAGAGATAGTTTTTAAATGAATTATACCATACACTGTTTCAAGACAACTAACAGAGGGTTAGATCGTCTTGTGGATCACGAATATATACACTCTAGATCCGTATATGTCATCTGTTAAGCATAACAAACCTCATTCTAAAACGTCTACACCCTCATCTAATGCACAATTAATTAAATTACTACAATTTACTTTCAAATTGTGCACTTTCTCTCCATTCTTCGGGGTCGCTTATCACACTCAGTTCCGGCTAATGCACTCGCTTAGCCCGTTATCTATTTATCTCCCGTTTGAGGAAACTTTCTGCTTTAGCTTTTTATGTTGTGTCAGTGGCAAGTTTCGAACCCGAACCCAAGAACAAGTACCCAAAAAGCAAAACCCCAAGCAAGTAAACCTTTTAACAGCATGATGATTTATGAAGTGTGCAAGACAACAACACGAACAACAACGACAACAACAAAAAAAATGGTATGCTATGTCAGGGCGAAAGAAAAAGTGAATGAATGAAATGGATAACCCAAGCAAAACATGCAACGCAATTTGCTTTTATTGAAAACGACAAGAAAGCAGCACTGAAAGAGGCCAAAAAGGAATTTCCCGCTCAGCTCGCAAGCAAAACATATGCGACAGCAACCAATCTGAACCTAAGGACACACACAGAGATAGAGAGTGAGTAAAGCAAGTTCCGTAGCCGGAGACGAAACAATGCGACACTGAGGCGATAACAAGCCCAATCATTATGGGCTATGACTATGACAAAGCCGGCAAAGAAGAAAAAGAAGGAGCAGCACTAGGGGCAGCAACAGAAGCCGCAGTTGGAGGAGACTGTCAGGAGCAGCCAAGATGCTGGCCAAAAGCACTTGAGTAGCACTTGAGATGATATGCGTGTGTGTGAGGGTGTGTGTGTGTGTGCGTCCTACTGGCCTGACACATATGCGAATTGTCTGGGTGTGACATGATATGCGAGCACTTTGTAAAATGGAAAAATGAAACACGCAGCACAAAATGAAAAGCAAAGACGATGGCAATGGCGAGCTACGTCTAACAATGTTGGCCAGGATATGCAGGATTTACGCTTATCGCAGTGCCCACGCTTGTACAGCTGCCACCAGACACACACACACACACCCGAACACACACACCACTCTCTTTACTTGCTGTTAAGCGACATTTTTTATTTACACACACACAGAGTGGCCATTTTTATGGCAACAGACAGAAGGGTCTCGGCAGCATATCAGATGGCCAAAAGGAGTGCCATAAATCCATTATTCCATGATTTGTTATTCAATATTTTGTAAGTAGATTAACTTGCAGCGGCGCCTCACATTTGTTTGCCTGGGCGCTGAAAGGATAATGCCACAGCATGTGGCCTGGGGGAACTTGAGTCGTCTCTCCTATATCCAGATATCTGTTGGCCAAATTAAGCTGTGTGGCCAAGAGTTTTGGCCTAGGTCTTGTCTTGTGGCGCCCCAAAACATAATTTACCAATCTATTTATCATATTAGCGCCTACTCGGCAAACAGCAGGCGCCAGGCATGTGGTGGCAAGTGGCAAGTGGCAAGCTCCGGAGTCGAAACTTGAAGCCCGTAGTGTTGCCCCGGAGCTGAGTGACCACTTAAATCACCACAAAAATGGGCATTCGAATTAAATTTATGACACCCCACAAAGTTGTTTGTGTCTGTGTGTGTCTGCCCCCCAAGGAAGTGCTATTTATGACCTAGAATTCTTCACAGTTCCCCTCGCATACATTCATCATATTCCCCTCCTCCTATTCCCTGGTCAGTTTGGCAATTTACGAGCACTTAAGTAAGTTATTTCCCAAAAATACTCTTAAAAAACTTACATATTTATTCAACTTCGAAGAAACTTGACCAGCCTTATACTACTCTTATCTAATCTCTTAATCTCTATGCGAACTCACCTCAATGCGATTGTCATCCAGTTCCAGTTCACTCAAGCTCCACAGTTCGGCAAAGACAGTATCGCCAATAAAGTTCAGATTATTTCGGGTGAGCTTCAGTAGATTCAGATTGCCCAAGCCCCGGAAGATCTCGCTAGTCAAGACGTTAATCTGATTGTGCGCCAAGTTCAGGTAAGTCAGCCTGGCCATATCGGCAAAGAGTCCTTCATGCAGTGTACTTATATTGTTGTTGTTCAAAAAGAGACGTTCACACAGCGGCAAATTACGGAATGCATAACGATCCATTTCAAATATTTGATTGTGCTCCAGATTCAATTCACGCAGACGTATATGATTAGCGAAGGCATCCTGATCCAGTGCCATTATATGATTATTATTCAAAATGATCCGCTCCAGAAAGGGTAAATTAGCAAATGCATAACTCTTCACGATCTCCACCTGCGAATATTCAATGACAATGCTGCTCAGATTCTTCAACGGCTCAATGATCATGGTGGGAATGTAATCCAATCGCGCATTGTTTTGTATAACAAATTTCAACTCCCTCAAACGCTTCTGCTGATAGAAACGCGTCCAGGTCGTATCATTCTGATGCAATCCCTCCGAGAATACCCAACATTCGGCCTTCTGCACTGGCATATGATTCTCATCTGGCGTGCAGTAGCACATGAGCTTCATATCACGGCGTCGCATGCAGAAGCCAGTGCTATCCATGGGTCCATTGTAGCCAGTGGACATGGCGCCGCCATTGCTGCCCATGCCGCCAATGCTGCTGCTGCTGCCGCCATAGACCGACGAGGAGGAGGTGCCATAGTAGCCGCCGCCGCCGCCACTGGTTACAGCTGAAACGGAAGCGGAGGAAGAGGATGATGAGATGGTGCTGCCGCGTCCACGACTACGTCTCGTCTCGTCCTTGTCCCGGGAACGTGCTGCCACGGGCGCTATAAGGCAGCAGCTTAGCAGCAGCAGAATGCCCACGGAGTAACCGACGAAGCCCAGAAGCGACGCCATTTTATGGCGCTGATGATGCGGCAACATTGAAGCGATGCGATGCCTCACGTTGTTCGTTTCCCTCTGAAATGGAATGAAACCAGAGAATGACTCAGTCAATAAAATTTGTTTATCTGTAGGAAGGAGGGCGGGAAGAGGTGCTTGCTGCACTGCAAAGTCGTAAAAACAAGCCAAGAGACGTAAAGTATATAACAAAATTTACCAGGCTGCCTCTTAAAACCTTATCCCCCCTGCCGCAGCAAATGATTGAAAATTTGTAGCTACAAGTATTTTGGACTTGAAATCCTGTTATCTTCGACTTTGGAGAAAGTTCCAGTTAAGAGGAATTGAGAACTGAGAACAAGAACTCAAATTGCCCACATCAAATTTGATGCCACATTAAAAAGCTGCTGCCACCAGTTCTGGGAAACACCTCAGCTCAATTCTAAGGCAGTTCTCGCGTCTTTTGTTCTCTTTTGGGTTTCAATTTATTTCAGATATTTTCCCAAAAGGGGGAAAAGAAGTTAAAGCGCTCCATAAAAATGCTAATTAATGTTGTTAACTTTTTACTTTTCGCTCATATTTCATTTGGCATTGTACGCGGTGTCTCTCCCTCCCCCTCTCTCCCTCTATCTTTTCATTCGCACTGTTGTGCCGCTCGCCTTCCCTCCCTATCACTCATTCGCACTGTTGTGCCTTTGCTCTTTCTCGGCTTATTCAATGAAAAGTTCATGACATGGCCGTTTTCTGGCTGTGCCTCCTGCTGGCTTTTTGCTGCCTTCATTTGACGCTCTGCTGGCTACGCTGGCGGCTCATGCTGGTTCTGGTCCCTCGCACTACCCCCATAAACAAATTTATTGCGCTCATAAATAACTGCAACACTGTCGCTGATTGTTCGCTCAATGGCAACGGCTTCATGAAGTAGACCGTCCTTGCTGGCAAAGCCTTCCCCTACCCGTTCTCCCCCTCGATTGCATTTCAAGTGTCATTTGGCAAAGTGCTCTCTAATTATGCTCGTATTTTTAATAAATTAATAAGTCACATTCTGACATTGGGCATATTTTCGAAAGGGTCTTCCCCCTCGTTACTCTGCCTCTGCCCTTCGATGCGAAGTGGCATAATGAAGTGTAAATAAGTTATTGGCAGTTGTCAAGTGAGTCATCGTTATCATCGCTGCCATGGCAGAGTTCGGCAGTGATTTGCATAAAATATTGTCGCAATGACTGCGAAACTGAAGCCGAGTGAGAGTGGGGGCAATCTGTGGGGGGATTGGCAATGGCAATTTGGCTTTGCCAAATCCGCATTCGAAAGTCATTTGAGTTATTGACTTTGGCATGCTTCATTACATTGATTTTCTCCATAAATTTTAAATAAAACGATGAGTGAGTGTTTTGATTGTTGTTGTTGCTGCTGTTGCTATGCGCTACTTAACGTTGGCTTAGCAACGTCTTCATGCTCATCCTGATGACATCCTCAACGTCACACCGCAGGATTAACTACTCAAAAAACACTTGTATGAAAACTTTAGCAAGCTCCAAAGGACTCTGATGACTTCCAATTTAAATATCAAAGCGAATTCAAAACTAAAATGCCATGCACACCAACACACACACACCAACACACAGAGATAGACATTCTCTGACTGACTGACACACATGTAGAACCACAAGAGCCACGAGCTGTTGCCGCAGCTGTGAAATGTACCAGGAATATGAGAATTTTCTTAGGTGCTGGCACACTTTGAACACATCCTTGGCATTTTTAAGTGTCTTGTCAAGCAGCAAATCAAAATACATATATACTCTGCATATGTCTGTCCGTGTGTAATTAGATTTCAAGCGATATATATGTACCATATATAGAGTGTGGCATGTATATTCATTGGCAGCATGTGTGTGCTGCACAGCGTCGCTGACAGCCACAGCCAATTACTCAAAAGCCATGAAGGATATCCCCCCAGAGGCGGGAGATATAGAGTGGAGGGGATTGGGGAGGGGCGTGGCGTGAGCCAGTGCAAGCAAATGAAAAATCAATTTGTTGATTATGCATAAATCATAAGATTTATGCGACTTCGCACAGCATTCATAAGTCATTTATCATTGGAGAAAAAAACTTTTTTGCCTCATCTACAAATGCGACGAAGCGCGACAAAGACACAAATTGTATACACTTTATCGTTATAAATAGGTTAATTAAAGTGCAAGCAAGAGATAAATATACTTCTGATGAAATTTGCCATTTATTTTCAGCAAATTTCCTTTATTGTGCTCCAAGAGTTAAGCAAGTCTTTATTTAACACTTTATGAATAGGTTAATTAAAGATAAAAAATACCAAAACAAATAAAAAAGTACTTTTGTAGGTATTTTCAGCAGGATGTGAGTTCGTATTTTAAGTTAAACTAAGCTTGCAAGTTATTGAATGCCTAAGTATCATAATAATATGTTAGTACGAGCTTCAATAAAGCCAGATTAGTCTGTCTGTTCGTATGAGCGTCTATAACTCAGAGACTATAAGAGCTGGGAGCATCAAATTTGGTGACAATATGTCTTATTAATGGGAATAGGTGGAGTTGGTCTTAGAATTGGACCACGCTCACTGTGACTCCCCTTAAACAATTTAAAATTTAATTTCAAGCGTGTTTTTCAAGATACAACGTGTATTTTTGGTGTATGTATTACTTTATATCATGCCGACTTCAGAACGATTGTATAGCAAACACCGATGATATTCAAGAAATCCATTCAGTGGGCAAACACCTTTAGCCATGCCTAGCAGGCATATTACTATCAATTATAGGTTTTTTCTTATTTAAGCTGCACTTAAAAGCACTGAAAATAGCTCTAATCCAAAAATAATAGCTTTAGATATTTGAAATATCTTACAAATATTATTGAATTGTGTTTTGCGTGTTGTTATAGCAAAATATCTTTTACGCAAAGTGCAGCGCGCAATCAACTAAGATAAACACAATGTCGAACGATGGCAACAACTCAAAACAAACACAACGGCAACGACAACGGCGACGGCAACCTGCTGCAACCTTGACAACAAGCCGTCGGCAACAACAACAACAACAGCTTGGAAATACATCCTGCAGGCAAGTTGAAGAAAAAAAAGCTCAAGAAAAACTGGCACAAGTCCTTGGTCCTTGCGTCGGTCTCCCGCCTCGTTGAGCGAAATTGCAACAAGAAGCCATTTGTCTTGCTGTTTATAATTTCGATTAAACTTTCAAAGTGCGAAACGCACACACACACAAACAGACACACACACAGACAACAAGACGCATATGTGCGTGTGTCTGTAGGGAAGTCCCTGAGTGGGTAAAACTGTGACAGAAGTTGTCGACGTCGTCGACCCACTAGGAAATTGGAGCAAAGCCGCAGCTAAGCTGTCAGTTCTGGCAGGGAAAGGAGGGAGGAGGTGGAGGGAGGACGCGCGTGTTGCACACATAAATTGTTGCCAATGCTTGAATGGAAATTTTCTTAGCTTTAACGCTCGCTCCCCCTCTCTCTCTCTCTATGGCTGCTTGTCCTGGCTCGTCCTGGCACTCGTTATGGCCTTGTTTGCCTCAGCCAGACAGACACGCAGCCAGACTGAAGGCGCAGGCAGGGAAAAGTTTGCTTATCAGGCCGCATTGAATATAAACATAACACGGCTCAGAAGGGGAGGGGATAAATATATGAGAAGGGGCGGGGGAGGAGAGCAGCAGCTCTCTCAGGCTCAAGTGCTTGAGTGTGAAATGAAGTTGTGCAAGGCTGGTGATGAAGACAATGGCAGCAGAACCAGGACAAAAATCTGATCTCAGCGCAGGCTGCGCTCGCTCTCTCTTTTCCTCACTGCTTCCCCCTCTCTCTCCCCTCTTTCTCTCGCTCTGCCTGTCTCTTTCTTGCGCTTGGAAATTGTTTTCAATTTTCGTTATTTGACAAATGGTGACACTTCCGCTCTGTGTGGCAAAACCCCGGGCACCAACAATATGTCCCTGCCCTGTTGGGGGCGCGCCTCCACGCGCACAGATGCTCTGCTCTGCTTGTCTGTCTGCCCTACTCACTCCCTTCTCTGCCCCTCTCAGTGTGTGTGTCATGAGGTTTTGTCAACAATAAGTTTATACGTCAGACGAGCGGACGAGTCGTTGTTGTTTATGACATACCCGTGCGCTCATCATCATCATCATCGTGCCACACATTATGAGAGGCAGACCCATCCTGGCCAGCTCCCAAAAACACTCTCTCTCTTTCTCTCACTCTCTTTCTATCTCTTTATAGCTTTAAGCTGTGACATGGCACACATGGGCAGCACGCAGCGAACGTAGGAACGGACGGACGTGCTTGACTTTGACTGACTGACTGACTGGCCAGTCCTGAGTCCTTGGTTACTATAACTATCTGCTGACAAGTCTCGCTTCTGCTATATGCCCCTTTCTCTTTCACTGTCTCCCTACCTTCTTCACTATCTCCCTATCCCCTTCACTCTTCCCCTCTTCTCCTCATTTTCTCTTTATTTGTCTGCCTCAAAATAAAATGGTAGCAAATAGTTGAAGGCATTCCTGGTGCCCAAGTGCAGTCATATCTTCAATCCTGCCTTGCTCTCTCACTCCCATTCTCTCTTTCCCTCTTTCCTTTTCTGCCTGACAAATGGCTTACAAAGCGGGAGGCCATCAATCAAGCGCGTTATGACGTTCGCACGTTCTTCGTGCGCTTCACTTTTATTTATATTCATTTTATTGAAATGTACAAATTTGATTTGTTTAGTCGCCTTTGCCTTTGTCTGCCTGCTTGCCAGGATTTGCCACTTGGCATTGTCACATGTCAGCAGCAGAGAGGTGGACCAAGGAGATGAGGATAGAGAGAGGGAGGTAAAGCTGGTCTAGCTATGTCTATTGAGTGTGATGAAAATGCACTTCAGCTAAGCAGCAGGTGAGCTTGTAAGCGGAAGAACTGATTGCCAGAGATATTAAAGGAAGATAAAAAGAGTTTAAGAAGAGGAAGAAGTAGATGAAGTGGTTTGCTGAGTGTAGCACTTTCTTGATGTGAGATGTCGACCCTCTGAACTGAAAGGATTAATCTATAAGAGGAGTACACTATTTATAACTCCTCTTGCTTTAAAGAAAGGTTACTTTGCCTTGTTTAAGTTCTTCTGCTAGCACATCCTTCATCCATTACCTTAGCATCCGCCATCTGCTTGCCTGCTCAATAGATTGACGCACATCGGTGCAAACTGTTGGCCCTCCAACACACATATTGCCTGTCATTATATTTATTGTCACTCTATAAATATTTTATAAATTGCTTGCCAAGTTGTGACTCTGACTCTGTCATTTCTTAACCCTTTTGCTGTTGTTATTATCATACGAAAAAGTCATTGCCAGCTGTCACAGCGATGTCCCCTCTTCTCCCCTCTCCCTCCTAGTTCTCCCCTGTCAAATAGTGCGGCAGCAGTTGGTTCCCTACCCCCTACCCTACCCTACTCATCCCCCCTTTCCTCAGTCAAATATGCACACATTGTGCGAGTGTCTCAACGAGTTGTTCTTGTTGCTGCTGCCTCCTCCTGCTGACTACTTTTCAAGTTAGGTAGCTTCTCTAGCCCCCCTTCCCCCACTCTACACTCAGTTTTTTTGGCTTTTAGCATACCTGTCAGCAAAATAAAATGAAAAGTAGTTGCCAGTGCAAACTTTCGCTCATCGTCGCTGCTCTGCTGCCTGCCACTGCCGCCATATTGTTGACACATATTTTCGCTCAAAAAGTTATATGCAAACGCCTGCCTGCCCCGCCCCCTTTCCATTCTAGCTACGCCCCAGTGCACTTGAGCCACCTCTAGCCCCATTACTTTTGGGCCAAGCTGTCATTTTTTTCACTTAGATTTCTCTCTCCATCGCCATCTCTCTGCCTCCCTCCCTGTCTCTCTGCAGCTTTTATTTGCCTTTTTGCTGGTTTGGCGCTCAAGTGTTGAGCTTTAACTTTTGATGCACAATTTGTTTGCCAAGGCAGCCACGCCCCCAGCACTGCCTGCTCCCCCTTTATTTAAGCCTGGCAGCTGTTTAATGCTGAAATTGGCAGCACCTGAGTAAAGTGTTGCCAACGACTGGCCCCAGTGACTGTCCTGGCAGATAAGTAGAGTCCTCCTTGGCCTCAGAGAGGTGTGGCAGAAGGGAAGAGAGAGAGAGTGAGAGTGTCTTTCTCTAGTCTTCCTTTGCTACTTCGCTGTCTGTTGCTTTTGGCTTTCTTGTTGTCTACCTTTTTTGCATCTTCTTGGGCAGAGAAGGTGTGGAAAGGGGGGCAGCAGGGTGTGGAAAGCTGTTGAAATTATTATTTTCGCCGTTGACTGCAAGTTTGTTGCAACTTTTTGACGCAAAGTGAAAATTTGTCATGCTCGTTGAGCAGCTTTGCTAAGTATGTTGCTTGCCTTATCGTTCTCTCTCGTCCCCTCTCGTCTTGTCCCGTCTCTTGATATAATAAATTCCTTCAGTTTAGCTGAAGACAAACACAAACAGCAGGAGGCAAACACAAACACTACAAACATAAATACAGACTAAACAGCAAATGAAGCACGCGAGGAGGTAGGGGGAAGGAAGAGGGAACGAGGCAAATGAGTCCTTCTCATCGTCTGGGGAAACTTTTAACTCAACTGCCAAATATTTTAACAATTTTGCATAAAACATTTGGTAGAATGCTTAACTTAAGCTCCCCCTCGCAAAGCCCTCTCTCTCTCTTTATCTGTATCCCTCGCATATCTCCTCTCTTTGCCTCTGTATGTCTTTCTCTCTCATTCTCGACTTAATCGTCAGCTTAACGCGAGGTCTCTCGCTTTCCTTCACTCTATGCCCCCATGTGTCTGCTTTTTGCCTCTCTTCTCTTTTTGCAGCTCTAAATTTGAACCTCTCTCTCTGCTCCTTTACGTATCTTTTTCTCTGCCTTCTACCTCTGGCCCTCTCTTGTACCCCTCTACGTCTGTCCCCTTCTTCACATGTCTGTGCATTTCTGATTTGAAAGTGAATTTGAAATTTCGTTTTGCTCTGTGAATTAAATTGCGCTTCCTTCGTCCCCTTTACCATTCGCAGTTCTACCTTTACCTTTCCCCAACATAATTCTCTGCTCTTCCATATGCCCACTTAATTAGCTGAAAGTTCTTTGGGGGCTCTCTGTACTTAGTTACCTCGTACTAACCCTTAGTCCCTCTTTAGTTCTCTATGTCTGTCTTACCTTTTGATTGAGTGTTGAAAAAGAGCCGTGTCACGTTACTGTGCCGCCTTTGAAGAATCTGTTTCGTGTCCTTTTCGCTGACTAATGTGATGACCTGCAAGGGAAGAAGAAAAAAGGGGGAGAATGAGTATTAATATGTGAATTTATGCATTGAAAAGGGGAAGGTAGAAATAGGAAAATTATTATACAATATTTATAAGCAGTAAGACCTATAGAATACCATATGAGGAACTGTCCCGGTCTCTCTCTCCTTTTCTCTCTCTCTCTAGCACCCCTTAATAATATTATTAGCAACAAACTGGGCGTGGACAGTTGCTGGAAAATGTGCGCCGCAGAAATCTAATTGCGTTAATTTCCCAGGTAATTGTAGCGCCAGCTGAGGCCCCAAATTGCTGTCCAGGCTACGTAAAAAACTATTAACACGCAGGGCAGACAAAGCAGGACGACCAGGAGGCAGGGCAAAGGGGCAACAGGCCCATTTGGCCAAGGCGACAACCTCACATGTGGTTAGCGCTGCCCGGGCATATGTGGGCGGGGCGTGGCACAGCCTGTGTGTGTGTGGGCGTGGGCAGTTGCGCGTTATTCAAATAGTTTTATTTTCCACACGCGTCTCATAATTTTGCTGCGTGTCCATTGTCCATGTGGGCAACCGCAACGACACTGTCCACGACGACGACGATGACGACGAGGCGGCGAAGCAATTCCCCAGTCTGAGCTTAAATGTCACGGAGCAGACACACACACACAGGCGCACACAGGGCATAAGGTCTTTGTTATCGGGGGCATGAAATGAAATAATTGCATTTGCTGCGCCTACAAAAAACAGTACAACAAGGCAAATACAGAAGCAAACATACACATACAGAGTCACACGCATACTCAGACATAAACTGAGGCACACTCACACACACCAGGCACATACATACACACAGAGCTCACACTCAGCCCCACACTCGCCCTTACAAGTGTTGCCACTTTTCCCCCATTACTGTCATTGTAGGCGTTGTCGATTAGCCGCCCCCGCCCCCAACTGCACAGTTACAATCTCAGTACTACCCCATCTACTCCTCTCCCCCGCCCACACTTGCCTCCTAATGTTGTACTTTGTTTTTGCCCTGCAATTATAATCGTTTCTATATCTCTTCCATCAGCTGACCAATGTTTTTTCTACTCATTGTTGTTAATTATGCCCGCATTTGGTCAGGAATTTTGGAATTTAATAAGCTTTATGTGTTGTTGCAGCCCCCGCTAATGATATGCTAGTGGGTATACTCGTATACGAGGCTGGGGTTCTTGAATAATAGTTATGGTTTGTCGCGCCGTGCAGTGCCATATCGCTGCATTGGCATCTAACTGATTGCTATGTCTGCCTGTGGTTCAAACAAGTTCAGGCGACGCCGGCGGCTGCCCCAGGCAACCATGACAAATATATGACAATTTATTATTAAGTGGAAGGAAGTGGGAAAAAGTGAATAAAAAAGGGAGTAGGTGGAAGCAGGCGGGAAAAAGTGAATAAAAAGAGAGTAAAGAACAGGGAGAAGGGAATGCAGCAAGCTCATATGTTGCAGTCTGTATTTGTTTAAGCAAGTAAGTCTGCAAGTATTTATACCCTCCCCCTGTGGGGTGCTAGTATTTATACCCTTCTCCCCTTTCACACTCTCTTCCCCTCTCGTGGCAACAATCTGTTTAATGGCTTTCTAAGCGCCCCCATCGCTGGCAGAGTGCATAAAGTGAAGAACTTAGGGAAACTCGTTGAAGGAAACTGCAGCAACGTTTCCATTTCATGTGTGGCAATAAAAATTTAATATAATTACGCACAATTTTCAGTTGAAGTTTATGACAGGAGTTGCACACACACGCACACACATATGGGCCAGGCACATACGATGTGACTTTTGACAGCATTCTGGGCGCTCTCGCTCTGCAGGATTTCCAGCGAGTTTATGAGTCGCCGCCAAGACAAACATAAACACTTGTGCAGGCAAGGGGGAAAGGTAGGGGCAGAAGCAGTGGAAAGGTATTGGTAGGGGGAGCGGCAGTGGGAGGTAGAAGGTGTCTTGCAGCTGATTTCATAAAGTGTAACAAGCCAAAGCTTTGAGCTGCTGGTGCTGCGACAAATAAGCGACAGAGAGAAAGAGGGAGAGATCAGAGAGAAAGAAGAGGAGGCAGACAGGGAGAGAAAGAGAGCTGGAGGTGGAGCATCAGCGCCGCCTCAAGCTCAACCGGCAAAGTCGACAATAAAGCGTTGCGGAAAAGTTTACAAGTTGCCGGGGGATGCCCGGGAATATTGCAAGGGCAACAGGCAAGGGACAGCAGGGGGCGTGGTAGCCAAGTGTTGTGGCTGCTCTATACACACATACTGGCAGCCAGGATAGCGCGCCAGCGATGCGAGTTAAATATTTGTTTCTGTTTCACTTGTTTACATTGAAGAGACCCCAAAGCCAAGACGACGAGACGCGACGCCGTAGAATCTGTCGCCCAGCACGTGTACATTCTCTACTCTCCACATTTGCCCGCAGCAACTTGTTATTTCTTAATATTGAGAGCTGCTGCTGCTTCTGCTGCTGCTCATGGCGCGGGCATATGTCAGGGCGACTTAACCTTTGACAGACGCTTTCCACTCCGCCTTTATTTCAACTTAAACTCCATCTTCTCCTGCTACTTGGCCATAAATTGAGTGGCGCTTGTCTGCTGCCAATGTAATCAGATCATTTTGTGCGCTTCGTCGAGTACGCGAAACTTTTATTTGATTCGAAATGCGAAAAATCTTAGAGAACTTTTCACCCTCCAGGCTGGAGCTGACTGCTGTTTGGGCAATTAACCTGTTGACAAGATGTGCTGGTTGGCAGTATCAGCTTTTGAGAATTGTTTTCGTTTGCAAGTTATTATAATATTTAAATATTTTATTGCAAAGTGCAGCCGAGTGAAAGCAAGCTGCTTAAGTTACTGAAAATAATCGTTATCACTTACATTCGCCTTATGCGCTCTGCTTTCTGCTGTGTATTTTGCATAATAATTTTGTTATTTACACTTGATGATTGCTTTTTAATTGTTAAATTAAGCTTGTCTTAACCTAATTGCAAATTGCAAAGGAGTGTACGTTATGCAAGAGTGACCAACAAACGGAAAAATACTTGAGTAAATTGTACTAAATAGAAATTATATAATAAGATATCGATAGTTGAAGTATGCACGGCTTAAGATTACTGCACATACTTGAGCAAATTGTAATGTTCAAAATATCGGTGGAATGCAAGCTATCGATTGGATTATTACGAGATAACGTGCATAGAAATATCGACTAATAAAGAACTGGCGTATAAAGAATCGATTCCTTAACCTAAGTAATTGTTGCAATTTCCGCAGCAGTTACGCAACTGTGACCAGTTGTGGCGATCGCCAAAATGAGTAAATTGCGCATAATATCGATTAAATACTAAAGCATAAAGCATCGACAGCTGGTATTCTTTGGCTTGATGCCACTAGCCCACACTGTGTACTGGTCGCGTCTTCCGCAACGGAATTGGTGTGTCAAATTGGTGTTAATGTAATTATGTAATAAACTGCTGCTACGCGCGGAGGTGCAGCACGTGCGGGGTAGCGAAGGGGACTTGCCTGCCCATTAGCAACTTGAATAACAGGACACCATGGCCGTGGCTAATATTAATTAGCCAGAGAAAGCAGACGACGCGTTGCGTCGGTCACATATTTTTTCCACTTTTGTGTGTGTTTGCTTTTTCGGCGGCTATTAAAAGCCTCCTATGCTAAATGGCCTAAACAACTTCCGTACGGTACACACCTACTGTGTGTGCGTGTGTGTTAGTGATAGTGCCCCGCCCACAATGCGAGGCTCTCGTTTACAACAATAAACAGCAGCATAAAAGCCATGAAACTGATTTTTCACGCCATTTTCGTTTACATTTCCAACGTTAGTTGCTGTTGTTGTTTGCTTTTGCCTTTGTGCGCGCAGCCAGTGTTGCCAACGCGTGTGTAATTAAAATATAATAATTTTGCCGAACCAGAGCAAAAAAGAAAGCGCCGAAAGAGAAGCACAAAAAGCAGGAGAGGAGAGCGAGAAGGAGGCTCTGTCAAAACAGAAGCTCAGCGCACGCCGGTATGTGTGTGTGTGTGCGTATTTATGATGAAAGTTTGAAGTGTGAGTGAAATAGCAGATGGCAGATGGCGGGGGAGGAAGGGCGCGTGTTTCACGGCAATGATGATCATTATGATGGCCACTCTGCACGCACCTGCCACCTCCCTCCTTCGTTACCCGCATCACAGCCTCAAACTGCCTTGGAACACCCTGTGTGTGTTGTCCTTCAGCTTTGTTTCTGTGTGTGTGTGTTTTGTTTGTATTTTGCGTATTTTGCGCATTCTTCTTTCCTGTGTTTTCTCTCACTGTCTCTTGTTGCTTTCCGCACATTTGTTACGCACCATAAATGAAAATGCTCATATAAATATTTCATATTTTAACACAAAACCAACCCACAGCAATGACAGCAACAACAAGTCGC
Source organism: Zaprionus indianus (assembly GCA_018904595.1). NCBI lineage: Eukaryota > Metazoa > Arthropoda > Insecta > Diptera > Drosophilidae > Zaprionus > Zaprionus indianus. Next base: position 4,323,020 of record JAEIHA010000140.1, read on the forward strand.
TGGCAGCATCTTGTGCCACTGCCTCGCCCACCTTGCCGCGCCACGCCCACTCTCGACATTTTTACTTTTCACTGCTCGAAATATTTCCGCCCATTAAATTGACATACGCGCATTCGGCATCGCATTCATTTCCTACTCTACTTCATCCCCCACTTTCCCCTCCCCCCCTCTTCTTGTTTCTGCTTCACTTTCCCTCTCACTTTCCTTTCGTTTTTTATGGCCTTCTTTCCCTGTGTGTGTGTTTGCACAAGTTTTGTAATATTTCGGGTTTATGTTTACAGTTGGCAAACGCATTAAAAACACAGATTTACATTTTTCTGTGTTCCCAAGCTGTTGAATTATTTAGTGTTGTCACCCTGTCGCACTGCCCTAGCACGTCTTTCTCCCCCCTCCTGCTGCCCTCTTCAAAGTATTCGCATTATTGAATTTGAATTTGTAGACACTGACGACAGCTTCGAGGCGGCTTATTGTTTCAAATGTCCCCTTAGCATCTCGAGAATGTGTGTAAACTGTTGATAGCCCTTACACGCACACCCACTTGAGTTAAGGCTTTGTGTGTGTGTGTTTGTGTGTGCCAAGTTGAGCATGGAAATTATTTTTTAATAAACACAAAGGGGGAACAAGAACACACAGCGAGAGACGCGCCTGGACGGGCTTTAGCACTGCACACTCCCTTTTCATACACTCGCAGAGGGTATATACATTTTGAATAGTTGTTTAGTTGCATTTTCGAATGTATATATTATGGATATATATTCTTAATCAGCATTAACAGGGATCTAGTCGGTCAACTTTATACAATTGTTTTAATAGGAACGAGAACAAGATTTTCATAAAAAAGTTATAAATCGCGGCATATAAAAGAGCTATTAGACTCATTATAGCTGTTAACAAATTCATGATAAATATTTTAAAATGCTCTATAATTATACAGTCAATATATGTATAGTAGTTTATAGCATATAGTCACATCGAAACAATCTGAATAGAAAAAGGCCAAAACACTTCTAGAGTATAAAGTCTTCGGCATATTGAAGCTATTCTTTCATTCTGTTGCTCCTTACTCCCACTTCTTCTTCCTCTTTTTCTCTCCCTCCCCTTCCACTTCCTCTGCTGATCCGGCAAACAGCGCGTCGAGCGCAAAATAAATAAACCCACTTTAATATGCGCTCGTTATATTATTTTCTTTTCATTTTCTTGATTTTTTTTTCCTCGTCTTTTCGTTCGTTTCTTTCTGTTAGCACATTCCCTTTGCCTTGCTATCATGTTGTATTTTTTCTCTCTTATTTATTTTTATTATTTCTTTTTGACGTGTTGTTTTGCCACCCCCCACCACCCACCAGCAGCACCCACTCCTCATCCTCCTCGTTACGTCCCGTCGTCGTCGTCGGTTTCGCTTGTTTGAAGTGCCACGCTCTATTTAAAGGCAAATTGTCTGTAGTCCTTTTTACAAATATTGTGTTTCTTTCTTTTGCATATTTATCCGCTGCAGCAGTGCACCCACACCCCCTCCCTGACGCCTCTCTTGTTGTGGCACAGCCAAAAGACAAACTTGGATGTCCTCCCGAGTCTAGACATTGTGGAATTAGGTAAAGCAAACGGGGCAAATAGCTCTGTCTAAAGCGCATAACCCCGCGTTGAGTAGTGGGAGGTATAGGTGCACTGCGGAGGGAGGAGTACTGGAAGGGGGGCGTGGTCGTTTGCCTGGCCGCGTTGAATTAGCATTTTGCTCGGCAAGTGCGCTGACCTGTAGAGCAGCTGCAGTTTTACAGCCTCCCTCAGCAGCTCCTCTCCTGCTCTTTTTTTTTATTGCTCGCCACAATGCGGGTCAAGTCAGTGGGGATAGCTTTAGAGTGCTTCGCATTTCGAGTGCATATTATTAGGGCACGAGCATTACTCACTCGCTGAAAAAAACTGTCAAAAGGGAGTTGGTACTTTAAATAGCCAAACCATTTAGTTAGGTAGTTGGGAGATATAGAAGGGAGGGTGCACTTGAGAAGTCTGCAGCGAATCGGTAGGGAATTCTATAGATAAAAGCTGAAGTGAAGGTTTTAAGAACTGTTGAAGCTCTAAAGATAGTGTAGATTAAAGATAAAATATTATATAGTAGTAGAGTATTGAGAGTTCTTCTAATGAGTTTGACTGGGGAACTTGTGAATGCTCTATAGATAAGAAAGAAAAGAATTAATATAATATAAATATTGAAGATTCTGCTTGAAAGGTTTGCTGTGTAAGAGATGCATTGATGAAAGCCTCTGTACAGCACTTCAGAACAAGTTACTTCTTCTTTATTGTAGGTTACTCTTTAAAAACAAAAATATATTCACAGTTCTATTCAATCTCTTGTTTCATTTATTCAACACTTGCCACTTTAAGCTCTGCAAACAGGTAACCCTAATGCGCATATCGCTGCTTAGTCTGGTTCAGTGCCCTGCTGCCTGTCTACCTACCTCCCCCTCTCTCTGTTTTTCTCTTCTCTCCGAGTTCGACATACTTGAACATATTCCAAGATATCAAAGAGGGCGCCTAGTTTCAATTACACACGCACTTGCTAAATGTTCGGAGGGTGGGGGGCAGCCTGCGAGCGGGTGTTATGCATAAAGTATCAAGGCGTCAAGCCTCCTCCTCCTTCTCCTCTCTGCCTCTGCTGCCTGCCCCCTAAGCATAAAGTACAAGCCTTAACCCCCGGCTTCCCTCTAAGCATAAAAGTTGTATCACGCCTAGTATACCCTCTCTAACCTCTCTCCCTTCTTTGCTCTAGCTAGCTCTTTTCCCTCTCTTCTCTAGGTGTGCCTCTCTCCCCTAGCTTCCCTCTCTCTCCTGTATACTCCTGCTTCTTCACTCTCTATTCCCCTCTCTGTACTCCTTTTACCCTATATGCCCCTCTTTCTGCTACCTCCACACTCCCTCCCTCTCTCTCTCCCTCTTTCTTCTCCTTCTTCCTCCCCCTCTTCCTCCTCCTCTTCCACTCTCTCTACCTCCCCCTACTTGTCATTCCCTTCTGCAATTGTTGCGCCTTTTATTTGTTTGCTTTTTGCTGTCGTCTTCGTCGTTGTCGTTTCGTGTCATTGCCTTTGTTTGCTTTTGCAGCCCCTACACAACGTATATACCCTGTACCTCTCTCTCTTTCCCTCTCTCCGTCGTTCTGCTTGTGTTTATTTTCTTTTTTATATTTCAAGCAGGGCGCGCATTACAGTTACACACAAAAGCGAAAGCGAAGCACGGACGGCAAGCAGGACACGCATATTGTGCGTATACAGCGCCGTGTTGAGCTGTTTCCCTGCTACCCTGTCTCTGTCCCTGTCCCTACACACCACTGCTTGTCTCTCGCTTGTCCTGGACACTCACCCCTTTGGCCCAGTGCCCCGACACTCGTTAAAGGTAAAAATTTATTGTGTCTTATTATTATTTTTTTATTGACAATACGTGACGCGTACGCCAAAAAGGACAATCCCTCTTAGTGCCCTGCGTGCCTTTGCCTCGGTTTTGTGCACGGTTTGAGGATCCTCGCGTTGCATACATAAAAAGATTTTGCCAGGCCCAATCGATTTGACTGCCTCCCACCCTTCCCCCTCCTGACTGCCTTCGTTGCTTGCGTTTCTTTTGTTATTTTATAATTTTCGATTGTTTTGTTTTGCTTTGCCAGCGTTGTGCCTTTTGTTGTTGTCGCTTTGTCGCTGTGTTGTTGTTGCTATTGCTTATTTGTTTTGCTTTTTGTAGTTGTTGTACTGCTCTCGTTGTTGTTGTTTATTGCTGCTATGTTTGTTGTTCTGCTGCTGCTGCTTTTGTTATTATTTTTATAATGCCGCGCGTTGCTTTTTACTGCTTTCTCTTTTGCGCTCTCTCTCCTCTCTCTCCTTCTTTTCTTTCTCTTTCACACACCCTCCTTTATGCGGAACGTGGCCACAGCCATTAAAATGCGCTTAGAGAGCAACCAACTAGCGCCGTTAATCATTATTTACTGTGCAGGACGCGTGTCATAAGCCGCAATGACAGGGGCGAAGCAAAAGGCAGCAGGGGTTGAGGGGAGAGGGGGTAAATGGCAGAGCTAGCTGTGTCTAGGGCGGAGGCGGGTCTTGTGGCCTAAAGTGGCGCAAATCGAAGATTACGGCAAACAATTAAGTTAATCACATCTGCTTTGCTTTGCTTTGCTTGGCGCCCTCCCTCGCACAATGAAGACATTGCGCATACGCCCCGTTATCGTGCTTAGTTCATCACTTGAGCAGTGGGGAAAAGTTCTTCAGCTCAAGCACAATTGCTGCTGCTACCTTTTTCAAGGCAAAGCACACACACAGAGACACAGATAGAGCCTGAGACACACATTGAGCCAGGCAAAGAGAGAGACAGAAAGAGCAGACAGACAGAGAAACAGTCAATGGAGGCAGACAAACAGTCAAACAGTCACTAGAAGAGTGAGTGTGTCAGAAAGTATTCTCTCTCCCTCTCTCTCTCTCTCCCTCTTTTCCCCCTATCTAGCGTTTATCTCTCTCGGCGGCTGGCAAAAAGTTTCGCCCTCTGTCTGTGCCTTCAGGTTGGGTCTAAGTTTTTGTGCGTTTGCTTCAATTAATTTTCATTTGTTTACTAATCTAACAAATTAAACTAACGGTTAAGCGAAGTTGCTGAAAAGGTTTGCCAACGTACGTAACACGCTTCCCCTCCCCTCTTCCTCTGTGCGGTGGCAGGGCGGAAATTGAAAGGATTTGCCCGCAGGCTGTTTGACTTGTTTTGCTGCTGCTGTCTCGCTGTCTCCTTCTCTCTCTCTCTTTCTCTCTCCGTCTGTCTGTTGTTGTTGCTGTTGTCGACATTGTCAGCTGAAATTTTAATCATAATTATCCGATGGTATCCCCAAAATGAATGCCATAACGCCCCCTTGCAGTCTCCCGTCTCTGTTCAATTGCCAAGTTTACATAACCCAAGAACAGATTCGTGGCTGAATTCCATTTCAATTATAATGGAATCCGCAATGCAAACAGAGAGACGATGGAGTGGGGAAAGAGGTGCAAGGAGTGGAGGAGTGTAGAGGGCAGTGGGAGATGTGCAGAGGGGCAGGAAGTATTTAGCAATTTAGCCTCAGCTTTAATCAATATTCGTATCAGATTTCTTATCATTTTGGATCACATACATTCTCTTCCTGCTGCGCTCTACCACTCTACCTCTATTCGTTGTCTTCTCTGCTCTCTCTTTCCACTTTTGTTCCCCTCCCTCCATTACCCTTCATCTTCTTTACCCCTTATTTTCTCATTCAATTTCCTGCACGACTTTCTCATTTATTTATTCATTGGCAGTATTTGCGCTTGAATTTTTCTCTCTGTGTATTCTATGCTAATTAATTTTTGTTAGCCCTCAACTGGACCCAGAGGCGCACTACGACGGGGGTTGCCTTAGGAATGTTCAATCTGCTTTATAGGGGCGGGGAAGGGGAAGAGTATTGGAGGCCAGAAGAATGAGTTCGCACCAAGGTGGAAAAGCGCTGGGAAAGTTTCGTGCAGGTTACCCATTTTAGTTATTTACCCATTTGAGGAATTTTCACTTTGATGTGGCCATCTTCTCCACTCCCTCCCCTCCTTCTCCTTTCGATGAACTGAAACTGGCCACACTTGAAAGTAGCTGCTGAGTTACCCACTTAAGTTTTGGCCAAGAGAGAGTTGCCAACAGACTCGAGTGCACACACACACATACGCGGCTACACTCAAACTTTGATGCCACAAATTCTCTTTCATTTCGCCAGAGGGGATGCCAGGTGGGAAGCAGAGGGGGAAAGAACTGCTTGAGCAGCTGCCAAATTAATTGTGCCTTGAAAAAATGCAAAACTTTCACATGCTGCACGTGCTGTAGCCCCTGCTACACTTGATTGTCCTGTCGCTGCCTTTCTTTATGCTCCTTGTGCTGCTAGGCCTACTGCTTCCACTTTTACTCCTTCTTCTCTTTAGAATTTTACCTCCCCTTTAAAGTTACTACTCTGCTGGTTACTCCTAAAGTTGTTCCTCCTATTTTACTGTATACTCATGATCAACTGTATGTCTTGTTTCTTCTTCTCGCTGCTTCTCATGATTCTCTTCTAGCTACGCTTCTTCATTCTCATCATATGGGTCATCATCTGTCTCTTCTTTATACTACTACTCTTATTAATTTATCCTCTGCTCCTTTTTGATCGCTTTCCTTTAGTTTCACCTACTATTTCACTTCCTGCTTCTAGGCTTGCTACTCTTTCCTAATCTCCCTTTCTTCCTATGTATTTGGAACTCTAAACTATTATTCCCTGCTTTGCAATATACTCCACTTACTGCTCCTATTGATTCTCTACTTACTTCCCCTCCGAATTCTTCTCCTGCAACTCCCCTTGTGTCGCATCATACAACTCGACCTGCTGCCACTTGTCTTCGCTTTTTCCGCAGTCTTATTGATGCTTCCTCAGCCTGTTCTTCTACTCTTGTTTCTTGTCTCGCTTCTTCTACTCCTCTTAATTTCCTCTCTACTACTCTCTTTCTAATTTCCACCTCTCTGCTCTTTCTGGCGTTGCTTTTCCTCCCTCTTCTCCTACTCTTCCCACGCTTTCATTTCCACCTTTTTCAAATATTTTATGTTAAATTCCAGACATTTCACCTCGAGGCTCGTTTAACGCAGGGAGTTGCCTGTCTCCCAGCTCCAACTGCTCCCTCTTTCTCTTCTTCTTGCTCCTCCCTCTCCATCCTCCGTCTTCCTCCTCCCTCTTCCTCCTCCCTCTTCCTTATCCCTCTACCTCTCTGGCTTTCCTTCTCTCGTTGATTCGCCTGTCGCGTCAAATGTCGCGCCGAAAATTATACCTCTAAAAACTGGCAAATAGCACTGTACAAGTCTCATATCCTGCCATTGTGCTGGTGTTAGTGTCGGTGTATGTGTGTGTGTGTGCCTCTGTGTGTGTTTGTGTGTGGCCAGCCAAACAACTTGGGCATTTTTCCGGCTTTTCTTTTCGTTGACGTTGACGTACGTTGAATGTCGCCACCGTCACCGCCGTCGCGTTGTTCTCTTGCTGCTGTTGCAGCTGCAGCCACGCCCCCTTCTGCCTGCCGCCCACATTGAGTGCCCGCGTGGCGCTTTTCATTGCCTGCTGCCTCCTCCCCTTGCCTCGTTTTATGTATTCAGTCTCAGTGCGCTCACTTGACTTTAATTCTTTTTTCACACGCCCCCCTCTCGCCCACACTCCACGCGTCGACGGGGCGTGGCAAGTGCAATTTTCTAACGGCTCTTAAGCCACAACAACAAGAAGAACAACAAGAACAACAACGAGGAGCAGCACCACAGCGCAATTCAGATGAGCATGTCAGTCAGCCCCGAGAAAGGTGTGCCAAGCTTCCCACCTGCCCAAGCAAGGCTCGCTCCTTTCTCTCTGCTTCCCCTTCTCTCTCTTCCTCCCACCACCCCCTTGTAATTGCTGAACATGCCAAGGTTTCTGCAGCTGCAATTTTATGTAGATTTAATAGCTTCCTCTGGCGCTCCCAGGCTTCTTTCTCTCTCTCGTTTCTCTTTCTTGTCTCACATTTCATTTGCTTGCGTGACATTTGCATTGTGTGTGTCCAGATTTCAGATAATATATATGTATATCCCCACATTCTAAACTTCAAAGCATTATTGTGTAATTGCTTTGGGGGGACTTCCTCTCTGGCTGCCACAACTTTAATTGATTTGAAAACTGTAGGAAGTTTCCACCTTGAAGAAGTTCTACTCGAAGAACATGTATCGGAAAAACTGCGGCCTGCTCAGTGCCAACAATCGCGTGGCCAATCAACTTGTGGGGCACAAAACTCAAGCGAGAAAGTTTTTCTTGCTCCCGGAAAAGCATTTGCAAGGCACAACCAGAAAACTTCCGGCACTTTTGACGCGGCCGCAATTACAATCGACTGACATGTTAATTGGGCAGTCAAACAGGAGGCTTCGATGAGGGCTAAGCAACATCATCATCATCAGCCTCGATGAAACGCAACTGGCTAGGTAACTGGATAAATCGCCACCTGCCTACCTTTCCCCCTGCCTCTCTACCCTTCTTTCTTCCTTCTTTCCCTGCTTGTCAACACGACTTGCCGCAAGTTGTCAAAAGTTTTGTTGCAACAATTGAATTAAGCTCAGATCAAGTGAAGCTATTGAAAGTTATAATTAAGACTATGGAAGTGAGAAAAAGTGAAGAAAAGAGAAAAAGAAAAAAAGAAAGGAAGAAGTAATAATAATAATAAATAAAAAAGGGAAACTGAAAAAATGTATGGTAAATAAATTATGCATTAATTAATGCAATTGATATGCATTTATTGTGAATTATATTGACTTAGATTAAAACTATTACATAACCATTGACGTTTGAACTTGGATTAAATTATTTAATTCAATTCTATTGTATATAAATTATAAGCATTTGTCTTTTAAGTTTAAATTGTTAAGCTTTTGCAATTAAACACTTCAAACATCAATTTGTGGGAACTTGAGATTTTGATAAGAAAAATAAAGTTTCTAGATTTTCAGCAATAAAAAAACTTTAGGTACGAGTAGAACTCCTCATAAATAGGTTCTATCATTACTAAAAGCATTAAGACTATGCAGATCATAGACATATAAAATAAATATATATATATTTAAATATAAAATTTATATAATTTTTGTATCCTCAGAAACTAATTCTACAAACTGCGAGAGGTATCTAACCATTTGTCATGCCATCGCTTAACCTTTTTAATCTTTTATTCTTGTTATCTGTTTATTTAAATGAGCAAAATATTCAGTTATCATGACAAGCTAGCACAAAAAAATAAATAATATTTTGAATTTATAAATAATTAATTTAATTTATGCGCAGTGCGTTGAAGAGTGAAAAGTTGTTTCTACTCTTTCCCGCATTTCCGATGAATTCTATTTCCATAATGCGTTCTAGATACTTTTTTACTGCTGACTTGCTCGATTCGATTTCTAATCTATTCCAAGTACACTCGCACACACATAGAGAGTATGTGTAAATTGGCAACATGAATATTGGCATTTTGCGTCATATCGTTTGCCTGCTTCACAGCTAAAGTATCTGAGTATCTGTGAGATACTTTGGCACACATTTCTGCAATTCACTTGTAATTGCGCTGCGAGAAGAGCTTGATGAGTTGAGTTGAGTGAGAGGAAGAGGTAGGGGAGACAAATAACAGCTAAAAGCGCAGCTAGAGGGGCGTGAAGGAACTGGAGGGAGGGGCAGCTTTGAGCAGCAGCTGCGGTGCAGTTTGCCCATCTGCAAGTGGAGCACACGCTAAAAGCAGTTTGCCAAGAATTGTCGCGACGTTGTTGCTGATGAGGCAAGCAGGAAAAGTGGGCGTTAGTGGGCGTGGGCGTGGCCATTTTGTGCTTGGGGTTTGCCCAGCAATTGACGTTGCGGTTGCATTTTGCATTTCTCATGCAATTTGCAGTTTTCCCAGCCCCCTCTTTGCCTCCGCTTTATAATCTTGCTCTATCTGCCCTTGTTCCCCACTCCCTCTTCTCTCTCCTTTCTCTCTCTGCCCTTCTCACTGCCTTCCCTGTCTCTCTGCCTCCTCTCTCTTCCCCCATATTCTCCCACTCTATTTTATATTCCATTCTAGAGTCGCTTTGCTTTGCATCGCTTTCGCTTTCAGCTTTCTAACTGTAAACAGTGCAAAAGTATCTGCAAGTGCGTTGAGCATTTGTATCTGTAGCTCTAGTTGTTGTGTAGCTGCATCTGTGTATGTGTTTATTTGTATCTGTGTGTGTGTGTTTTGTGTGCAACTTGTGCGTTTGTTTATGCTTTTTATTTGCCCACAGCTAAGCCCAGTCAGCGTCAGTGCAAACGTTGCTCGCTGCTGTGTTTGCACTCTCATTCTGCATCTCCTTCTTTCCCCTCTCGCCCTCTTTCTCTTACTCTCTCTGTGTGTTTGTCTTTGCGGTTGTAAATGCATTTTTCAAACAAATTGCAAATCATTGCCTAACAATAGTTTCAGCTCGAGTCGTTGCCCACCAAAGCACTCGCTGTGATTTAGCTTCGTGTTGTCCCCCTTTCCTGCTCTGTACCCCTCTTTCTCTACTTGCCTGGTTCTGCTTCCCTCTCTTTCTCTGTCTCTCTCTGTCTCTGCCCCTGCCTTGCTCTGCGTGTGGCTTGTGAATCTGCAACCGCAATGACAGTGATTTAGTTTTTGGCTCTGTCTCTCTATCTGCCTGCACATCTCTCGCTCCCTCTCTCTCCTCTATATCTCTACCCTGCTCTCTCTCTCTATATATCTCTTACTTTCTCTCCACATACGCAGTCTATTATTTTGGGGTTTGCTTTCGTTTCGTAGCTTAATGTTCAAGTTTTAAAAACGGAATTTGTGTAATTTGTCGGTAGGTGTGGGAGGCAGACAAGGATAGAGATATAGCAAGAGAAAGAGAGAGAGCGAAGTTTATGCCTTCTTCATTGGGTCACATTAAATTACATTTATGCAGTGTGTGCTCTTGAGAGTGTCGAGAGTTCTTCTTTGGGGATCTATTTACGTTTTTGATTTGCCAAATTGAATTTAGCTAAAGTTAATTTGCAGTAACGAAACTTTGTGAAAAGGCACACAAACGGAAACAGACAGAGAGAGAGCGATACAGAGAGAGACAGACTGACAAAGCGGACACTCTGTCAGCTCGAATACAAAAGCCAAAACACGCTGAAATTCTTTTCATTTAATTTCCAGGAATTTTTTTTTGGATACGACTAAAGTATCTTATGGATCTGTTTGCAAGGCGGCAAGGAACTGTCAGCTTATTTGTTTGTCTGGCCAAGGGGACTGTCTGTCCAAGTTTGTGTATGTCCGTTTTTATATGTTTGTCTGTCTGTCTGAATGGGAAACTGTCTCTTTTACTGACTGTAAGTCTCTCGTTTACACTTTTCTCGTTGTCCGTTCTTTTCTCTGTCTCTCTGTCGGTTTCTCTGACTCTCTCTGGCTGACTCTCGGTCTGTCTGTCTCGCTGTCTGTCTTTCTGTTCAGTTCTCTGCCTGCCTGTCTGCCTAGCACTCTGTCTGTATAGGAAAATATCTCTCTGCATGTCTTACTCTATGTCTTCTCTGTTGGTCTCTCCATTTCTCGGTTTCTCTGTATATTTCTCGCTCTCTGTCTGTTTGCTGGACTGTCTCTCTGTCTGTCCATATTTTTATCTGTCTGTCTCTATGTATGTCTGTCTGTCCATTTCTCCGTCTGCCCATCTGTCTCTATGTGTGCCTGTCTGTTCATCTCCCTCACTCTCTCTCACTCACTCCCTGCACTTGTTTGTTTTTATCTGCAAAAGTGTAGCCTACATTTTGGTGCTGGTAGTAAAAGTTATGTTCATCTTTCCCGTTATGCTGTTGTTGACCCACAAAGCTTAACACGTTCGTTGCAAAGAGAAATGCGCCAAAAAGCACAAATAAACAAGAAAACTTTTCTTTTATTTTACTTTCACATGAAGCACACGGTAAAGAAGAACTAGTAGAAGTAGTAGATGAAGTAGACAGAACAGGAAACTTACTTGTTATGAATATTTCTGAGCCGCAAAAAATTAATCCGGCTTTATGGGGTTCAGTAGAGCACTTTGTTCACTTGCGCTTAGATATTTGTATTTGTATTTGTATATTTTTTTGCGCTTCTTTTAATTCTTTATTTTATCTCTGCAAACTTGTTGCACTGTTGTTGCTTGTCACAAATGAGTTGCACTTTGTCAAGTCCGTCTTCTGTATTCTTTTGTTAGCTGAGAATTAATGAGGCAGTTGCAAGCTTTACTTAAGCTGCAACTCTATTTTGTTCAAAGATAAACGCGCAACACGACGCATTCACGACACTGTGTTGGGGTAAAGACAGACTACGTGTATGTGTTTCTGTGTACGTGTGTGTGTGACTGGGGGAGCAACACGTTGTTGACACAAAGACCGCCTAACGAAGACTAATGACAACAGCGACGCTGACTCTGTGCGTTGACTGCGACGTTGCTCTGCTGCTACGATTGCTGCTGCTGCTGCGCTGCAACTGAGGGGGAGTAACGCGTTGCGTGCACGACGAATGTTAAACACGAACTGATTCTGTGCCTTGTCTTGTCTTGCCTGGCCTGCGCTCGTGCTCGTGCACGGACACGAACGAAAGGCGCGAGCCGAAGTGCAAGCGTCACGAAGCCGACGAACTGGCAGCGCGAGAGAGCTCAGGCAAGGCAAGCAACAGTCGCAGTCTAGAAGAGAGCGCAAGTGAAGAGAGCAGGCATAGCGGAATGTGTGGGAATGATGGACGCAGCAGCAGAGCAAAAGCAAGCAACAGCCTGCAAGAGAGCGCAGGCAAGCAAAAAGAGAGCACACTAGGGAATCAGTGCTGTGAGCGCACGCAAGCAAAGAGAGCGAAGGTAAGGCTAGGTAAGCAACAGTCTTTGCCTGCAAGAGAGCACTAGTGAAGAGATCATAACACAAATAGTGGTCTGTTAGTGGTGGGAGTGCAGGCAAGCAAAGAGAGCATAACACACTAAGGAAATGAGTTGAACGAGCACCCACCCCCACTGCCAGGCCAGACAATTGAGCTGTAAAACGTTTCATTTCCCATGGCGTTTCACACTCTCATTGAACTCTGAACTCTTAACTGTTGAATGTCTGCTGCGCTTTCAATTGCCGCGTTCTGTCGGCAACTTAAGAGAAGTTGGAGTTGCCGGTTGAAACGTTTAACGTTCAATTTCAATTGCTTTCAATCAAGCCAAGTACGAATATTCTCTCTTATTTCTTTTTGTGCTCTTTCCTTTATTTGGTGCCCGGGAAACGCATGTTTCAATTCCATTTGGTTTCAGCGTCCGCTTTAAAGCCGTAGCAGCTTAAACTTTTCACTTTGTTTCCTTTTGTTGTTGTTTGTTTCGTGCTTGTTGTGTGTGCGTGTATGAGTGTGTGTGTATAAACGTGCAACAGGTTTAGATTCGGTTTCATGCTGCCTTTGTTGTTGTTGTTGTTCATGTTGTTGTGCTGCCGCCTTTGACGTACTATGCGAATGCGAATATATTCGTCTGTTCGTCTTTTTCATTGGCCTTTGGCAGAGAAACAGAGGCGACTCTTTTTAGGGTTGTCGCCCCTGGGTGGGGAGGGGTTCGGTGTGCTAAGGGGTAGCCCGCTCAACCGTGTATTTATTTATTTGCATTTGTTGTTGCTTGTTTTTTATGCAAATACAACGACGGGACGAGCACAAAATCGTTTTCTGCACGCTTTGACTTTGCCTTGACTCGGTCTCATTCGCTCTCTCTCTGTCTCTGTCTCTCTCACAGCGTGTGTGCGTGTGTGTGAAGTCGTGTATAAATGAATTTGCATATAATTGTTTGCATGTTGAGTGCCTTTTAATTGATTTTATTGGTTTGCACAGCAACAACTTCAACAACAACAAATGCAACAGCAACAAAATGGAGAGAGAGAGAGCGAGCCAGAAACATTTTCACAATTCTCGTTTGCCATTTCTCACATTTCTCTGTTTATCGCGTGTGCTATCTGGCCCAAGTTTATCATCATGTTCAGTTTATTTACTTGTAAGCGTTTTTGCTGCCTCCCCTTCTTCCTCTCCCCTGTGCACTCCTTGCGATAAACGATTGAGTTCACTTGAATTTACAATTTAGCTTTCTTATTTATGTTACAAGTCGGTAATGTATACCCTGTAAGTGGAAGGATGTACTGACTGAGAAATTGATAAACCTTTAAATAAAAAAAATTGAAATACGAGTATTTTCTGCATAGTAAGTGTATTTTAATAGCTTATACCTCCAGCTTTAATTAAGTTATAGAGATTGATCTTATCTACACATTAACACATTAAAATATCTTACATCGTTAAACCTATGAAAACCGCCTTCATTCACCACACGACTTTCTATGCATAATGACTTAAAATCGTTTTTTATTGAAGGTAATTCTTGAATTCTAAGCACATTTCTACAGCTAAAAACATAAGCTTCAATTTAAGCTTTAATACACTACAAATCCTGCAAATTTCATGTTTATTCCTTGACAATTAACAAAGTTACACAGGTATTTACCTTTCCCAGTCAACCTCAAGGAAACTATTCATTCCCTTACTGTTCAACTGTCTCCATAAGTTTCTACCCGGTTTAAAAGACAATTCCTGTATTTCAAGCGCATTTCAGTTACTAATACCTTAAGCTTCAGCTTAGTTCTACCTTAACTTAAACTACAAATCCTGCAAATTTCAAGATGCTTCCTTGACACACACCCAAAAATATCTACGTGCTGAACCCCAAACAAGCCAAATCTCCACTTTACAGCCTATCTACCATGTTGTGCATACCCATACGGAACAGATACACCCCTTGCATTCATAAATATGTTTAAATTATGCATTTTATTAGCTGCATTGTTTTATGTAGGTCGTAAATTGTGGCCAGAACTTCAATAATAATAATTATGTACACACGGTATATAAGTGAAAATCGATATGAAGTGTGTCTACATGTGTGTGTATTGAATGTCTGTGTATGTGTCTCTGTGTGTGTCGGGATTATGTGGCCTCAATTGTGCGGGTAAATATCTGGCATTAAAGTTTACCACATTTCTTTGTTTGGTTTTTTGCAGGTGATTGTAAGAAAATGCAGCCAGGACTAATTGCCGGATTAGTAAAGGAATTAGAAACTATAGCAAGGTATTTACATAGATATTATATGGCCTTAAAATTGTTGGATTAAATTTCAAAATTCAAAGTAACTTTGCATTTAAATTCCAAGTCAAGTTGAGAAATATAAAATCTAATCAAGAATCAGTTTTTATTTTTTGGTTTTTGGGGCAGCTTCAAACTAATTTGGAGTAGCTTCAGCTAACTGTAATTAGGCGCTAATGAGTTATGCCGCCACTGGGTGACCTCAAAGGGAGTGGGCGGGGAAGTGGGTGGGGTAACCAAAGCAACCACGGCGATGGACGCCGTTTGCGGCTGCACTCGCTGCTGTTAATCAAAAACTGCGATTCATTTGGGGCACCAAAAAGTAGTTGACTGTCAACAGCAGGCGCGCAAGTGGGCGTGGCATGGACGGGTGGGTGTCAACAGCTGTGCGGAAGGTGATAATAATCAGACAGGCAGTTTTAACAAGACACACACGCACACGCCCACTTTGGATACGCCCACACACTGTGTTGGGCAGTGGGAAGGAAGAAAAAGGGGGGAGCTCTGCGGGTCAGAGGGCATCAGGGTAATCCATCTTCCATCTCTTGACAATGGTTGCTCTGGCTGCGGGGCGTACTCAATGCTAAAGCCAGCAAAGAAACTAGATATAAAACCAGAGAAAAGCTATGAACGGGCGTGCCAGAGCGCGAGATACCCTTTGTCAGTAGATTTAAGTTGCATAACTTATGTGTTTATGGTGCAAAAGGATTAAAATTTGTAGTATAAGAAGATATTATAGTCAGCTTACAATATTTTTAAGTTAGCAAGTTTTATCTTTTATGCATTGCTTACAAAACGTATGCAAAAAATTGAATATTGATTTGCGTGGGCGGTGGGCATGGCTGATAACTTTTGAACTTTTGATATTTATCTGAGTAAACAATATAGAAAGCTATATGCCAAATTTGGTGTCTCTAGCTCTTATACTAGCTAAGATCTGCGTGTTCATACAGACATTCGAGGAGACAGAGAGACAGGCGGATGAATGGGCAGATGGACAAGGCTCCAGAGTAAGCATATTTATACTTCTAAGACTCTGCCACTTCCACATCTGCCTTTCCTTCTGTGTCATAAATTTGTATTAAGTGAATATACCCTTTTTAGGCCAGTTCTATAGGGTATACAAAAATCTTTTGACAACCCAATGGAACTGGCAACAGATAGGGATATAGAAACAGATACAACTGCAGCTTTAACTGTTTTGCTTTCTATATACCTCTCTATCCTTCTCCCTTTCTCCCTCTTTCTATATCTCTCTTTTTTTTTCTTCCTATTTTTCCCTCTCCCTCTCTCTCAGCCATAATTATGGTGGCCAAGCTGAACATGTCGTTGACAAGCTCAAGTTGAAACAGTCGCTTCATATCGACTGAGCGGGCTCACAAACACACACACTCACATACACATGTGCAGCATAACCATAAAATACACTGCAAGATTGGACTCTGGACTGTGGGTGGCACTGGCCATAAAGCAGTCCAGCAGTCCGCATGTGTCCAAGTTCGTAAAGTTGATTCATTCATTGCAGCACAATTTATATGGCCCTGACGCGTGTGTGTGACCCCCCCCCCCCTCTTCTCTCTCCTGCTCCTTCATCAGTTCTGGCTCTCAAGCAACTGCTAAGCGCAAACTATAAAAACAGCTAAAACTAACTACGGGCTGAGGCGGCTGCTGATGATGCCGCGCTGACAATGACAATGACGATGGAGCTAATGTCAGTTGGATAGAGAGAGAGAGAGAGAGAGGGAGGAAGGTGGTAACTGTCAGCTGAGGGGGAAGGGTGGTGGCGCCTTCTCTTGTATCCCATTGCCCGCTGTGCACTGCAGGAGGCGCTGCTCGGCGTTTTGACTCAAATGATTTATCTCACAGCTGGCTGCGACTGTTGCTGCGGTCGCGACAGAGACAGCGACGCAGGCAGAGACTGTCGCTGCTGCCTGTGCTTGGCTGTTTAATGTCGCCTATTTGCTTATGCCCGTTGCCAGGGCTGCCAATTAGTCGGTCATATGTCAGGCACACTGCACAGCAAGATGGGGGAGGGAGAGGGGGTTAGAGAGGCTGCCTGGGCTGCTGTCTTTCAGGAAACAGAGTGAAATTCAATGGAGAAACTAAGGAAACATAACTTGCAGAGGAATACACTGAGCGAAAGGCAGCAAGAGAAGGGAAGAGACTTCAATTTAACAGAAAGAAAGGCAACGAGAGAGTGTATGGGCTTCGGTCACACTCAGAAAAAGAAGTAGTTAGAAATATAATTGCAGTTTCGGCTGCACTTAGAGAAAGTACGAAGACTTAAGATACACTGAGAGAAAGGTAACTATAGTAGTGTACAAACTTCAGAGACAACGAGATAAACTCCTCAAGAAAAGTAAACAAATTTTAGGTACACTAAGAGAAACAAACAGAAGGAAGGAACTTTGGATACACTGGGAAAAAAGCAACAGGAGAAACTTCGGCTACACTGAGGAAAAATAAACTGTAGAATGTAAACTTTTCATTGACTGCACTGTGAGAAAGTGGAAGTTGATGCCTGCAATATTGGGCTTCAACTATGTACACTGAGCGAACTTAGTAGTTATTGGTAAATAAGTAACTTAGCGGTTAATCAATTTTAATAAAGCTCCGCCTACATTAAGAAAAACCAACTGTATTTAACTTTAACTATAAATGTTTGTTCCACTTTAATCTTAAATTGTTTTTATCATTTTTAGCAGCTGGCTTAAGATACAAAAAAAAGACTGCAAATCCAGCTGTTAAAAATGATATCCAACAAAGGTCGCAAGAACAGGAACATTTTTTTTTTTCTCTTCATAATTTCTCTGTTGCTGCTTTTAAGTGATTCCCAATTTAGCCTTCCATCATTTTTTTAATTTTCCTCTTCAATTTCGCCAATTTCGCTGCCGTGGGTCGTTCCTCCGCATAACGCATTACCCATGCCTCGGCGACTTTATCATATTGCTTACGATTCCACATATACATCATACTTATGTTATCGTTGAAGGCATTCTCAGGTACAGGATCATTAAACGTTGCCATCACCACATTGAACACCGTGCACATACGTGACGTGGGCTTCCAATTCTCCGGCTCCAATATCGGAATACATAGCTGACCCCGTTCATTGACATTGGGATGAAAGACTTTTGTCGTTATATGCAAAAGTGGTGGCACAAAGGGATAAAGCAGTGGGAAATCGATTTCCAAATTGTAAGCGCCCTTATCGTAGGGCGGTGTCGAGGGCAATAGTAGGGCGGACCATTTAAAGATGTTATCTTTTTCAGGCTGAACTAATGCAACCGTTGGCAGTTCCTTGTAATCTACCATTTCCTCTAGCTCACTCTGCATGCGCTTTGGGCCATCCATTTTTTGGGCTAAATATGGAAAAACTCTGTTTTTTTGTCGCAGCTGATCTAAATTATACTAACTCTAAAGTATTCTGAGTATTTTTTCTCAGTGTACTGTGATAAAGTTGGGGCGACCATAGTTAGTTAGTTAGTTATTGTATATAGTGTATAACCTTACAAAGTCAAAGATACTAGTGCTACACTGAGAGAAAGTAGTATTAGTTGTACAGTTAACGTTTATTTACTGTGGTAACTGACAAAATTTTTATATCACTTTAATCTTAAAATTTGTAACATAATTTTATCTGCGGCGGCATTAAGGTAATTCCTTTTTTTTATGCTGGGCTACATTTGATTATTCTTTTGATTAATCCAACATCTTCTTCCTTATACGTTTCTTCATTTTGGTCAATTGCGCTTCCGTGTATCGCTTCTCCCCATAGCGTATAACCCATGACATGGCTATTTTTTCGAATTTCGGACGATCCTTTACATACAAAGTAGCCATACTTGGATCGAAGGCATTTTCCACTACCGGATCTTGAAAGGTTGCCATCACCACATTGAGGATCGTGCACATACGTGATGTGGGCTTCCAATTCTCTGATTCCAATATTGGTATGCATAGCTGACCTCGTTCATTGATATTGGGATGGTAGACAGGTGTAACAACTCGCAATATGGGTGGCACAAATGGATATCGTTCTGGAAATACAATATCCAGTTTGTAGGCACCCTTATTGTACGGTGGTTCATAGGGCATTAGTAGTGCAGTCCAATGGAAAATGTTATTCTTTTCGGGCGCGACCAAAGTGACTGCAGGCAGTTCCTTGTAATCTAACATTTGCAGTAACTCATTCTGCATTCGCTTTGGCCCATCCATGCATTCTTCATCTTTGCCCATTTTGGTTGAATTTAGGAATAACCTATTTTTGCCGCTTTTGGCCTAAATTATTAAGTTCCGAAAAAGTTTGTATGTTTTTTTCCCAGTGTACTGAGATAAGGCTGGAAGAGGGGAGAGGTTCACATGAGTGCAGGCTGGCAAAGAAATCCCTTTTCATTGACAGTAATCCTCGAAAAAGGGAGGAGGGAGAAAGAGTGGGAAAAAAGAGAGAAAGAAGAGGAGAAGAAAGAGAAGGGAGAGAGAGAAAGAAGAGAGGCAAAGCAACAGCTTCACAGTCGCTGACAGTCGCACATTAGAATCAAGTGAGCAGAGATGAGTAGGTTGCCCCACGTTGGGCGCCAATTTGTGAAATGCCCATGCATTGAATAATGCACAGCACTGCTGGGTATAAATTCCTCTGCTTCTCACTCCCCTCCTGTCAGCCTGTAGGACTTGATATGTCGCATGTGAAGGATTTCACAAAGACAACGATTGACATGTTCCATCAGTCGTGAAGATGGCTGCGATGCGGCCTCGATGTGATGCCGATTGACATATTATAGTTTTCAATTAACTGAACATGTTGCAACACATTAGCCAACACTCAGTGAGAAGCAGAAGGAGAGTGAGCATGGGGGCAGTGTGGAGTCTCGTTCATGATTTTGGCAACTTTGTTGCCTCATAAATATGTAGAGAGATTCTTCTTCTCCCCATAGAAAGCATAATAAAACGCAGTCAAAAGGAAAGCAGAATGATGACAGATGAGAACAGCCCACACACGATGTTAGGGCAAGAGGGAAAATACTTGATAAAGAAGGGAAAAAAACATGAAAATTAAATATCAAAATATAAGCGAGGGCACTTTATGTGTGTGTGCGTGTATCCTGTGTGTGTGTGTAATTATTTATGTTGTATGTCATCATGATGTAAATGAAACCAACTTGAGCCTCTGACGCTGTTGCTGTTGTTGGCCCTGGCAACTTGGACGGAAACGCAGCATGTGGCATGACACAAGCTCATGCAGGAGTGTGGGGGGGATTGGAAGGGAGGCTGTTGTACTAACCCAAGCATAATTAGAATAGATGTAAAGCTGACTAAGTGTGTGGGAGACTGAGATTCTCTACTTCTAACTTGAAGTATGCCTCAATACCTCAGCTCTTTACTCCTTTAAGAGCCTGCTCTACATATATCATATTTGTACAGATAACGCCGCCTTCGATTAATCTGTATTATCGATAACATGTCAGTATGTGCGCTCGAGAAAAAAATTCATGACGCGTGGGCCTCGACAAGATAAATGCGCGATGAGGGCCACCAAAAAAGATGGCAGCCAAGGCGTCTGACAGCACAGCGGGTGGCAGCAAGGAAGAGAGAGAGTGGGAATGCTCAGAAGGGGGAGGGGGAGAGGAACAAGGGTCGCGCTGTTGTTGTTGTCAGTGATGCCATCAACATTTTGCCAGGCGCGCCATACTTCTTTTAGCATAAACAGCCGGAAGCGGAAATGTTGATGACGCTGCCTAGAACTGTATCCCTCCTTATGTCTCGCTCTCTCTCTCTCTTTCCCAGTCTGCCAGTCTCGGTCTGCCTACGCGTGTGCTTTGTCTGACTGCCTGCCTGCCTGTCAGTGGCACTTCCCAATCTCTGAATCCAATCCTCGCAGTTCTCCTTACCCCTCTCTCTCTTCCCTTCAATGGGGCGCGCGTCTGTCATTTGTTTAGCTGTCATTGCCGGCGTATTGCCGCTGACAGCTACAGAGCCTGCGGCGGCCGAGGAGCAGTGAAGGGGGCAGCAGATATATCTGGTTAGAGATGGCTAACGTGCGATGGCGCCAAGGCGTGTGTTTTTCCCAACGAAAAACTTTCCTATTCCAATGGAAAAATCAGTCAGAAATTAGTTGCGCTCTCTCTCGCTTGCTCGGCATTAAATCTAATCTGATCCGATTTTCTATTACCAATTGGCAGCAGCAGGCACAAGTTCCGTCTGTGTCTGTGTCTTGTCTGTGCCTGTCTGCATGCATGAAAGTGTGTGTGTGTCTCTGTGTGTGTTGTGTGTGTGCATTTTAATTCTTTTATCGCACTCTAACACTTTGCCGCGGTGGCTTCGCTGGGCCTTTTGTTCCACGTGGGGCGTCCTTCATTAGAACCATCCACGCCCCCTCTGCCTGGCTGCCTTGCTCACAAAAAGGGGCGCGAAAAACGTCGCGTGCGGCTTTTAGCCTTTTTCTTTTTTTGTGTGCTTTATTTTCCGCTTTCCATTTCCATTTCCGGCTTGTCATCGACCCTTTTTGGCTTCTTCTCTCTTTTCAGTTTAGCTTTTGTTGTGGCGGGTGTCGCTTTCGGGCTGATATATGAAGCGATTAACATTAAAGGTGCCTAATTGATTTGGGCAACAGTCAATGGCAACCAAGGGGCGTGATGAGGGGTTAGGTAAGGGGGTACCACGATTTGAAGGGGAAATTATCACTCGTGTTGCTTAAATTTAAATTAATTTATATGCGGTTTATCATGGCATAAAGTGATGGCATGTAAAGCAGATGGCGACACTTACATGCCCAGGCAAACACACACACACACACCCTCACATACACATGCATGCACACGTGTGTCTGGTCACACAGATTATTTATGCCTTCAGTGAATGAAGCGCTTCGACGAGGAGAATGACGACAAACGATGGCGATAAGGCTGAGCACAGCAGGAGAAGGAGCTGGAGCTGGCTGAAGTACTCGCATAATATTAAATTGCATGAAGTAAATAAGAGCTGAGCACACATACAAACACAGACAGAAAAGGTGCCTGAAATACACACGGAGGAAGAAAGGTGCCTCAAGTGAGTGAGTCTTGGGCTGCAAAGGTGAACTGGGCAAAGAACTGGGATAGAAAGGAAATGGAAATGAACTGAACTGCAGTCTAGAGAGAATTGTGGTAGAAATTGTTGTAGGTTGTAGGTTTAAAGAACCACTAAATGAACCAGTAATGGAACTAAACTAGAGAGATTTTGAACAGATCTCTCAGCAATGAACAGAGCAAGACTACTGTGGGAATCTAAGTTGTGAACATGTAAACTAAAAAGATCAACCACATGATGATCCTTATGATAAAGAATTTTTGTGTAATTTATAAATTGTTCTCTTAGTTCCAGTTCTCAATCTTTAGTTCTTCTTTATAAATATATAAGAATATTATATCATTTCTGATCTTTATAATTATAGAGTTCAATATCAGAATCTCTGATTAATTTGCTAGCTTCATAATGAGATATCCTTCCTATATGCTCAATATGCTTTATATAGTCATCATCTAGAGTTTCTCAATGTTGTTCTACCCATCAAGCATCTGCTCTACTACTTGAATCCTTGTTGTCCGTTCACTCTCAGCGTTGCTTCTTCTGCCACTTCAACTCCCCACACACATTATCTTTAATCGCATTCAAAGTGCTGCAGCATAAACAAGCTAAGCTGACAGACAAGACACGACAGACAGAAAGACAGGACACGACAGACGGACAGGACAGACGAGCAGACAGCTCTGTCTGGGAACAAGTTCCTCGTGTTGAACCAAAACACGAAACACTTTTGGGCTGTCTTTCTCTCCCACTCGCTCTCTCTCTTTCTCTTGCGCATTGAGTGCAGATTAATCGGGCTCACTTTGTCATAAATAATGCAAAGCGAGCGTTACACAGACATGTGCAGCATACACGCATACAGACACACACAAATTACACCTCACACACACACACGCATGTTGCTGCCACAAGGCAATGCTCAATATGCAGTTAGCTGCGCTCAAACGTGGTGCAATTACTGCAAACTGCGGCTTAAGTCCAGGTCCCTGTCGCCTGCAACAGCAGCACCCATTGCCTCACTTCCTCATCCTCTACCTCCCCCTCTCCCACTCATCGCTCCTCTGCTCTTGCTGGCTTTTTGCAGTCGGCAGCGTCATTTGTACTTAATGACTTTTCAACATCGTGTGCGTGTGCGTCGAGACGTTTTCTTGAGGCTTTTTTGGTTGCACGCTTATTGCATTAAAACGCAGGCACCGCCAAAGCCCACGACGGTACTGCCAGCGGCGGCAGCAGCAGCAGCAGCGTCGACAGCAGCGCTGTCAACGTCATAAATAAAGCACGCAACGCGCACGAAAGTAGGCAACGTGATGCGTGTGGTTGCCGGTTTGACGAGCGGTTTGCCTGGCTGAGTAGTGTGAGGGGGGAAGGGGAGAGGGAAGGGGAGGAAAGAGGGCAGACCATGTGCTGCTGCTGGGAATACCTGTTGCTGCGGCTGTGTTTGTGCAGCGTTTAATTGCAAAACAAGTTGCATGAATTTGCGGGCGGCTGTTGATGGCAATTTGAGTGCAGGCCGAAATAAAGATAGAGAGAGAGGGAGAGTATTGGTAGGGAGAAAGCAAGTGAGAGAAAGAGTGCAGTAAAGGCAGCACAGTAAGGCAAAGATAAGGCGAAGAAGTGAGGGAAGATAAAGCAAAGAAGGTATAGGGATGAAGAACACAGAGAGGTAAAGACAGTGAGACAAATAGAAATGAGCAAAAGTAAAAGATATTGGGAGAGTTAAAGAGATATTTGTCAAAGGAAGAATTCCAAAGCGAGACAGGGAAACAAGAGTGAGAGAGAGAACAAACTGGGCATGAGAAGTGAAGGGAAAAGATAATGACCTAAAGATTCGAGGTCAAGTGGGAGAAAAAGATTTATAATAGAAAGTAATGAAAGATGTAGAGGTAGAAAGATAAGAAAAACTATATCTTCCCCTCGTCTTCTTCCTTAACACTGGGTATTCATACAGCAAGGAAGAGAGAGAGGAAAAGAATGTTAAAGAGCAACAAACAACAATGAAAGGGAAAGTACCTAAAAAAAAAGCTGAGAGAAGTATGGATGGAATGGATATTAATGAAGTAACAGTAACAAAATGGGAGTAACAGCATGAAAAGTAGAAACGAATTCGAGGCATATAAAAAGAGAGTGAAAGAGAGGTAAAGGTAAAGTTGAAAAGATAGGTCTGTCAGCTCACACCAGACGATGTGAGTGTGGAGCACAGGAATGTCCTGCCCTAGGGCAATCTGTGATTCCCACTGTCACAATCTCCCAGTTTCTCTCCACCTTTGTCTCCACTCCCTGCCTGCCTAGTTTAGCTAATCAGGCTTTATCACTATGCACTACATTGAGGCAAGCTAGCAATAGATAGCGAGAGAACGAAAGAGAGCATAATCTTATTAATTATCACTAAGGAAAGAGGGAGAAAGCAAGTCTCTCTATGAGACTTTATCACTATGAACCACAACTCGTAGCTTAGTCTAGCTTAGCCTAAGTAACTAAGTGCTGTGGCCAAGCAAAGCTCTCTTCCTCCTCTCCCCCACTCTCCCTCTTTCTCTTTGTTTATTTCTTTGCGAGTTCAAAGCACTGCTTTGCTGTCTCCCCCCAAGCCATCTTCAAAGCAAGCTGCTTTGCCTGCCCTCCCCTCTCTGTCACCCCTTAAGGAAAATGCTAGAAAAGCATTAAATAAATCGCCAGCAAAACCAAATCAATGGGCAGCCACACGGCAAACAACAAAAGCAGCGTTCATGTGTGTGTGAGTGTGTGTGTGTGGCTGCTTATCATAAAATGTTTAATAAAACACAGCTGCCGCACTGCCCCCTGCCCCTCTCTCTGTCACTCTTTGCCCCCTCAATCATGTTATATATGAGCCACAGCGGGATTTGCCCAAGCCAACATTGAAATGGGCCAAAAACGCTGTGAAAATGATTTAAAATATTTCTTTTGACAGCGGCGCAAAATGTTTTCTTGCTCTCCCACTCTCATTCTTCCTTTCTCTCACTCGCACACGCACACACTCCACAAGAAGAAAAAGAAGTGTGAGGCTATTAATAATAAAGCAAAGTCTAAAACGAAATTCAATAAGCGTGATTCGAAACGAAACGTTGCGAACCCAACACTGAACTGGTCAGCAAACAAACCAAACACCCCTTTGTAGTCCCGCTCCCCCCACTCCCTACATGCTCTACCCCTCTGCCTGCTGTCTTTGGTCATTTGGCAAAATATTTAAGGCGGTTTGGCCTAAGGATGCCAATAAATCAAAGTGGAAAAAAGGTTGCCGAACAATGTGCGGCATGTGTAGAATTTGCTTTTGCAAAGAGTTATGCGTGTGTATGAGTGAAAGTGTGTGTGGGTGTGTATGTGTATGTGTGTGAAAGTGTGAAAATGATTGAGTCTGAGTTGGTTTTGCTTGCAATCTTTAAGCCTTATGCAAGATGACAATTAAATGGGGCAAAAAAGAAGGAAAATTTTTGCAGATTTCTTTAGATATTTGTTTTTAAGTCCATCATTGTATAAGTGTTGTACAAGAGATTTATGTATCTGTCATATACTCTACTATATTCATCGCTTGAAATTGCTCTTTATAAATAAAATTAGTTGCGAATATCCCAAAATCTTTCTTTACTATCCCTATATTAATTTTCATTTTTATAACACTCCTTACATTTGAGTTGGTTATACTCAACAATTGTTTGTATATACATATCTTTTTCAATATGTGGTCCAAAATACAAGAAATATGTTCATTAATATCTCAATAAATCTCGCTTTATATCTCTTCATATTCTTCTCTTTATGTGTCACTATATTTCTTTATATGAAACTATAAAAATCGAATTAGTTGCAAATCCGCAACAATTGTTTGCTTACTCCTCCACTTAATTGAATATTCTTGCACAGTTTTCTTTATGTCGTCACGTGCATAAACCAATAAAAAAGAGCAGCGAATAAGAGGAAAAACTGCGCACTTGCAATTCAATAAAATTAATGGAAAAACAGACACAAAAGAAAAGTGTCAGAAATCTGTAGAGAGAGAATGGGAAGAGAAGCTATAGAGAAGAGAGGCTGTAGAGCAGGGGATAGAGTGAACATAGAGAGGGGGAAGAGTTGCCATAGTGAAGGATATTCCCCTCCTTCTGCAGAATGAGAGAATAAAATTGGTAAAGAGGGGAGAAAGAGAGCAAGGGGGGGCAGACAATTTGACCATTGCAACGTGAGGCGGGTAGACAAAGCTAACTTAGTCTAGTGTGAGACTGCATGTGGCGACTAGAGAATGCAAGAATGGGACAGGGAAAAAGACAGAGAGAGAGGGGTAGATGTATAGCAAGAGGGGGGCGTGACTGGGGCAGCCAGTTGACTGTGGCAGGCGTGGCGCGTGCTAAGAGCGCAAAGCTTGTAAGCCGCTTAAAGTTGTACAAAGTTTTTCAAGCGCGTTCGCCAGTCACCAAAGGCGGCGGCAGCGATGGCGTCGCTGGCGATGCTGCAAAAAGTTATGAGTGGCTGTGGATCATGCACACACACACCAACATACATAGAAAGCTTTCTCTCTCTAGAGTGAGACAAAGGCATATGTAAGCCGACGTCGGCAGAGCGCTCGCCGTCTCTATTGCAAGAGTCCAAGAGGGAAGCAGCAAAGCAAATAGCTTCGAGTGCTTCGTGGAGTGCGCTCGCGTCCCGCTGAAGCATGTAAAAGGATTAAGTTCGCTTAATATCATTGATGAGAGTGCGCCACGCCCCCCACACACACGCTCCCCTTCCCTCTGCGCCTTGGAAAAGTGTCTGTAATGCGCGTCCTTTCTTCAGAGCGGACACTGAGCTGCGATTTGTGCCTTGAGTCCTTGAGTCAATACAGTTGCCAGCAGCAGCTGCTGCACCTCCCATGACAGCGCAGAGAGAATGTAGGAAGGGGAGGGGCAGTCTGACAACCGCAGACATTGCTGAAGGTCAATCGTTGCCTAATTAAAAATGCAACAAGCAAAAAAAAAAATACAAAAATAATGATAATTATTTTACGAGAACTTTTAACTTGCTGGCAACTTTATGCAAATTTACAAGCCAAGTGCGAAAGCAATAAAAAATACAGTGAGAAAGAGAGAGAAGATGAAGCAAATAAATGGTACAATACACACTCACACACAGAGGCAAATGTAATGAATATTTACGAATCTGTAAGAACAACGCCAAAGTGCAAAACACGTGCGAAATCTCAAAATATTCCCACACATACGCGCAGAGGAAGGAGAGAAAAAGAGTGAGAGAGTGAGTATGATAAGTGCAAGGGAGACAGGTATACACTGACTGTTGAGTTGAAGAGGAGATTGCCTTTCGTATTTACGCTCGAAAAATTACAGAAATTTCTCTCATTTAATTATGAAAAGACGTGGCTGAGGCAGAGAAAGAGAGAGAGAGTGAGAAAGGGAGAGAGATGAACTGAGCTACAACTTTTGCCACGTGCTAATTAAAAGTAAAAGTTCCAGTCCGGCAAAAGGTGTGGAACAGCCCTCGATAAACGGCTCGAGGGAATGGAGGGGGATGTAATCACTAACAACTGTAGTATGTATGGTATGCTGCCCCCCTCTCTCTCGAGGGAAACTTACCCTTTGCTCGCTAGTTACACTTGGGTGTCGTTAGAGCTGCAATGAAAAAACATTTGATGTACTTCAATTAGTTGCATGTAAGTGTGTAGAAAGATATCAAGTTAAGG
Source organism: Zaprionus indianus (assembly GCA_018904595.1). Lineage (NCBI taxonomy): Eukaryota > Metazoa > Arthropoda > Insecta > Diptera > Drosophilidae > Zaprionus > Zaprionus indianus. Next base: position 4,350,398 of record JAEIHA010000140.1, read on the forward strand.
GTATTCCGGTTGGCAGTAATGAGAAATTGCTTAGTTGTTTTCGCATGCTGTACACTTTTGAAAGGGTGTATTCATTTTGAGGGGATGCTGGTAGTGCAACGAATAAGATAACTTGGGAAAACTTTACCAGGTGTACAAGTATGGAATTTCGGTTCGAACATATAGATGTCATTGTCATTGTAAGTTATGATATTAAATATATTCTTATTCAGCAACTTTAGGAAAGTCGATCTTGCTTTGTTCGGCTGTCTGTCTGATCATTTAATGATATAATGATAAATAAATATACAGTGACAGGATGTTTGAAGAAAAAAGAGACCGTGTGAGCACTATTATGTCTTTAAAGGTAGTTTGATGAAATTTGGCATACATGCTTTATATTGAAGCATGCTGTAGATAGCATAAAACGATTTTAAACACTCTTCACTTGTTAATAGTACAACAAATTTAGGGGTATCTAATCGTTGACTTTACTGTGATCCAAATTTCTTTCTCCTAGTTATTGTTGTTGTTATTGATTGCCGACAAGCATGAAGTCATTGGACAGTCATTTCAAGCTTCATAGTCAAAGTCTTGTCATCGTCAAGTCAACGTCAATGGCAGCCCTTCCCCCTGTCCCATCCCTCTCACTGCTGCCTCCACCCTCTCTCTCGCTGCTAACTCCCCCCTTCCCCCTCTGTCGGCTCGTCTTGATTTCCCATTGGCAGCATGCGGGGCAATCTGCAAAGAAGTAAAGCTGCTCATATTTACAAAATGTCTAATGAAAATATTTTCTTCGAGGCAAGCTGTACGCAGAACTCATCATTCCCCCATCCCCTACCCCTCGCACTCCATTCTCCCCTCGCTTGAGCATCCGGTTCTATCTTCGACTCCAAGTTCTCCTCCGGTTGCAGTAACAACTTAGCTTGAAGAGGGAAAAAATCAAATTAGCTGCATGAATGACGCTGGCAAATGCGCTTCCCGGATAAGCCGCGTAGCCAGAGCGATGGGAATGGGAGGAGGGTCTGGAAAGGAGAGAGAAGGAGAAGTAGGGGAAGGATGCATAGTAACTGCTACATCAATGGAAGCAAACGTTATTGTTGTTGTCGCTGCTGCTGCTGCTGCTTTTGGATGTTGATGCAATTTGTGTTGCCGGAATGTGTCTGCTTTGTGTGATTGATGCGAACTCATGCTTGTGAGCTAATTGACAACTAAGAGCGTGGGAAAAGAGGGGGAGGAGGAGGAGCAGAAGGAGGGAGAGAAAGGCAGGAAGAGGGAAAGAAAGGATGAAATGCAGGGAGTGTTCTGGTGAAATATAATAGGGAGATACATGAGAAGCGATAGAAAGTAAAGAAGAAAGATGAGAGTGATCGAGGCGATTGAGAGATTGTAAAGGAGAAATCCAACGATAGCGATAGTGAAGAAGAAAGGCAGAAGTTGTGCGAAAACTAGAAAGGAGAATGGCTATGGAGAAAAGGAGTGCAAATTAGAAAAATTTAGGAATAGAAAGCGACATGGAGAGAGTGAACGAGACAGATACAAAAAGGATAATAAACTGAGAAAGAGAAATGGAGCAGGCAATCAATAAACAGTGTGAAATAATGATGGAAACTATATATAAGCGAAGAAGTGAGAGCAGAAAGAAGCAATTACAAAAAAGCAGACCGAGAACAAAGAAAGAGTAAAAGTGGGAGAAGACAATCTCTGCAGCTTATCAAAAGTACTTATCGCATTAGTTCTGCCTGCCATGCAGTTTTTTCGCGCTTTTTCGCTCTCTATCCTTCTCCCCCTCTCTTTTCCTTCCTCTCTATCTATTTTTCTCTTGTTCTCTCTCTCATAATTATTACATATAATTCAAAATGTTTGCCCTAATGGCCTGTGCAGTTGTGCGCCTGAGTGTTTGTCCTTCATACGTGTCTGCCTGTGCATCTGTTAATGTATGAGCGCCTCCTACTGCTCTCTACATCCCACAAATCGACCCATAGTATTTTGAAAATCTCAACTTTTAACTCTTCGCCCTCCTCCCTCTCCTGCTGCTGCTTCGCCTTCTGCTGTTGCTGCTACGTCCCCAAGCTTTTGAATGCTGCATGAGCCGAACAAAAAATCAGATAGCGCATTTAAAATAAGTAGAGAGCACAAAGCGCACGACTGACTAGATGAGCACAGAGAATGCAGAAAACAAAAACAACAACATCAATGCGAGAAAAACATTGCAAAGGGTGACATACAAAAAAAAAAAAGGAAGCAAGCAAGAAAAACGGAAGAACCCAAGCAAACTAGAGAAAAAACATGACAGAGGAGGGAGGGAAGGGAGGGGGTATGTAGGGGCCTTGGAGAACTGGAAAAACTGTATCAAGTAACTGAGCCGCGCCGAGCTGCATAGTGAAAATGCAACTGTGCGGAAAACTGTGCGAACATTTTCATTTTCAATGCAGCTCTTGGCATACAAACAGGCAGCAGCAGCAGCAACAGAAACGGAATCAGAACAGCGACAACAGCAACAACAACAACAACTAGCAAATAGACAACTTAAAGTACAAGCTCGACACACACACACACAGAGACACACACACATGCATGAATCTGACGAAAAACTTGCCACGAATCGCAGAAAATCGCTTAGAGAACGCAGCCAAAAAAAAAAAAAAAGAAACAGAATATGGTTCAGAGTACCCCGCACAAAAGCATATGGGCGTCGTAGGAGGTAGCAGTAGCAGTGGCAGTACCTTGTACCGCTGCGACTCGACTCGACTCGACTCTGTCGAGTGCCGGCAACGGCTCCGGTTTTTCTTTCAATTTGCAACATTTGCTGTTGCCGTCGCCGCCGCCGTTGCACGTAGCCAAAAATAACTTCCGACGCGATTTTAGGTTTTTTTTTCGCCGCCGCCTTAGTCAACTCGCTTGCGAAATTGCAGGAAACGAATCTATTTAAAGTCGTCTCTCTGGAATGAACTGTATAGAAGAGGAAGAGCTCTTCAGCAGAGCAGCAGGTGAAGGTTGAAGTGCAAGTATCTATGCGATACATTAACACACTGAACTGCTTGGCTGGGGGATAGATTTATATACATATCTATATAGTTGCAGTTGTTGTTTTTGTATATATAAATTATAAAAAATTCAATTAGCCACGCTGTCCAAAACAGAAGAAGCCCCAGCACGGCCAATAATTGTTGTTGCCATCCATCCCGTTCCCCATTAACAAAATAAACTTTCTCAGCTGCCAATCAGGCAAACTGTGGCCAACGGGCAGTTGTAGAGCTACAGTCTGGCTGGCCAAACAGACGGACAGACGGACGGACAGATCGACAGTCGGACTGGCAGACAGGGGAAGCCTTTAATAAAGCCACATAAATGTTGCTAAACATTACAGCAAATGGCATGCGCCGCACACTGTGGCACAGTGGAGCAAATTGTAATTAATATAAAATTATAGTAGCTTCAAACTTAACTTTAAATCTTAGTCTCAAATCTTTAGCTCATTCATTTGAGAATCTCTACTTTCTCTCTTTTATTACCCACACACGTTTTCTAATTTCCGCTACTTGATATCCACTGTGCACATAAGCCATTAGCAAAACTTTGTTTAAACAACAACCAAAAAAAAATCACAAACTGCGCTTCAATGTTAAATGAATTGTTGTCTTAACTGCTAGACAAGCGTGTGAGAGGGAGAGACAGAGAGAGACAGAGATAGACATATAGTCTAGGGAGCAGTGTCTATAAAAATGGCAAACTGTTGGGGGTGCGGTGGCCCCAAAAAAGTTAGTAAAATTCATTTTTGGAAAAGTGCAAAATAAGGTAGAGAAATAAGAGAGAGAAAAAATATAGAAAAGCAGCCAGAAAGCGGGTGAGAGAGAGAGAGAGAAAGAGAAGGAAACTGAGATAGAAAAAATGCTGTGCGGCGGTTAAAAAAAAGTTTAAATAACTTTGGCAACTAAATTTAAGTTGCAAGTGTGCAATGGGGCAGGGGAAGCCGAGGAGGGGCAGCAATATCAACGGGGTGCAAAGGCAAGTCGAGTGCCGTGACAAAGTTAGGGGCCAGTTTCCAGCTTGTTGTTGTTGTTGTTGCTGTTGTTATTGTTGCTCACTGATAAAAACTGCAGCAGACGCAAAACTAATTTGCGTGGTTATGTAAATTAGAGTTGGAGTCGAGTTGAGTCTGCGATAAACTTGTTGAGGGTGAAGAGTGTGCGCTCAACAAAAAAAAAAATACCTGGCACACAATGCGTAAACTGGCAAGGGAGGGGTGAGGTTGTGGGAGACAGTCTCCCTCTTGTCTACTGAAGTTCACCTGGCTTGATCCGACAGTGAGAGAGGCCAGCAAAATGCAAACAGAGGCGTTGTTGTTGTTGTTGTTGTTGCTGTTGGAGGCGTGCCTCGAGACACATTTACCGTTGCGCCCGAGCCTAGCCTTGTGTTTGTTTTTGTAGCCTTAATCCGAGACCACAAGCAGATAACAGAATCGTTGCACAGACAAAGACGACACGGTTGCCCTCCTCCCCCTCCCACTCCCCTCTAACAACTAAATAATGTGCAGAAAATTTAGTGCCGAATCGTGGTACGAGTATTCTACAGATACAGATACAGAGACAGCAGACATCAGCAGATACAAATACAAATACACATGGCAACGCCAGCCAGCTGAGATAATTTCTAGAGTTGGTGGTGCAGGGGTTGGGGGAGAGGGAGATAGTGTGCGAGCCTCAGCTTAGGCATAATTTGGCCAAAAGCTGGCAAAGACACCAGCTACGCTGGCTATGGCTGGTTGCAAGCAGTCGACAGACAGACATGCATTGAGTTGGTCTGGTTGTCTTGGCAACCACAACGGGAGGAGAGGGAAGGGGAGCAGGAGGAGGAGGTGTAGGAGTTGCAGGGGGAGAAGGAGATGTAGGTTGTAGGTGGAACAGGAGTTGCAGCAGAAACCTCAGGAGAAGTAGGAGCTGAAGACGAAACTGCAGCAGATACAAGAGAAGGAGATGCAGCACAAGGTGTTGGATTTGCTAGAGAAGCAGGAGCGATAGGAGGCACACAAGTTGTAGGCGAAGAGGCAGGAGAGGAAGCAACAAGAGGAGTAGCAACAGGAGGAAAAACAGCAACCTCAGGAACAGGCGGAGAAGCAAGAGCTGGAGGAGGAAATGCAGTAGAAGGAGGAGGAGAAGCAGAAGAGCATGAGAAACTGATGCAGAAGCAGAAGAAGGAGCAGTAGGAGATGCCAGAGCAAGAACAGGAGTAGCAGCAACAGCAACTGCAGAAGGTGCAGCAAGCGGAGCCGGTCGACCTGCAGCAGGACCCAGTTTCTGGCAGCAGGAGACGCAACATCCTCAGCAGCCACGCCTGAACTCGGCACCTAAAGTCATATTAATAATTTTGTTGGGATTTGATCCGGTTGCCTGTCCCAGCTTCTTCCCCCTCTGCCTCTACGCTTGCACAACCGCAACAACTTGCAGTTGAAGCTGCCGACTGCAGTTGCAACAGAGATATGAATGTGAATATGTGAGTGTATTCATACTTCACTTGTCTATCTCTCTGTCCCTCTCTCTTTCTCTCTGGGGCTCTGCCTGCCAGCCTGGCCCCAAAACTCTGTTTACATTTGCAATGCAAACTGGCAGCAAATGCACAAAAATACCACAGCATGTTGCACCTGTTGTTACTGTTGTTGTTGTTGTCATTGAATGGACTTTGATTTTTTCAACCTGAGCACTGCAGAGAGCTGATGATTGCGATAAGCAAAGAGATGAATGAATTGATGGAAATGCGAGCAGTAGCAGGAGCTGAAGAAGCTTGGGCATTATTGAAATACATTGCCAGCAGGCAAACAATGCAGTTTTCCACAATTTTCCTCGAGTTTTTTCTCCAGTTTTCCACCCTTTAAAAAATTGAAAAATGATCATGGGAAATTTCTTAATCAAACAAATCATTTGTCTTGCCAGTTTTTATGAGGCGTGGCGAATAACACACAAAACATTTCCCACAGGCAGTGAATAAGTGAATGAATGAATATTCCTGGTACACTCGCACACATTCAGACACACAAATCTAATTAGTTTGTCAACCCAGAACGATATGTGATATTTTTAGTGGCGACTTGTTTACACAAACAGCAGAGAAATCTCTTTCTCCCCCTCTGGGGTTGGGGATGAATTTTTATTTTTAGCACGATGTGATTCGAATTCGATTCGTTGCCGTTGCCGTTGCTGCCTGTTAATGACATGCAAATCAACTTTGGTGGTCCCTCTCTGCACTGACTGCCTGCCTGCCTGCCTGCAGGCCTGCGGCTCGACCCGCGTTGAGCTCGAATCACGGCCTGAACCCGCGAACGAACTGCGAACTGCGTCCGGTGTTTATGCTTTTTTTGACAGCTGATTGTTTTATTGAAATGTTCGACTCGTGCTGGGTGGAGTGTGGCGGGTAGCGCGGTCGCAGAGGTCGCAGGCGGCAGAGCAGATGTAAAATGTAAATATTTACTATTTACTTTTGCGGCTCGACGCTGTGAGAAAATCATTAAATCAAGCGACAAGCGAAGCGTCAACATGGCCAATGGAAATGCGTTTATCATTTGCATGGCAGGCCGCAGCGGCTCCTCCTGCTCCCCCTTTTTCTCCTCTTGCCACGCCTGTGACCTCTGCATACAGTAATCAATGAACCGCAGCTATTTTTTGCCCGGCATAAAGAATGAAATTGTAATTAGAATTTTTTATTATTAAATAAAATGCCGCCAAAGAGCAGCAGAACAATAGAGATAAGCAAACAGCGAAACAGGGGGAAAAAACATACGAAACGGAACGCAAACAACAAATGAAATAAACTAAATTGAAAATTTTAGCATAGAGCTGCAGTTGAAACGGTCCCCCGCCTTCCCTTTCCTTCCCCTCTCTTTCCTTACCCGGCCGACTCTCTTATCTCGTGGAAAATTGAAAAAGTTCGCCCCGCCAACGAAATCAAATAAATCTCTGGACACAAACGAAATCTCCGCTAAGTTTTTCACACAAAAATCACAAAAATGTTGCGCAAAAAATAAAGGAAACAAGGGGGAAATGCGGAATGGAAAATTGCGGAAAATAGTATAACAATCAAATGAAAACTAATGGCAAAAATGTAAAAAGGTATTTAAAATGTTTGCCAAATGCGGTCGCAGTGGTCAAAACTGCTGGACACACACACACGCGCACACACACAAAGTAAATGCAAATATTTTTCAGGCCAAACGGAAAAAAGAGAAAAATACAAACAACAAATAGGTAAAAAATTGTATAGTAAATAGTACTATATGATATGATATTATTTATGCAGAAAGAAAGCGATCGAAGCGTGAGAAAAAATATATGAGAACCACAACCATCGAAATTGTTGAATAATTTGGCTAATTTATATTCAAATTTGTTTACTAATATGCATGTTTTATTAATAAATAAGCTTGGGTGATTGACAACTTGATAGAGACTCTCTTCTCTTGCCTTTTCTCAATTTATTTATTTTTTTCGATATGTTACATTCAAAACTGGATTGAATTTCCTGCGATTGTCTGCGAGAGCCTGTAAGGAGATAAAACTTTTAGCAAAGGAAGCCTTTCTTCATCTTTTTTACTTAACTAAAATCAATTATATGATTTAAATTCAAGTCTAACCTCTTTATACCCTTACATAGTGTATATTCATTTCAAATTACCCAACTAGGCCATTTCACACAAATCTTTACAGGGTATATACCTATAAAGCTCCCTCATTTGTAGCTTTGTGGCTTGCTTGATTTGTTTTATTTGCAACAATCTCAGAAATTAACATAAAAATTGCTGAGCAATAGCTCTCGACTTGACTTAAAGCTGGCTATAACGTTGGGCACTTGAATCGTTCACGCTTTATATACACGGATATTTAACGAGCGCTACGGGAACGCTTATCTATTTGTAAAACTCTCCCCCCCTCTCCGTCCCCTCTGTAAGTTAATGAGAAAAATGCATACGCATAAAACAGAACAGAAACGACGTCTAGTTCCGACACATAAACCTAAAGCTGACGGGGCAGCGCTATGAGGAGCAGAAGAGAGAGAGAGGGAGAGAAAGGGAGAAAGAGAGGGAGCTGTGTAGGGATTTTACGAGCTTGTCGCAGACAGTCGGACAGGGAAGACAGACAAATAGACACATAAAGCAGACGCGCGATCTCAGGCGTAATAAAATCGTAAAAAACAAGCCAGACGAAACCGACAGAACTCAAGAGCTGTAGAAGAATACCTTGTTGTTGTTGTTGTTGTTGAGGGTGTTTGTTTGTGTTTATGCTGTGCTGCTTTCTCTTTCTCTCTCTCTATCTCTCTTTAAATTTACAAACATTTTTAATTTCAGCTTTAATTATTGTCCGCAAGTATTGCGCTTTCAATTTATGACACACTCGCCATATTTATTGGTCCAAACAAGGCGTTGCTACTGCTGCTGTTGTTGTTGTTGCTGCCGCTTGTCGCCTCTGCAATTTATGGCTAAAATACAGTAGTGTGTTTGTCCGGGTGTGTTTGTGTGTGTTTGTAGCATAGTGTGACATACCGAATATCGTGGACAGATTGCCGAGAACCGGAGGCAACCGCGTCGAGGCCGCAGAAAATCCGTTAAATTATATTCGCTGGTTTGCTGCCCGTGATTTGGTACAGTCCACACTAATTTCTCTTTCTCCCTCTCACTCTGTCTCTCTATGTGTGGCGACAGTATGCATTTTTTTATGAGCAGTGAAGGTAAGGGGGGGAGGGGGAAGGGGCAGCTTTGCGGCTTTGGCTGCACGCTGCAAATAAATTTAGCCTGGCACCCGAAAAACGATTTAATTTGCGGTTTTGAACGCACATAAAACGATGCGAATTCAGGAAAATTGATAAAAACTTATTTGCGAATCTGCTGAAAGGGGTGCGGCAGGGGGAGGAGATTTGAAAGGTTAGATGTATACGAATTTAAATGAAAAGCTTTATTAGAAAATATATAAAACGGCACAAAAAATTGAATACTGAATTGAATGTTCTATCAGGCATTTGAACGATTCTTTACTTCTTTCACCACGCTGCGCACAAAGCACTGTAATTCCTTGGCTTTGCCATTAAGTGTGGCAAGGTAACGTTGTGTGGCTACGGTGTAGGCCACCTTAAATTCTTCTGGCTCCTCCTCATTAGAGGACTCCATGAAGTTGTTCGATAAGATGTGCTCTGTGCGCCGCCAAAGGCCGCCAAGAAATCGTGTCAAGAGCATTAAATATTGTAGATCACTGAACTGATTGCATTCTTGCAGCAACAACTTCTCCATCTCTGCCACAAATTGGTGATGTGCTGCCTGCATTTGTGGCAATGTGACAGCGCTTTGTAATTCGTCATCGCATTCCCAGGCAGCTGCCTCAAGTTTTTTTGTCTGCAGAAGATAAATGAGTCGATGACTGAGCGTCGATTTCAGCGCTAGCAAAGATCTGATTTCATCTGGGTTGCAACTTAAATCGGGAAACTGTTGCAAGCGATACACTGCTACATGCAACTGCAAGACGAAGCGAAAGGCAGCGTTATACAGTTCCAGGTGGGACTCAGTGATGATGGAACTCAGGGCGGGATCACAATTGAAAACTATCCTGAGTTGTTCTAAATTGGCGTTGGGCAATTGAACCGAGAAGGGATAACCCAGTTGAGGATTCTGACTGTCTATAATATGCTGCAATTGTTCGGCGACCTCAGTGAAGGCGCGCTGTTCCAACAGATCGAGTAACTGTTCCAGTTGCTTGGCATACAGTTCAAAGTTAATCAACAGGAAGATGGAACGCAGATGCTCCAGCACGGCATCCACTTGCAACTTCACCCTGAGTAGATGCAACACATAAGAATTGATCAGCAATGCACGTTGATCTAACTGCCGTTCCAGTGTCAAGCAGATGAGCTCATCCAGTGGAGTGTAGGGTGCACAGAGTTGGAACTGCTTTAGCAGCTCGTCAATGGCAAAGTTGCTGGGCTGCTTGAAGTCTGGCAACGTTTCCTTATAATACATATAGAACAATTTGCGGAGTGGCATATTCCGCGTAGCTTTCATTTGCAGAAATATGTTGGGAATTGTTTGAGTTTTTGGCAATGTTTCAATTTGATAAGGCTCCAGTTGCTGCATCAAAGCGTTGACTAGCGAATGATGCAGTGACTCCTTGAAGAGACTTTCATGTGTGTCAACAAAGTCTTCCAAACGTTTTGAGTCGTAGAGAAGTGCCAGTGGAGTGCCACAACTCTTGATATGTTGCTGTATAATCAGATATATGCTCTGCACATGAAGATCTTGATCCTCATCTGGATTCTTGGAAGGATTTCGCATTGTGTAGACTGTATGACCTTTGTAGTCTGTGCGCCTTGCAGGGAATTCATCGTACCAATCACTGAAGTCACCACTTTGCCACCAATTGTTCAGGTAACGACAATACACGCGTAGCATGTGCAACAGCAGTGCCGCAGCACAAGCTCGGCAACCTTCTGCATCTGCCTCACCCGGTTCAGAGGTCAGAGAGAGTAAACTTCCCAAGATATTTTGGCAACGTTTGTGTGGTGCCAGATAAAGTTGCCAAGGTTGCTGCAGTTGCAGAAAACTCTTCGCGGCGACACTCCACAGCAGCCGTAGACACTGAAAACTGCCACGTGTGGCATGCATGAAACCCTGAATGCAAGCTGGCAGCTTTCCTGCCTTCAAACGTTGCTCGTAGAAGGTAAGCGACTCCACAAAGGGTTTGAGCAGGCGTCGCATCGCCAAAGTCAGCGTGGTCAATGAGTCCAGACGATCACCGTGGCAGTGTGGCGTCTCAAAGCATTCGATATAGATGTGCAACTGTTGCATGTACTGCAAACTCAGCAGCAAGTGCTCCAGCACATGTGTGCGGCAAATGCTGGAAAGATTTTCAATGGAACGCATCTCTATGAGGCGATCGGTCAGCACAAAGTGGCGACTGTCTGTAGGGGCAAAGAAGGCGCAGAGCACCTCGCGCACGAACAAGCGCTCCTCATTGTAGCCTCCCTGCTCTTTCAACTTCATATTCTCCTGCTTCAGTAGCTCACGTAGATACTCTCCATAGCTGCGTGCAAAGCCAATGCGGGAGGAATTTAATTCCTTCATGCCACTCTCGCTGCTTGCCTCATTTTGCAACAAACTGAACTCTTCAATTGACCTCCGCATAAAGTTCAGTGCCTGATTTAACTTCTTTATCATAGCACGATCGGGTAAAGGCATTGACTGCGTTGAGCTGCCGTCAGTCGTGCTGCAATTGGTGGAATCTTCTAGCGTGGAATCCTCTGGAAAGTATTGGGATAAATCCAGCGCATCATGCATAGATTCATTGTCGAAGCAACTCTGTTCTGCTGTGTCCTGCTCCAAAAACTGCGACTGTTTGCAGGAGAATTCATTGCAAGTATTCGCTGTGTTCTCTGACGGCGCATGGATAGTAATGGTGGCAATCGATTCAAGTAGTTTAACCTTGAACTTCATTAATTCCTCCAGATTAATGCGCGCAGTGCGAAATGCGAGCCAGTTGACCGATAACATAAAGTCCAGTGACATCCATCTGATTCTCTCGGGACATTGATGATCATCGATGACAATGCCAGCCAACATCTTCACAGCTTCACCCACTTCCTTGAGGTTTTCAACATGAAAACGTTCCACAAAGTCGGCTAGATTGTTTTGTATGCTTTCGATGGTGCTGAAGGGTTTCGGATACTGCTCCAATGTGTTTAGGGAATAGTTGAGACAATTCTTATAGACAGTGCTATGTTCCTGCTCCTGTTGCTCCCCCTTGATGCCCAGCAGCAGACGCACCAGCTGCGGCATTCTCTGATTAACAATTTCCTGGCACTGTTCACGCATTGTAGAGGTTATAGATATACAAAATATTGGTTTATATATAAAAAATATATCGCTTTATATGTGGCATATATATATACAAATATAGCTAGCACATATCTCTCTCTGTATATATCGATAATTTTGACCAGCTCAACTTGTAAGTGAGCATTGAAAAGCTGAGATTCACCCTGCCTGCTTAGCCTGCTTATGTCCGTCTTTAAAGAGCCAACTGAGTATGCCAGAGAAGGAGGGGGAGAGAAGGGTCCTAAGAACTATTCGAACATGCAAATTCCTGTGGCATGCTGCATGCAGCATCAAGCATGCAACAGCAGCAGCAGAAGCAGCAGCAGCTTTGGTATGCGGAGAACCCAACACCGACACCAACGACACCGACACCGATGCCAGCCAGAGTAGAAGAACTCTGACACCACTGACCTATTTCCTAGCACGGACTACCAGCATATGTGACTACACACACACAGGGACACACACAGGGACACACACAGGCACTCTGGAGCATCCTTGCATGTCCAATAGCTTTGTAGAATGTGCGTACTTTGCTTTATTTTATTGTCTGACAAGATAAATACCAAAATATTGAATATGCACAGAGGCAAGGCAGTGCCCAAAGGAGCGTCGTCGTCCTGACCAACCCGGAATGCTCCGCTCGCTCCCTGCTCTGGCAAAGGAGCGCCCTGTCAACTGCGCCACGAACAATAACTCAAATGCAATCGAGCATATTTGCTGCAGAAAGAACAAATAAACCCGTTTACCGGCATCGAGAGCAACCAAAATTCTACAATTGCACAGTGGGACCAGGTGTTGCCAAATGTCCATTTAAATTTCCGGCATGATACATTGAAATTGTAAATTGTTGTTGAATTATAAGTTCTCTAATGTTCGCTACACATTTGTCTTCAAGGGAACTTTTCCTAAAGTCGTTTTTTTAAGCCCCACGACCATTAATGTTGGTATGAGCACGGTGAACACGGCAGTTAGAAGAGGTAGAGACTTGAAATTAGGTATGTGGTTTACTGTGTACTAAACGAAAGAAAATATTATTACAAATGTCGAACGCGACGTTCAAGGACTCTTATATTATTATTTTCATTTATATTTTTAAAATATTTCGTTTATTAATAAAGATACAAATTGGTGCTTAGGGATCCATATTATTGATTATTTTAATAAGTTTTCCTACAAATTTGAGCTTAATCGGACTATTATAAACACAGAAAATCCGCTAATCAACGTTCTACATAGTCCAGTACGCTCGAATTTTTATTATTTATTACTTTTATTTTCGAGTTAGAAAATACACAAAAAATATAAAATTGCCAACTATGCCAATCAATTTTGCTGCACTGTGATAAAGGTTTTTATTTTTTTTGGTGGGTGGAGTTGGTTGGCCGAAAACTATAGACAACAAATTTGCTGAGGACTCTTAGCTCGAAAAAGAAAGTTGCCTGAGATTCGAGTCTGTCCGTCTGTACCACTGTGCAGGGAGGGGAGAGAGGAGTTAGTTCGGCTGCTGCTGTGTGCGGTGGAATGTTGCCCAAACAGCAAGTGAAATCTTAACCAGAAAACAAAAGCCGAAATGTAGAAAAACAAGAGAAAATTGTTTGAAGGCAAACTTGTGAGGGAAAACTTTTTGTCGCACTCGGCGAAAAGTAAGCGAAAACTTAATAAAGATCGCTGCTGACGTCGCAGTCAGCAGAGAAACGGAGGGAGGGAGAGTGAAGTGGAGAGAGAGAGAGGGAGAAGTGGAGAGGAGAGTGAGGGGCGGTGGCATCGTTGACAGGCGCCTGGTCAATGGCAGGGACGACCACAGACTGTCGAAATTAAACCAAACTGAATTTGCACTTACACTTTGCCCAGACAGCGCTGTCGACGTCGCTGCTGACGTTGCCTCTGGAGAGATTTCTGCTGCTGCTGTTATCTGCGTGCGGCTGTCGAAATTGTCACTTTCGCAATTTGCACAGTGGGTGCAACGTGGCATTGGGCGAACAATGCTGCTGCTGCCTGCCTTGGCGCTTGCAACTTGCCGCATGGCGTGCGTCAAGGAGCGCGTAAGTGACATTTATGCGCCTGGGCGGCAGGCAGAGACGAAGCATCAGCGTACCAAACTTTGCCAGTGCAGTCAAGCGAAAGTGAGTGGGAGGAAGAAGCAATAGAGAGAGAGAGAGAGAGGGAGAGAGGATTGAGTGGGAAAGGGAATTGTGGCAAAGATGAAGCCAAGTTTGTTTTAATAAATACTTTCATTGTGAATGCAGCAAGGTAGGGAGAAGAAGGGAGTCGATGGGGCAGTAACTGAAGCAGGGGGAGAAGTATAGGGGCAGTGGTACGAGGAGTAACAGAGGCAGAGGGAACAACAGAGGCAGCAATTGAAGCAGGAGCAGCAAGAGAAGTAACTGAAGCAGTGGCAGAGGGCGCAGCAGAGACAGAAGGAACACGAGAAGAAGGATCAGCAGGCAGAGGGAACAAAAAAATAGAGGAGGAAGCAGGTAACTAAAGCAGGCACAACATTGCAGCAGGCACAGCTTGGGCAGAGGGTGGCAACAGCAACAGTAGGCACCCAGGGAGTCACCAGGAAGTCAGTCACCTCACCTGCCTCACCTCACTTCTCATTCTGTTGATGATGAAAAGTTTTTCACTCGCTCATCGACATCTGCCGAGGACAATGGCAGGGCGCGTCGAAGTCTCCTACCAAAAGGGAAATGGGAAACGGGAAACAATCAACCAGCCACAGCCGCAGTTGCAGTTGCAGTTGCCATTGCCGTTGCCATTGCAGAAATTACTCGAGTATTTTTCCATTTCCATTCTTCAGTTTTAGTTGCATTTTTGTATGAACTTTTCGAGTTGTTGCAATTAACTCGAAAGTTCTTCTTAAGTTTAAATATGAAAATTAAGACACCGAAAATCGTTAGCATCTCCAGACAAAGGCTGAGTTTTCTTGTTTTTTTTGTGGCCTGCGGGCATGTCTGTCTGCAAGTACTTGAGTTGGGGTTAAGTTTCCAAACATATTAACGCAGGTATAATTGGTTTGCATAGTCTGGAGAGGGTATATTGGAAAGGGGGCTCTATTACATATGTTTATAACTGTGGGTGAAATATGAACTTGCTGTAGTTGTTCGGATTTATCAAGGGAGCAATCCACATATGTTCAGACCTTTTCAAGGCTTTTTATTCAAACTGGCCTTAACTGATTATTATAATATTTTACGCAATATAAACAAAGTTTTTTGATTAACGGAAACACTTTAAAGCTAATAAAATATCATCGAGAAAATATCATCAAAAAATAATTGTATATCTTTCTTCATATGCAGAGTATCGCAATGAAACTGTGTACAAGTAACTATAACTATATTTATTACATATCCACAACATTTCTTCACAATCGGTTTAATATAACACTATATAAAGCTGATATAATAATCAAATACTAGAAATTTAAAGTATTATCACACTTTTCGAACTAACTCTGTCTCTCTTATTGACATGGAGTCTCCCATTCTATCGTTGACATTGAGATAGGTATTAAGATTCGATTGCTCAACCACAGCTTGTGTGGCACATGCCACTCAGCTCGTCACCTTGCGCTACACGCCTCATTTGCCACGTAAACTACACACACATTATCGGAATACCGGAAGCGTTCAGTCGGGGATAAATAGGAAAAACTCTGTTATCTATTTATAACATAGCACATCTGGCTGCCAAGCCACAAACAGCTTGCAGCGTGCAGCGTGTTGCATCCCTCTCACTCTCCTCTATCTCACTCCCCCCTCCCCATGCTACTGCTGGCATCTATCATAATTTTTGGTGCCTACGGCAAAGTTAATTAGTTGTGATTTTTCAAAGAACATTCAAATCGAAGACAGAAGCCGAAAACATGGGAAAATATACAAACAGAGGCACACGCACACACAGGCACACTCACACACGTGCGCACGCATGCAGCTGAGTTGAGCCGGCGGCTGTGTGAAGTGTGCGTGTGTGTGTGTGTGTTCAGTCTGTTGCCGCGGGGCAGCGTCGGGTCAGGCTTGAAGTTGGATGGAGGGGGGCGGCACATGTTGAGTGTATAAAATTTTGATGAATGTTTTGTTTACGGCAGGCAGCTTCACGCGGCCAGAGGGGGCGAGCTGCTGGCATGCAACATTCTCCCTGCCACTGCCCCTTTCACTGCCTCCTGCCACTACTGCAACTCATCCACATTGTGGACATGTACATGGTCTGCATGTGATGGCCTGCGAGTAATCGAGTCCATCAACGTTTGCACATGTGGCAAGGCCTCTACCCCCCTCCCCCTCGCTCTCAGGCTGCCCTCGGCAACCACAGCCACAAGTTGTTATATGGCAATTGAATGTGTATTATATTGAACATTCACTGGAAACAGACTGACTGATCCCGAACCCGACCCAGACCTTATTTGGGGGAAGGGGGGATAACGTGTGTGGATGATGCCCCATGTTGCATGCCCCTGTGCACGTTTACGCGTCATTGGGGCTGCAGCAGATGTGTAGGAGGCTGCAGCAGAGCGGCATGAGCTGGGGGATTGTGGGGGATAAGGAAGGAGGGAGAAGGCAGCAGCCTCATAAATTATGCAGCCCAAACAGACTGCAACTAATTAACAAGAAAATCGGCTAGCCGAAAATGCAGCAGCAGCAACAACACTAACAAAAACAACAAGTGAATAAAGAGCAACAACAGCAACAACAAAAGGAAGAGGAGCAACAACAACAAAAGGAAGATACGTAACATGAACAACAAGTTTATATTCAATTGAACGCACAGCCAGGTGCAGTTTAGAGCTGCCTCTCTCTATCTCTACACCTCCTTCTCTCTCTCTATTTATCTCTTGTCTTCTGCCCCCCCCCACCCTAATTTAGCAGCACAAAGGCAGACACATTGAAATCACCCCCCAAGGGATGCATTTTACTTAGTTTTTCCCAATCAAATTCAGTCTCTGTCTACGCCGAATAATAATTTAAATATGCTTTGTATGGCTAGAAGAAAGAGAAGGCGGGGATGGTAGGCAAGAGAGGAAGAGCTGCGTTACAGCAACAGGAAATGCCATTTGAGCTTGGGCGGCATGCTAACAAGCCAGGCTAGAACAACAACAACCACAACAACAGAGAGAAAACTGCAGAAAAACAAGGCAAGCAACTGCAGGGGAAAAACTTAAGAGCCGCGAGCTACACACGAAATATACACACTGCAAATAAAAAAGGCAACACAGAGAAACAACAAAAACAACAGGGAGAAGAACAACAACACTGCTAACAACAGCAGCAACAACAACAAACAGAGCAACAACTGCAACAATAAGAAATTAGTTTCTCTGTGTGGCGCGTTGTTCTAACTTGTTGTTGTTGACTGTGTTGCACGTTGCAGGCAAAAGAGGACAAATGCAAAGCACATACAGAGGTAGAGAAGGAGAGGGGAAGAGAGAGAGGGAGTAAGGCATAGAGAGATGCAACCACAGGAGGAAAAGCTGCGAGGCTGCATTAGGCTGCGGAAAATGCCTTTGCCTGAGTAAAAGAACAATGCGCTGTGTTTGTATTTGTGTGTGTGGGGGAAATGCACATGCATATGTGTGTGTATATGTGTGTGTGTGTGTGGGAAAAGGGCACTGCAAAAAGTCGTCTAGTTAGCCATAAAAAGGCGAAATATGCAGGCCACAAACCAGAAAGAAAGAGTAGACAAAAAAGGGAAACAGAAAACAGATAAATTGCAAGCCGTGTGGGCGGAGGGGAATGAACTGTAATTGAACAGGAGAGGGAGGAGGAGAGGGAATGAGTAGCTAGCGATGATAGCGAGTTAATAAGCTGCCCCCAAGAAATCTCTGTGTGTGCAAAATAAATTGTGCAATAACAAAAGATTATTGAAAAGAGAGCAGAAAGAGCTGCAGATAATGGGAATAGCTTAGTAAACTGTGCAAATAGAAGAGGAGAATCTATAAGGGAAGGGTAGCGAAAGGAAGAGAGAGGGGAAGTGAGAGAAATAGATGAAAGAGAGGCAAAGAGTTACATAGATTAAGCCACAAAATGCTTTATCAAACTAGCAATTAAAGCAAAGCCAAAAGCAACCACTTCCTGTGCCCGCCACAACTTGGCCCATTGTCTATGCAGCTACCTCTCCTCTTTAACTCTCTCTCCTCACTCGCCTGCCTGCCAACAGTTAGTGTAATCTTCTCTGCTCTCTGGGCATATGCAAATACACGTTAAAAACCCAAAGTTGTCAAGTGCCAACAGTCATTGAGGCCGAGTGCTTTTACATACATTATTCGGACCAGAAACGAAATGCCCGACGGGCTGAAATGAATACGAGCACGGTCCAACGCACACACATACACCTACACACACCTACACAGCTAAACGTAGGTAAAAGAAATAAAAATTCAGCTTCCCTCGCAGCAAACATGATGAAATTCTTGAGATGCCTTTGGGGTCTCTGCAGCAGCAGCGGCAGCAGCAGCATAGCCGTCGCTTAACTTCATTCAAAAGTTTGCACTCACTTCCTACGGCACGTGTTATGATCAGTAGCAGTGCCTACTTCCCGCTCCCCTCTCCTCCTGCCCTGCAGCCACAGCATCCTCTTGCGCAGCAGGTGTCGCCTGGACCGCTGAACATGGCCCAAAAATTTCAATAGAGCTGCGAAAGTTTCATTGACTTGACAGCCAGAGCAGCAGGTGGGGCAAGTAGCTGGGTGCAGAAGGAGGGGATGGTAAAGAGCAGGAGGAGTAGAGTGTTAGGGGACGTAAAGAGGGAGGAGGTGTAGAGTGGGAGGCGGATAAGAGGGAGTGAGGTGTGTCTTGGTTTCACAATAACTTGGCCCGCGTGTAATTGTTACCGTTTAAATTTCCATTAAACGTCCAGGCGTCGCATAGGCAAATGACGCTCACGTGGAGCGCCCCAAGGCAGGCCTATACACAGTGCCAGCCCTCTTCCTTTCTCCTCCTCCCTCCGGGCAGGAAGCCCAAGACAAGCCGGCTGCCGGCAGCGAAGGCCATCGCACAAAATATGTCACAACATTTAAGCTGAGTTTGCAGACAACACCAGAGCAGGAGGAAGAGGAGCAGGAGAAGAACACCGCACAGGCATAGCACAGATGAAGAGGGGTACCGGGGCAAGCAGGCGGAAACAATGGCGGTGGCTACAACAAAAGCCGAAGCCGCCTTTTGCTGAAAAGGCCGCCCGCTATTAACAAACCATAAAGTAATTTCTTGCTTTCCTGCACGGAAATTAGACATTTTGTCAAGGGAACACTCATCTCAGACTCTCATGGCCAGCTACAGGGATAACAATAACAAGAACAATAACAAGGCAGGGCTGAGCGAGAGGGTGAGAAGGGAGGGAGACAGTGGGGGAACACTTGCTGGCAAGTTAAAAGTGAAAATATTATAATGAAGTATGTTGTTAGCTGTTTCGAGATTTTCAAATGTATCCAGCTATAGCTTGCGCTTGGGCAATGCCCGGAGGAAGGGAAAGGGAAGGGAGGGGAGGGGGAGTGTAGTCAAGCAGGGGTAAGAGACCCAGGGAAAACATTTTATAAGTAAACAAGGTAGCGGCGAACAAAAGTTTGTCTATTTAAAAAGTTTTGCAGCTTCATGCGCAAAAGTTATAAAACATGAAAATATTTCTTAATTATTTTTATAAACAACGTCGAAGACTTCTCTCTCTCTCTCTCTTTCTGAGTCCTGGTGCCCTTCTGCCCTGCGGCCAAGGCTGTCCTCTCCTTCCCCTGCCACCTGGTCAGGCCTAGGCTGGGGGAGAGGCTGTAAATACGTGGGTTGATTTGTGTCTTCAAAGTTTTTCGTCGGTATCCGCTTCTGTGTTTGTCTTACTGATTTTTCTCGAGAGCACAGGCAAAATTCTTTGCCTGAGGTCAGGATTCTGTTTGATTAGCATAAATGCACGACCAGAGAAGAAGAAGAGCAACAAAAACAAGGGCAAAAAAAGGGAAATTTCACAATAAAAATTAATTAGTTATGAGAAAATTCCAATTCGCTTACTTGTTTTGGGCCCACGCACCTGCAGAGAGAAAGAGCAAAAGGGGGTATTTTGTAGTTCATTTTAAAAAATAATACATTGAAATATTTTTGGTATGTTTAGAGGGAGAGGTGGGGAGAGAGAGACCCTTAAATCTAATTGCCGTTATCTGCAGTTTATGGCGCTTTTTCGCTTGCCGCATTTTCAAAAATGGTTTTTGATATACGACAAAAGGTTGCTCTGGGCGGGGCTGGGAGATTTCCCTGGCTGTTTCCCAGTTTATCTGTCTCTCTCTACTGGCCACTCTTTTCGCTCTGTCTTCTTTACTATGTTGTTCTAACTCTCTTTCCTTCTTACCCCTTCCCCTGTTCGTTCAGAAAATGTGCCGCAAAATGGTCGAGCTGCTCTTGTGGCGATTGAATTTGTTCGTTGAAGTTGCACTGATGATTTATGAAAACAGAGGGAAATGGAATCGTTAGGGAAGGGGAGAAGGGGTGGCATAACAAACAAAACTTAAACAGAAAATGTCAAACAAAATTTGAAATTTGAAAATGTTATGAAAGTTGCAAAAAAATATAAGTTAAAAGGGAGTGAAACTGCTGATTTGCAGAGGGGGAAAACTACTGATTGGTCTGTCAGAAGGGCAGGTGAAAGTAGCCAGGTGAAAGTTGTCTCTGCATGCTATAGGGAAATCTACGCAGTGAAAGTCGTGCCAGAGCAGCTCAAACTATAATCTCAATTGTGCCCCTTACACAACTCAATTGCGTGAGGTATGCTAGAAAAGGGGGAAAGTTGGAAGAGAAGATTGCTCGTTGGCTGGGAATGCGGAGAGAGAGAGAGAGGAGAGATAAAAGAGAGATAGAGAGACACAATGAGATAGATAAAGCGATATAGAAAGTGATAGAGAAGGACAGAGAGGAAGAGAGATAGGGAGAGCAACCTTAACTATTATGACAATTCCCTTCCCCCCGTCAAGGCAGCTCAAAGCATAACTCTTCCTCTCCCCTTGAATAACTCAACTATTTGTTATAGAAATTGACAAGTTGCTTGCCACAAATTGCAAGTAGAATTTTGCTTTAAAGCTGCTCTATAGCATGCACTCTTTCCCCTTCCCCTTGCGCCCTTGTTGCTGCTGCTGCTATCAACACGCAGGCAACGTTACATTTCAATTTGCGGCAACAAATGCTCATAATTTATAAATTTTAAATCTATTTTTCCCTCGCGACACAAAAGCTACGGCAACCTGCGTGCTACGTTTTGTGGCATGCCACAAAGGCAGTGGTGCAGGGAGAGAGAGAGGGGTAGCCAGAGAGACGAGGGAGGTAAATTGGGCTATGCTTTGTTGCTGATTTATTGACGTCGCTGCTGCTGTTGCTTCTACTGATATTGTTGTTACTATTGTTGTTGCTGTTGCTGCTTCTGATATTTGTTGTAGTTGTTGTTGTTGCTGCTGCTACCACTGCGCTTTGGCATTGTCTGCGTTTTTGGCACTGTTAACCCGATTTTGCCACTTTTCATGCGGCAACATGAATGGCGCGCTCGGCATGCATGATGATCATGTTTACGTTGCATGCAGGCAGTGCCCTACCCTCTCTCTTTCTGCCTCCCCTCTCTCTCTCTCTTCTTTTCCCTCTACCTCTTTCCTTCCCCCTTTTGCCCTACCCACCCCCTGCTAGTTGTCACTAATGTGCCGCACGTTCGAGTCGAGTCACGTCACCTTGCCAAGAAGACGTTGCCTGCTCACCTACTCCACATCTGCTCTCCTCCCTTCTCTCCCTGCCCCCGGCCAGACAATGCCATTGGCAAACGAGATCACGTAATGCGCCGCGAGATTTTTGCAATTTCCTCATGTGCTCGACGTATCGGAAAAACTATCTTTCAATTAAATTCTCTGAAAATATCTGTGAAGAGCTTCAGTTATTTTTGTCTCTTTAGTTTCAATCGACGCGCATCATATTTTAAGTGGAAAACTAATATTCCACACATGCATCGTTGTTGTTTTTTGCCGGCACCTAATTTCATTACATAAATTTTGGTACGCACTGTAAATATTTTCATTGCATTTTTCCTGGCAACGCACACAAAGTTCTGCGTATCATTTTCCGAAACCCGCGCGCGCGTTCAAAACATTTTCCGGCAATAAACAAATATTTTTTTGCGTCCAATAATGAAATTTATTACAATACCTGCAAGGGGTGTAGTGCAGTGCAGAAGGGCAGTTTTCAACTTCATTTAATTTAATTTATTTTTCAGCACAGTGTGACAAAATTTATGTAACAACTTTAGCCTTTTGTCGTTCGTTGTGTGTTATTTGAAACTAATTTGCATAAAATGAGCGTCGAGTTGTTTTGTTGCTTACCTGACCGACCGCACAAACACACACACAAACACACATATGTCTGTCTGCCTATCTGTTTGTCTCTGTGTTTGTGTGTCTGTTATGCTTATGGCCATGGGCCCCTTTAGACGGTCAAGTCGTAATAAATTGCCTTCTGATGACTCCTTTAAAAAGACAGAGAGAGAGAAACCCAAAGGCAGCGTTGGCGACGCGACGCTCTGCCTGCAATTCGATTTCGTTTTTATGGCGCATAAATTATTCAGAGTTTGTCTATAGTCTATAAAATGTTGAGGGTCGTTAAGTCGCCTTTCGAAGAGCTGGAACTCTGGCAGATCGTCGTGTTGTTGCTGTTGCTCTCTGGCAATACCCGCAGGACGTGCGCGTTGCTGACCTTGTATCCCTTTTTTTTCTAAATAGACAATTTGGTCCTGCCTTACGCACTATTGTTATGCGCTCTATTCAATGTGTTGTGCTTTTTCCCTTTCTCCCACTCTCTCTCTTGTTTCTGGCATAAAAATCAGTTTAAGCTTGCGCCACTGCGCCTGGATTTATACTACAGTTTTCTTGTTATTCCTTGATACACTTGCTAAGGGTATATTGGTTTCAGTTTGTAGTTTACTTAGCACTAGAGAACTAATATATTATATATTCTTTATCAGCATTTAAAAGAGTTCCAGTCTTTTGACTAGCTTAACTCTTCTGTCTTTCTATGTCTGACTATGAGTGTCATTTGTATCTCAATTAAGTCTTAGTTTCAAAGATATTTTGTAAAGTAAATGTTTAAGTAAAAAATGATCTTGTCAAGACGCTGCAACAAATCTATACAAATATGAAATGTATAGTATCCCAGATATACTAGCCCACCTTCAACAAAATCATAGCACTATATCGCATAGTTTTAATCGGAACAATAGATGAATAGGTACCCCCATAAGCGGTAAGAGCATAATACCTTCGTCATTTCATGGTCAATATTTCTTGCATGTGTTTTCGCCCATTGTTTCCATGTTTCTTTCTCTGTCTCTGGCTGTCAACAATTTTACGAGAGCCACAATCGTTACGGCAAATCACTTTCAGCTTACTGAGACTATATCCAACATAGTATATACTATATACACAAATAAACGCATAGTAAGTACAAACGGCAGCCCGATTACGAATTGAAAACTCTTCATTTTGCCATAGCAATTTCCACTTAAAGACAATGGGGAAAACTCAACTTCTTTTTCGGGTTGAGCAGGTTTAGTTATCCTCCTTACTCTCCTCATCTTTCCCCCTCAATACACTCTTGTTTTATTGCTGCGGCAACCGCTTAAGTTGACTTGGCTCAAATATCTCTCTGGTATTTATTGTGTAGAAACTTAAGAGCAATCCTTTGGTATTTGTTTCACATCAGATCACGTTTGGTTTCTAATATCTCTGCTTCAGTTGATTAAAGCTTTTTGGCCAAAGTTATCAATATTAAATCAGAATCAGAATTTCTAGCACTTTGTCTTATCTTGCCTGTTTGCAATGTGCAGCATCATTGTTTGTGCTGTGCTAAGGACCAAACAAATACGCATGATATTGCGCTTTTTGCAGATGCTGCCAGCTTCATTTCTCCTCCTTCCTTCTCTCTCTCTCGTCTTTCTTTACTTTGATGCAGCAAGTGCGCTCTCTGACCCAATTAGTTTAAAAGCTTCCTTCCCTCGAAAAGCAAAAGAAATCAATAATGTTGCACGAATTTATTTTATTTAAAAACTGGCAAAAGACTTTTGTAATCCTCTTGTAATTTTACTGAAAAGTTTTGTTCGAAAATCCTCGCATGACATGCTTGATTTGTAAATTGCACGCCAGACGCATTAATAAAATAAGAATAATGTTATGTATGAATAAATAAAATTTAATTTTTCGTAAAAACTGACAAACAGTCCCCAGTTAGTTCGGGCGACACACACACACACACCACACACACAACTAGAAACCAACAGAGAGAGGACAACAATGACAATGCTCTGCAAGTCAAAGAAGGAGGCAAATGCGCAAAAAAAAGAATGTTGTTTGTTTTGTTTTCCTTGCTCGTTGTTGTTGTTGCTGTCGCATATTTGAGTGTATATGCACAAAATACGTGAAATTACGCGAAAAGTTGGTTGGGTTGGTTTGTCTGTCCCACTGTCATGTCTCACGGCAGCCGGGCGACGCCAAAGGCGACTCGTGCTGCCTCCAGAGACCAGAGCAGCAGAAGAGAAAAGGGAGCTAAGTGAATGGGAATGTGTTGCGTCCTTTCTTGCTCTCTGTCTGTCTGTCTGTCTGACTGTCCCTCTTTGTCTGTCTGTCTCTTTGTCTGCCTTGGCTTGTTAGCTACCCGAAACAAATGCCATTTAATTTTGATGGCAAACGTTTGTGCTACCGTTGGGAAACCCCAGACTACTTGAATATGGGCCAACCGGGCGTATGCGCAATGCCAGCCATAAGTACACACGTATTGTTAGGCTCCTTTTCAATCCTTTCGCTTCAATTTTTAATGCACTTAATGAATGTGTGCCTCGGCTCGTTGTAGTTATTTCAATTTGGTAGTTTTATAATATATGTACAGTGTACACACTATATACGCTTCACTTCTGATGCCTCAAATAATTAATGAGCTGCTTGGCATGCAAGTTAATAATCCCAGTGAGAGGGAGAGAGGAAAGGAAGGGAGGTGCAGGCAACACTTTACAAGCAGGAAATCTCATTTGTCATGCAGCTGGCCATTTATCAGTTGGCATTTAAAAAGCCATTAAAACCGAATCCGACAAACGCAAAAAAAGCCGTGAATAAACGTGGAAAAAAACGTGAAAAATAATTTTTAACGCCCAAGAGGAGGCACAGGAGGGCAGCAGGCACAGAGGAGGCATAGGAAGCAAAGGCAACCTGGCAAGCCTGGTCGCGGAGTAGTTGCCGTGAAGCCGCCGCGCCATTGCCTGCTGCCAATTCAATTCATAATTTAAAAGCCAGAGCCGATTGCCTTGGCTCAGGCCACACTTGCCCCTGCGACCCTGTACGGCCGCCCCGTTTCCCCCTAGGGGGTAGCTGCTACACCCCTTTGCCTTGGCACGTTCTGTGAGCGAGTCACCCAGCAATAAATTAATATAAAAATTCCTCACGCTCAGCCAATAAGAGAAAGAGCGAGAGAACATTGAAGCATTTTATCGCAGCGGCCAGACACACGACACTGTGCCCCTCTCCAGGGGGTACTGCTCCCACTCCTACTCCCACTCAATGTCCCACTACCACTCCCACTCCAATTGCAGCTTCAACTTCTCGATTGCCAACTGGCAACTCCTTGTCGAGATGCCTAAGATGCCGGCACACGCGACCAGTTTACTTTGTGGCCTTCATCTTGATCAGACATTTGTGGTATGCACGGGCATAGAAATTGAGTAGGTAGCAGCGGGTGTTAACTACACGACTTGTGTATATCCTGTACAATAAATTGTGATGTTGGTAGTTTGACTGGATATATGAATATTTACTGTGCTGTCTATCTTTTTCATTTTACATAACTATTTATCTCACTTGGATTTGAATGAATCATTTAAGGCTACAAAATCATTTTAGTATGTCTTTTGGCAGTAAAATCCCTTTGTTATATGACAAAACTATGCGAAATAGAAAGTATTTGATTAGCAAAAGGGGAAAATAGTGAAGAAATGCTTTTTTAATACCTTCTCTTATGCATTAATTAAGATGCTGCATCGATTTATATACAAAACCATAAACAAAATGTTATTTCAGAGCTATTTTAAGTTGATCATAGGTCCCAAATAGCATAAGTACATAGGTAGTTGGTCAATAAATAGATAAAGTCCTAGCAGAAACTCAGCTTTAGTTGCAGTTAGGAAACACATATACTCCGCATATTCAGCTACGTCTTCCCCCACAAACTCAACATACCTTCTCTCTCAATTGCCATAAGTTAGCGTATAAAAACTATGCAACATTTATGCCGCAGGGACACGCAGCACGCAGCAGCAGCAGTAGCACACAGAGCAATCTCACGAAGATCATTGCTGGCAAAAGTTTTTCGCTTGCAACTAGATAAGTTTTTTGTGCTGCCAAAGCGATAAAGAAATGTAACCGCAACACCTCACGGCATCAGCATTTCTTTTTATGCTTTTCTGCTGCGTTCACATAAAGCTAATTGCAGTCGGCGTTTAAATCGTTTCGTCCATCGATTTATATTGCAAACTTTTCCCCTACTTAGTGCCCTAGAGTGCCGCGCCCCTGTCTGTGTCTCCAGTCTGCATCTTGTGCTGCCTCTATGTCTGCCTCACAATTTGTCTCTCTGTCTGCCTCTTGGTCTGCTTCTCAGTTTCCTTTCTCAAGATCTCGGCCATAAAAAGGGCAAAGTTTTGCATGTGACCTCGTTAGACGATGGCGGTGGACTCTATCAGAGACTGACTGGTAAAATGGCAAACGGTTGACTGACTGGCGCAGCTAGCAGCTCGCAGCTTGGCAACTTTGTTAATGGTTTTGTCATAAATTTTAATTCGATTGCATCACTGAGCAGACGTCGAAGCAGACGCCCACGCGCCGAGATTGGCATGAAAAATGCATTAGATACTGCTGCTGTAGACGGTCGAGCCAGTGCCATTGTGCCCTAGCCTTGTCTGCCACATGCCACATAAGGGGCAAGTCTATAAGTTTGCCTGATAGTGTGGCTGGCCGCAGGCTTAACTTTTGGCTAGACAGCAGAGCAGACTTTGCTGTCTCTCGATTAATTTATGCAGCGTGAAGTAAAGTTGCAAATTGCACAAGAAATTTAAAATGAAAATGAAATGGAAAACCCCAAAGTGAGCCGCAATTTTACGCGCACGCAATTACAGAGACACGAAGAAAATGAACAAGAAGAATGAGAAGAGGAAGAAGTGTGAAGCGTAAGCAGGTCCGAAATGCGTTCAATTAATGAATTTTAAATGCATTGTTATTGTCACTTGCAACGCGATGGTAGCGCAGCAGTTGCGGCATGCGGCCTGACTGTGCTGCGCACACGTTGCGTATGCGTAATGCGCTATTTACAAGTCAACCGCCAAGCCAGGAAGACAAAAGACATTACTTATCTTTGTGTGCGGTTGCTCAGCAGCAGCAGCAGCAACAGTGGGCATAGGCTACAGTGGGCATGGAACATGTTTAAGTTGAACTTCAGCAAAGGTTTTCTTATTGAAATATTTGAGCTGCCTGCACGTTCTGCCTGCTTTCTATTGCAAAAGTATTTCTATTAAGTTATTTACGCAATGTTTTTGCTGTCCCACTGTGCGTGCGTGCGGTGCATGCCTGAAAAGGCTTGCGACAAAATGATGTGACTACCTTCCTTCACTCTCTCTCTCCCTCATCGCATTAACTACAAGGATAATTCAGAGCGCGCACCTCGCGTCGCGCGTTTGCCATGAAAAAATAACAAGAAAATGCCTGGCATCGTTCATTACCTGCCCAGAGCCCTTACTCTTAAGACATCCGTAATGTTTTATTGTTGTAACTGTCGCCCGGCGCCATAATATATAGTCTGTGGCACATCCTGACTGGGCTATAGCCTACAGCCTACAGACGAAAGAGAGCGAAGCGAGTGAGCTGCCGACTGACACAAATCACATGCAACCTTTTCTTCAACGGAGTGGGGGAGGAAAGGGAGAGCAGATGAAGGGGCAAGCTCGAAGAAGGGAAGCAGGCAAAAGGAGTGGAAGGGAAGAGTAAATTGAGAGAGAGTAGAGCAGGTAGTGAAGAGGCAAGAAGAGAATGCAGAGCAAGGCCGAATAGGGAAGCCAGCTGAGTGAGGGGAGAAGAAGGAGTAGTGGAGAAGGGGCACAGTGGAGAAGCGGGGCCAGGTTTACTTGGGGCAGGTAACATCACATTTTTGGTGCTCGTACGTGCCCGCAGCGGACAGGTGCGGGTCGAGGCCCAGTCAGTGGGTCCAAGGTTGTTGAAGGTACAAAATTATGTAAGCTTAAAAGCGGAATTAGTGTACGTCTCGCTCGCACTCCCACACACAGCTCCATCTGCCTCTCGCTCCCACTTCTTTCCACACTTTATCTTTCTGCCTGTCTTTTGTCTGCGTTTGTCGTCTTCCGTTTTAACAAATGTTTTGTTAGCGCGACGCTTCTTCTTCATCGTCTTCAAGAGTCTTTCCGTTTGCAAAAATTATGCGGAAACGGAAGCGACAAAAGGAAAACCACAATTGAGTGAGGATGTGTGCAAGGTATGTGCTGTGGCTGTGTGCGTATTGGTGTGTGTGTGTGTGCCTGCGTGTCTATATGACTGACACGTGTGGCTCATATTGGAATGCGCCGCTCTCGCTCTTCCACCTGCCACTGCAGGTCGCCACTGTCAACGGCTGCGGAATTGGGACTATTCAATTTTCATTATTGAATAATGCTTGGGAAATTGATAAAAGCCAAGCTAGCTAGGCAGGCAGCAACAACAACTATTACAGCAACAACAACTAGTAGAGCAGTGCCTGATGAGCAGTGGCAGTGTGTGGCACGTGCCGCATGACAGCACGACGACACAAACGAAATGCACGTACACATATTTGGGGGCAAGTCCGGCCGAAATGACAAATAGTGCGTGTCCTCGCAGGATGTGCGTGTGTCTGCGTGTAGGTGAAATTATAATTAAATTTAGCCAAAAAATGAAGCAGCACTTCCTGCCTCGCTGTTGCGCAGGTGAAAGGACAGGCCTTGCCACGTGCCACATGCGGCACGATATCGATAAATCATAACAGATTCACATCATTTTTATCGTTTTGCACAATTTTTGCATATGTCGCAGGGCACACTTGACTGCCTCCACTCCCCTTCTTCCCTCTTTCTATCGCCTCCTGCCTCTTTCTACTTCTCTCTCTCTCCTGCCCTCCCTTTCTCTGCCTGCCTGCCGCTTTCAAGTTAAACGTTTCAATAAAGTCGAGCACCTGTCAATAAATCGAAATTGCCTCTCGTATTATTTTTATCGTCTGCGTTTCGTTTACATTGCACAAGCTCAAGCTGCCGCCTGTCAGATTGCCACAGGCCACGCCCACACACACACCTACATATACACACACGTGCAACTCCTGGAGACGCGCTTAGATATCTCCGCATCGCCATCGCGTTCCACTTGAGCGCGTTTCTTGCGGCTTTTCGCTCAGGTCGAGCAAACTCAACTGCCTTTCCACACTCTCTCTCCTTCTCTCTCTGCTTTCCACCTCTGTGTCTCTTTTCCTTCCACATTTGTGGCTTGTGTTTTAGGCTTTCCTTTTGTCTTAGCCGCCAATCGAATTTTCCGGCCAGTTTTCAAGCCATTTCGTTAGCAGCAGCTGCAATTAAAGCGTCGTTTGAAGTTTCCATTTCTCGACTGTGCCCCACTTCGATTTTAATCCACTTCCGCTTAACGCAACGCGACCAAATGAGATCCCCCGTGCGCGCTGTGCCATCCTTATGAAAATTTAATAAGCAGCACGCCATTATCCATACTCCATACTCGAATGGATACGCGGGTGTTGGCCACGAACAGGGCTCCGCTCTACAGACCTGGATACAGCTACAACTTCATCTGCTTCTCCTGCTTGCTTGCATGACGACGATGATGATGATGAGACCGAAGAAGCAACGGGCACATGTCGTGGCATTCCATTCTCTACTTGCCCCACTCTTCCTTCCTCACTCACATGTGTCATGTAAAAAGATTTTTAAACAAGACGAGAAAAAACTTAAAAATGAAATGCGTTTCTTGGTTTTTCTTGGAAGTGTCAGGTGCGGGAGTTGGAGTTGTGAGTACAGTGGGCAGAAATGGTTGAATTGAGCGAGGACGAGAAGTATAAAGAAATAACTAAAGACAAACGTGGAATATACGAATTTATAGTTTTATAATGTTTTGAAGAATCTTAAGATTCCTTAGGATTCATACCTGTCAAAAACTGTAGTTTCAGAAAATGCCTTCAACTGCCTCATTCTGCCTCTTATATAAAATATAATTTTATTAAAGAAAGCTACAGTGAATTGTGACTTTGGTCTCCACTTTGTTAATTTCTCTTTCCGGCCCACTGTATTTTTGCCTGTCCTTGTCGCAAGTCGTTGCTCTGTCTCTTGCTCCATCTCAGCAACGCAACAAACAAGCGAAATATTATTTACGAGCTGTCAAATCCCAGTTAACATGCTTTATGCAGAGGCTGAGGACGACCCGCAGCATCACTGTGCATGTGTATGTGTTGGTGTGTGTGCGGGTGTGCCTGTGTGTGTTTGTCATTGCGGTCGCATAGTTGGCTAAGAGACACAGCCAGAAGATGCGCGATTACAGATACAGTTACAGCTGAAGATACAGATACAACTGAGCGAACAATCTCAGCTACAGTTACAGCATTTACAGATACAGATGCAGCTACAGCTACAGCTGCTGAAGAAGATACACAACAAAGTTGCAGAGATACTGTTACAAAACACACAGATTCGTCCTCGAAGAATGTGTGTGTGTGAGGGGCGTGGCAAGGGAGGCAGGCGTAGCACGAATGGATGCGAGACTTGAGAATCGAGCATGGGCAACAGGCATAATAAAATAAAAAAGCATAAATAAAAACGCACAGGCGGCCAAATGAAACCACGAAAAAATAATTTAAATTTATGTACTGTACTGAGAGAATCTCTCTGGCATCGCCTCCCTCACCCCTCCTGCCCACTACCCTTCTTTGGCGACGATTTCTCTGCCTCTCTGCATTTTCTTTATTTCACGACGCAAGACATTAAATTCAATTTGCATGTGTGTGTGCGTGTGTGAGTGTGTATGCCCCGCCTGCCACTCAGCGTCAGTTACAGCTTCAGGAGACGTGTGCGTAACCAGCAAGGGGGACTGGGGACTGGGGAGTGGTAGGAGCTGGGGGCGTGGCAGCTGCAAGGACTTTCCGGGCAATGGCGACCTGTTGTGTTGTTTAAGGAATTACTTAAAATGTTAAATTAATGCACATGTGTGTGTGCCAGTGACTGTGTGTGTGAGAGAGTGGTAATGTGTGAGTGTGTAAATGTGCCTGAGTGTGCGTGTGTATTTGTGTTCCCATTGTTTGTGCATAACAAAACACACGCAGCTTATGCCAAATGTAATTGAAAAGTTGCGAATGAATGAAATGTCACAGAAAATTAACTATTAAATTATTAAGGATACAAGAAATATGCCGGGAAAATACTATAAAAATACCAGATAATGCAACAATAATATTAAATGATTTCAAACACCCTCCCTGCATTTTTACAGGGTATGCGCGCATACTTATTACTGTCAGTTTATGCAGAATTCTCAGACTGCGGGGTCGAATATATTTATGCGTAGCCGTTGCTCATATGTGAGTGAGAGAAAGGGGTTCAAGGAGAGAGAGAGAGGGAGGCAGATACGTTATGTAACTGTCTGTCTGTGTGTGTGTGCGTTTGTGTATGTGCCTGACAATGCGTGCGCCAGCTCGACAAGTTTCCTCAAAAGCGAGACAAGTGGAAATCCGTTAAAGAAATACGTGAAACAGATAAAGGAGGAGCCGCCGTAGCTGCTGCTGCTGTTGGCATATACAGCACAACAGAGCAGGCTGTAAGAAAGAAAGAGAGAGAGAGAGAGAGAGAAAGAAGGGAAGACTGACAGAGAGTGGAACAGTCTTGCCTCATGTGTGTAGGTTTGCTGCGAAGTGCACAAAGAAATGTCGTCGGCAGCAAATAAAAATTAATTGAAAAATGTTTATCAAGGACTTTATGATTAAAATGCAGGCAAGAAGGGTGGAAGAAAGAAAGAGCATGTACGGAATTGAAGCTGAAAGAAAGTAGAAGAAAGAGGCTGAGATGTGCCAAGTGAGAGAGAGAGAGAAGGACGTAGAGATAGGGATAGAAGAGTTAAAAAGAAGACAGCAGACAGAAATGAATATAGATTTCACACAGCAGCAAATAAAAGCAGCATTGGCAGCTTAAAGGAAAATATAGGCAAGAAGAGAGGGTTGGAGAGTGATAGATAATGAGTTTAGAGGGGGGATTGAAGTCAGTAGGGGGCTATTCTCTCTAAAACAGCGACATGGCATGTGGCATGTGCGAGTCTCATTTCAAAAACCAGCTGCACTTTGCATATGCCACACACACACGCGCAAAACTCTCGACAATAAAATCTAGCCACGTTGCAGCAGAGGCAGAGAGAAGAGCGGGGAAGGTGCGGCAAAATTTGTATTAAAATATTTTGTGGCAAATATGCGCGCGAAACTAAAAATTATGCAACGCATTAAAAATTTAACAAGCGCTTATCCGCTTAGTGCAACACGCCTGGCATGCAGCACAGCACAGAGCAGTGCAAAGTGTGGCAAGCTAGAGGGGGATTGGTTTGCGGAGTGCGGTCGAGAAATTGTAGAGAGAGACAGGAAGAGAGAGAGAAAGATAGAGAAGGGCGGCAGGCAGGCAGCACTAGAGTTCGTTGCCTGTTGCCTGCCAGTTTTGATATTTTAATTTTTGACATTTACTATGCAGAAGAAGGAGAGAGAGGGAGGAGGAAGAGGAGGAATGACTGATAAGCATAGTGGGCGGGGGGTAATGTGGCATCAACGCAAATTGGGCAGAAGTAATACGCAAACATTAACACAAAAATTTCGAATCTGAATCAGAATCCAACCTAATTGGCAGCGCCAGAGTCGCAGCTTTTGTCGCCAGCCAACGCATTTGGAATTATAAATTCCGCTAATTTCCCCCACACACACACACATACAATCTTGCCAACCTTTATATTTTATGTGTGTGTGCACACATACTCTGCTGATATGCATCCTGATTTGTTTGCCATGTGAATAACAAGCGGATGTTGCGAACATTTTTGATGAAATCACACTTAATTTGCAATTTTGAGTGGCATATTTTGTTTGGTTTCGACTGGGTCAACGTTTTAATTAAATATGTTTAATAATAAATGTGTCAATAACATTTTAGTTAGTCAACTATTGAAGCAAATTAACTTTTGGAACACTTTTAATTATTTAATATATTCTATTTCTTCTTTTTTTCAGGTAAGAATTGGAATCTAGTTGGTATATCTCTTTAGAGCTGGAGAATCTGCGATGTTTCATATAAAACTTTTCGATGTCTCTCCAGGTCCAACACAAAGACTGCCTTCCAAAGACTCTTTGACACTCCACAGTTCTCAGAGAGAGAGATTTTCAATTTGGCACTTGTTTGCAACTCTCTAATTCAAAGGCAGCAACAATTGTTAGAAGCAGTTGCAGCAGCAGTCAAATGATAGTGGAGAGAGGGCAGAAGAAGGGTGAGGGAGTTCCCTGCTGCCCCGCCCACACTATTAGAGTGCTGCTGCTGCTGATGCTGCTTCTACTTAAGCCATAGCTAGAATTAATATTTAGTTGCTGCTCTCAATGCATTTAACTTTATTTGCAGTTGGCAAATGTTTTAACCCTCCCTACCCCTCCCCCACTCTGCGGTTTGCCCTTTGTGCAGTGAAGTAGCAGGGTGCGTGTGTATGCGTGTGTGTGTGTATTTTAAAATGCAACAGATGCGCCAAATTAATGCGACCATTAAATTGTATTAGCGTGTGCAAAATGTAAAGCGCATTTTCCGCTTTTGCCGCTCAGCGAAGGGAGCCAAGCAGCTTGTCGAGGATTGTGTGTGAGAGTACGTGTGTGTTTCAGTGTGTGTGCATCTGTGTGTGTCTGGCTGCTGCTGCTGTATCTGACTGTATCCATTGCTATCGCCCGCAGTTAGTGTGCGTTGCATTTGCTGCAAATTTGTGTGTGAATAAACATGAGAGTCGTTGCATTAATGCGGACACAAAAGCCAACAGCGCAGTGCCCCCAGCTCTCTACTCTTCTGCCCACTCTCCTCTCCCCTCTCTCCCTCTTCTCTGCTTCCTACCTATTGCCAAACAGTCGCCCACAACATCGACATGGATTTAAATATACCCAGTCAGCAGACAAACGCATTCGCTCGCAATGCTTAAATATCAACGGCAACTGCAACGGTTGCTGCAGCACCAGCAGCGTCAAGTTTATGTGGCATGCCACAAACTGCCGCCGCACACAAACACACTGCACACACACATGCACACACACGCGCAGCAGACTTTTTGCTATAATTTTAGTGTGTGTATGTTTTCGACGAGTTCTTATTAGTGCAGCTTCAACGCCAGCAACACCGCAGCAGCAACAGCAATAGCAACAACAGCAACAGCTTGAAATTTAGCAACAACTACAACAATAAGAGAGGTATGTGCAGCAACAACAACAATGAGAGTAGCAACAACAAGAACGAGAGCGACAATGGCAACAACATCAGCAATAGAAGCAGCAGCAACAACAGGGATATCAACAGCAACAACAAGTGAGGCAAAAGCAACAACAGCAACAGTGAGAGAAAATATACCCACAACAGCAACAGTAGTGGAAGCAACAGCATCAATTGCAACAACAGCAACAGAAACAGCAACAGTACAAAGATGAATAACTATAGTTAAATCAGCAGCAACAGCAACAGCACAAGCAGCAGCATCACAGGCAGCAGCATAGGCAGTTGCAACACTAACACCAGCAACAACAAGAGTAGCAAGAACAGTAGTAGCGACACCAGCAACGACAACAGTAATAACAACGCCAGCAACACTGTGATTAGAAGACTCAACAACCGCAGCAACAACAGCAACAACCAGAAGTACAACAGCAACAACTAGAAGTACAACACCAACAGCAGAAGAAACAGAAGTAGGAACAGTAGAAGAAACAGCAGCAGCAACAGTAGTAGAAGCAGTAGCAGCAACAAGCAGCAACAGAAACATGTGCAGCAACAACTGTTAAACTCTCTGTCTCCCTCTCAACAGTGCAACATACTTTTTTTATGGTATGCACTTTTTACAACAACAACATTCGTTGCACGTTGTACGAAATATCTTGATTTACCGAAGCTTGTTTCTGCACTGCACCCGCTGCCAATTGCTATTGAAAACTTTGCTGAAAAAAAAATAAATTAATTATAACGAGAGTGTGTTTGAGGAGGTTGAACAAGGGCGTGGGCGAGTGGCAGAGGGTGGGGGGCGTGGTAGGCATATAAAAATGCAGTTAATTAGGCTGCCTGCACAGCCAGCAGCAGCAGCAACAACTGCACAACGCAAATGTAGAGAGAGAGATATTTATTCATTAGTCCGAGGGCAGCATAATTTGTTGCTTTGCTTCGGGGGCGGAGGCAGTGCAGCGAAAATTGGCGCCGTTTTCCGGCTGCAATTACAATGAATGAGGCAGCGGCAATAACAACAGCAGCAGCAACAGCAACAAAGCAGCAGCAACAAGGCAGCAACGACAACAACAGTGGAAGCAGCAACAACAATCGCGCCGCATTAATGGAATGGGCGTTACAAAGGCTTCGACTAATAGGCTTTTAATTGGGCGTCGACACGCCTCCCCCTGCATCCACAACTACACCTCCCTGCCCTCTACTTTTTTGCCATTTTTGGCCGCTGCTGATCATGTGTGTGTGTGTGCCTTGTGTTTGTATTTGTATTCCAATTAAAGCGCATCTGTTACCGCAGGCAACTAATTTTACACATATTCAATGCAGACGGCAACGGAGGAGGCCGGCAGAGAGGAGGAGAGAGATGCAGACAAGTAGAGTGAGACAGCGCTAGATATGCCTGCTGGGCGCAGGCAGCAGCTGAGTCCTATTAGTGCAGCACAATCCGGGGCAGAGCAACATAATACTCATATAACGGTATCCATAGCCAAAGCGCGCTTCCAGGCCAGCGCTGCAACTTCACCTGCTATGCAACTCAGTTACCCCTTCCCCCTCCTCCCCCCCCACCCTTCGACACACCTCACCACAATCGAAGCAGTTTCAGAGCAGCATCGCCATGTGCATTGTTAACTTGCCAAATATCTATTACTAATTGTTGGCAACGGCCACAGCAACGGACACATGGTTAATTACAGCGGTGCCAGAGAGTGTGGCAGGCAGGAGCGCAGGTACAGGTGGGGGAGCGGGAGCCGGCACATCTTAAGCAAACAGCATTGTGCATGCATCAGTTGCAGCCGCTGCCATTACTGCTGCTGCTGCCGCTGCCATAGCTGCAACTGCTGTTGATGTGCGCATCGCATTGCATCGCATCGCTGCATTGCAGACTGAGGCAATTCGTTGATTGAAAGCCTGATGGAAGTGAATGGCAGCTGCCGCCGAAAGTAGCGGTAAAATTAGAAGCGCTTGAGATTTGGTTGGCTTTAATTTTCTAGCTTTAATTTTCTGGCTATAAAGCTGAAATAAAACTGAGCGATGATACCAGGGGGCAAAGGCAAGTAAGCAGCTCTAATTATATTAATGAACAAACCTACTTACAGGAAGGTACAAATAGAGGGGGAGAAAGTAGAGGAAAGATGGAGGGGTGGGGAGAGCAGAGAGGAAAGAAAAGAGAGAGAGAAATGGGGGGCAAGATGAGACATGGAGACGGGAGGCAAGCAAGAAGCTGAGTGGGGCAAAGAGAGGAAAGGAAAAGAGATAGTTATGGACTGGCGCGGAGTGAGTGAATGAGAGAGAAAACAGCAGTAGGAGGAGAAAAGCAGTAGACAGAGGCCAGTAGAGAAGGCAGGGAAGAGTATAGAGCATATGAAAGAGTGAGGAAGAGCAGCTAGAGGATGAAAAAGAGGGGGAGACAAGATGATAGTGGTCAAGAGAAGAGAGACTGAGAGAGCAATGAGACCAGGAGGGAGGCTAAGCGCAAACTTCTATGCAAGTTAGAGCAGCAAAAGAGGGGTATGAGAGAGAATAAACAGAGGGGATATAGTGCGGGGACAGAGAGAAGGGAGCGGATGCAGTGAACGGGTGCGGGGGTGCACGCAACAATGCAGTGTGCATATATTTGCGTAGGAATATTAATGCCATAATTATTTGCCACATGGACACAATGCGCAAATGTGTGCAATATTTAGCATGTCTGTTTCAACATGTTGATGCGCCAGTGTGTGCGTGGGTGTGTGTCTGTGCGTGGGTGTGCCTGTGTGTATTATGTATGGCTGTGTGTGTGTGTATCTGTGTGTGGTTGCCAGTGGCGCTATTGTATTATTGCATTTGGGCATTTTGAGGCTGTGAAATATTTCGGTTTCACTTAGCAACTGCTGTTGTTGTTGCTGCTTCTGTTGTTGCTGCTGTTGTTCATCTTGTTGCTGTTGTTGCTATTGTTGTTGTTGTTGATGTTGCTAGTGCTGTCATTACTGCTACTTGGGGTTTTGTGTGTTATGTATAATGCGATAGTAGCTACACATAATACAACTCAATTAATTTGCTATGCCCAATTGTTATTGCGAACCAGCAGCAACAACTACAACAACACTAGCAACAACAACATCAACAACAACTTAAGATCTCGCTTGAAATCCACCTCAGTCTGGGACTTATGGGTTACCTTGAGGTTGGCGCAATTTCAATCAAATGCAGCATGCGTTGCATACTTAAAATATTTAGTGCAATTGACTTGATAGCCAGACAGTGAGAGAGATTGCATTAATAATGCACAATCCACAAACAGCAACAACAACAACTATAGCAACAATAGAGAATACAAAAGTCAAAATAGAAAATCTAATTTCATATTAATATGCCAAACGATTATGTTAAATACATGACCTAAGTTCCAATATACATATGTATATAATAATTTGAAAATGTTAAATATTTATAGCTACACATAATGCTTGCTGACTCAATGATATGCATTGCATGCAGACATTCTCAAGAGAGAAGGGCAAGAAATACTGGCAAGTGATGGTTTCAGTTTTCAATGATTTCTCTAATTTCAATTAAACACTGTAATTATATATTTATACATAAATGAAATTAATTACTTATATATTAGATTACAGTTCTTAAAGATTCAAATCATATTAAACTTGGAACTTTTATTTAACAGTTATAGCTATTTGAATTCTTCTATTGATGCAGAACAAGAATACATATGCTATATAAAGTCATAAATATCTCTCCTCTACTACATTGCAACCATAATTAACGCTCCACAGTGCTCTAAAACCTCCTCCTCTCCAATCGACAAAATCTCACTCATTATAGAACTTAAGAGTCAGCTAATTATATATAGTGCACAACCCTTATGGCACTATAAG
This sequence comes from Zaprionus indianus, assembly GCA_018904595.1. Classification (NCBI taxonomy): domain Eukaryota; kingdom Metazoa; phylum Arthropoda; class Insecta; order Diptera; family Drosophilidae; genus Zaprionus; species Zaprionus indianus. The sequence continues at coordinate 4,388,626 of JAEIHA010000140.1, forward strand.
CAGTATCTATTACACTTGCATCCCCCGCATTCACATCAATAATGCGCTGATCCGTCGCCATGTGGCAATGAAATCGTCTTAAAACCCGTCGAATGCAGCATCCCAATCACATATGCAATGAGTGCATTTGGTTCGGTTGTGCGCGGGCTAAGTGCGGATTAAAGGTGAAATAGCGCAGTAGCTGCTGCTGGCAGCACAACCACCCGCTAACCTCTCCCCTCCCCCTCTCCCTGCTGGCAGAGTGGGAGCCGACTAAGCCAAACACCACTCAAGCCGAACCGAGTTGCTAGAAATAATGCCCTGCATTAGCGTGCAATTTGCTCATTTGCAGGCAGCTAGTTTACGAGTGGCAGCCACCCACTGTGGCAGTCAGCCACCCAGTCAACCAACCACCATGGCACCCCTGCAGCACACTCTACCCACCACCCCCCGTTGCACACGTACTTAGCATTAATCCAATGCGCGCGTTGTCTGCGCTTTTTGCGAGGCTGCTGCGTGTCGTTGCTGCTGCCGCTGCTGCATTTATTTATCAAACAATTTCAATATGCTTATGCTGCATAATCCACAACTCTATGCCGCACTCCCTCACACACACTCGCACTCACTCTCACTTCATTGTTTTATTGCATAATGGCTCAAGTGTCTGTGCGGCGTGTGGGTCTGTTTGTTTAGGATTAGAGAGAAAGCGACTGCGGCCTCGATTCGTATGTGTGCCTGTTTGTTTGCCTTCGGTTTCTGTGGCAACCCTAGTGGACAGAGAATACTATATAGAAAGAAGATCGAGCAGAGCTGCCGGTGCTGATGGTGGTGGTGGCGACCCTTGACCCTGAGCTCTAATTTGAGTTTGACATTTATGTCAATATTTGCTCAGTCATTGTTCGCACTCACACATGCAGTGCACACTGACCCCCTTCCCCAGCAGCCCTTAGCCAGCACCTTTGTAGTCAGCTAGACCTACCCCTCCCTCTCTCCTCTCTCTTTTCTTTGCCTTTATTATATTGTTACGCTTGGTGTCCTCATTGCAGGCCTGTTTGCTTGTCCTTCTTTCTTTTATACTTTCCCTCGTTTGCCTGCGGTTTACCCTCCGTCCCCTGGCACTGACCACTTGCGGGTCGCCAGTGGCAGGGAGTACACTGTCCACGCAGTGACACGCACACTAATAGAAATTTATTGAACATACTAAAATACAATTAAATAAATTATGAGATTTACTCGAGGCAGGCAAACGAAACGCAACGAAACGAGGCATCTCTTATAATTTTTTGAATAAGCCGCAGCGGATGTGACCCGCTTGCCTTGACCCCACCCCTTGCTGCTCCCTCCCGCGGGAGATAATCAGTGTGCTTGCTGTGTGTGTGTGGCCAGGTGAGTCCAGGTCTAAACTGTGCAAAGGATTTCTATAAAAAGCCGCAACAAAGTAGCGTAAAGTAAGACAAAGTAGAGCTTGCCCGGAACTGTCCGGCACTAAAAGCGCAACATGTTGCCTCAAGTAGAGGCAGGCACACAGACACAGACAGCAAGCAAGGCAAATGGCCAGACATTGCCTACTTTGTCTGGGTTCAGGCTGCTGCTGCCGCTGCTGCTCATCTACATGCCGCCCCGTAAATTATGGAGCCGTGCACGTCTGGTCATTAAGCCAAATAAAACCGGCGTAAGATTTATACACGCGCCGCACTGAGCCACAAACGCAGACGGAGACGCAGCAACCGCAAGCAGCTGAGGCAGCAGCAACGGGGGGAGATGGGGCGTTGGCAGGAAAGAAGGCGTTCTAGCGGAAGCTACTGTTACTGGGTAACTTTCAAATGGACTACAACTGCGTGTAGAACAAAGCAGCTGAGTTTAAGGATTGAATGGAGAAGGGGAGAAGGAAAAGGTAAAGGTGAAAGGAAGACAGAAGCAGCAGGGGAAGGTAGAGTGAGAGGAGAAGAAGGTAGTATAAGGTGTTGGGGAAAGGAAAAGGAGCAAGTAAGGGGAGCAGTACCAAGAGAAGACACTATGAGAGGAGGGTGCAGCTAAAGGGAAGGATATGTGAGCAGGGGCAAATGGTAGCAAGAGAGAGGAGGAAGGAAGAGCAGCACCAGTGGAAAAGAGGAGGAAGAAGGGCAGGGAAGAAGTTAGAGGGGAAGTGTTGGAGCTATGGCAAAGATGGCGAGGGAAAAGCGGCAGGAAGAGTAGCAGCACCCGGCAGAGAGTTGACGCCGTAACAGTAGCAAGAGCTGTAGCAGGTGCCGAGCGAGTACCCCAAGCAGGAACAGCAGTAACAGAAGCCACAGCAGCAGGTGCTGAAGCGGATCAGCAGAGCCGGAACAGGGCTAAGACGGGCAGACTACACTCGCACCTCAATTTTTCGGGGCTGGTCGCGTTAACTTTTTGATATAAATTTCCAGAGCTGCTGCCCAGGCACTTAATTTGCTGCCACCGCCAATGCTGCCTCAGCCTCTGCCACTGCCACTGTCGCTGCCTCTGCTGGCGTTGACTTTTAGCATACACACGTTCAACTTAAGCAGGGACAGGGGCAGCTGCCACACACAGCTAAAAAGGTGCAGCATTTATATGCCGCGCAACAGTTAATCTTAGTTACGATTAGTCAGGCCAAATAAACTTCCATTTTGACCAGGGAGGAGAGAAGCAGAGGACAAGAGGAGGGCACTGGGACTAGATTGCATGTTCGCTTAATAAGATCACGTAATTTATTTCGTTTATGCGCTGCCTCGTATTGTGTCTTATTTCCGCATATGTTGGCTAGTGTGGCTGCTATAAGGGGGAACTCGTTTTACTGCCTAGCATAAGTTTTCTGGCTAGTCATAATAATAATAGTAAGTTAAAGCTATTAAAACTAAGCGTGGGCATTTCTTATAGAGGCTTAGGCAGGTTTTTGGGAGGTAGAACTATGCATATTGAACTTGGAGAGTCAGAAATCTAATTTAAGTTCGATTGAACTCTTGTTATCAATGCCAGCTTGGTTTTTAGAACTTTTGATAAGGAATTTTGTGCCTAGAGGGCTGTCATGTGAAGTAGGAATTTATAATACAAAGTGCCAAGTGAACTCTGTCTATCGAATATAGAGTTTAAACTTAACTCAACTCTCGAGTTCTTTATTTCAGCTCGTTTATACTTTAATATCTGTAATACCTCGGTAATTTGAGGGCATAATTCGAGATTCCCACCTAGAATAATCTCAACATAAAGTGCATTTTATCTATTTTTTCAAAATCTACGTGCTCCAAAAAGTTTTCATCAAAGTAACTGACTCTCCTTTTGACAAACTCCCCTATAACTTACAGTGTTACTCGTATCTGCTTTAAATACTGAAATTACGAGTAGTTAGAGCAACTTAGTACCACTGCGAACAATCAGTTCATGTACGCACGAGTAGAAGCTTGTAACCTAGTCGTATGTGGTGTATGAGAGCAATAAGGAGGGAGTATGAAGAGGAAGAGAGGGGAAAGGAAAACGTCTGCTAAGCACACATTTCTGGTACTGGCAAGTCAACAAAGTGGCGCGCCCGAAACTTTAGCTAACACTTGGTGGCTCTGTGGTGAAGGGAGGGTCCAAGGCAGGAGGCGAGGGGCAGTCCAGATAGACAGAAGACAGAAGAAACTCAGAATCGTGCAACTTTGAAGTGCATTGCAGCTGCTAACATGCGTCACGCACTGTGGAAACCAAATAGAAAATACGTACGTAGAACCTAACCTCATTCACAGATCCCCCCTCTCCTTTCCTGCCACTGTCCGTGTCCCTACTTGCCCCACTTGGTGTGCTTTTGTTTTAGAAGGCGGTTCCATGGGCAATGTCTTAAAAATTCAAGGCAAGTGCAAACTTTTTGGGCCAGAAAACACTTTGCGCAGTCATAAAAAGCCAAAAAGGAAGAAAAAAATACGAAACTATATCGCAGGCATGGCATAAAATAAGCAACAACTGTAAAAACCTAAAGCAAACTAACTGCAAAATGGTTTACCCGGGTAGCAGCAGCAGCGGCAGCAGCAGCATCAGCTCTTGGGACCTTCCCCTAGCGAAGGGCCCCAAATGCGCACTAAAAATTACTAAATTTTCGTACGCAACATTTGAGCCAGTCGGAGCTCGAAAGTTGGCCCATGTTGTTGGCCAATAAATTGCCCTGGCATCGAGTTGGCTTTAAGATTTCGCCAAGCTGTTCGGAATGGCTTAAGCACACACGCACACACACACCATGCACAAACACACACATACCCATACAGGGTGAAGGCAAGTAACTATCGATTGCGCACCCTTTTTGCCACTTTCCAGCGCGAGCTGCTGCCATTGTTTGCCGTCCTTAGGCGGCTATACCCTGTAAAGAGTGTAGAGAGTTCAGCAAAAGGTTTTAACGACTGCAATTAAAGCTTAGCTTCAGCAGAAGTTGCTTTAGGTGGTTGGGAAAGTTGAGCTATTCAATGAATACCCTTTATTTAGTAAGAAGAGGGTAGCTAAGACTGTTAAATTACTTTAAAAGCTTTGCAGTGGATTTTAAATGCTTTTGTATGGGAGAATTTTAAGATTAGAGAACTTTTGCAACATATTGATACCCTGCTTTCATGTAAAATGCGGAAGTTTGGACCTCAGAAAACTATGGAAGCTTTCCAATTGGTTTTAAATGCATTTATATAAGACAATTTGAAGATTAGAAAAGTTTTTCAAACACTGAAATACCCTGTCATGGGAACAAGTGGGTATCTAAGAACATAAGTAAGCTTGTTGGAATGTTGCAAATATTCTCTGTGCATACAGGGTGTTTGGTATTTGCTGCCAGCACTTTGATTTGCTTTCACAAGTTTGTGCATACCCTGTAAAATTAATAGAAAGCATTTTCATCGTTGCAAATATTCCAAAAGCCTGCAACTATGGCTTACAGAGAGGATTTAATACTTGTATAAGTTTCGTGAGGCAATAAATACCCTGTATTTTTATGGGAATGAGGAGTAAAAACTAGTTAAATACTTAGAATTTCTTCTCAGCTTGTTTTTAACTCCTCAACATTCCTTAAAACTTCCTCAACACTTGCCTTTAAACTCTGCCTTCACAGGGTATCCCGTAGTCATTGCCCGACGCTTAACCCACGTTTATCTTAGCCATTTTCCTTGGGTCTTGCCGGTTTTTGTTATAGTTCTATTGTTTTATTTGCTTTTAATTTTGCAAAGTAAGTTTTTAAGTGCAGCAGGCAGCGAGCTGCAAGCATCGAGCGTCTGTTTAGCATCGCAGACAAGCAGACTTTGCCATTTGCCATTTGCAATTTGCCCCCCAGCAAGGAAGGGGGTGACTGTGTGGCAGTGCCATAATTATTTTGTTGCAATTAAAAGTCTTGACACTGTCGGCATTTGAATTTTCGGATAGCCCAAAACGGCTGCCAAGTCGTAAAGTTGCATTGGCAACTTAAGAGCTGCCGCAGAGCGCAACCTTCTGCAACTTTAACTGCGTGACTCCAAACTGCAGCAGCAGTTTTTGTGCAAACTTTAGCGGGGCCAAAGTTCATAATTATTTCCTGCATATGTGAAGGCATGTGGCGCCACACACAGACGCACGCACACATTGCCATAATATTTGCCAAGGCGGCGCAGGTTAAAAGGCTAAAGGCGCTGGTAATAAACTGCGACCTGTGACCTTCAGTTCAGACACTTGGCGTTTGATTGATAGCCTACGCAGGGGGTGAGCAAATCAAAAATCAAAAGGACTACCCCTGCTGCTGTCCCTTCTCCCTGCCCCACCCTACCAAAAGGTTGCAAGTTGTGCCATAAAATTTCAATTTGCGCCTATTAATAACGTGCCACAGTGCCAACAATGCGCTGCTTTTGTGGGCTAAATATAATATTTCAATTGTTTTACCAAAGTGAGAAATGCGGAGTGGGTTGGAGCGGGGTGGCAGCAGGGTGGCAACCCTAACGCTTGAAATTCAACATAGAACGAAATTAATTTTAAATTATGCATGACCAAGCCAAGCGCGCGGGAGTGACGCTGTAGCTGGAACTGAACCGCCAGGGATTTCGAAATTTTCACCTGCCAACATTAACCCAGTGTAACGACAAGCTGGAGTAGGGGTTGGCAGAAGGCAGGAGCCGTTGGTTTAAGGGGTGGCACGTTGAGCATCTTGAAGCAGCTTGCAGTGTATTAAATTTCGCAAAAGAAAGAAAGAGCGAAACTTAAAGACAGCGCACGCTAAAGGCAGCTGCTTGTATCCTCTCCCCTTGTGGCAGGCAGACCCCCCTCGCGCTCTCTCTCTTTCTCTTGAACACCCCTTGCGCCACGCTGCGTGGCACAGCAAGTGCAGCACGGGCAACGAGGTTTTACGAGTGGCGAGTTTTTTGCATTTATTGAGTAATAAAATCGTAAATTTTCCGTGCCATGTTACAAGTGAATGCGCTGGCTTCGGTGCTCCCCCTCCTGCGCCACAGGCCAAACCCCCGCTCCGCTTCTCTACCTCTTTCTCTTGTTCTTTCGTTCTCCTCTTTTCTGCGATTCTCCTTCTCTTTCTGTCTGCGCTGCGGGGCATTGCAATTGTTGGGCCATTCAACAAGCGTTTCACCCGAAACTCTGCGCTGCGGATGACTGCGCTTGGCCATTGCCACAGGTGCCGCCAGCTGCCTGCCTGCCCCAGTCACCTGCCCGCCCCACTCACCTGCCCTGCCCCCTCTCTTTGCCACTTTCTAACGAGCCGTGGCTGCTTCTATTGCAGAGAGAGCGATTCCTTTGTGTGCCATTGTCGAAAATTGAATTTCAAATTATTTTCACAGCTCTCACTCGACTTGCGCCACGCCTACAACCGCCCACGCTTGTCCAGGCAGCAGCAGCACGCGGCACTTGACTGACACTGAGCCATGGGTCGACAGGCCAGCTATACACCTCTCTCTCTCTCTCCCACTCTCTGTCTTCCTTCTTGTAGAACTCTCTGTCTGTCTGTATAATCGCAGCTTTATTAATTTTTTATCGCCTACTTGTGCGGCTATTTTTTGCATTTTTATTGGAAATTAAAAATGCTAATGTCCCAAGCGTCGTCAGGGCTTTCACTTTTTTTTGGCGGGAATGTGCTGCAGAGCCTGGCCAGAAATCGCCATTGACTGGGCGCCACTGACTTCTGACTTCTCCAGCGCATTTTACGCTATTTTAATTTGTACTCAAAAATGTATAAAAGTTAGTTACACTTGACGCGCTCTCTCTGCCTTGGACACTCTCTGTCTCGCTCTCTCCCTCCCTCTGCCTCTCCATATCTGTTACTTTCTTCTTCCCTATCTGCCCGCCTGTCCTGTCTGGCTTAATAAAGTTGCTGCTTTGATCTTGGCCTCAGTCCACTGGGAATAGCCTCCTGTCCTTCTCTTCTACTCCCGCTGCTCCTCCCTTGCCTTCGCCTTAACTTCTTCCTCCTGCTCTCACTGCTCCCTATTCCCCTCCTCCTCTACCTACCATTGCCCATTGCCATCGCCATTGCTTTTTATGCACTGAGCTGTTAATGATGTGGCAAATTATTATAGCCAGTTCTCGATTGCCGAATGTCGACAGTTTCCAGTTTGCCGTCTCGTTGAGTGGGGAAGAGGCTGGTGCAGGGGGGTCACAGTGCGACACAGTGAAACGTGCGGTGTGTGTAGAGTGTGCGATTTTTGGTGGCTTATCGAAATGCATTCAAGCTGAATGGGCAGCGGTTTCATTTCGTGGGGGAACTTTTCCTGCGGAAAGGAAAGAGACTTCTGTGTGAAGTGTAAGGCAGAAAGAGGCTTCTTTCTCTTCTCACCTCTCACTCAATTGGCCTCTTGGCTGCCCGCAGTACTCTAAAGTTTTTTTTTGAGCCCCCGCCCTTCTTGGCAAGTGGCGCCGCCAACATAAATTTGCAGCCCACATGTCGCGGCCATAACATTTTGTTTTGGGAGCCCAAACAATTTGCCAAATTACCCATGCCAAACTTATTGCTTCTAATGTTGAATTTGCTGCTTTCATTTTAATGAAAAGAAAATTAGAAAGCGAAGCAACAAAAAGACGAATTGGGAATGCGCTGTAGAAGTGAAGAAAGTGTAGAGAGAGCAGAAAAGTTTGCTGAAGAGAAATGAGAGTGATTTGGGGAAGAAATATCAAAGTGAAGTCAGAAAATAAATTAAAGTTTGTAGTAAATGGAAGTATATGGGGAATGAGGTAGACGGTACGGAGAATATAATATAATAGATTTTAAATAAAATATATGTATGAAAAATTTATATTATAATTTAGTGAGGGACTTGTACTGCAATCATGTAGATCTATTGTTCCCGCAGTTGTTCTACATATCAATAATAATGATCAAATATGAATTGTTTCCATATACCTCAAACTTAACTAACATTTTTCTTTCTTTACCATTCCAAACCATTCACCCTTTCTCACATGCCCCATGGAACGGCTTAGTGTATTTTGGAGTTTCGTGCATTTTTGATTCGCGTGCCAAGTTGGCGGTGACGGGCTTATAATTTCTTGACAAAGGTGCATATAATTTGCACAGCTTTTAGCCAGGTCACGTGCCAGGGCCCCCACCCATCTTCCTTGCCTCGCCTGCCTTGGCCTGTCACAGCTAGCCAAGTCAGCATGGCAGGCAACAGCAGCAGAGGGGGGGAGGGAGGAGTGCAGTGCGACCGTTAGCAGGCGCAAAACAAAAGTCAAATGTCATGTTTATGTCATGTTACCTTATTCTTCGTGTTCTTCTTTATTCTGCTGCGCGCTTTATTTCATTTCACCTTTTGTTTGCCTTTTTCTTTTCTCTCTTTCTTTTTTTTTGTGCGTTTTGCGTTTTCGTTTCTGTTTTTATTTGTTTGGAAATATTTCACTTACGCTGACATTTCGCACCGTGCTCTGATAAACTCCAGCAACAGGACGAGCTGACGCAGTCTCCGCTCGAGGAGCCCCCCTTGCTCCCCCACTTCCTCCCTCGGGTTAGCTCCCACACGTCGTTTTATGACATTTACTTTTACGACAGGTATTTGTGTGTGCCTGTGAGCCTGTGTGTGTGTGCCCCTTTTCCTGTATGCAAGCGTGAAAAGCAGCTGAAATATTAATTTGCTATTTTATTGCGTATACGCAGCGTGTGCTGCGCTGCATGATTTATGGGCTCTGACTGACGCGCGCTCTGCTGATTGCGACAGAATAACAAGAAACGAATTTAAAGCCTGACGTTTAATGGATTTTAATCAATCTAACAAGGAATTAGAAATTCTAAGCTTTAAATCAAAATTCAAATGACAAAAAACCCGCTAGAAATAATGTGAAAGATTAAGCTAAACGGCTCCCACTCGCTGCGCACTTGCTCGAGCTGTGCAGATAAGCGCAGCAAAAGGAATTAATTCAGTTAAAAGTTTCACATTAAAAGCAAAGGCAACAGCAACAACTACAGTGGAAACAAACAACAATGGGAAAAACGAGCAGGAGGAGGAGGAGCAAAGTAACGAAAAAAGTTGAAAACGAAAACTTTTTAAATATGCTCGTCTGCTCGTTTGGCTTTGCCTTTAACTCCTTTTCCTTTTTGGGCTTTCTCTGGTTCCGCTTTACCTTCTGCTCTCTCCCTTTTCTCGTATTCCCTTTCTACTCTATTTTTTTGTTTTTCGGCAACTGCAGCAAAACAAATTGCAAATTAAGAACTAATTGGCTTACAGAACCTAAAGCAGCCATTAAAAGCCGAGGCTAAAGGTAAAAGGCAAAGGAAACCGATGCGAAGCGAAGTTAAAAGCCGCTTTCACTTTAAACTTTGCCGCAACTTGAGCGAAAGAAGAAGTCGAGGAAGCAAGGAAAAGAAAAGATCACAAGGTGCCGAAGAATAAAATTAAATAAAACATTTAGCCAAAGAAATCAAAGAGGTGTGAGCCAAGAGCGTGGCGTGCGCCGTGTTGCAAGTAGCAGTGGCAAGGCGGCCAAGGTGTGAGGCGTGCGAAAAGCGCAAACAACAGATACTTCTTCTGCTGCTTCTTATTCTCCTTTGCTGCGAGCTGTTGTTGTATATAATTAAAAAGGAAACAACAGCTGAATGGAGCAAGGATTGTCAGGAGAGATGCTTCGCTTCGCTTCGCGCTGTTAACTTGGCCAACAGTGCGAGTTGTGTTCGTTGTTGTTGCTGTGCGCATCCCTTTTTCGGTATCCCTTTTCAATTATTTAGATAATTATTTGCACATTTACGAGCAGTAAAAGGGTCTTATCGTTTGACCTGTTAAATCGTTGTCGTCGCAGCCGCATCGTATCGCTGTCGTTACGCATACGCCGCATGCGCCGCCGAGTGGCACTTTCTGCCGCCATCGCGTGCACTTGGGTTTTACTTAATTTAAGCAATTAATTTACACTTAAGCAGCGCCTGCCACGCCCCTCCACCTTTCGCAGCTGTCAGCACATTATGAACTCAAAATATATAAATAAAAATCCAACACGAATGGAAATGAATGCAAGAGCGCAATGTCAAGCGCTCTGTGCTGCTGTCACTGAGTGAAACCGGAGAGCAGAGCCGAAGCAATCAATGCAAACAGCCTCGTAATCGCATTGACCAGGCCAGCACAACAACAACAACAGCAACAGCACTTTGGGGAATACTACTCGAATTGCTGTTGACAGCAGCAACAACAACAGCAACGAGATATCCAGAGAGAGAGAGCACCAACAATGAAATAAATAAATACAATTAAACTTCTTATTGACTCTTGTGTTAACTGCCTGGCCTGACAATTCAAGATGAGCTTGCGGTGACAGAATGAAAACAAAAAACAAAGAGCAGAACACGCTAAAGAAAGAACTGAAAGGTTTCAGTTTGCTAAAGGGAAGAAGACCTGCATACCCTGGCAATGACTATGAGATGGATGATTGTTTTAAATTATGATATTATACTTGCTAACATATCACGCTTGCCAGGCGTAAGACTATCCTTAGGTCTTCTATCTACTCCTCTTTGACCTTTTCTTCAACTAGACATATTCACACAATGTATGTTTCTATTCTCAGTCTATTCTTGCGTAGTACGTCAATCGATCGTAGTGTGATAATCATCTTATAAATATCTATATATTATATTTCCTGTAACAATTCTTCTTGTGTTACAAACTAGCTAATAAAATCAACATACCCTTTAAAAACCGTGCCTGATATAAGGTACAACCCAAAGATGCCGACAAAGAATCATTATCAAGCTGTCAATTACCTTTATCACCTTGATATCGTGCTTGAGAAACTCAAGCAAATTGTTAATGTAAATACCAAGACAAATTATAGAGAAATTAAAAAGCAATTGTTGGTTAGTGTACAGAGTAAATACCCTAGAGAAAGAGATGTGAATAAAGCTAGAAATTCACTGCACTCCCTCCCTCTAAAAACCTTATGCATTTTGTATGCCCTCATGCAGGGAGTGAAGTTCATTGCACCCACAGCAAATTGCGAGCTGCTACTAAGTAGCTGGAGAATAACGCATCAAAGTTGCAACAGTTCATGTCCAGTTATTTTTGCTGAATCACTCTCTGGGACTCGGATTCGGACTCTGACTCGGACTCGGACTGTTGCAATTGCAGCTGATTCAGGGGCTGTGGAAGGGCCAAGGCAAAGTAATCACTGCGATGGCTTTTGTGTTATTTCATTTGCAGTGTGCAAAGTTTTGACTTTTTGGCTGTTGGGCAGTTTTTAAAAATTAACACACAATATACACAGGCACACACACGAATGAGATTGTGTTTGTGTATATAGAAATTTGCAGCGCCACACAACATGCTGGCAATCACAGCGAGCGCTGGCAGCACTTCCGCACAGGCTTCTCTTCTCACTATGTTAGCTCTCTCCACTGCCACTGCAGCTCTTTTATTATTATTATTTCGCTCCTTTTTTTATATGCACGGCATCCATTGTCAAGTGCTGAAAAGGGTATATACAGTGTGTGTATAGCACAAAAGAAGGCTTGGCTGTGCTTATAATGTATTAAGATGCAGCATATTGTGTGCTTGATCAGCAGCAGAGACTGAGAAGATTTATGCATGAATATCTTATGTGTGAGCAGGAGAGCAACAATACGTTTGGTTCTAGGATAACGTAGCTCTATGGTATACTGACTAGTGAATTTCTGGTAAGGTATAAGTGTATACAGTTTTACAGTAACTGATTAATCTAAGATGAGCTAGCAAGAAATAATATATTGTCTTGTTGGGAGAAGTAAATAGGTTGAAGGTAGCTGATGATTTGGGTGTTATGCTCGGGTGTTTCATACTTTTGTTGAGTAGATCTCATTGCTAAGCCTTGGTTAGTACTTTGGAAGGAAAACCGAAGTCGCAGTAAGTTAACTTTATGCTACTATATATACATATATATTCTTTTAAGCGTTAGTATACAGAAGTCGAGGGTAGCTGTCTTAACTGTGGATAAAAAAGCTACAATAGTTTGTATATATATGCATTTATATTCATGTTCAACCTGAAAAGTAAGAACGATTAAGGCATTCGTTTGTGGAAAATTTCTAGGTTAAGGTGCTCTTAATGCTGAGTTTCCATTTGGATGTTATTAGGGTATACACAAGTCGAGTGCATTAGAAAATTGCTTTATTTACTTCCTTTTTTTGGTTGCTGGCTGGGCAAACATTTGAAAAGTTTTCGCATTTACATCGCAGTGGCGCTGTTAGAGCGTTTTATTAAATTATTACACACACTCGCCCGCTGCAACTGTAGCATGGCCCCGAGGCAAGCCAAGAGGTTGAAGAGAGGGAGAGGGGGGATGTATGGTCAACAAGAAGGCCGCCTTTTGGCCTTTATGTTCTTGTTGGGACTCTGTTGGGCCGCATAAATTTCATAGCTGCGCCTCGGCTCGGACTGCAAATGAGCCACAAGAGGGGACACTTTTTGAGCAACGTTTGCAGCGTTTTAAGCGACGCGTAACTATGAAATTTGCGACCCTTTCGCGGCACGCATAACAATGCGAGGCACGGGCAGAGAGAGAGAGAGGCAGGCAGGGGCAGCGCAGCACATCAGTCAAGCCGACTTACTTAATTAATTATGTCGTCTTTCAGTTTTAAAGGCGTTTAAGCAGGCTGGCTGGCCAGGCGAGGGCTGGAGGAGGAGGTGTGGCATGCTTGAAAAATGCCGCTGCCGCATGCCGACAATGAAAAAGGGCGAACCGCAGCAGCAGCAACAGCAGCGACAGAAGCAACAACAATGCAACGGACTGACTAACTGCCGCCGAGTGACCCAAATTATTCACGATGAGACTGCGGGCTGCGCGTTGCTGCTGCCGTTGATGAGTTGAGTTCAGCTGCAGGGGGAGTGAGGGAGAGAGAGGGAGTAGGAGGAAGGGAAGCCGGGGTAGTGAGAACTGACAGCATTGTATGAATAATTTTTTGCGCGTTTTTCTGACAGCAGCACAAAATGAAGGAAGCGCAGGCAGCGCAGTCGGCGCCATGGCTGGCAGCGAACTATTAAGCAGACGCAAGAAACCTTTTTACCGTTATGACCTGTGCGAAAAAGTTTCGTTAACTTCCTTGAAAGTTCATCAATAGCAGTAGCGTGAACTCATCATGAGTTGCTGCTGTGCGAAATCCTTTTTTCGCAGCATTAATAAAACTCAAATAAAACGTCGCACAAAGCGGCGTATGCTTGATATTGCTGTGCCGCAATGTGGCACGGTGTGTGTGCCAGTGTGTGTACCTGTGTGTGTATTTGTGCCTCTGTGTTTGCGTGTATTTGTGCCCCTGTGTTGTATGCAACTTCAAACGGCACGCAAAGCATTTTTGATTAGGCACCTCGGCGCGTTCTCGTCGTGTTTGACTTTGGCGTATACGCAATGTGAACTTTGCCCTCTGCCAAAGCTAAAGCTAAAGCGCTGCCATCAATCCTTTGCCTTGCTAGTTAGCTCGCACTCTTTTCCTCTCTCTCTCTCACACTGTAGGCGCAGCAACTGCTTTGACATGTTAAAAGCATTTTTATGTTGTGTGAGTGACTTTTGCGGCTTGCGTGTGGGTGTGTGTGCGTGGGGGTATGTATGTGTGAGTGTGCGTAACTGTGAATCTGAATGTGAATGGTTTGCGCCATGTTCACTCGACGTTTTTCAACTGCAGTTTGCAGTAATAAAGTCTTTTTTTCACGCTGCTTTGTGTTGCCTTTTTTTCTTCATTTCTTTCTCCCTTTCTAAACGTTTTTCTTTCTGAATTTTTTTTTTGTGTTTATTTTGTTTTAATTATATTGCAGTTATTTAAACCATTTAATGTTTATTTAATTTCATGTTAATTATGAAAGTAAAGGACCCGCAACTTAATATTAACTGGCAAAGAATGTTGAAGAGTTGCAAAAAAAACTGGATAAAAAACAATACAAATTATTGAAATTTTTTGCAAGTTCCAAAGTTTTTTTTTCACGATTTATTCGATTAATATTTCATGTGATCACAATTAATTGTAATAAGCAGAAAATAATTGAGCTGCACTTGACGCTGTGGTTGGTGGGAGGGAGGAAAAAGGGGGTGTAGTATCAACATTTGCAACCACAGAGTGGTGCGAATATTGTGGGGCTTTAAGGCAACCACAACAGGCTGAAGTGAGCAGCAGTTAGAAAGGGGTTAGGTAGAGAGAGGAAGGGATATGTGTGGGGGCTTCTCCCCGCCTATTTGTAATGAATACCCGGCATATTCACGTTGCTCATTTAGCAACGCATTCACGTTTAGTTTGAATGATAATTTAATTATTGGTATTATGAACTTGTCTGGCACTGTGCGCTATGGCGCATTCCTCGTTTTCCACACACGCATTGTGCAAATATTGAATTACATGCAGTCAAATAGGAATTTATTTTGCAAATTAATTGAAGATATACACAAACATACACATTCACTCACACATGCTTTAAGCGACCATCAATCAAATGAAAAAACACGCAGTAATTGAATTTAAGTTGCTGAGAGAGTGAGTGACTGACTGCACAACTAGGGCTAATGAACTGGACTACGCACTTGACTAGCTGGCGGGTTCTAGCTGAAAAGGCTCACTGTCTATCATACACTATTTTGTGGCTGCTTGATCCTGCTATCTGCATATCTGTCGCCACTACTATCTGCCTATCCTTATGCCTGTATCGGTAGCCTTCTCCACTACAATTGTTGCCGTCTTCTTATCACTCCTGATCGTGCTTCTGCATCATCTACTGCTTCTGCTGCTATTTCTTCTCCAATAGGTCTTCCTCTGCTTCTTGGATTACTCAAACAGCTCTTCTTCTTCTTCCTAAAATCACCACTTTCTACTCCTGCCTCTGCTTCTGTTATATCAGCAGCTTTTATTTCTGCCCTTACTGCTCTTCTATTTCAATCCAATTGCCGTCAATTGCACACTTATTAATTGCTGTAAGGGATACTTCTCATAAAAAAAAACAGATAAAACTAGGGAAGGGAGAGAGAGACAGGGAAAAGGGTAAATTGCAATCCGAATCTATCTTCGTCAAATTTTCTGCAGGCAGTTTTATTTCTTTTAGCTTCTTCCTTCATCAGCATAAGGCAAACATCTTTGCCGGGCAGGCAATCAATGCTGGCGTACAGATTCCATTTCATTTAGGGCTCTATATCTAACCCACTCTCTCTCTCTCTTCCTACTTCTCTCTCTCTCTCTCTCTCTCTGTCTCTCTTTGTATGTGTGCACTTGCCTTTGCTTTCTTGCACAGCGTATGCCATTTATTAAACAACTGCTATCAATTTACAGTTTTCCCCACCGCTTTTCCAGCGCACGCCGTGCAAAATACTTTTCGCAACTTTAACTAAACTAAAAGGAGTTTGAAGACAGACAGAGAGAGAGATGGGGTGGAGAGAGAGAGGGTAGTGGAGCGAACTGAGGTCGTGTGGTCAGGAGTTCGGGGATCAAACTGGAGGTCAGTTGGCGTCTTGCTTGCAACGTTGACTTTCGCTTGCATGCACTTTTCCACTTTCCTCGCGGACTTTGCCGAGTTGTGCAGCGTTGCCGCGTTGTTTGACGGTCAAAAGTCAACTCGAAGTCGAGTTCACTTCAAGTTGAATTTGTTTGCTGGGGCCAAGTGGAGCGCAAAAGCAGGCAAAGAGGAGAGGGGAGAGCAGGGTCAGGCGAGGGGAGCGGAGTCAGGCTGCCAGGCTGGGTGATTCATTGCTTTGATGCTTTGACTTCTATGCGCTTAGTTGTTGCTGTAGCCCATGTACTCCCTCTGTGTGTGTGTGTGTGTGTGTCCCACTTGCGTGCCAGTTTTTGCTTTCACTTGCCGCTTTCCTTTTGTGTGTATGTGTTTGTATCCCTCTCATTAAACGGACACGTCACACTCAATTCGAGGATTTTAAAGTTGCAACGAGCGCAGCCAACGGCCAAATTATGACTCAATTTCTTGGTATTTTTATGCTTGTTTCATGCTCCAAATGCGGCGCCATTGTCAAAAGGCAGCTAACGACAAAAGCGACTCTCCCCCTCTCTCTCCATCTCTCTCCCTTTCTCTCACTCGGCTTGTCACGCACAACAAAAATCCGCAAAATATGTTTTAATATAAGTTTTTCGGGTAACTTCAACAACAACAAGGACAACCGTCGCTGTCAGCGCTGTAAGAAGCATAGGGGAGGAGGATGGGGGGAGCTCCCCTCCGAAAAAGTTTTTAGCAACTCTAATAATATTAAGCGTATAGCATAAATATTTAAATTTCATTGTCACTCGCACTACGGCGTTGCCGCATTTTTATGCAAATAATGCTGCAATTTATTTGGTTTTGTCACGAATGAAGTCCCAAAGATACGAGCCAAATGTAGAGAAGGAGAGAGAGAAAGCATAGAAAATAGAGTAGAGGGGGTAAAACAAAAGAGGAGTAGGACTTGCTCCATGGGGGAGCGTGAGCAGCGAGCAATTTCAAGCAAGCGGAAATATTAGTAAACGTAATAATATCTATACACTGTGACGGTGCATAAGGTATAGCGACAGCTGTGGATAGTTTAGAATATTTTCATAAATATATCTCCAAATTAAAGCTAGATTTTACTTTGATTTGATGAGACTTTAAGCTAAAATATAACGAAGTATACCCGATAACCTTAGATTAGTATGACAGTGACTACCAAGAGTATTTTCTAATTAAAAATGGTATTTTATATGCTGTTCCATTATATTTCTAGTATATACCAGATGGGCCCCAAAGAACTTCTCGGTTGGTACAGAAAGTCTTCTAAAATTGAAGTTCCTATTCAAGCAGAGCTTTCATTAGATTTTCATCTGTACGAAAACTTCCCCACTCACGCTTCTTACGCCTGAACAGTTCTCTAATTTAAATTAACACACAGCTGCTGTGCGATTAATATCGTAAACTAGCAAGGCAAGTATCGGCTTAGCCTGTAGACTTAAGCTCTGTCAAAATAATAACTTAATTTAAGAGAAGAGCACATGGTCTTCGGTGTCTCCTGTGCTTGCCATGGCTGCACCCTTCTTTTTATACTTTTGGGGGCATTCGAAGGGAAAACAAAAGGGTCGCGCAAAGCAGTGGGGGGTCTCACTCCCCCGCACACTGAAAGTGAGTGAGTGAGCGAGCGACCACAAAGTTGATGGGGCCAACCAAATGAAAACATCAAATGGCTTGTTTGGCTTTAGCTTTCCTCGCTTTCCCTGCTTTACCTACTTTTCCCCACCAGGTGGATTCGCTGTCGTCGTCTGGCTGATAACTTGGCAACTTGTGTTTGTCTGCGGGTTCTATTCGCCTTTTTTTCGCTCAGCTTTTGTTTTTGTTGTTCTCGCTCTTGTTCTTGTTGTTGTTGTTGTTGTTGTTGTTGCTGTTGTTATTGCCTTCTTTTTTTGGCGCTGTTCAAATTATGCCGAGGACGACGACCGCCAAATGGCAGCCAAGGCAAACGTGAAACACACGGACATAAAGAGAGAGAGTGAGAGAGAGGGAAACTCAATGGAAATGGACATGGGAGACAGGGACAAGCAAACAGGGCGACATGGACACGGCACATGGACACGGACAATTGGGAAACGTGAGCGGCGCGACATGCCAAAATCGAAAGTAGGCAACATCAACATCAATTGTGGGCGTGGCTGAAGGGGGCGAGGGCAGTGCAATGCACAACTGAAGCAGCAGCAGTAGAGGCGCCACCAACAACAAATGGTGGCAAAAAGAAATGAACTGAAATAAATTGTACGTTTCCTGAGCAATTTCCATGCCCCTCCCCCGCCCTACACTGTGCCTGTCCTGGCTGATTGTCCTTGTTGTCGCTGTTACAGCTGCTGTTGGCAGGGCATTAAATAAAACGTCAGGCTGGCAATGGGCAGTGCAGGGCAAAAGGAGCTGCAGAGACGGGGGCGAGAGGGGGCGAACAACAATGCTAAAAGTGCTAGCAATCAAATAAATTCAAACGTGACCAAAAATATCCACATATTATCCACTTTTGTTGGTCGCTCACTCGCCACCGCCAACAGCCCAGCGACGCCATCGCCGCCAAAGTGGTTAGGCCCGCCACAGAGCCACAGCTCTGCCTTGCCATGCTCCCTTTCCTACCTCCGCCCATCTCCTCTTCCTTCGTCGACCATTGCGCTGTGCAATTACGAGTATTTTGGGCAGATTTGCGTCGCGTCATAAATTTTGTGGACTCTGCGAATAGTACGAAGTGTAGCAAAGGCAGCCTGCACTGGCTCAGACATCATAATCATCATCATCGTTCTCATGCTCATCATCGCTGTCAAATGGGGTCTAGAAGCAGTGAGACTAGGTAGACAATTCATTGAGCATATAATCGTAATAGAAATATGGCAATATGTTGAGTGTCTGTCGGAGAGAATTATGACCAGAGATATGAGAGAGATACTATGCAAATTCTTTGGAGAAATGAGCAATGAACTCGCGAAGTTTTACTGTGCAACTTATTTTGATATGGTGGAAATAGAAATTTTAGTTCTATTTTAAGTTTAGGTTAAGTGAATTCAGAGGGTTAACTATATTTATATATTATAGTTGTGAAGAGATTACTGTGCTTCGTTTGTAAAATATAGTAGAAGTAGATGAGAATGGTAACCAGCTGACTGTAAAACTGTTTAATTTACTACAAACAATTTGACTTATTATTTAGACAATGGATTCCCTAATATTTATATTGATAAATAAAATTATATTTCTATCCTCATCTCTCTTTCTTTGTCCTCTGTTAATCCTATTGCATTTCATGGTAGATTTATGCGCATTGTCTGCCATTCTCTAAATTATGCCGAATATGTTTTATTATAATACTATTATAACTTTTCTATTTAACAATACTATTTATAGTCTATTCTTTTTCATTCTATCCTCTTCTCTTCTCTTCAAAGTGCATTTGCTGCTCTGTTTCAGAGTATTCTCGCTTCGATTTATGCGCAATTTGTTGGCATTGTTTCCAGTTCCCTCCCCTCTCCAAAAATATTCAGCCTTTTTTGGCACTCGCGAACAATTGCATTAAATTAAGCACACAAAAACGAGCTGGCAGGCGACATTTAATATATATATATACATAGTGTATGTGTGTGTATTGCGTATGCATAAGCAAATTGCTGTATTAACTGCTGCACCCGAAAATATGCAACAGATTTTTGCGGCCACTACGTGACACATCAGCGCCAAGTATTTTGCATTTTAATTTGATAGAATAATATTTACCCTGCTAATGGCTTCATTTTGAGCCAAAAAACAAAGTACACTAGACAATGCACACGGTTTTTGGTTTTAGAAGAGAGAGAGAGGGAGAGAGAGAGACAGAGAGAGACCTTTCAATAGCCCTGGCCATGTGGCTTTATCCTTAACAGCAACAGACAGACAACAACAACAACAGTAGCAACAAGAGGAGATAGTCTGTATGGCAGACTAGTTGGTACTAGCCGTGTCCAGCCTGTGTGTGTGTCCATTTTCGTTGGCGCGTGATAAAGGGATTAAGCGCTAAAAGCATGAATTTAATCTCTACAAATGTCATTTCACTTTACATTAGCAAGGAATCTCAGCAACAGTTGCACGAAGAGAGAAAGAGAGAAGGAGAGAAAGAGAAGAGCGAGAGAAGCAGACCAATACCAGCAACTGGCATTCATTAGTGTCTGAAATACTGTAAATGAGCCTGGGCAGGTGGCGCACCCCAAGTCAAGGCAAAGCTAAACTAGACAAAGGCAGCCGGCTGCCCTTGCCCTGCCTGCCCTGGCACCCGCACCATGGGGCAAATTACATTTTGTGGCGCTGATAAAAATCATTTAATGACAAGACGCGCGCCACACAATTAAGCCATTTAATTTAAATGAGATTAATCATAATTACTAAGCAGCAATCGGTGGGCGAGTGAAGAGAGAAAGCGAAGCTTTTTCTGTTTTTATGTTTGTACATTTATTGTAACAGTTTTAGCTAGGTAAGGTTGTTAGAGGGAAGGTAGTAGGGTAGACAGAGAGAATGATGGAGAGGGAGAGACAGAGGGAACTACTACTACTGTCACTGATTGACTCATGCTGCGTGCGTGAAATGGAGTCACTTTTTCTCTTTTCCTACCCACTCACACCTTTGTTTCTATTCACAACTCGCTCTCTGCACTCCTCGTTTTTCCCTCTCTCTCTGTCTCTACATATTCTTGCTTTCACTACCACTCCCCTCTGCAATTGCAGCTGTCACGCTGACCCAAAGTTAATTTAAGCACAAGCCACAGCAAATTAACCTAATGTTGCCACTGGCGTTGCCTCGCTGAATTAAAATGAACGCGTCGCACGATGTGAAGTGAAGGCTGAAGTTGAAGTCAAGTGTGTTAGAAGAGAAGTGCGACAAATACTCTCTCTAACTTAGGGTATATGTGTGGGTAGAGGGAGTTGAATGTATAATAGAAAATAGAATATATTTTTTATATAGAAGTGAAAATCCAGTCAAAGTTTATATGAAGTAAAGCCTACAGTCAAGTAGAGGAAGAAAAAGGAGACTTCTATCTAAGGTCAGTTGTAGGCCTTTAGATATCTCAGAATAGTACGAAATTAAGAATAGCTTAAATAAATCTAGACTGAAGTTCGACTTACGAGTGGTATTAAAAACATACCCCGAACTAAGGAGTTAATTTCCATATCAAACTGGAAATATTTTGCCAAGTATACGCATGAAAAGTTCCATCTTATGCCCTTATTAAACATGCCGTTGGATAAGTCAAATTGGAAATTAGGCCAAACAAATCAAGCCAGCTTTGCGCTAAGTTTTAGCTAAATGAATAAACTCAGTAACTTCTTCCCAAGCGAGTTCTAAGGCTACGCAAAATATTCTGATTAAAAACATTCTGCAAGACTGCTTAGAATCGAAAGCTTTCAATCTGAAAAATAGTTAAAAAAAAATCAAACTAAGTCTGCATAAAATTTAACTAAAAAAAAGCCTTAGATCTTTATGAAAGTGTATAGCGATTCGTCTTGAGTAGAAGCAGCTTGCCTGCCACTCTTCTCCTGTTGCCTCCACTCCTGCTGCTGCCGTTCCCGCTGGCTTTGCTGCAATGCAATTTATGAAAAAACAATTTAAATATCAAAAGGCTTTCGTTTTAATTACGCGCAACACACAAACAAAAGCAACACCAAACAGCAGAAGCAGCAGCAAAAAGGCAGCAGTCAAAAGCTGCGGCTTCGCCAGCCAAGTCAGAGACGTAGTCGGAGATGGAGTCGAGAGTCAGAGTCAGAGTTGGCGTCTGCAGTCAGAGCTCAGAGAGTCGAGTCAGAGAGGCGTTGTAGACACTACTTTAATGCCATAGCAGCCATTTCCATGCCCGCTGCGTTTAAATAATTAATTAAGATTGATGCAGACTCATTTGTCTTGCTGCGCCAAGGACGTGCGGCGCGAGGGAGGGAGGGAGCGGTATGGCGGGGGAGGTGGGTAGCTGGGTTTTGGGTTGCCTGTGTGAGTTGCCTGGGACAGGATGTGAACGCGCTGGCAGGCAAGGCAGGCAGGCAGGCAAGCGCGCACTTTGCATTTTGCTTTTCAATTTATTTTGTTGCTGCGCAGCCTTTTGTTGTTCCATTTGCCATTTGCCGTCGCTGCTGCCGCTGTTGCTGTTATTGTTGTTGTTGTTGTTGCTGTTGCTGCTCTCGTTTGGCTGTTGTGTTTTATATCGAAAGATTTTGCATTAGTTTGCATTAAAATTTCACTTTGTTGTTTGGCGCTTTAAACATCAGCAGCGAAATTCTCGTTCCGGTGCGCCGAAAACACGCCGGGCAACTAATGCGATGGCGCTGAGGAGGGAGTGGAGTGAGGGGGAGGTGTGGAGAGAGAAAAGTGAAGGGGGTGTTTAAATTTTCGCCTACTCAGCAGCAACAAGCGAACACAGCGCGAGCAGAGTCAATGGATGCTTCCTCTCTCGGCTGCCGCCCCTCGGCGGCCCTCTCGCCTTATTCCCCTAACACTCCCCGTCTGTCCCTTGTCAACCCCTTGGCCTGCTCTTACGCCCTCTCGCGCGTCAATTCCCTTCGTGTACACCCCCTTTCTATCTCTTCTCCTAAGCCCTTTGGCTCCTCTACTTCGATGCACTTCTCCTCGTCCATTTCCTCGACTTGTCTCTTCGCATTTCCTCTCTGTCTGCTCCTGCAGCTACCCCCTTCCCCTCCTTTTTAGCTACCCCTTCTCTCTGCCTTGCCTCTCCTCTCTCGCGCCTCCTCTTTTGTCTCCTCCCTCTGCCGTTGCACACTTAGCGCCAATGAAGCTTGGCTATAATTTTCATACATTTTGCAGCGCACAGACAAAGTTGCATTTGCTGTAATTACATTGTAATGCCACACGCACACAAGCACATCCTGTCGCGCACACACACAGCATGTGATTGGAGCTTTACGCTCACTAGGCACGCATGAGAGGCGACTCATTCGCCAATTCGAGCGGATTACAATGCAAAATGAGTTTATAAACAATGCGCGGCGGCGGCGCCAATTGGCAAAGAGATAAAAAATAATTGCAATTGACTGGGCGCAAATGCGAATGCCGAAATACAAAAAAAATCCGACCTTAACTTAACTAAAGCCGGTGCAAAGCTACACTAAAACGAGGAATTAATGTGCAGAGAATCACTTGAACAGCTTAGTGATATTAGGTATGGATTACAGAGCTGCATGAATGCATTCATTTTGTATTTGATATTAGTGTAGCGGTGTGTACAGCCTTCAAAAGTACAGACCTCATTTTGAAATGTATAATATTGATATTGAATCTGCATTCATGCAGGTCTCTACTGCCCGTGTTTATATCTCTTTATCTATTTCCCTTCATCTATTATTCTTGCAAAGTTCATAAACCTTTTTGGCTTGTTGTGGCCTGCGTGACAAAACGCCTGTTGTAGCTGAGTGACCCCACGTAGCCATGTGCAGTGCATAAATATGGCGCCATTGTGAGCTGTTAATTGGGCGCAATATGTTGTTGTTTTTTTTGTAGTTATTGGATAATTTTTTCTGTTGTTCTGCTGCTGTGCTAACTTCTTGATTTCCCATCGATGCATTTATTTATTTAAATAATCCCATTTGTCGGCCACACACACACACGCCCAGACACGCAAATGCATATCAAAATTTAAATAATAATTAGTGGCGCGCGAAAATCGCTTTAAATGCAACACAACGGCGCACAAATTGGCAAATAGCGTAAAAATAATGGTAAATGAAAACATAAAATTAAAAAACAAAAGCTCAACCTGACTCTCTCTCCGGTTCCCTGTCTCCATCGTTGTTATTGTTGTTGTCTTTGCCACTAATGAAAACGAAATTAATTAATTTAAAACAACAATTTGCTGGCTGGCGTCCCGTCGCACGTTACGTGAGCTTGGACAGCGCAACGCTTAGGGCAAGCAGGCAGTCAGGGCGTATGCGCAATATTCAATATATGTGTATATTTGTGTGTGTGTGTAGTCATACTTCTGCTCGTTGTGTTCGAGTATTGGTAACGCCCACGCTTTGACTTTGACTGTCATGTCATGCATATGTAATTATGCCATGAGAGTGCGGTAGAGAGAGGAAAGGAGTAGAGAGGAGGTAGGGAAGAACGGAACGATTCGCAAAGCAAATGTCGGCCAAATGTTTGCGACGTGTAAACAACGCTTTGAGTGCGCGCAGCTCTCAGATTCCACCTGCCGGGCTGGCTGGCTGGCTGGCTGCCTCGACTCTGCCTGCCTCGGTTGCAGATATTAAAAACCTGTGAACCCGTTTACCCAACCGACTTGGGCAAACAGCTATGCGATGGCAAAAATTGTTGCATATTTTTTGGGGCAACCAGTTGAAGGAGGTGGGGCAGAATGGGGCTGGGCAACAAAAGCTGCGATGCCATGGCAGCGAAAAGACCAAAAAGGCCACGTACTTAGCCTGATTTACACGTTGCCATGGCGAAGTCAGCACAGTTGCCAGTTGCGACAAGCGACACCCGCAACAGTAACCTACCGCCTCCCTCCCCCTCGTGCAACCTCTCGAGTATCACAAATTTGCATCACAAATGTGTCTTTTTCAGGTTGCTTGACTTTGCATAACCCCTTTCAGCATGCAAACCCTCTCAAAGTAATGGCTCCAGCTAGCACCAGAGTCAGTCCCCAGACCCAGTCTGCAGACCAGGAACTGTATCCAGTCCTGCTGCTGCTGCTGATGTTGCTGCTGCTGCGTCTGGCCGGGATGGCTTTATTTCATATTTTCTCTGGCAACATTTGCGTACGATTTGCATTACAAAGCAAACGATGCGAGTTGTGCTTTTTATTGGCATACAAAATCTAATGCCACGCCCACTCTGCGCCCTTGTCTCGTCGTTCTTAAGCTGGCTAATTAACAAAAAAAGAAGAGAAGAAGAAACAAGCACCAAAGCTAAAGTCAAGTGTGCTCGACTAGGAAATACCCGCTACCCAACTCCCTAAAATGATTTCTTAGATATTTAACTTCCTTTAGTGTATTTTGTGTTGCATTCTTTAGAGAATGGATGGAAATCTATGGCTCAATTATTTGTTAAATAACTTCCATATTAATTATGCGATATAAACTAAATTTTCTGAAACCATTTAAGCATAAAGAGACAGTCTTAAAGACTTGCCTGTTTAAGAATATACATATAAAGTTTGTTGGGTCTGGCATACCTTCTTTTGCCTGTTACACAAAGTCAAAATACCCTTCCACCCTATAGGTAGCGGGTATAAAAACTCGCTGTCTTTGTGTGAAAGAGTCTTCTTTCCTTGTTAATGGGGCAACAATTTCTTATGCATATTTCGTTACAGCACGAATGATGTTAGCAGCAAGCTTCCCCAAATTGTCTTAAGCTCTTAAGAGAGCCTCGAAAATCAGAAAAACAAATGTTGAAATACTCCAATTTTCAATTCCAATTTATTTGCCGTGGCAAGTTTATTTGTTTCTGCAATATATAAAATGAATAAATATGAAGAAATGTTTATGAAAAATCCTTTTTGATGGACGATTTCATGGTCGGGTGGCATTTTTAGTGCTCTATTTGCTTTTGTTTTACCAGTTTATCGAGAAATCTATGACTATTTGCAATTTGTAAAATCAATTGCAATAGGTAAAGGTGACGAGGGAAGGGAAGCAGAGATGTCAGTGCTCTCTCAAAGCAACACAGCAGCAAATACTTCTGTGCGAAATATGCCTAAACAAAAAGGCTTCATTTGAGTGTGATTTATTAGAATGCATATTTGAAAATACTTTCGGCAAATTGTAGCAAGAAAAACAACAACAACAATATATTGTGGCAGACTTTAGTTTATTGAGAAAAGTCAGTGGCAATAAAAATCCTCAAAAATGCCAACGAAATATATATTTCTTAGGCTCAAAGTGAAAATAAATAAGTTATTTACCTGATGTTGAAATATCTGAAACGAGAGAGAGAGAGAGGGAGAGAAAAAGTAAAAGAAGTATTATTTATTTGATTGCAAATTAAAACAACAAGACAGAATACAAATTGTGTGTAGAGAATAAATAATAATAAATTGGAAAAGCCGATTCCATGTTTCAACTAATGAGCTATCAAATGATCAAATGAAACTGACAAAATGAATTGACTGAATGAGTGACTGCCCGAAAGTAGGCAACGCAATTAACAATTTGCTGCAGCTTCATTAACTCAAAGCGCGTTGATGTCGTTCAATGATGGCGCTGTGCCGCTCGGCACCCTCCTCCTCCCCTCTCCCTTGTCCCTTTCTCTTCCCTCTCCCTCTATTTGCCTACACATCAAGCTCGTCCCTGTCAGTTTGTCTGTGTGCACTTGAGCTTAATTGTTAGTCAAATTATGCAAAGTATTTCACATACACATGTAGCTAGTCACCTGCCCTTGCCCGCCTGCCTCCCTCTTCGCTTTGTGCGTGCAGCACATTTGTATTTGTGTACCCACACACACACACACACACACACACACACA
The DNA here is from genome assembly GCA_018904595.1 of Zaprionus indianus. Lineage (NCBI taxonomy): Eukaryota > Metazoa > Arthropoda > Insecta > Diptera > Drosophilidae > Zaprionus > Zaprionus indianus. The sequence goes on from JAEIHA010000140.1 coordinate 4,414,917, forward strand.
CACGATGAAGTTCAATTCGAAACCGTCGCTTCATTTGTTTAGACGCTGTCCAATGGTCCATGAAAATTTTCCAAAATGGCGTCGCCCGCGCGTCGCGCTCTCTGAACTCCGCACTAAAAGTTTACCCCAATCAGTAGGAGTGAGGGGTGGGGGAAGAGTAGGGAATAGTAAACAGTATATCCGCACCCCAGGCACGCCCCTAAAAACACAAACACACACATGAACTTTGGAGTGGATCAATAGAGGAGCTTATCGTGTGCATTACACAAATACTTCTGTATTTGTAAGTACATGGGATATTTACGGCATTTAAATGTCGTCTAGCGCATATCCCATATACCAGAAAGTTCTGTTTTTCCCCCTCTCATTCCCTCATCATCTCTTTTTCCCTTACTGGTCTCGTATGACAGTTTCGAGTGTGTGCGTGCGATTGTGTGTTTGTTTGACATTTAATTCCAATTGCTTTTACCTACAAATTGACATTTTGTGCTACACACACAAAATACCAGCTAATACACTCTCATACACACACATATAAACTCATGACAGCGATTCCACAAAGTACATTCTGGCCCATTTCACCGAGTTCGCATTTTGAGTGAAAAGTTTTGGTGAATGATGAGTTGAATTACTAGTTGAAAGTGAGCTTATAACAAGCTGAGAGTGCGTAATGTAGAGTAGAGAGTGAGTAAGATTGGCAATTAAATACCCTAGGTACAGTTTGAGAATACCTATTCATGCATCAATCAACACTGTATGACTAACTGTGCTACCTATAGGGAAAAGGATTGTAATTAAAGCACTTGTAAATAGGAAATATATGCGTTGTCTCTCCGAATTTCGGTTAGAAACTCTTCAAGAATTTAGTATGCCCTTGCAGAGGGTACATCATTATTGACCAAGAGTTTCCAATACACTATAGGAGACATGTCCAACCGATCGACAGTAAATATTTTTTTCTTTCAGACAATTTAACCGATAAATTGTTTAAGAAAGTACATTTTAAATAATTTAGAATACTTATTTTTGTAAAAATGTGTATTTATTTGACTTTACACCAGTGATCTACTGCTTTTGCTGGCAGCTTAATCAGATTAAACATAAAACTACCATTTCTCATCAGATAATTTAAGACAAAAAAAGCAATGTTGGAAATCGACAAAAAATCTCATATCTTTCAGTAAAATCTGAGAAAACGAAACCCTTTAAGTTATTGTCATTCAACAAAAATCCTTTCAAGCCAACGTTTTATTATAGCCAATAATCAAAACTACCCCTTTCACTAGTATAAAAGTGTGCCTTAGCATTGAGAAAAACAAATGTGATTTTGGGCTGAAATCGATTTCTGGAATCAATCTGATTGGCATCATGTCATTTGCCATTTCAAATGGTTTTCTCTTTGTCTATGGATATGAAAAATAAAACACAATTTATATATGATATCCTTCTTATATTGTTGTTGTTGTTATTGTTGTTGAAGCATTTTTTCTGGGCCTTGCTTTGTAGAGTTTTACAATTTATGTATTGCCATTTTTAATAGCTATAAAGCATTTTCATGTTGCTGAAAGCATGTCCGACCCACACTGGAATCAGTAACTGCTTCCCTCTTTCTCTTCCTCCCTCTCTCACATGACTACGTATGTTTATGTTCTATAGACAGTTTTATGCATTTTGAACATGCAAACTTATAGAGCAGGCACAGAGGTGGGGGGTAGGGATAGGGGACAACGACTGGGATTGGCCTAGTAATTAAATGTGTCTCTGGGGTGTCATTAGGTAGGTAGGGAGCTTTGAGGGGGTTCAGGGAGGCTTCGGGTCGTGCTGGCGTGTCCCAAAACTAAGCTAAGCTATTCATTAGCGTTACCGTTAATGTTATTAGCATAATTTCGGATGCCATAAACACATGAATTAAACCCGAAGTAGCAAGTAAAGTATTGATTGACTACACAGTGCACAGTGTGACTCAATTTAACACGCTTTACAACATGCACAAACATGTCATTTGCCTTGGTTCCAGGCTCTAGTTATCTGTATAAATGCCTGACAATAAGGATAAATGTTTACAAGCAATAAAACTAGCAAAACAAATAACACACACACACACAGAGAGGCAAAGGGGAGAGAGTGAGAGGCAGACACACACTTGTAATGATGTATAGACCGCAAATGCTGCACACATTTACAAGCTGCACACGCCGACACAATACACAATACGCTTTAATTGTTATTTTAATGATAAAAATGGAGACAAATTACATTTTGGTAGCACGCGCAAAGCAGAGAGAAAGGAAAGAGAGAGAGAGAAAGAGGGAAGAGTGAAGAGGCAACAAGGCAGAGCCATAAAAACTAATAACAAACAATAGCAACAGTTCATTGTTATTGTCTGTCTCGATTTCGGGCCTAAATTGTGGGCAGGCACATATACACAACACTCTCACACACTCACACACATGCATAGCCTACAAATCGAGTCATTCGGCAAATTTATTGGCCTGCATTAGGGCGCAAACGGAAATCAATAGTAGAGCCTAAAGTGCGGCAGGGCAGGATTAATGAACGTGGAGCAGGCCACACACTTCGGGTAAGCTAAGTGGGTGCGCATCTTAAAGAGTGTAGCAACCACACTTAAAGCGCAGTCTGCATAAGCAAGTAAGTATACGCAGTGTGTGCCAGCCATCGCGTGCCTGGGGGCCATTTTATGTTGAAAAATCAAAAATACTTGGAATAATTTAACTTTTTAATTGACGTTGTGGAGCTGTAGCTGCAAAGTTGACGCTACTAAATATTTATGTACGGTAACAAGTTGCCAAAGCCACGCCCCCCTCCCATTATCCTCCTCCTGGCATGTTAAATGTGTCAACAAACTACGGTTAATGGCGCAGGCAGACATTAATAATGCACAAACAAGTGATAAATTAATGGGCGACTTTGCAAGAATTCCACAGAATTTCACTTGTTATCATATTTTGTGGAGCATTTAATATGCTTCCCCCCTCACTCCATCCGACTTGCACTTTCTCTGCTGCTTCATTTATCACTCTGTTTGTAGCTGATTTCGATTTGTTTGCCCTGCCCGAAATACCTCTAGTTGGAAGGAAATCCCTTTAAATAAACGTTGGCACAACTGGGCCAAATTCCAAGTTGCCTCTGACACTTGTGAATACATTTCACTGGCGCAGTTTATCACGAGTGGGGTGAGTTCAAATTGAATAAAAATGCACTGAGTTTGCAGTCTGCACTATGTGTGTGTGAAGGGAGGGAATGTGCAGGGTATTCGTAGTTACCTTGTACTATTTCAAGTGCATATTTTGTTTGATAAATTGTTTGCCACGTTCTGCCAAAGTTGCTCGAAACAAAGAGGAGGAGGCGAAGCGAAAGCCAGCAGCGACTTGCTCCCAATTCGCAATACGCCAAGCCAAAGTCAAAGCCAGCTAGGGAAGCCTTCCTCTTCGCTGCCTTCCCTGCTTCCCGCTCCCCCTGCTGCACTATTCCCGCTGTCATTCTGAAAATGGGCGCCCGGGGAGTCACAAATATGGCAGCGCGGCTTTGGCAGAGATGCCGCCAGACAAAATTTATAAACGCGCAGCATAGCAAGCTCACATGCTCAGCTAGATATGCCCCACTCCCCTCGCTCTCTTTTCCTTCCCTCACTCTTCTTTCTGCTTCTTCTCCTGCAGGTCTGTGTTGCTGTAGTAAAGTAAAAGTCTGCCTGAAGGCGGTAAACAACCTGACGACGAAATATGAAAGTGTTAAATGGCCAGAAGAGGGAGAAGAGGCTCTGGAGGGGAGTAGGGACGTGGGCTGGTAACGGCGACTAGCCTTTAACCCTTAGCCTTGCCTGCTACTGCTGGTGCTACTGCTGCTGGCAACGATGTGCCACACACTTCTGCTATGTGTGAGTGCCTTGATATGTGCCCGTGTGTGCCTTGCAGTTACTCTGTGTGCCCGTATATGTGTGTGTGTCTGCCTGCCTGCCTGCTACAATGCCTTTTGATATTTTGCTGACAGAATTGGGTCATTGCCTGCAAGCGATTAACATGCTAACCAGTTCCATCTGCAGCTCCTTCTTCGTCTGCTGCCGCTTTAATCTGCGACTAAACAATCTTAACAAACTTTAACTGAATTACGAGCTGGCCAAGCAGCTGCAGCACATTGTCTGTCCCCCCAAAAACACACACATGCCACAAGCCCTTAGACCCAAATTAGCTGATAGCGCACGGTCAGCAGAACCCCCTCTCCAGCCTGTCCTGCCTGCCCTGCCCTGCTGCTGTGCCTCCCCCCAATTAAATGGGCCAACCAAATATTTTGAGTCCCCTTTGCGCAGCTGTAAAAATATTGTGGCAAAAATGTTTTGTGTGTGTGCGCTGCCAATTTGTGTGCTCTTTTTGGTTTTTAGCCAACGGCAGCAGCAGCAGCAGAGGCAACTCCGGCAGCAGCTGCATATCAAAATATTTGCGAGGCGTGTGACAGACGCCCACTTGGCGGATTGAAGCTAAAATTGTGAGCTGTGTGTTGATGATGTTTTTACCGCAACATGAATATCATGCGCAAAAAAGTTTTTTAGATGAAGAGGAAGAGAGAATGCAGGGAATGTAACAACTTCTCCCCTTGGCAGTGTCAGCTGCACACATTGCTGTGAATTAGGTCAACCCGCTTGCCATCGACAGTGGCCCAAACTGTTACTTGGCACCGCAGTTGACTCCAGTTGAGGTTTTTAATGAGGCGCATTTCATAATCAGCGCGTGCATTGCTTCACGCCTGGCAGTGGCAGTTAGGCTGGCAGGCAGGTAGGAAGGGAGACAGTCTCGCATTTCCGTGTTTGCCATAAATTCACATGGCATCGCAGTACAGGACAGGACAGGAACATGCCTTGCCACTTGAAGGCAACTGGAGTCGCCATTCCGCCGCCGCAGTCGTTTCATATGAACCGTGTCAGTGTGACAGTGGCAGGCGCTGCTGGGAGGGGAAGGAAGAGGTAGTGAGAAGAGAAGTGGGAGAGGAAATGGGAGAGGAAGTGGAAGAGGGATTGGAAGTGGAAGTGGGACAGTTAGTGTCAGTGGGAGTGGAAGAGATGCAGGAGCAGCAAGGGAAGGGGAGTACAGATGGAACTGGATAGGGAGAAGGCCTGTGAATGGAAGAGGGAGGGGAAGTAGGTAGTGGGAGAAGAGATAGAGAGAAGGCAGTCATATTGAGAGTGGAATAGGGAACGGAATAGGGGGCTCCTGAGCAGGAGCTAAGAGTAGCAGCTTGAGAGGAATAGGAAAGTGCAGCACGACCCGGGGCCAGGATTCGGAGACACGGAGTGCGACAGAGAGAGGTATAAGGAACACGACAGAGAGCAGAAGCTGGAAATTGCAGCCATGTTAGAAGCTGGTACCAAGTCTGGAGCAGCATGAGCGGCAGGAGAAGCTGGGAACACGAGAAGACAGAGGGAGAAACAGCAGTTGGAAGCAGGAGTAGGGAATGAGATCGACTAGGAAGCTGGGGCAGCAAGGGAGCAAGAGCTGGGATGAGACGCTGAGAGGGGAAGTTTGGAGCTAAAGCAGGGAGCAGCAGCTGGGACCAGGAGCAGGAGCTGCAGCGCCGTAACCGCTTCAACATATCGCACTTGACGTAAAGCGCTGCCCTCACCGACGCTGGCTGGCTGTGTAGTAAGTGGAGCTGGCAGCACACGCCGTCACCTACGCTTCATATTAATAATGTGGCAAAAGGCCATGAGAGAGCGAAAAAAAAAAGATCTTCCAACAGTTGAAGTGGACATGTGGTCGAGTGTGGGCGTGGCTGCAACATAAAACTTGCATAAAATGGCGGGCAAAATGAAACAAGAAGAGGAAAAGGAATAAAAACCACAAGGCACAGCAAAGGCATCGACAAGGGGCTGACAGGGCAGGCAGACTTGCCTCATGCCCCTTGCTGCACAGCATTCCCTTCCTTAGCCCCTCTCCCTCTCCTAGGGGTAGGGGTAACCCTACCCTTTTCCTCCTTCTCCCACCTTTCCCTTTGCTTTCTCCATTTCATTTCTCTTCCCTTCTGACTCTCGCTGACTTCATTTGTTACGATTGCTTTGACAATGTTGCTGCGTCATTTGATGCCCATTTGCAACGCTGCCTGCCTGCCTTCCTGCCGCACAAAAACAAAATGAACTGCAACAACAACGAGAATATATCCCCAGTAATTGCAGTCGCAGCTTGCAGTCGAAGCAGCTCAGCAGCTCGTCGTTCTATTGATATCGTAGGCAAAAAGCATCAGCACTTGACATAAGTGAAGTGGGTCAGGTTTATTACAACATAATATGATATTGTCAATTAAGGAGGTTGCAAAAGTTTTTCAAGCATCGTTTATAACTCAATTACAGGCCCATAGGCTATTATCTAACTGCGTATATATACTGTATACCGATTCGATTATTGACCCACTTTGTCGATAGTTTGCTGCCAGACCGACCGACGACGACGACAACAACGATGGCGCCCACAAATCGATAACAATCAATTGTGATAATTGCCTGCAATTACCTTTCAACACACACACACACAGACGCACAATCAGAGAGAACTTTGTGCAGGTGCGCTGCATGAAAGAAATGATTGGCCCCCTGTAATTTAACTTGATTGAATATTACGCATACGCAACGTTAACGCTGCCCAAGCGACATGTATAAGCTGCGAGCAAAAGCAACGCCCCGAAATCAAATAACACCATCGATAAGCAGGAAGATACTCACACTTCACACACACACACGCACACACACAGCGTCACTTTCAATGGGTTAGCTTTGGCATGCTGCGACTCAGCGGTGGCTTACATACCTGAGGCGTATTATCCACTCTATTAACACGATTAGTTACACAAATACAATGGCACAAAGCAGCACACACACAGAGGCACACACACGCGCACACACATGCGCACACACACTGGCACACAACCGGAACCAGGAAATGGCAAAAGGAAACAAAACATTAGCCCCTAACGCCAGCGTTGCCTCTGACAGACAACTTGGCTGTGAATGCCGCCAGGCTTGAGGGCAAACTTACTTAGCAAATAAACATTGATTAATTTGTTGACAATACACACAGGCAAGCACACTCACACTCGAACTCACACACACAGATGGGCAAACACTCGTCGCGTTTATCAGTTTGAATGCCTTCTCTTTGACTATTGAATAATGGCGACGCGCTGTGCTTGCCGCATACCAAATAAAGCCACAGGAGCACAGCACCCCCAGAGCACACACAGAGAGAGAGAGAGACGGGGAGATACAGAGAGTGCGAGAGAGACAGACACACATAGAGGAGCACAGTGAGATCCTGCTGCTCATAGGGGACAATCGAGAGACCAGTCGCCTGGCCAGTCCTGGCCTGCCGTGCCTCAATAAACTTCAATAAATGTTAAAAGGTTATGCACGCATCGCTTTCTGCAGCAACAGCTTTTGACTTAATGGATTTCGCATTGACGCCCATAAATCTTGTGCGCGTGTGTGTGTGTGTGGGACACATTGACAGGTGTTCACCCTGTGCCCGGGATAATGCTGATCAACAGTTTGCCAACGACAATTACGCTTGATTATGAGTGAGAAATAAAATTGCCTAGCACTCGACTCGAGGCTTTTGTGGAGCTTTGTTGCTTTGTGCCGTGGACTGAACTGGACAGCTATTGAAAAATATAGCATTGTGAGTAGTGGTATATAACTGCTATATATATATATATGTACATAAGCAAGGTTAGGCAATTGAACTAACAACGCGTTATCGAGCCTGGGGAGCCTGACTTATTAGCGGGAAAATGTTTAGGAAGCTGATAAAGAAAAATATTTTCGTTTGATATGGTAACAGTTCAATTGCCTTAGATATATTAAAAGTACACAAATACACTATGTATTTATACTAGATATACTAGTTATATATACTCTATAGAGATACTTCCCTCCCTCCTTTCTTCCCGCCTCAACTTCAATCAATCGCACATTCAACATTATTCAATTCGCCTGAAACCGCTAAACCAACTTAAGTTCATTTTGCTAATAGCATTCGTGTATAATGCACACAATACTCGATAGTGTTCTTGTTTGTATGTATATATAGTATTATATATAGTCAGCTATATAGCTGGACTTCGGGGCACATCATTTGCCATGCCTTTTGTTCAATTTGTGGGCACCGCAAAAGGCCCATTCAGAAGCAATTTAAATGCTCATTACGGCTTTAAACAGCGGCGCAAATTAATTGAATTGCTGTTTTTTAACCGCAGCCACGAATACACTCTCACTCACACACACACACCCGTACACTCACACTCAGTCATTCACTCACACTCAATTGGTAAAGGCAGCTCGACTAAGCCGCAGCCGCAACCGATACGACACTTAAACAAATACGGCAGCGAGTCCATAATGTGTGTGTGTCTGTGTGGTGTATAGTTGATTAAAGGGGGCGTGGCAGAGGAGAAGAGAGTGGGTAGAGCAAGCAAAGAAAGGCGCTTAGTTTAAGTTACGACAACAGCAACAAGAGCAACAACGCGAAGGCAGCAAACAACCGCATCGATTGCTTTGCTTATTTCATTAAGCAAAACTTTTGTGCAATGCAAATGAAAGACAACAGCAGCAACAACAGCAGCAACAACATCGTTAAGTCACATAAAACAAAAGCGAAATGCGCAGCATAACAACAGCAACAACAACAACATAAATATTCACTCGATACTCGAAGCACACTCACGAATTGATCCGCTTAGTGTTGATTGCTTGCATTTCATTTTGCAAAACAAAACTGTCGCTCGCTGCCTGTGCTTCTTTCTCTCTTTTTATTGCTTTGCAGTTGCATGATGTTGTTGTAGTCGTTGTGGTTCTGTTTGATGTCTCCGCAATGCAATAATTGTGTTTCTAGTTCAAGGGGGAAGAACTCAGCGGATTATAAAGCATAGAAAGCTTTTTAATTTGAATTGTTTTATTTGCATAAAATATTTTTCCCCCTCTCTCTTTCTATTAATAACTTGATTATCTGCCAGTTGATTGGATTGCTAAAAATATATATCTACATAGTATATATAGCTGTGCATTGCCACTCAATTATTTGCATTGCCAGACCACAATCGCAGCAAGTGTCGAGCTTAATTTATGTACACACGAGAGAAGGAGTTGGGGGAAGGAAGGAGGTATTAAAGGAGGTTCGAGAGGAGCAGAGAGGAAAATGAAGAGGTTAGAGAGGGGTGGAGGGAGTAGGTGTTACTGTGCACTATAAATTTAAATGCTCATATCCTGCCGCACACAGATAAGGCGCGTCGGTACATGCCGCATACGCCTCGTGCGCCGCATGCATGACTGAAGATGCAAACCGCCAAACATTGCTGTCGCTGTCGCTTGTCGCCGTTGCCCATTTCGTTGGCTCAAAGTGGAAATTACTTTGCGACCACCAGCGCCACTTGGAAGCACTTGCAACGCTGCTGCGTTTGTTTAATGGCCTTTCGTAGACTTGAGTTTGGTCAGCTAACTGCTCAAAGTCACTGTCGATGGGGCAAATATTTGCTGGGGCAGCGACAGGCAAATGGCAAATGGCCAAAAGGAGCAGACAGGTCAAATGGGGAGAGGACAAGGCAGAAGAGGGAAGGGTTGGGAGTAGAGAGAGCAGTGAAATGGCAGAAGAGAAGGAGCTGAGATTAAGAGTGAGCAGAGAAGAAGAGGTAGCAGATCAAGAAGGCACTAACCAAAACCAGTTCAGGTTTATTTGCCCAAAGCCTTTGGATGGCCAATTAAAAGCGTTAACGCTGCTCGCAATCCAGGCACTTGCCACGCCCACTGCCCACGCCCCCTCTTTCCTTTCTCTGTCTGCTTTGATACCCTTTGACACTTACGCCTCGGCGAGCCTGCGCTGAGATTTATGTTGCTAGTCACGACACTAAACAGCTTCCGCCATTAAACATGAACGCATATTTTTCGTTGCCTCTCATAACTCAGGCGCATATAAACAAGTGTGCCTCCCAACCCCCCTCCCCCCTGTTGCTGTTGTTGTTGTTGTAGCTGGTGTTGGGTGCTGCTGGTGCTGCTGCTGTGCAGAGCTCGCATGGCGACATACTAAACTTAACTTAAATATAAATTATGAGCATCTTAAAAAGCCACAGCGAAAGGATAATTTTCATAAATATTAGAGTTGCGGTGGCGGCAAAAGGGGTAAGCAGGGAGCAGGAGGAGTGGAGGGGGCAGCCAGCTGTGCGGAGGCGACGCCTGGCAGCTTAGCTGCCAACTGTGTGTTAGCCATATATGTGTGTGTGTCTGTGTGTGGATGAGGCTTGTTTGCTGCCAGAAGCAGTAGCAGGAACAGGAACAGGAACAGCAGCTGAGTACATGGCGCGCTGGCTGGAGCTGCGTCTCTGGTTTTTTGGACAAGGCCACTTGTATGCTTTACCAGCCCTCTACTCACTCCTTCACTCTCCCTCTCCTCTGCTCAGTCTCCCTTCTCCACCTCGTCTTCCTTTTACAACCCCTTCATAAACACACAATTAAAAATAATATTTTCAACGTGGTGGCAATTAATTAGTCGCCCACACACACAGAGAGAAAGTGCTGCCGCAAGACGAGGCATGAAGGCATGAGGCACATGTGGCTGGGTCTGATGAGGGGAGTAGAGGAAACTTGGTAGGTTATACGATTATTGTGGCCGTGCAACATGCGCGATATAAGCCTTTTTTCTTTGAATTAGCCCGGAGGCGGCTGGTTATGAATACAGATGCTATTAGCAGCGGTTTAGATAGGGTGAGAGAAGCAGTAGAGGGTGTAGCACGGGGGTTGGGGACAACTTTAATGTGCCAAATAAAAGCACAACAGCCTAGGCCAGAATAATGAACTAAATGTCTGTCTATACTGTGTTTTTGGCTGACAGCTTCACACAGTTACAAATCCAAATCCAAATTTTATTTATCTCATTTGGAGTTGTCTGGCGTGTCTCTGCTATTTAGTTTCTGCCGGCGCAGGGTCATAAATTTGGCAGCGCGAACTTGTTGCCAAAAAAAGAAGGAGACTCTTGCACTCTCTCTCTCTTTCATTTTCTGTAACTCTGTGTATTTCTCTTCCTCTCTTTCTATTTGTTTAAATGCGGGTGGTTTTGGCGCTTATCGCTGTCTGTGTGAACTTGCGCTGAGTGCTTAGCTGTGATATATTGTCCACTGTTTGACATTGTTGTTGTAGTTGTTGTTGCAGACCTTGGTGTTGCCAATACTGCTGCTGTTGTTGTTGTGCATGTTGTTATTGCTTTTGTTGTGTATTAAAAGTTCATTGCTTGCGCATAAAGCACATGAAAATGCTGCGCATTTGTCGCACAGCTTTGAGTTTTGCTGCAGCTATTAAACTGCCATGTAGCGCTGTTTCTGCCACGCCCCACGCCTGCTACTGCTGCTGCTGTATGTATGTGTATTATGCAAATTTCAAATTCGGTTTTGGCTTCGTCGTCGTCGTAAAATTTCAGCGTCGTCCGCACAAATTTTGCGCTCGACTCGTCCTTCTCTTTTTCTTTTTTGTGGGTCAACGCGGTATTTGGAATTCTGTGTCAATGCATTAAGCGTTTAAATAACGGCAAATGGTTGCTAGTTAAGCGACACAGTGTGGGTTAATTGTCAATTAAAATTCATTGTGCAACATAATCCCGCGTGTTTGTTTGTGTGCGATGATATTGATTGATTTAAAATGTACACGAAAAAAACTCGAAGAATTCGTTGCTTTAATATTTAATAAACCATTCAATTTACAAAACTTCATTGCGTCTGACTAATGACTATGGAGATATAGTCCACTGGGGACGACGACGGCAACAAAAATTCGCTACACAAATGTGTAAGCCATAAATGATAACAAGCAACCGCATAAACCGCTTTAACCGGCAGCGACGTGCACCACCACAGCTCACCACAGCCACGTGGGCAGAGGCACACGCACAGGCAGGCACCCCCACAACCCACAAAGGGAACCCAGTTACCTTTCCCTGCTGCTTCCCCTACCTGTCCCTGTGCCACCACAAATTGTCCAAAGCCGCTTATAAAGGTAAACGCTGGCCAAAACACTTTTTGGGGCCAAAAACTAACACACAAATGGCGCAGCATGAGGAAAAAACTTCACTGTGCAGCAAAGCGAAAAAGTAGCACACAAAATTCATAAATAAAAGTGTAAAAGAAGCTGCAGAGAAGGGAAAACAACAACAAAAGTATATAGCATATACCTTAACAGCAAGTTGGTTCACGCCTCTCACGGATATGCGCAGGCTTCATTTCAATTATTATGATGATGACAATATTAAAACTCAAACACACACGCACAGATAGGTGAGAGCAAGTCTGTGTCTGCCTGCTAATTAAAAGACCTAAAATCTCTCCCTCTCTCTCTCTATAGAAAAGCTAAAAGTCCAAAGTCATGGCCAGGCAGGCAGGCAGGAAGATAGAAAGAGGGGCCGAGGCGGGCAGACTGTGAGGCAAACTGGTTCGCCTGCCGTGTTGTTGATAACCCAAACAGGTCCTCGAGCACACAAATCACATAAATTCCAATTGAGTGCATATCCATGGAAAATAAATGTAAATTTTACTATGCAGTCTCGAAACAGGCCAAGCGTGCTCTGCTGCTTGCTGCCTGCTTGCCTGCCTGCCGTGCCACAGTGCGTATGATTAATTTGCTTAATTTTGCGTCTTAACAAACAACAGAAAGAGAAAGAAAGGGAGAGAGAGAGTTGATTGAGCAACAGCTTGACGACGCAATGAAATATAATGCACAAATTATTTAAATGAGCTAGATATTATAGGGTATATGAAAGTGAGAGAGACATAATTAAAAATCTTTACTCCTGACTGATTGTTGCTATGGAAATCATGAGATATTGTCTTCAGCATCTTATGAAATTAAAATGTTAAGTTCTGATTACTGTTTTAGTTAGTTAAGTTATTTATGTTAAGTTGCAATATATCGCAAGGTAAAAATCATTTTTACTTTGAAAGCCTTAGTTTTGATAGATTATTCCTAAGGCAGTTCTTTCGTTTTTAAAATGTTCAGTTTATTATGAAATTTAAATACATTAAAAATCTAATACATCTTGAAAACGGACGATAGTATCCGATTCTTTCCCAAGGCTAATACCGCTATAGCAATCCGAGTTAGATCAAATATGAATAGCACACTGTAATCGAGGTACCCTTTGATAGGGCATGTTAAAATTGCCAGAAAATTCAGTTCACATAGCAAATTGTGCTTTATTATTGCTGTACGCACATTAAACTAGGCTGCCAAACTTTGACAAGCAGCTAAGCCACACAGAGAGAGTTGCTGCAGCCCATTGAGTAAAGAAGCTGGCAGCTTCGAGTGAGAGCCTTTGTCTTTAAGTGGCATTTAACTTCAAGTGCTGCGCGCTCACGCCGGTCGGAAACTTTTGCCACAGTCAAATTTCTGAAATTAATGCGATTTGGTCGCAGCTCACACAAGTGCTAAGAGTGTGTGCGTGTGTGTGTGTGTACATTGTCCTCTTCATATAGTAAGGCGAGTACTTTGTCGTCTATTGACTGTTGGCGGTGTTGCGGTTTACCCCTTGAGTTGCTTGCCAAAGTTGCTGCTGCAGATTTCGACAGTTAGGAGGCTGCTTTCTAAGGCAGTGCTATGGGCGCCAAGAACAGGACAGGCCACACACATAGAGAAGAAGAGAGAAAGAGGAAGGGAGGGGTAAAGAGGGAGAGAGCCAACAAAAGCGCAGCTCATCCATTTTGGGTCGCTTATGCAGAACAAACTTATGTCATGCATGCATAAATATACAAGTATTTATAGTAAGATATTTATGCCAAGCAGAAAAATGTGCCAGGAGCAGCAGAACGGAAGTGAGAGTGGAATAGAGGAGAGAGAAAGAAGCAGGAAAAAAAGCAGTGGTGAGGGGGTGGAACTGCCAGAGTGGGTCACCCACAAGCGCTCACAACTGCGACCCCAAAGATTTATTGTGGTGATTTATTTGCCCTCTCTATTACTTATTTTTACCCCACACACAGTGTATAAGGTTCTACACTCCCTCTGCCTTCTTCTCTTTCTACCTACTTCTCTCTCTTTCTCTTTCCTTCCCTCGCTGTGTGCTTGTCCGTCCATCAGTCTGGCATGCTCACAGCTTATTTATTTATTCATTTTCTAATTTATTGATGTTTGTCTGACCCAACACAGACAGACAAACGAACAGACAGACAGACAGTGAGACAGACAGACAAGCTGAAACACTGAAACCGAAAGCGTTCACTGCCAATCGAGCAGATGCTGCGCTGATTAGCCGCAGCCGACAACAGCAGAGAGGCTCATAAAAAGCCGTGCTAGGCAGTAGCAGGTGCGTTCCCCCAATGGAATTCGATATGCATTTCACTTTATGCCCCTCTCTATATAATCTCAAAGTTCTCATCAATTTCTCGTGGGCGTTTGTGTTTTTCAAACCTGCTTTATGGCTTTGCCTTTGCCCATTGCCTTCTCACTGTCTCTTTGCCTTTCTTCCTTTTTGGCTTTGCTTTCATTTTCTTGTCAGCGAAGCGCGAAATTTGAAAAATAGAAAAAGACGAATGCGTGCAAAGCGGCGCTGCAAAATTGCTGTTGTTGCTGCGTTGCCGCGTGTCGCTTGGGGCGTCACGAGCGAGATCTCTGCGGCTTTTTTAGCTAGAAAGAAATTGACGCTAAACAAAAGCTAATTACGGGCACTCACACCTCGCGCTATAGAAACGATGGATGTCAAAGCCGGAAGGCAGTTGGGAAAAAGCTGTGGAGGCAGTGCAGGCTGCGGCACCAGCAGCGATAATTAACAAACATGGCGTATACGCAATTTTTTGGCTTTTAAATCTCTTGAGGATATGCCGAAAAGTATGCTATGCTTAAAAAACTGGCTTTAAGACATGAGATGTGCGAGAAAAAGTAAGTGAAATGTTTGCAGCATAGACACAGCTCACTCAGGCAGACAGAGACAGGGGACAGACAGACAGGCAGAGGGGCTGAGAGATAGACAGAGGGACAGACATTGAGGCAGACCAGGCAGACAGTCAGTCAGCTAGCTAGATATGCAGCGGATATGCCACAATTTTAGCGTAGCTGTTCCATTTTGTTGGCGGGTTTTTTGTTTTTGCCGCGTCGCGTTTATTTGCCTCGCTTCGTTTTTTGTGTGTGCTCGACAGGGTGTGCGAGTGTGTTCGCGGTCTGCGTTATTTTTTTATGCATTCTGCATAAAGCGAAATGTATTTGCAGGCTGCTGTTGCTGCCTGACTGACTTGACTGGTTTTTATTGCACAATTCCTTTTGCCCATTGCCGCACACAGTTGCATTTTAATGAGCATGGCTCACCCCCATCTCTCGGCAGCAGGAGTTTGTCGGACACCTGACACGTGTGCGCAGACTTCTTTCAATCAGTGTCGGCCCTTAGACGCCGCCGTCGTTGTCGTCGTCGTCAGGTTTTGTGTCTGCGTCAGTGTGTTGAAGTTGTTTGTTTATTTGTTGACTTTCTACGCCCGATTTGCCGTCATTATAATGCTCCGACTGGGCACTTGTTGGCCTCGTTCAGCGCCACTCCCTTTCGTCTGTCACTTAATTAAAACGTTGGGAAAAATCAACACAAACAGCAGGAGAAGCAATTGAAAGCAGAGCAGCAGCAGAAGCAGCGATAGAACTTCAAGTTGAAGCGCCTCTTTATGGCTTCGAACAACTTTGGCAGGGGTGTGCAGAATAAATGCTAGCAGAGGAAAGGAAGTAAGTAAGTTAGGGAGGGATGGAAGGAAGGCAGGCAGGCGCAGGAGGCGTGGCACACTGCAGTGGCATCGCTTTTAGAAGCTCCTCTGCGCTCGTCTCGAGATTTTATCGCGCTCAGCCTTTGGCTGATTGTGCCAATTATGGAAGCGAAATGCGCGAGTCGCCCTCGAGTGGTTTATGCACTTTCAAATCATAATAATAAATCCTGAAAGCGCCGTCAGCAATGGCTCAGCGAACTACAACAGCAGCGAGAGCACAACTACAACAATGGGAGAATAGCACAAAATGCAAGTGCCATTTGGTTTTGCATGAGCGCAGATCATTTAAATTTATTGTGCGCTGCATTTCACGCTCTGCACTTTTTAATCAGCCGACATACAAAATTTTTCGGCGCAAGAGAGAGAGAGAGAAAGAAAGAGAAATGGTGAGAGCGAGAGAAGGAGAGTGCAAAGTTTTTGCTGCCACGGCATATTGAATTTCAATTTTCATACTTACTTAACCGACAAAACTTTTTGACGCTGTTAATGGGCGCGAAAAGTAGGCGATAAACAATGCAAAAAGGGTGAGAGGGAGAGAGAAGGGAATAAGGACAGACGCAAGTAGGAGTGAAGTATAGTAAAAGTAAAGAGTCAGAGAGGGAGAGACACAAGCAAGGCCAGCGCTGCCTTAGTAGAGTTCACTCTTTCTCTAATTCCCTTTTTTAATCCGGCATTAATCAAAGCTGATTAAGTCTTAAATATTTATGCACATATGAGTGCACACGCTGCCAGCTGCTTAATGCTTAATCATAATTTATTAACATTGCTTTAATTAATGCAGATTAAATTGCAATTAAATTTATGACAAGTTCTCTATCATAGAAGGTGAACTATTGTTTGGTGCTGTTTGCTTTCCCTTTTTTTTAGCTGTGAGCTGTCACAAGGTTGACGTGATTGATTGATTGATTGATGATGTCACTTAAATCGGCGCGCACACACTCGGCATATACGAAATAATAACATTAAGCCTGATCTCGAACCAGCGAGCGGGCGAACGTATAAATAATAAAATAAATCAAATAAAAAAATTATCGTATCAACAACGTAAAATAATTAAATCAACATGAATGATTTAACGCTCCAAATGCAGCACGAAACTTGCCAGTTTGCCACTCAGTTACACACACACACAGGTAGATTTCTACTCTTTTCTGTAGAGAAAGGTAGAAAGGGACAGGGGGAAGAGGGAACTGGGTGTCGCTACGGGGCAACACGCGGTGTTGACAAGTGTTGACAGGCAAAACAAAGTAGAAAAATGTGAAATGAAATAATACGAGAAATGTAGCACAGCGTAAAACATAATTAAATAAAATAACCAGTTGTAAAAGGGGTGTTTGTGAGTGACGAGGAAATACCCTGGAACAAATTCATAAGATATAGTTTGCAAAATATTAATACATTTTATGAGGTCTTTTAATTTATTCGAATTAATTGCAATCTACAGTTCAAAAAATTGGGATAAATATGATACCATAATAATTCTCTATAAATACTCGTTTAGCATGGCACACCTCCCTCAATGCACTGTATATTTTATAAGGTATATTTTGCATAAAATTAAAAAATTTCGTATTTCGTAACATTTGGCATTAAAACTCAACAGAATTGGAACATGTCATACAAGTTGCATGCACTCAAAAATGAATATAACAAACTATGTTAAATAATATATGCAGGAGGGGGGAGATGTATTATGCCATGCAAAGTTGGTCAGTTATGTGCTCCCAAAATTCCCTCGCATAGATTTTTGTATATTTATTAGAAATTTCTATACTAGGTCCGCTTGGTTTTCCCTTCCTCGTCTTCCCTTTGTTCCTCTGTCTCTCTCTCTCTAACCCCAAGTTCTGGCAATTGAATTGAACAACAAACAGCGCAACGTATGTTAGAACACATGCAACTATCTGCAAATGTTATTGTTGTTTTTATTAGCATACCATATATAGTTTTTTGCTTTTCTTTCTTTCAATAAATAACTGGAAATTGTCAGAAGCAATGCAACGGATATGAGGTTCCCCCACAGACAGAGAAAAAGAATGCTCGCATTTAAATGGTCAGCGTGGTAGGACAATAAAAGCCATTGCAAAACCTCATACTGCTAGCCGCGTTGCGCATACGCCACGTGGGCCCAAGTGCAGGAAATGAATGCAAAGCGAGGGAGCGCTGGAAAATAAAAAAGCAAGAAAATGGCGCAGAGGAATAACCGCGCTACAAAAGGCAGCAACTTTAATCAATATTGAAGCAGTTTTTGAGGCCAATAAATCATTTCATAATCAATTTTGCTGCTGACATGTTGCGCTGCTGTGCACGCTCGCATGTGAGTGTGCGAGTGTGTGTGTAGGTACTGCGAATAAAAGAAACACCAGTGAGAGGCAAACACAAAAAACTTTAGCCACCTTATGCCATGTGCGCTCTGTGTGTGAGTGCAATAAACAAACCACACACACACGGACAATCTACGCATACATACACACACAGTGCCGCGTGCACTGGGCAGAGTCCGTGTGCAGTGAGGTAAAGTGCAAAAAACAAGCAACGCCAAAATAATCAACAGATGTTGCAAACAACAACGAAAAACCAGCCTATCTCGCTCACACACAATGCCCGAGTGCGTCTCTCTGTGTTTGTGTGTGCGTGTAAATGAAAAGCGGAAGTTGAAAGTTCAGCAAGACTGACAGCATCGAGCCAGGCCGAGGTCGCCAGCGTCAACAATGACAGCCGCAGCAGCAGCATCCACGTCCACTGCCAGCACCAAAAAGTATGCTACGTTATTTGCCGCTGCTGCTCCTGCTGCCTCTGCTGCTGCTGTTGCTTTGCCTGCTGCCCCCCTGGCTGCCACTGCTGCTCCTCTGTTTTCGCTCTTGTTGTTGCTGCCGTTGCCGTTGCGCGAACTTCAAGCGGAAATTAAGTGTGACCTCTTCGCGTGGTTGTGAACAGCGCGAGAAAACAACGAAAAAGTGGTGGCATATCAATGCAGAGAGGAGCAGGAGTGGGGCAACACGGACGGACATACGCACACATTTGCCAAGTGCTGCTCCGACACTCCATTTGCAGTTGCAACAACAGAACCGCTGCACTGCCCCCTGCCCTGCTCCCTGCCCTTCCTCTTGCCTCCCATCTCTCAACTCTTCCATCTGCTCCACCTCGCTCCTTCCGCTTGCCTTGCCCATTGCTGATTGTGTTTGCGTGTTGTGATGCGTTCAAAATTGTATTTGCCTAGCATTGTGCATGATGTGAAGCGTGCAGTGGGCGTGGCAGTGGGGCAGGTCATGCCCCCACACACGGGATGCAACGCCAATTTGGCCTTTGGGGGGCGCTTTGATTTTTTCATTGGATTTGATGAGTGCGTTGCCGAAAAAAACTCGTTTTTAGAGTTATCAAATGTTTCCACTTGGCTAACATGCAGCTACAGCGAATATATTGCATAGGGAGTGAGCTAATAAAGGCGCCCAATTGACCTCTGACCCATGCAGTGCCACTTGCCCGCAATGTCAAATTGAAATCGAATGCAGTGAAATATGCCAACTGTTGATGGCCTCCGTTTGATTGAGGGGCAAAGCAATTGCTCAAAGGGCAGAGCATGTAGTTGTTCTTCTTGTTGTTGGGTTAGATCTGTAAAATATGATCGGTATTATCTTCATTTTTTTTTTGGCATTCTCATGCATGTCTTGTCACTGTCTCTGTCACTGTTTCCGCCTTTGGTTTTAGTCCTAAGCAGCTTTGTGGCTTCGCAGACGCACTTGCTTGGTCCTCTCTCTTGTACTATTCCTTCTGTGCTTTTTTTTTTCCTCTTTTCACTTCTTTATTCCCTTCACTTCATATGCTCTTTATATGTCTCACATCTATCTTGTAATCTCACATCTGAACTTAAGCTTAGGATTAAAACATCTCTCAAGCAGCAGCAGCATCAACTTGTGTTGCTGCTATAAAATTATCAGTTTTTCCGGGCACAAAGGTCAAGCACACTTGCTCTGCCGCCCTCCCCCATTCTTTCAGGTGCAGCTCTTGTGCAAATAAAATACGGTAAATGCTATTACACAGCGCAAAGTGCAATGATTAATCAGATTTATTTGTCAGTTTTATTTCGTGCTAAAAGTGTCAAAGAGAATATTTATAAAAGTTTATTAACACTAAGTACTTGTGCGCACACCACAGCACACACACGAGAGCACATTAGAAATGACCATAAAATACAAACAAAACAGTTGCCAAGAACAACAACAACAACAAGAAAAACAACAGCCAAGAGCAAAGAGCAAGACGAAGCCGCAGCAAGACGACCAAGTTGAATGTCCTGCAGCAAACTTCAAGTGTGCCCAGAGCAACAACAACAGCTGCTGTGGGGGAGTGTTCAGAAGTAAAGAAGAGGGGGAAGTAAGAAGGGGGACCTCTGGTAAGCAGAAAAAACTGGCACAGCGCAAAGTGCACAAAACGTACTTGGGGAAAACGTCTTTAAGTTCGACATAAAAAACATTGGAGCTGAGACTGGCTCAGGCAAACTTGGCCAAAACATAAATCCCATCAACACAAACGGTGTGTAGAGAACCTCCACAATTACACAGACAAACCAACACACACACACTCTCTCAATGGGCATAGCAACAGTGAGGGGGGAGGGGAGCATATTAAGACTGATTTTGGGCCTGGGCAGCTGGCCAGCATATTTAGTCGAATATTTATGGCCAATGGCGACGAAGACTGGTCGCGCGACTTGTTGTGGATACGCTTCTGACATGTGAGAGTGTGTGTGTGTGTGTGTGTAAGTATGTACTTGTGGCTATGTGTGTGTGGCTGTGTGTGGGTGCCAACAAACAAGCCCAAACATGCAGCAGTTTGAGTACTTCCAACTTGCCAACTGTCTGCTGTTTATTGACGGCTCAACAACAAGAGGAAAGAGAAGAAGAGGGAAAGAGCAAGGGGACAGAGAAAGAGCGGAAAGAGGAGACAAACAAACCGGCTAAAGTGACACTGAGCGACCCCAAATGCCAGCCAAGCCTGCTGTGTGACTGCCAAATAGGATCTACTTACAACGCAGTGGCTGCTGCTGCGCCTCCCTCACTCCCGCCACGCCCCCTCTTCAGACTGGACACGACAAGTGGCAGCAGCAGTAGCAGCGGCAGCTCACATGTTACATAAGTGTGCCACACACAGACAGACAGTGGAAGCAGACAAACAGAAATATATTTTCGGTTATTACAAACTGATGCCAGGGGAATTGCGCTTTCAAATGGACCAGAATGAAAAGAAAAACAACCTTTTTATAAAGCAATTGAAATAGGATTATTGTGCGAAAGAGACAGACAGCTTGGGATGAAGAAATGTGACATTATTTCTTGATACAACTTGAAATTTTCTTTGTGTTTTACCTCCGACAAAGCAGAAATTACTTTGGAATTAATTTCCTTATCTGGGCAACGAGTTGACAGAGAACTTGTCTCAGCTGCCAGTGGCGAGAACTGACCTACAAACTGCCCTTCTCCATCCCTGCTGTACCCCCTTTCCTATCCTCATTCTCCTTCCCCTCCACTTGGCTTGGTCACTGGAATTTTTCGTTTCATTTGGTTTCATTTCATTTGGTGTGCTTTCATTTTGGGCTTGTCATTTTGACAAACGAAAACAACATTTGATATGCCAAACTCATGTGGAGAAACCGCATATACGCCCCCTATTCCCCCCACAGTAGGCGTGGCATGGCACGTTGACAACGCGGCGTATGAGTAACTTAATAAATTTGACAACAATGTGTGGGGCAACAACACAAAAGCAAATAGAATGCAGCTGCCAGAGTTGTTGGGCCAGAGTTGTCACCGTTTTGCAGCAGTTGCCGCTGCGATTATTGTCGGAGTTGCTGCTGCTGTTGTTGTTGCAGTTGCAGTTGCAATAGCAGTTGCTGCTGCGCATTTTCAATTTGTTTTCGTTGTTGCCACGCGGCTTGTAAACAAAATCCGGCGGAAAATGCCAAAGAGAGAGGAGGGCGTGGAGGGGGTCAAGGAAATGCCATTTTGTTGCAACTGGCTTGCTGACACGCACCCTCTGTATGTGGCACGACACTTGACAAGCGTGTTAAGCGGGCAGTTTGAACTGCCGACCCCCTTTCCTGCTGCTTTCCCTCTTTCCATGGCCCTTGTTGATCCGCATCTATTGCCATTTTATCAGCTTCTACAAATTGCCAAATGTTTATTTGGTCGCATTCGTCTGCTGTTTGTTTATTTGTTTGTTCGTTTGTTTTGCGTGCTCTGCATGCTGTACTTTGCTATTGTTATTGTTGTAGTTGTTGCCCTTTGTTTTGTCGTGGCTCCCCAAAAAACACACACATTTTTTAATAACATTTGGCAACCACAAAACGCACTTTGGCTTATTGAAATTGGAAATTTTTCGGTGCACAATGTAAATAGGGTAGGCCCGGCTCTTCCACCTCTTACCCCTCTTTACCAGAGTGTAGTTATGCTGGACTAATGTGCGGGCTATGTCACGGCAGATATTGTAGATCTAAAGGGGGATTTGTTGTTACTCTAATAGACTGCAAAGAGGCTCAATGAGATGCATATATTATGGTAAATTCCTCACTCTCTCCCCATGTTCTATCTCTGTGCATATCCCTATTGCCCACCTCTGTCTTTTCTCTCTCTCCTTCTTGTATCTCCCGCCCTTCTGTCCACTCTCCTCTTCCTTATCAATTTGTCATATGTTTCGAGGATTTTAGCTGATTAATTCCACATTTACAACTTATATAAAAACCAAATTGCACATAAAAAAGGTCTTACTTGATTTTGGTAACGGCATTTTTGTGTTCTTTTTGAATGGCATCGTGTGTTTTTTTGATGCACTTTTCTTTATGTGTGTGATTTGCATTCAACAGACGGGGGAAAAATTACAACTCGGAAAAGCAGCTTAACATAAATTTCCATGGCTGCAGTGAACTGGCTGCTCATGCTGCTACTCTGCTAGGTCCAAGGCCCAGCTACCTGGCTGTCTAACTGTCTCTCTGTCTGTCTGTCTGTATGTGTGTGTGTGTATGTGTGTGTGTATAACTAAACATTTACATTTCATTAAAACTAAAAACAACACACAAAAGCAGCGAGAGAACACGACACCAAAACGAATACGAGAATGAAAATGAAAACTAACCAAATACACAGATATGCCATGCAGACGGAGACAGAGATGGCAATGGAGATGGAGACAGAGCGTGCAAGAGAGGGGAGGGAGGAGAAGAGAGGCAGAGAGAGGGAGGTTCAGGCAGGCAGCTATAAGTGGCGGAGCTTGCAGCTCGTAGTGGCATGTTAGCAGCATACTTTTGGGCTAGGTAAAAGGCCTGCCCCCTGCAGTTACCCCTCCCCCACTCAGTGTGCCCTCCCTCCTTCTTCCTCCCCTGCAGTGTCGTTCTGTTGTCCTGGTCTGAGCTCGCGTCCTGTGCGAAGGTGAGTGCCACTCGAGCAGCTGCCGGCGCTGCTGCTGAGCTACGAGAACTCGCAGAGACACACTGCCTGCATGTGTGAGTGTGTATCTGTGTGTGTGTGTTTGGGTGTATGCATCATATCGCTTTTTAAAACACACATACTTAACTCGACGTTTTGCACTCAACGAGCTTTTACGTAGCGGCAACAAAGTGTAGAAGTGCAACAACAACAACAGCAGCACCAGCAGCAACAATGCCACAGCTGCCTCTCATCTCTGTCTCAGCAGTGTATGAAAGTGTCTGTGTGTGTGTGTATTATGTTTTATTTTCATACGCAAAAAGTTGGCCAGCTTGGAATGTGGTTCATTTGGGCCAAGCGACAGAGAGAGAGAACGAGTGGGAAGGTGAGCAGGCCGTGCCGAGCCTGTGCCGAGCTGTGAGTAGCGAAATAAATAGTATATTTTGCCCGAGTGCCACTCATGGAAATTGCACAAAAAACAACAGCAGCAACGGGCAACAGCGGCAGTAGTGGCAGCCACATCGCGCAGGTCGAGTCCTCTGACTCTGGGCACAACCTACTGCGAGCTGCTGCGACTGTTCCTATTGCTCCTATTGCCCCGCTGCCTCCAGCTGCTACACCTACTGCCCTGCGCCTTCCTGACAGGTCTTTCTAGCCCTGCTGCCTAGCACTGTTGCTGCTCCACCTGCCTCTGCTGCCTAGTGTTACTGCTTCATCTCCTACTCCCCTGCGCCTGCCTTCTAGGTCCTTCCTAGTCCTATTGCCCAGTTGTTGCTGTTGCTCCCACTATTGCAGCTTCCCACTAAGACCTCCTCTTGCTGCTCTTACCTCTCCTACGGAGTTCTTGCCTCTCTTACTCCTTCTATTTCTGCGCTTCATCATCCTCCTACGTCCACCTTCCGCCTAGGCCTCCTGCGCTTCCTACTTTCGGCATCTGCCTCCTCCTCGTACCTTCTCCCGCATGGCCGTCTGACTCCCCTATTGCCCCTGTCTCCTGCCTCCTGCTCTAGTTTGGCTCTAGCCTCCGTCTCCTGCCTCTGCTGCTGCCTCTTCTTCTCCTCATGCCTTCTACTCCTGACTCCTCATCCCACACCTCCTCCCCCTCTAGTCCCCTTCTTGCTGCGCCTATGCCGAGTGCCAGTCAAATATGAATTGGCCATGCAGCGAGTCGTGTCGAGTCGAGTCGCACACGGGGCACTTACAGCATAATAACAAGAAGTTACTGTGCCCATTTTGCATGCCATGCAACACTGCAACAACGACTGACCCAATTGGTTGCTTTTGTTTATGCTGAATGCACACACACACACACGCATATACACACACACAGGTCTACAGTGCTGGCTAATTATGGCGCCATGTTTAGCCGCTCCATTCAATTAGATGTAATGCACGTTCCCCACAGCAATCAGCGCCGAAAAAACAAAATTGTCAGGGAACGTGAAAGGTAGAAGGGGCTAGGGGAAAAGGGAGAGAGGTCACAAAATGTCGAAAAAAGCTGGGCTATATTTCATGCCACACACACACACACACACACTGAGTGGCATTTGTTACCTGCCCCACAGTGTTTAATTAAAAACTAAAGCAGCTGCTGCTGCTGCTGCCGTTTGCTGTTTACACTTTGAGTTTGCACTTTCAGTTTACAGTTGCAGCTGAGGCAGTGGCAGGGGAAGGGGTAGCGGCAGGCTGCAGTTTACAGTTAGCAGTTTTCAATTTCCAATTGTGCAGCATAAACGCAATTTGTATTTTTCTTCCGAGCGTTCTCTTCCTCTTTCTCTTTCATTCTTTTTCCCATTTTCTTTGTATTTATTGGGACACAGTGCGAAGTCGTTAAGAATTTTTCGTTGCTGTCAGCAGAAATTTTTTGTACTTCACAGGGCTAAGGGAAAGAAAATTCACTTAGTTTGAAGTAGGCAGAAGTGGGAATACCCTACTGGGGAATTTTTAATAAGCAGTTGAGCTTCGAAGTGCAAAGAAATTGGAGAAGTTTAAAGTCGTTTTGCCATTTCAATATGCGAAGTTTGAGGGAGAACGAAGTGCGAGTGCTCTTGTAAGGAATATGAATGAAGTACATACGAATGAGGATAAGATACTTTGGTTGTTTATGATGAGAATCTTTTCAATAATGTTAGAACAATTTTCATTGTTTGCTTGGAAAATCAGAGCTAAAAGTATGGCAAAAGTGCCTAAATTTTTTGTGCTTAGTTATTTATGCAAAATATATTCTATTTATTTTCAATTTTTAGTTTTTGTCCCAATATTAATATAATAGGTATTTTTGAATTAAATTATTAATTAATCTGAATTCATTATTTTCAAATATTTCCATTATTATTTCTAGAAATAAATATTCATATCCATACCATATTCCACTTCTTACTCTTTCCTTATTCTCTCATTAATTCTATCTCTCATTATATCCCCGTTGCCAAACCGTTTAGCTGCCGTTAATGACCGCACAATGTAGGGGAGCGAGGTAAGTGAAAAGCGCTCAAGACGCACAAGACGTTGGCACTTAGCAGCCAATAAATTGTAATTCGACGCGTAGGGAACAGGCGACAGCTCAGCCGGGAACTACACGCATACACCACACACACACACATGCACACGCACAGGCAAACACACGCACGCACACACATTCCTTATCGCATTGCCTGTGAAATGGAAAATTAATTTTCAAACGATTCGTTTGCAGCTGCTGCTGCTTGCAACGCGTTGCAAGTTGTCGCCGCCTCGAAGCCTTTTCGCCTGCAGAGTGTCAAACAGCCTTTACTTGCCACCCCTCCTCGCTTTGCAGTGCAGCATTTTTATATTAGTTTCATTTATTTTGTTTTATTTGCCACGCCCCCTTCTTCGCACAGTGTGCGATTTTATCACACGCCCACGTTGCCAGCATACAAGTGGCAAATAAATTCATTAGTGGCACAAATTAGTTGCATGCAACGACAACCAAGAGCAGCCAGCAGCATCGAGCTGCAGTCAGCACAAGTCTAAGAGGGGGGAGGAGAGGTGGGAGGGGGAGTGCAGTGACTCTGCTCGCTGGTCGAGCCAAGCCAAGCCAAGCCAAGTGAGGCCAAGGCAAAGGACACTAAAGTGCTTTCAATTTCAATTAAATTTGCTACTCGCTGCCGCTGCTGCTGCAAGTTGCACAATTCGCTTTGCGCCCAGCACTTTGCCACGCCCAGCTAGACTTGTTGTGCCTGCCCACCCACACGCCTGACACTCTCCACCTCCCCTCCTCCCTGCTGCCTAGTCTTGTGCGTGCTGACTCAGGGGCATACTTAAAGCATCGTTTAAGCGCTCGTTTCGTTTCATCTCGTTCGCTTGCCTGCAACCCGTTTAGCCCTGCGCGCGTGTGTTGATTATGTAATCAAAGTTTT
Organism: Zaprionus indianus; assembly: GCA_018904595.1. Lineage (NCBI taxonomy): Eukaryota > Metazoa > Arthropoda > Insecta > Diptera > Drosophilidae > Zaprionus > Zaprionus indianus. The sequence continues at coordinate 4,441,474 of JAEIHA010000140.1, forward strand.
TGCTAGCTAATTTATTGCCGCCGGCCTTTGACCGGCATACGCTGCGTATGCGCAACATTGACGGAGTTAAAACGAGAAAGGGAAGCGCGGAAGGAAAGCGCAACGAAAGGGAAACGGGAAAGGAAAACGAGAATGGGAAACGAGAAAGGGAAACGAGATGGGATTCGCTACGGGTTGCGAGACCTAGCTTGAGACGAGGTTCAATACAGGTTTCAAGACAGAGCTTGAGGCAGGAGTCAAGACGGAGATTGAGGCGGGCATCGAGGCAGAAGTCGAGGAAGAAGTCGAGCTGAGGGTTGAGGCAGCAGCACAGATAGTTTGATGCTCACTTGACTAACTTGCGGCAGTTCAATAACGTATTGGGAAAGAAACCTTTAGCCGTTAAAGAAACCTTTATCTCAAACCTTCAAAACTTCTGCCCAAATGTATGCGGCACATTTGTCTCACACAAGCCGCAACAGCCCGACATAGGCGACCTCAAAGTCATCTCTACTACCCCCTCCCCAGAGCCATCTGTCAGCTGTTGAAGAGAGACAAACTAAGCAAGCAAAACAGGCAACAATCAGCGAAGGAAATTACAAACATGTGTACACGCTCATATGTATTCCGGCTACCCCAAGCAGCCACTTCTTGCCCCTGCCGTCTGCTTCACACACTCTGCCTCATTTGTCAATACACACACGCTCCCTTTTGGCAGAGCTACGCGTTATCCTAAGCATTTCGCTTGCTGATCCCTCAGGCAAAAGCAAAATTCCCCGCAAAATGCTTCACATGCCTGGCGAAAAAAAAAATATGGTAGAGAGAGAGAGAAGGGGAAATATGTGTGTGAGGTTATGGCAAGGTGAGGTGGCAAGCTGCTGCCTCACTTGCTGCCTGGCTGCCGCTTTTAAGTGTACTTCAAATATCACTTAACGCATTTAACGTTGATTTCGCAGCAGCCCTGACATTTTATCTTCCGTCGCCGCCGTCTCGTGTATTTGTTTTGCATATTTATTGGGCATGTTTTGTGGATTGGAATGGGGCAACTTCTGGCATTACAAATGGGCCATACGCGCCGAGACTCCCAGCGGAGCAGAGAGCTCACAGTGTGCCCCCAGTGTGTGTCTTTGTGTGTGGGTGTGCCAGTGTGTGGGTGTGCCAAAGTGTGTGTGTGGGTGTGTGTGCGTGTGTGTGCGTGCCATTAGCAAACTGATATTAAATTCAATTGAATTTTCGCTGGAACAAACTCAACATATTTTGGCTTGGAACATTTTTGAGCACATAAGTAGAAAGAAAATTTAATTTCACATTTTAATGAGCCATCAAAAAAGCACAAAATTCTAAACGTAAATGGAAAACACATACGCAAGTGCCGAGAAGTTATATGTGCATGACTTGAAGATACTCTACAGAGTAAGGGAAAGTTGTGAGAGAAAGTTTTAGATTGAGTTTTATGGAACTAATTGCGACTCAGACTGTTTCCTTGACTATACCTCATCTTTCTTAGCTGCTTAGGTGAGATGCGTTCTTTACGCTAACTGCAAGTAAGAGTATCAAGAGTTAGACTGCCACACACCCTGCAGCTACAAAAGCCCTCAAATTATAGAAGACCTGCAAGTTATACGCTTTATCGGTCTCACTTGGCTTTAAGGTCATTTCTTTCGCAATTCTTTTCTTCCTTAACTTACACAAACCACTTCAGTCTGCCTGTGTAGGGTATCAGTGTGTAGAGTTCAACCACAGCATACCCTACAGGGACGTATACCCTGCACTGTACGTGATTTATTGCTCTCACTCTGTCTTAACAGCTTTTATTCATTAGCCTTCTTTCACTTTCAGTTCACAGTCGGTCAGGCATACCCACTCTCTCACACACACTTCCTGCAGGGCATCAAGAGTTTGAAAAGCAAAGCTAACAAAGCCCCAAAACGCTTAAAGTTAATTTAAATTTAATTAGGATTTTTTCTCTCGTTGCGCATTGTTTTTGGGCACTGGGGAGAGCGGACTCATTGCCTGAACCTCCTCCCGTCCCTCCCTCCCTGCCTGGCTCTCCAGACTGACTGTGTGGGTGACTCTGGGCTTGCTACGCTTCAGTTCCCAGTGGACTAACTGTAAATGAAAATTGACGCAACGCAAGTTTATTAAAATGCGATTTGCATAAGGATGTGGCAGTGGCATGTGGCAGAGCTGAGGCAGGCTGCCACAAAAGTCAAATGGAAGGCAGCAACAACACCGAGCCGAGTCAGAGCCAATGAATTTTAAAATATTTTCACAGCTTTGCCAGACAGCGCCTCGCCCCGCAAAGGGGGACACATTCCAAACACACACACACCAACACACACTCGAGTAGTTGAGGCACCCCGACAAATCCAACGGAGCGCATTAATTTACGCTTTTTCGCCTTTCACACGCATTTGATTTGCACTCAAAACTCAATTAACAGTGGCCACGGCGACCTTAACGATTATTTGGCTGCTTTGTCTCTTTTTTGCACTCTCCCCCTTTCTCTTTCCCCCACTCTCTCTGTTTCCCTATCTCTCTCTGTCTCCCTTTTCAGCCAATTATTGCATATAAAACTGTTTATCCAGTGAAGAGCACTTTGCAGGCATCTACGTGATAATATAAAACTATATTGTTTTGACCGAGCCAAATTTGATACGTTTATTTCAATAAGATACTTACGTATCCATCTATCAATTATTTTTGTATTTATATTTTACCTATGTACAAGTTAGTTTTGTTGCTGCAGACAAAGTCCCATTGGCAAAAATAACTTTAGAGAAAAGGAAATTGAAGCGGTAGCCAATTTTCTGTGCCATTTTTGATCTATGCAATTGAGCAAGATCTGCCTTGCACTGCGCCATTCCCTCTGCACTCCTAAGCTGCCCCTATTTATGACAGAACTAACTGCAGTTTTGGGCAACCCTGTAACGGCTACTTAAGCTCTTGATGTGAAAGCATCCTCAACTCTTGCTTGCTATCGACAATGAGCTGGAAAACAAAGGAGGGAGGACGAGACTGAGAATAAGGCTGGTATAGAGACAGTGAGAGGGGCAAAGGTAGGGATAGGTATAGGGATGGGCATAGGGGCAGAGAGAAAGAGAGGCAGAGACAAGGGCAGAAACAGAGGCAGACTACTGATGCTGAAGAAGAGATGGAGCCCGGAGCGAAGGCAGACACAGCGTCAGAGGCCAAGGCAAGAGGCAGGCAGTTATCTTCATCTGCTTCGCCTCTGAATGCAGCTCTCCCAACTTCTTTCTCTCTTCTGCCTTGTCCCCTGCCCCGTTTTAATTGAAATTCAACGGATTCCTGCAGACAGCCACAAAATGCATCACAAACAGGTGGGAAAATTACACAAAAAAAGAAGACAGCACGAAGACAAAAGCAAAACGAACTCTGCATACGCTTTTATGAATGAAAATTGAGAGATAGAGAGGGAGAGAGATCTATTGAAAGTTTGGCCACCTTGTTGACCAAGTTATTGGCGTTCTCTTTTGGGGCATTAAATGCAGTTGCAAAATGGCGAAAAGTGCGATAAAAACTGCACGCCACACGCTGCTGCTGCAATCAATGCGCTGCGTTTTGTGGCACTTTTAATTGCTTTGCATAGCTATATAGTATATATCTGGTATATATATATATGGATGAATTTACTGACGTTTGAGTGTTATTCGCACTCGACCAGCGGCATCCGCATTCGCATCCGCCTTAGCAGTGGGCAACGATGCTGCAACAATTGATGCCATTGGTCATCGGCTTCCTGCCACAACAATGATGTGGCTGCCTGGTGCTGCCTGTGCACACTTCAGCTCTATCTCCCGCTCTACACTGCTCTCTTCCTCTCTCTCTCTCTCTCTCTCTCTTTTTTTCTTCCTATCTCCTTTCTCTGTGTCGCTTTGTGCAACTTCTAGTTATTTCTCTCTCAACGGAAACGTTGCTTCAATAGTGCAATAAAAGTGAATTCACCAGGAAGGCAGCCTCAAATTGAAGTTGACCGCCCTCACATTAGAGCCAAGCGTGCAATTGTCTGACACACACACATACACACATACCGACACACACATTAGCTATCTCTCTCCAGAGAGCAATGCCAGAGAGACATGCTCTCTCTCTCTCTCACTCACTCTCTGTCGAGCACTTTTAATAAATAAAATAAAACTTAAATTGAAAATTGTTGTCATCGTAAATTGATAATAATTAATTTTAATTGCATGCAGTGTGCTCTTGTTGTTGTTGTTGCTGTTGTTGGTATTATATGGCAATGCAAATTGCATGTGAAAGCTCAGTCGAGTGTCAGTAGTCAGGCTAAAAAGAAGCCAGGCCAGGCAGCCACATCACGCATACGCCGTGTTGGCATTGGCATCGCACATAAAAAACCCATTAAGCAAACAGCATTAAAATTAACTTTAATACTGCGCATAAATAGCTGAAAAATACCCAAATGCATTTGACATATTTGCTTAATCGCATTTCCCCTCCTGGCTCCTTCGCCTGCCTCCCTCAACATTGACAAATGGCAACTGACAGAAATGTGCATCAATTGCATGTGTAAAACGATATAGTATTTGTCATATCTAGTATATGTATCAATCTGTGCCAAAAAGAAAAATAAAATCAACAACGCGCACAAATTAATTAAATTGGAAATTAATTTTTGCTATTCCAATGCGAGTTTTGATTCTCTTTTTTGGCTGTTTATTTTACAAATGGTTTTTGTATAAATATTGATAAATCTATATGCGTATTTACCAATGTGTGTTTAACAAAATAAATTGAAAAATTTGTTGATTTCATGTTTGGCAAATAAAAGCCGATCAAACAAAATGCAGCAGAGATCACATTTTAATTAAATAAATTATGATATATATTCCCCCTTATTGACTTAGCTTAAAATATATGATATGTTTGGCTTTTATCTGTTTTGAAATTTCAATAACAGCTAGATAAAGAAGAGAGAGAGAGAGCGAGGAAGGGAGAGTGAGGTCTGTTGACGCCTGTCTGTGCGCATCTTACAGATACTTTTCAATCTGTTGCTGGCTGTCTGCTGCTGCTGTCTGAAGTGTCTTTTGTGTATGCATAAGTAAACTAATCAGTTGCATTAATAATTCCATTTCAAGTGGTAATTAACGATAAGCCGAAGCTCGCTTGCAAATTTGAATAATCACGAATGCATTTTTGCACTCACACAAAATTTGAAATTTGGGTATTTTACAAATATTTGCCAATGCAGCAGCAGCCTTAGGGGGCAGCCAGCACAACGTGCAGCAGCAACAGCATTTGATTGCATTTTCATGTTGTTCAAGCACAAATCTATTTAGAATTTATGTGCCCTTTTTATTGTCATTGTTTGCTGGGCATATGAAAGAAAAGCAAACGAAACAATAAAATATGCATGGCAAATAGCAAAATGGCAAATTGTCAATAATAAATGACACAAATTTGGGGGCAGAACAAAACAATGTTGCATTTTCATTTGATTATCAGACGGAGAATCACGTACGATTGCCCACACATGATATATACGCTATATAGACTGCTTTTACTTTACCCTACATAGACTCCTATTCTCTTAAGATATATGTAAATAGTCTAAAGTGTGCTCCCTCTTCACTTCACTTACCACGTTTTCAAACTTTTGCTGTGCCACAGAATGTTGCCGGGCTCACGTAGGTTGCGCAGGATTTCACTTTGAATTAGTTTTTCTGCCACTTCTTTTTTGTGGTTTTCGGCAGCTCAATAAATTAGCAGCGATCCAGTGACAATGACTTTTAGTTCTCAGTGTGTCACACACACACACACACGCAAAGCAGCCCGGAAATGTGGCAGCGTATTAAAAACTCATTAAGCGGCCTGCAAACGCTGTTCGAGAGTGCGCTCTCTGTGTGTTTGTGTGTCTATCTCTCTTTGTATGTCTGTGTGTGTTTAATATGTTTGTGTGCCTGTGTTCTATGCGGTTTTTTACGCCTAGTTTTTTTGTTGTTTTTAATTTATGCAAATATCGACCGAGTGCGAGAAGCTGCCAAAAAAGTATGCTATGATTTTTTAGCTTAGCGAATGTAAATTACACACACACACACACTTGCCGGCACACACAGTGGGCCACTTTTGATTGTGTCGTGCCGTGGCGTGAGTGGTCCAATAACACGTGCCGTGCGTGACCTAGGCTAAGGTTCAATTTGTGCCTCGAGATAATTTCAGTTCCTCTAGATTACGAACTCTTCTGCGTACACTCTGCAACACACATACACACACACACATACACTCACGTGTCGACCAAATCCGCTTAAGACAAACTGACGACTGATTCTGTGCCACGCAACGCGGTGCCGCAAGTTGGGGCAACTTGGCCCCAAATTGGCGTTGGCGTTGGCGTCGACGTTAGCGTTGGCGTCGTCGTCGAACAACATCGTCAGCGGCGTCGTCGTCGTCGTCAGCTACGTCCCCATCGTCGCCATCCTCGTCGTCGTCGTTGCTGTCGCTTTCGTTGTCCGTCGTCAACAATCAGAGTCGGCAAACAGTTCCCGGACCTGCCACACCAGCAAAGAGAGTGCGCCGCATTTAAGAGAGCGACACCAGCCTCGTGTGTTTCATTGCCAGCGCGTTCCTATGGCAGGCGCAACTGGTTAAACTGCCGGAATGGAAAGCCAGAAATGTGTGACATTGGAAGGCAGCTCCACACTCTCTTTCCCCTCTTTCCCCTCTTTCCCTTCGTCCTCTCTTACTGCATCTATCTCCCTTGCTGCAACTCTCTTTATGTGGCATGTCCAGTGCCGGCAGAGGCAACAGCGCTTTGTTTGCCCAATTAAATGCCACATATGTCATGCACTCCATGGAGCCAATCCTCCTCCCTCTCTTCCTCTTCCCATTACTCAATCTGCAGCTCTGTGTGCTACTCACTCACTCCTTCCCCTCCCTCGTCGCGTATGCAGTTTTTTAATTAATCATTAATAGGAGCCACGCTCTGCTGGCAGCCAAAGCAAGCAAAGCAGCCGCAGGCCGCAGATAAGGGCGGTTCCCCTGCCCTTGCTCGCTTCCTCCCTTACTCCCCTTGTGCCTGCACTGCCTGCAACTGAATGCCAAATTGCAGTGGCGCCTTTGATATGCCCGCTGACAACGACTCTAGCGACTCCAGCATCAGCGCGCCCTCGCTCCAGCTGCGTCTGCTGCTCCAGCTCCGTCTCCGACCGCAATTAGCGAGCGGCAACATTGCAACTGTTGCGTCGCTGCGTTGCGACTGCGAAATCCCCAAGCACGTCGCGCTGGCTGGCGCAACTGCAACTGAGCCTATTTCACTGTGACACGAAACCGCACAAAACTAAAAAAAGAAATAAAAGAGAGAGAGAGACAGAGAGAGAATTGCAAGAGGAAGGCAGAAAATCAACTGGGAGATACCCTGCAATGTGTGGAAGTGGAGAAAGAATTTATGTACGAGGGTTTCGCCACAGACTGGAGAGTAAGCTTAAGGCTGAAGAGTAGAGAGTGTTGGCGACTCGTGGCAACTAGTTGTAATCATCCCCAGTCGACAGATCACTGATCTGTGTTGTGAACGTGTTAAGCCACTCTGTCTATCAGCCTTTGATTACTCAAGCTTCATTCACCCACTTACTTGCCTGTTTACAGGGTATCAATTAAAAGTAAATCAACTGTAGAGGAAAATTTACTAACTGCCACAGCGACAATTAAATGCACTGCTATCGAGATCTGCCTAGCGTCTGTTCTGCCTTTGCACTCAATTCTCCACTTGCTACTGATCCCCCACTTTTTCTGCATTGCATCGCCCCTCTATTTCACCCACTTTCTCCCACACTAGACCACCCACATTCAGCTAGCAACAGCAAAGAGGCAACCCCAGCTGTCGGCTCTAAGTCAACAATTGACCCGCGGGTCGTGCAAGTTGCTACTTGCAACTACTAGCAGTGCAGCTGCCACATTCGCATGCTTCCATCTCACATCTTGCATTTCCATAGCTGCAGCTACTACAACTCCATCTACTGTTGCAGCAGTTGCAGCTGCAGCTTGGGGCAGGGACTGGAAGCAGCAAATACAATTTGCTGCACTCGGTCGAACATATTCTGGGGATTTCGCATAATTTTATTGGCCGCGTGTGCGCCGCATGGCCCGCGTTGACTTCGACGACAGCAAACAGAATCAACAGTTTCCCAGCTCCCCAATGCATTTTTGTAGGCGCTGACACGCCCCTCTGAGTGCAACCATATGTCAGAGTCAGCGGCAGAGACACAAGAGAGAGAGAGAGAGTGAGTGAGCGAGTCAGCCAGCGATCCCTTCGCCAAAGGGCACTTATGTTTTGCATATGCAATCGCGCACATAATCAGCCTGTGTGTGCGACCCCGAGGGCTGCCTTCATGTTTGTCTGTTTGTGTGTGTGACCCCCGTGGGCCTCTACTGGCCCCAGATGAACCCATCGTCAGCGTTCTCGTCGTTGGTTGCATTGCAAAAATGCTAATTAGGCGTAATTCGCATAAAATTCGCAAACATTTCGCAGCTGCAGTTGCAGTGGCAGCTCGACCCGCAGAAGGAGAGGGGAGAGAGAGGGAGGGGACGGCTTCCATTTTGCGGCTGTCGTCAGCGCCAGAAATGACGCTAGCATTGGCTTTTGATTTACGAGGCAGAGACTGAATGCCGCCTATCAGCGGCACATCAACGGCAACAGCAACGGCGGCAATCGTCAGCTCATCCGTCATCGACGACCACACCCGTAGTTGAAAGCCGAGCAGCTTCACGCCCCTCTCGCTCCCCTCATCTGCCCTTTCTTTTCCTGGTACTTAGCTATCTATCTGCTACTGCTGCTGGTGCTGCTGCTTCTGCCTGCGGCGAGCAGCCTGATAAATTATTAACTGTATGTGTAAGCCGTCGTGATTCTGATACACTTGGCGGATTTGTTTTGCTTGGCTGTGATTACTTGTGGCACCCACACACATAGGCACACACACATACGAATACTGAGTGCGGGCAAGGCGACAGCAAAGCAGCTGATAAGCTCATCTAGTCTGACATGTGTATTTGTCCAGAAGATTTCACAGTTGATGTGAAGCGACGCCATGAGTTCCGCGTGCCATTTCGATTTTTCTTCTTTTTTGGGGATGACCTTGACTGGGCTTCACGCTCGGGTAGCTCCTTTTGCTTCACCTAGTGATGCTGCTTCCAGTAGTAGTGCTGCTCCTTCTCATACTGTTGCTGCTTGTACTTGGTTGTATAATACTTCTCCCTCCTTCTACTTATAAACCTGATCCTGCTGCTGCTGATCTTGCTGCTTTTGCGTCTCTTCAATCGGTCTTTACTTATCATCTTGCTCCTGCCTCCCACTCCTCCTAGTGTTCCTTGCACCTTCCCATGTTCCCCTCTAGTGTCTTTTTTTGCTTCCACTCCTGTCTCCTATTGCTGCTTCTACTCATTCTAATGATTCATCTACTGCTACTGCTGATCTCGCAGCTCTTGCATCTCATGCTCTGACCTCTGATTCTCATCTTGCTTCTGCTTTCTGTATCATCCTCTTGTTTCCACTGGCTCCTCTTGCTCTTTCTCCTCTTGTACTTCCTCCCACAGTTCCTTATCTTGTTCCTTCTCTTGCGTCTCTCCTTGATCCCACCTCCTGCTTCTTCTCTTGTTCCATTTACTCCTCCTCTTATATTTCTCCTCCTTCTCAATATCCTGTTCCAACTCCTGCTCCTGCTCTTGTTCTTCCTCTTCCCACTCCTCCTGTAACTTGTTATGTTAATTAAATAGTTGAAACAATCATCAAACTGTGCAGCAGCAGCAGCAACAGCAGCCCAGCCTTGGTTAAGGCATTACTCAATTGAGTTCTCTGCATAGTTTGGCGAACAGCTGCGACTAACGACGCGTAGCGCAAGCGGGAAATGGATTGGGCAGCAGGAGCACAGAGAGAGGAACAGAGAGAGAGAGAGAGGGAGAAGGAAAGGAAGCAGAGACGGGAGAGAGAGGAGGCCAGCGGGCAGAGGAGACACACTTTGCGCAAGTACTTAGCATGCCCTGGAGAGTCTGTTGTTGCGAGCGGAAAGGGCCAGAGGGGGGATTTGGAAGGTAGAAAACTATTGTAAACGCGGCATACTTTGTGTTTGGTCGTCCAGGCCGAAAATGCTGCCCCATTGTCATTTGCTGTGCCTGGCAGCTACGCGCTGAAAGGATTTCAATGTCACACGGTGCGGCTATTTGGCAACTGAAGTGGGATGAACTGGGCAGGGCAGGTGAAGGACAGTAGCGGGAGTGGAACTAGGCAGGAGTGAAGTGAAACGTGGCAGGAGTAGGTTAAACTAGGCAGGAGATGAGCTGGGCAGGAGTGGACATGGGACTAGGCAGGAAACTAAGCAGGAGTTGAGCCTGGACTGGACCGAGCTGAGTCGTACTAGGCTACCATAGACTGGAAGAGGGCATGGGCGCGGGCAGCCTCCGCAAGTACTTGACTGAGCTGGGACTGCGCTCGTCCCTTCTCCACTCCTCTCCTCGCAGCAGACGGTCCATTACATTAACCCACGGCGCTTCAAGTTTCCGTGGCGCGACCACAAAAACGTCACAATGAAAATTCATGAAAATTTCGCCTTGGCCGCCGCTGTCGCTGTCGTCTCCATTTCTGTTGCTGTCTCTTTCTGTCCCACTTTTGTGGTCAATTAACGGACGTTTTTTGCAGCCTCAAGTTTGCTTTTGTGTAATGAATTTAAATGACCCACTGTGCCGCAGACCCAACTCTCCGCCTTCTCAAGTGGCATAAAGTGTTTTCTTGGGCATATTTTTTGTTCTCTCCTGTTGTTGTTGTTGCTGTTGTTGTGGCTGGCCGATTGCCTGCCTCAACAGGCGGCAGCTTAAGCCAATGTGGCAGGCAAACGCTCCCCTGGCGAAGTCTTTCGCTCTCTTTCTCTCTCGCACGTTGTGACAACACCTGTCGCCGAAAAATTTTGAACAATTTAGCTAATGACTTTTCTTCAGGTGGCCCAGGGATGGGTGGGAAAAGGGGGGTGGTCTGGCCAAGGTTTCTGGCTCTCTGTAAATACCAAATTAATTATATTCCATGCAGTGAAATTAATCAAGTGTGGCGCCTCCACAACCCCAGCAAACTAACTATGCAGACTACCCTGACCCGAACTCTATTTAACCCAGAAACAAGCCAGAAACCTGTCCGCCTACGGCACCGCCTCGCCCCCCCTGGCATCTACTACCTGCCGGGGCGGGGGGTCGCTTGCTCGCTCAGTTTGGGGCCCATTTCATTAATCACACTCAACACTTAGGCGGGCTTGAGGCTGCTGCTGCTGCTGTTGCTGTTGCAACATGGACAGGGATTTCTAGGAGTGAGTGTAGGACACGTTGAGCTGGCTCACTTGTGGCCAATGTCAAATGGTTTTTGGGGGTGGCCTCAAAACGCTTCGCTGCCGTTGTTGCTGCTGATTTATTTATTATTGTTGAGCGAGGTTCATGGCTTACCTAGAGGGGGTGGAGCAGTGATGGAGAAGGGGCAGAGTGATCAGAGGTGGAGGGGAAACAGCTGCAAGCTGCACTTAGTGCTGCCGATTGACTTTTATTATTGTTTTACTTAGTGCAGAAATTGTTTGGTGGCAGTGTTGCTAACGCAGCTTTTTTAACGTCAAAACTAGCTGTTTTTAAAGCTGCACACCGCATAATAAGCGCATGAGCGGGAAACCTAGCTTTTTTCAAGTCAGAAAAAATGAATTTGATCTCAATTTTCTGATTTCCCCACGACATCGCTGTGGTTTGGGACTTGGCTAATAAAGAGATCGTGCCATGGAAAGCAAGCAGTCCCAAGCAGTGCACTGCTCACTTAACAGAGTTATGTTAGCGATAAAACAAGCAGTTTTTCATTTGGAATAACGGCAGTTTTTTCAGATTTTCAAATCGAAATTGCGCGAAAACTACAAATCCTAGCGACTTGCGGTTTTTTTCAATTTGTTCTATTTTTCTTCGTTAAACAACACGCGGACTTCCAGCTTCGTAGAACCTACACCGCGCCCTGCAGAAGGCTAAAAAATTCTTGGCAGTTTTTTCAGTTTCTCCTGCTTTTTTTAGTCGAAAACCGTTTGAACACGCCCCCCACGGCGTCAGGGGGCGGTGGGCGTGGCAAAATGGAATTTTAACATCGACTGTAAACGGGCTGTTATTGCATACATATGCATTGCATACTTTCACGCGCACTGCAATAAAAGCATTAGCAGATGCACAAACCTCGACCATAAACGAAACTTGGCATTTGTATGGCGAGTGAGTAGCTGTTGCTATAATTATGGCAGTATATAAAAGTGAACATCCAACCTGGAAGTATGCTACAAGTCTCAAAATTGCATTTTAGTACGCGTAGCAAAGTATGCCATAATATAAGGTATAAACAATTGCTGCACCTGTTTGCCGCTAGATGGCGCTCGTTAGTCGAAAAACTTGTCGTTATAACAAAAAAAAATACGATACGTTTTCTCTAAATGTTTAGCCAGGACACGAAACCATAGCATGTACACGATCCTGCAAGGGACACCTAATGGCTTAAATTTTTGAATAAATTAATTATAAAAAAATTAGATAAAATAATAAAATAATGGAATTTAAAACTAAATAAATCGGATTGTGTACAACAAGCAAGATATATTACTTTTTCTGACAAAAAAAAGGTAAGAAAAGCTGACAACTCTGAAGAACCAACTGCAATTTTAAAATTCTGAAGCCAATAATTTAAAAAAGCTTTGTTGATCTTACTTAGCTGGTAAAAATCTTATATGACAAAACTAATACACATTAGGGGACACGACTAGAGAGGTTGCGAGCCCCCACATCACGGCAGTTAAAGCTAAATCTTTAGGGGAAACTAAAAAAGCTCGACTGGCTCTGCCATGCCAGCAAGCTTTTCTTTTATCTGTAGCACGAGTAGTACAATTCAGTCGCGCGATCGTTCGCATACGAAACAGGTGTACAACGAGCTGTGTAGCTCGAACTGCATAAGCGAGACTCACGCTGAGTGTGTACACGTGTGTGTGTGTGTCTATGTGTGTGATAAGAAACGGTAATTTCACGATGTACATTACTAATTTGATTATCCAATTGAAATGTATTTGGCCAAATGTCAAATAGGAAAAACCACAGTGCGCTAATGAAATGACATAAAAACCTTATAAAGAAACAATTAAGTAATGTGTATACCTACACATATATGTGTGCGTGTGTGTGTGTGATAAGATAGCCCAGTAACGCGACACTTGTGTGTGATAAGAGACAGAGACAGCGCATAAAACGGCAAATAAACTTGGTCAAAAACCGCAAAATTAGTCACTGTATATAGCGCAATCTTGGTTAATTCCCCCCACAGTCATCCAATATATGAGGTGTAGTATCAGTAGTATATTTACTATATAAATGCGCATCAATTATTTAGCTAGAGCAGAGGAGATATGCTCATATGAGCAGCTTCCGCTTGAACTCGAGAGAGAGAGAGAGAGACAGTGTGGAATAATTATGCCATAAATTGGGTTACGGCTTAGAGCGACAGCGAGACTATAGCTAATGTCAAGCCATGTACCATGTACCATATATCATATACCATATACCATACAATTATATACTGTGCATAGGCAGGCGGCTCAATCGTTTGCGCAGTTCGATGCGGCCAGCGGCGCAGCAATAACAACAACACAACATCAACATCAACTTGCGGAATCGAAGCGCAGCGTAGCAATGAAATATTTGAAATACTAATCGGAAATAATTTACGATTTTGAAGGAGGGAAGGGGTAGGCAGGTGATGGGTGAGGTAGGTGAAAAGAGGCAGGCAAGGGGAGAGGAAGGAAGGCAAAGAGGGAGGCAAGTGAAGTGGGAGGTAGATCACGAGGGAGGTAGTTGAAGGGGAAGGAGCTCAAAATGTGGTGCCAAATGAAGGTAGAGGCTAAGGAAGAGGGAGGCAGGGACATAGCTGACTAGAAAGGAAGGTAAATATGGAGTCAGGTGAAATGCGAGGCAGCAGAATATGGAAATAGATAAGGGAGTAAGCTGGTGAAGGGACAGTCAGTAGAAGCGGAAGGCATGTGTATACCCCTCACTACCCCTGCTCCACTGACATATTTATAAAACTTAGGTAGGCCTATCGAGTTCATATTTAGATTCAAATTTACAACTCAAGCCCTGTGGACAGTTGCGTTCCTGTTGCTCTTGATGTTGCTGTTGCTCATGTTGTTTTTGTTAGTGTTGTTATTGTTGCTCTTGTTATTGTTGCTCTTGTTATTGTTGCTGTTGTGCCAGTTCCCAGCCGGTTTGCGGTTCGAGAGAGAGAGAGAGAACAAAGAAAGAAAAGAAATTTACCTAAGAAATGGCACATTAAATCGCTCGTTACACAATCCGCAGACAGAAGTTGAAGCTGAATGCGAACTCTTTCGACCTGAGAGACCAATTAGTCGGCGACAGGTCGTTGGCAATGGCCATTAAGCGACAGACAGACACGGCACACACACGCCACACACTCAGTACACACCTGTACAATGTGTACTAACTGCCTACCCCCTCCTTCCACTTCCCTCCCCCATCTCACAGGGCTGTGACGTCATGTGTGATGGAATCACGCTTCGTTACAGTTTTGATTTCAGTTTGATCTGCGCTTTTGGTCATTAGTTTGTTTTGTTGTACACATGCAACAGTTACATTGCACGCAGCATTGTTGTTGTTTGTTATTGCTGCTGTTGTTGTTGTGTTTACCTATCCGCTATCAGCTGTGTGTGCACCTTTCACAGCGGCCTGCGGAAGCATTAGTAATGCATTTTTAATAAATAGCAGCAACAACAACAGTTGAAATAGAAATAACAACAACAAAGGCAACAGCAGAAACACTACAACAACACAAGCAACAACAAAAGCATCAACAACAACAATAGGTGCAACAACAACAATAGAAAGCCAGCAAAGATAACAATGGGATCTCATTCAAGTGCAGCAATATAGATACAAAATAAGTGACTAAAATACATTTACACAATGCAGCACGAATACCCTAACCGGAAAATCTATAAATTATATTCTTCAACAAACATAAATAATTGTAATGAAATAGAAGAAAAGAGGATTAAAATTATCACAAGGCACGCGTTACAAATATATACATAACTTGCAAAATAAATCTTAAATGAAAAATAAAAAACACAAATTATAAGCATAAATACTATATTTATATTAAATAATTATTAAAACAAAATCATTGTTTTTACATAAATATTGCAATTTAATTTTATCCAAAGCCATAAGTGTATAAATTGAGAAGTGCACACTCAGTTTGTTGCTGTGGCTGCTATGGTTGTTGTCTCCACTAAGCGCAGCTTTGCCATTGTCAAAAAATGTCGTGCTGAAGATGCGTGAGAGAGGGAGAGAGAGGGGGATCAAAAGGGGGACTCAGAAAGACGGAGAGAGGGAATAGAGAGAAAGAGGGAACAGATAGAGTTTAAATGGAAGTCAAAAATGTAGAGAGCTGGCGACGGAGATAGAGAGAAAGGGAGACAAGGAACGAGAGAGAGACACAGAGATAGAGAGAAAGAGATCGAGAGAAGTAGAGAACTATGGGGCAGACAGAGAGAGGCATCAGCGCAAGTTTGGGAAAACAGTGCAGCTGAGGGGACAGCGAGAGAGAAACAGAGAGCACGCTCAAACGATCGCTGGGGAGAAACAGTGGAAGAGAGCGTGCTCGCATTGAGCCACCTCCACCTACGACGCTGCTCCGCTTCCGCTCGTGCTGTCGCCTCGTCGCGTGTTCCCACCTGGGTGACGTTGTTAGTCGCGTTCGGTTGTTGCCGGCAACAAGAACAATGCGATGCGAGGCGCAACGCACACAGTGAGTGGAGCGCGATTAGAGAACTGATAAAAACAGTAGTTAAAATAAACAAAAACAAAACGAAACGAAAACAAAACTTGCAAGTGAGCAAAGACAAAGCAAGATAACTAGACGTATGTAGCCTAAGGTGGGCAGAGGGGAGGGAAGGGGTAAAAGTAACCTCATCAAATGGCAAATGTTGCACTCACTAACTATTTTCATTTTAATTGCAGCTGAATTTGTGCAACTTGTAGCAACATGGCCTCCAGCAATAACAACAACAGCAACAGCAACAACGCAGCCGGCGATTTGGATAGCCAAGTGAATGTGGAGGATTTGCCCATAACCTTCAAGGTTAGTTTGCCTAGCTGCCTGGCTGCCTGCTGTGCCTGGCCTGCCTCTGCCTCCGCCTCTGACCTGCTCTGCCTCTACCTCTGCCACTGATCTCTGCCTCTGCTCTCGTACCGCAAACAGACCGCATCATTTCACACCGAAAATTCACGGCAAAGTGGATATTTAAATTGTTGCTGTTTGCGAATGTGCTTCAGTGCGTTTGATTGTGCAGTCGCTCCACCCCATCCCGCACCTCAAACCCCGCAGCGGCTGGGCCTGCCTATGCCACGCACTCGTCTCGCTTGGCTGCCTCGCTTGGAGTCCAAGAGTCACATGAGCACATTTTGTGGACAGCGCTGACACATCCGGTTCGCATTGGATGCAAATGAAGCGGCGACGACGACTACTCTCTAACGGCAGGCAGTGGGAGGCAGAGAGAGAGAGAGAGAGAGGGGGAGAGAGAGAGTGGGAGAGAGGGAGCCGGCAGCAGCTGCGGAAGTAACCTCCCAAAAAAAACAAAAACCTTTTCTAACCATCACCGTTACCTTTCCCCCTTCGCAGGTCAAATATATCGGCTCGGAGGCCTCACGCGGTCTGTGGGGCATCAAATACACACGCCGGCCTGTGGATATTATGGTGGGCGTGGCCAAGAATTTGCCGCCCAACAAAGTGCTGCCCAACTGCGAACTGACAGTGTCCACAGCGGGTGTACAGCTTGAGATCATTTCACCCAAGGCGAGCATCAACCACTGGAGTTATCCCATCGATACCATCTCGTATGGTGTGCAGGATTTGGTCTACACGCGTGTCTTTGCCATGATTGTGGTCAAGGATGAGTCGAGTCCGCATCCCTTCGAGGTGCACGCCTTTGTCTGCGATAGTCGTGCTATGGCACGCAAGTTGACCTTTGCACTGTCTGCCGCCTTTCAGGATTACTCACGTGTGGTGAAGGAGGCGGGAGAAGATCAGACAGATGCCACGTCCAGTGATACCATAACCCCAACGAGGCAGAAGTTTGCCATCGATCTGCGCACAGCTGAGGAGATTCAGGCTGGGGAATTGGAGCAGGAAACTGAAGCGTAGTTGCTTCTTATTCGATGTGTGTGTGTCTGTATGGGTGTATGTGTATATGTTTTTATAAATATGTGTGTGTGTGTTCCAATTTTGTATTATCTCTAGGGTTCTCGGAAGTCGTGTCAATTGTGATTGATCATAGTTACTTACTGTACAGCTCAGTTCGCGCTGTTATTATTGTAGTTCTTTCATTCCTTCTCTCTCTCTCTTTCTCACTCACTCTGTACTTCTCTTACTCACCTGGTAGTAGCCTCATACAGCTAATTACCCAAAGCTTAAGCATAAACGAACTGTAAACAAAGCAATTACACAAATAATTTTCTATGTTAAATAAATTTATATAAATCGATCGGTTTTTAAGCATTTAAATGGGTCAATTGATGATTGTGGAGTGATCTTTTTATGTCTTTATTTTGAGCTTGATCAGCGGATTGTTTAGCACATGTTTTTAAGACTTTGTCAGTTTGATCAGTAGACTTGATCAGCTGTCTTTAGCGTTATCTAATCGTATACTGATCGCAATCGATCTGCGGCTGATCTGCAGTTGATTTGTCAAGCATTTAAACTTATTTACATCTACGAGCAATTCGGCAATTGCTGATCTTCCACTGATCTGATGATCATAACTTAAACAATTATTTTATTTATTTTCTCAAATTGCTTTCACCTTACCTGGTCATTGGCATTGTCTAGTTGATCTTTAGCCCAACCAAAGCTTAACGGATGTTTAACAGAACCAAAACTGTTCTGAACTGAACTGTTCGACTGATCCCAATTGATCTTTTGAATATCATTATTCTCCCCTTCTTTTGACAGCCTGAGCTGTAATGCCTTTCTACTGAAATTGACCTCCACTGATCCTCAGTTGATCCTCAATTATCTTTACTCCCCTTCCCCCTTTAGGTCGCTTTGCGGTTGACCCTCTCTATCGTTCAGAGGCTGAATGCCACTAGGCAAACTCAAACACTCAAACCTATGCACGATGGAGCTTGTCAACCACTGAGATCATGCCAAGAATACCCTACAGAGAACATCCATATCTGGCATGGATTTTTTCACAATTTTTATTCAAAGTTTTTTCAATTTTTTTTGTGTGTTTGTTTGTTTGTGTGTTTAACTCAAGGATCTAACAATGATAAACTTAAATTTCAACTCTCGCATAAATGGCCGTAAAACTAGAAAATCAAAAAATAGTCAATAGAGTTGCCTAGGTAAATTAGAGATGATTGTGGGATAGCCGCATGTAGCCAGCGGTGCTCGGAGGGTTTTGTATTTTTTTCTTTTTGGCGGATCTCCGGTTGGGCTAGGCTTCGGCTTAATTTTGCTTGTTTTGGGCGGGTTGTGCTTTGAGGTGAAGTCACGAGGGCTGCACTAGGTGGTGTGAGGACAAAATGCTCCTTAGCTCGCATCAGCACGGAAGAGAAAACGACGCTTGCGAGCATCCATTCTTGAAGCGGACTTAGGCGCTTCTTCCTCGGGCTTTGCATCATCATCTACTTTGCTGGCGGTGACTGGGGAGGTTTGCACCTTAGACATGCTTGGTTCAGCCAAGGTGACTCGCTTGTAAATGGGCAGAATGACATCCTCCTGCTGGGGTTCCTGTGCAGGCACAGGAACTGCCTCCGCTGGGGCTACAATTTCTGCAGGCTGCGCTGTTTCTGCTTGTTGCTCTTGCACTGGCTCTGGCTGAGGCTCTGCAGCACTCTGGATAAGGGTCATGGGTGCAGCAGCACCAGGTGTAAGCACAAGTTCCATGGGCGCCAGCTGATCCTGCTTGGGATTCTGATCCAGACGCTCCTTCACCAGCTCCACAATGTCATCAATGCTGATGGAAGGCATGTAGGCAGCTGTGGCCAGACTGGGCTGCTGTACATCGTCAACAGGTGTCTGTTCAGACTCAGCAGCAGGCTGTGCTTCAGGTTGGGTCTGCACCTCCTTAGCTGGCTCCTCCTCGGCCACTTCTGGTTCAGGCTCCGGTGCGGCAACCACATGCACGGGAATCTGATAGTCAGAGGGCAAGTGGTTCAACTGCATGATGTTGATGATGGGAGAGTCCCGCAGTTTCAGTTTGGGTTGTGGCTCTGGCTCTGATTCCGCCTCCAGCAGCTGCTCCTCAACGGATGCATGATTATCAACAATTTCAGGCTCTGGCAGCTTGGCTTCCTCAATGGATACGTTGTCCGCTTCTGCTGGTTGCTCTGGCTGCTGCACCTCCTCCTCTGCAGGCTTGGAGTCACTCTCCACTATCTGTGGGTGCTGTTGCTCAATGGTCTCAGCCATGTCCATGGCAGCACCGGCCAGCTCAGTCTCAGTCTTTACCTCATTCTTGCGTAGTGTGTTCAGAAAATCGTTAATCAGTTGCTCCGCCTCAGCTGCCATCACGGGATCGACAGGCTTGAAACCACCAAGGGATGCCTGTGCATCTTTGTTGTCGTTGCTGCTGTCCAGCATTTCCTCAACTAGGGGACTGGGATGTGCCATTTCTGGTGTGGCTGGCAGACTGACAGGGGCATCCTCTGGCTTTGCTGCCTCCAGGGCTTCAATATTGTTTAGTGCTTCCTCATCAGAGGTGCTGGGCTCCTGTATAGCTGGCTCAGACTGGATTATCTCTTGCTTCTGCTCCTCCGCAGTGGGTTTGTTCTCTGACTGCTCCACGGGCAACTCAGCGGGTTGCACAACTGATTGCTCTTCAATGGGTTTCTCCTCAGGCTGATGCACGGGTTGTTCAAGAGGTTGCTCTCCAAACTGCTCTGTAGGTTGTTCTACTGCCTGAACTGCAGGCACTTCCTCAGCTTGTTCCACGGGCTCTTCTACACGCACCTCTTCAGGCTTCTCTGCTGGCTCTTCAGCTGTCTGTATTGGCTGTTCTTCTGGCTGTGCTACTAGCTGTTCCACGGACTGTTCCTCTGGCTGGACAGAAGTCTGCTCTGCTGGCTGTTCTACGGGTGTTTCCTGTGGCTGCTCTACCAATTGCACCAAAGGCTGTTCCACAGGTTCCTCCACAGGTACTTCTACGGGCTGTTCCACAGGTTGATCCACGTGTTGCTCCACTGGCTGTTCAATCTCTTGCGGCTTTTCCTCCAAGGACTCAACAATCACAGCGGGTATCTCTTCAAAGGCTTCAATGGGCTTCACTTCCTCCACTTTGTCCTCTTTCTTTGTCTCTTCCTCCACGGTTTCTACAGGCTTCACTGGCTCTACTACTGCCACTGTCTCTGGCTCGGCTTCTGGCTGTGCAATGGCCACAACAGGCTCGGAGGCTTGCACCACCGGCTCCTCACCATCCACAAACATGGTTTGCAGCTTCAGCGTCGGCTGTGGCTCACTGAGCTCCACTGAAGCGGCAATAATTGACTCGGTTACCGCTGCTGGCTCGCTTTCCTGCACCGGCTTCACTGGGCTTGGCTTGCTGAAGACCGCTGGACGCTTGCGAATGGAGAACAGCTCGTTGCGAATGGGAGCAGCAGTGGCAGGCACAACAGGCTTGATGGGCTGTTTATCCTTGTTGGGTCTTACGCTGAAACGCTGTGGCTTCAAAGGCTTCGATGCCAGTTGGGTAACGGCAACTGTCTCGGCAACAGGCTCCTCAACAGCTTCCACTACGGGAGCAGATGTGGCGGGAATTGGTGCCTTTCTTTGTGGCTTGTTGTACTGATTGGCGGGCTTGCGACGAACGGGCTTTGGCTTGGGCTTCTGCACCTTGATGGGTTTCGCGGGCTCCTCTTCGGGTTCGGGTACAGCAGGCTCAGCTGCAACAGGCTCAGCAGCTGCTGGTGCCGGTACTTCAGTCTCCTCTGGCTGTGGCTCACTCTCAGTGGTGGCTGCCGGCTGCTTCTCCTCCTCAATGGCGCCACCAAAGTTGCCGTTCAGTTCGTAGTATCTGTAGCTGTCCTCGCACTCGATGGTCATGTCCTCACGACGCATGCACGTAAAGGATTCCTGCAGCAGGAATGTAGAATGAACTTAAAGAGAGTTCTCACTCGAACTGAGCTCCACTTACCTGACTGAAGATGGTCTCTTCGGGGCAAATGAAGCTCCAGCGGAAGGTGTTTTCCTTGCCGTCGGCATAGGTCACAGGCAGACACACATGGAAGATCTGGCAATCGTTCTCCACGTCTGCATAGTAACCGTAGGTCTTGTTGGCACACGAGAAGCTGTCCGTAATGTCTGCACGTATGGAGGTGGCGTTGCTGGGCAGTGTCAGTGTGCCCACCAGAGGGGCAGGCTCTGCTTCCGTTTCCGCTTGTTGTTGCTCCACCTCCGTTTCGGTCTCCTGCACCTGCACCTGCGTTGCGCTATCCTCGCGTGCCACGACAGGCATATTCTTCCTCTATGCAGACATAGAGAAAAAGGTATTATGATTAGTGACCAGTGGCCATTCAGCAGCTAACGGTCTACGTGCGGCGCATGCGCAAATCCTCCCACATACAGCACGTGACCTGACGAAGCGAAGCCAGCGCACAGTCCAAGGGGTATTCGAAGTGAAATTTCACTTGTGTTCTAGTTTTTGGCGTTAAGTGAAAACTGAATTACTCCACCCCCACTCAAAATAGCTAACTATTTGTGCACTTCGCACCTGGCCCAGGCAGCCCCTTTATGGGCAACGTTGGGCTGCAATTGAAGTGACTTTCGAATGCCCGCTCGAATGTTATCACATCATATTTTCAACCACATCGATGGGGTTATTTATTATAATCCCCCCTGCATTTTAATTAGTCTGCATAGCGCAGACTTTCAGTCACGCAAAGTTATTTTGGGGAAGGGCTTACGAAATGCACTTGATATTATAATGAATATATAAATATTAATTGAAGCTGGCTAGGAGTAAAACTTCATCAATGCTTGTTCTCAAGATATGTTTATAAACATATATAAATATTATATCTAGCTAGGGCTACAACTTCACTAACTACTTTATCAATGCGTATAATAAATATTTTGAAAATTTTAGCTTATGTTTTCTTTCTGCTCTCAGTGTCATAATGAAATCCCCAAAATCATTTACTCTGCATTCATTTTGGAATTCAACTGTCTACAGAGCTGCCACAGCTCGCCCCCTCGAGCAGAGTTTGCCATTAAGGAATGAAACCTGCAGCTGTTGTCTATAAATACCTCGAGGTACCTCGGACTCCTCACTGTGCTGCACTTAGCCGTTAAAAGGCTAAACGTTTGGCATACCAACTAAGCAAACAACGTTAAGACTTATGCAAATGTCCACAGAAGAACAAGAAGAAGAGGCAGCAGTAGAAGCAGCAGCTGAAGTAGAAGTAGTAAAAGAAGAGAAGAGGACAGACTATGGCATGACTAACTCAGCTCGGGTTGTCATTAAAATTTCAGACTATGCCTACGCACAAGGCGAACATTTCATTAACAGTTTTCCGTTGCCCGTTTCGATTTCCGTTAGCACGGAACGGAAGTCGTCTGCAATTGCAGCCCGTAAGGGAATCATAACGAATCGTATCGTATCATATAGAAATAACTCCCTTTGACGAACCTGATGATGAACTGGTCCCGCACTGCAGCAGGCGCTGAGCAAGATCAGTGCACAGATGTACTTCCACATGATGACGTTGATGTTGACGATCACAATCACACACACAGACACACTCTTTCAAAGTAAATTGTTCAGTTAAAAAGGTTGCTATATATATTAACACTATATATAGTTAATTATCACTCTGTATATATATATCACGATAATTTCAAGTATTCTTTTCACACTCTCTTTTTAATTTCTTATGCACATTTTAATCCTTGGCTGCGTGTGTGTGTTTGGGTGTTTGTGTATTTAATCCAATTTTCGGGTATATCCAGGCGCGCGATCTCTGATCTCTGTCCAGATCTTTCTCTATATATTGTAGTAACCAAAGCTTGCACTCGCAACACCTGTGAGGCACCGTTGGCTTCCAAATACGAACTGCGAACGACGAACCAATGCGACGCCCAATTTATATATTCTTCGCTTTGATTTATTAAGAATGCAAAAGGCAGAGAAACCCAACAGACGACACCACTCTACACTCACTCACACACACGCACACACACGCACACACACGTACACGCACGAGGCGTCGCTGCTTACAGGTGCGTGCGGCGAAGAAATGTAGGCGACAACAACAACACGAGGAAGACAACAAGACAACGACATCGACAATTACAATGGCAAATGCTCACGATGTTGTCGCCAAACGTGACGTGGAACGGAGTGTGTGGAACGCAAGTTGCGTGTGTGGAACTCAAGAAGCAAGCAGTGTGTGTGCCAAGTGTGAGAGCAGAAGAGAGCGAAGTGTTGGGCTGGGATCTTGATGATGCTTTGGTAGTGAGAGAGCAGGAGAGGGAGATCAGAAGTTGAAGGTTACAGGAGATGAGGCTGCAGAAGATCAAGAGCTGTTGATAGCTCTAAACAATGTAAGAGCTAGATTTTATATGCGATATATCTATATAATTCTGAAGGCAATCTTTGAAGTTATAGAAAATATTCCTACCTATTTTAGCAGGCAACCTTTTTGGTGGAGGAGGGAGACTAGTAGAAGAAGGCAGATGGAAATGTAAAGATAGTAGATCTCTATGATAACCTTGCACTTAGTCACACTTAAGATACGTACATATATATAAAATACATTGGACATATTCCTACAGGCTATCTTTCAGTCTCTTATATAAATATGAAAGAATGAGTAGATGATGACGCATCCGATCGGAAACTGTTGATAAGTATGCAGTTAGTCAGGGACACATATGTCTATCTATTCCTTCAGTGAGCTACTCGGTTGTTGTTGTTGTCTTATAATGCATGCATATATATATAAATATATATTTAAACCTGCCGCCTGCTTAAGATGCCAGTCATATCTTCCCGCATCCTTAGCAAGTAGGGATTAAGTTCAGCCAGATAATCTGCCACATCACTTTGAAGCACCGCAGATCAAGCTCTAGGAGCCCTACCAAGCGCCAGTTGGCTGCAACTGCAGAGCAATTAATAAAAAATATAAAAAGCTAACTAACTTGTCATCAAATTGTACATACCTTAATAGCACCTCCCCATTTCCGAAGCCATTGGCCTTTGGCAGCTTTCGCTTTTCTGCTGACAGCGCGCGCACTGTACGTGATTTCGATAGAACAGCTTAGGGTTATTTATAGAAGGGAAGGGAAGCGGGGCTGCCAGTTGAGTTCAATATTAAATAAACTCGTAAAATTAGAAATTCATAATTGACGCGTAATACGCGGTACGTGTAGTACCCTCTCCATAGGCACTTACTCGGTGCGACCTATGCGAATCGGTAGCAGACCATTCTAAATTACAAATGCGCCTTAATGGGCAGCGTGGACAGAGCTTGTTTTGGTCTCTTCGAAATGATGATATTTC
Source organism: Zaprionus indianus (assembly GCA_018904595.1). NCBI lineage: Eukaryota > Metazoa > Arthropoda > Insecta > Diptera > Drosophilidae > Zaprionus > Zaprionus indianus. The sequence continues at coordinate 4,466,040 of JAEIHA010000140.1, forward strand.
GTTTGTTGCATAATCCTTTGCCTCTATCTTTCAAGCCAATGAACCCCAACGAATCTGCTGTGGTTGTTTCTTTCCATTTGGGGGTTTCGGTACTTCTCTCAGTTCTTCTCGCAAAGCTCCACTTGGTACACATAAAATTGCAATCTCACGTCGTAGACAATCTTTCAAGTGTAATCTTGGAGAGGCACCCAGCCTGGCCTGGCTGGCTGACTGACTTATGGATAAACAATTTCTGCGTAATCAGTCTATCGCACCTTCCTGGAAGTATCCCAAGTCTGGAGAGGAAGAGCGCATGATGATACTTGGCTTTCTTAGGATTCTAATGATCGACGATTGTTTGATTCTACTTCTTCGGCAAAGTCTTCACTCGTCTTTATGTCTAAAGTAATAGCGTCATAAGCTTTTTAGTATCCACCAATCATGGTATGGGGGCAGCTAAATTGCTCTTAAGTAGTTGTGCGAGCATGTGCATTAAAATGCCTACATGGATTTTGCGCACTTGGCAACAGAATTGGCCAAAGTGCAATATGAGTGAGGAACTGGGGAAGGCACACAGACAGACAGACAGTGTAGAACGTGCGGATGGTAGATATAACCCGTTGACAACAGGGCGACGTGTTGAGCAGAAATTCTGGCTGACAGAACCTGACTGGAATCGCAGATGTGATATACGAATTATGAATAGAGCTGGAAGAGAGATAGCGAGTGTGCCTGATATATATGATATGATATATGCCGGGCATGGTCATTATTATTTTGGAATCCGTAGAAATTGCAGCTTAATTTTCAGACTTTGACTTTGACTTTTTCTTTTCTCCGTTTTGGATTTTCTTATTGTATTTTAATGCAATGGGAAACACGTGTAACTTTCTAAAATGCAAATCAAAGTGCAATGGAAATATCATGAGCACTTTTCAAATTTTAAAATGTCCAATGTGACGGACACGTGTGGGCGTCAAATGGCCCCCAGTGGCACTGGAACCCTTGGAGAACGAAACGCGTGCACTGTCCGTGCGTCGTGTCGTATACGTGATGCAGTGGCACTTTCTAGTGCAGCACTTAAAATTAATTAAATGCGTTCGGATTTTATACTGCCCCTCCCTCTCGAGTTAAGTTGATGGCATCGCTGACAGTGTCACGTTTTTCTAGCTGTCGTTTAGTGGAGCAGCAGCAGATCAAATGCAGCATAGAAATACACAATTTGCACACACTCACACACACACACCCGTTGACCCGTGCGTACGTGGCACGAGGCACGAGTCACGAGCTGTGATTTTTGTTTTTTGGCAACGCCACGCACGTTGCTCCTCAGCTCTTAACCGTTATGTTTTGCCAAACATTTCGCTGAATTTCAATTGATTTACAGTGCGAGAACATATACGAGGGTCGTTTGATAAGTCCGTGACTTTTTGAATAAAATATATTTTTTTCGTCAAAGAAGCGTTTTATTTCTCAACATAATCTCCTTTTAGCTCTATACATTTAGTCCAGCGTTTTTCCAATTTTTTTATTCCTTCCAAATAATAGGTTTTCTCAAGGCCCTCAAAATAGTCGTTTGTTTCTGTGATGACCCGAATCTCTTACCGCCGAGCCATTTCTTCATGTTTGGAAACAAAAAATAGTCACAGGGGGCTAAATCTGGAGAATATGCTGGATGGGGTAGCAGTTCGTAGCCCAATTTATGAAATTTTGCCATGCTGACACGAAATTCACTTTTTTCCATTTTCGTTAAAATTCACGAGATCGTCTGCTTTCAATGCCTATAAAACGCAAACCAAAAAACGCAGCTTTCTCAAAATTTTACAGTCAGCTGTTAATCGATAACTGCTGACAGGAGCAGTGTTGTATTTAGAGCAGGTGCGCGGCAAATACAAAAAGTCACGGACTTATCAAACGACCCTCGTATACTGCAGTAGTCAGATTATATCTGCATGATGTATGCATGTCCAGGAAGGGAGAAGGGGGTACCACACCCACCGACCAGTGTCTTGGGCCGCCCACTGGCTGTTCGTTGTTGCTGTCTTTAGAAAGTGCTGAAAACTAAACTATTTCTGTGACAATCATCATCAATTATGTGGCACACGTTTGCAGACACCTCGAGCAGCGTTGTTGACCACGCTCGACTAGAATGCACACACGGCTCCCACGCCACTGTTCCACACCCACACGAGGGGAAGGGGTGTGCGACAGGGGGCAATCGAATTTTTATGGCCAATTTCATTGATTTTAATTTTGCTAATGATAAGCATTTCTTTGCACGCATTCCCAGTTGGGTTCCACAGTTGCCACATTTGATTGCTGCTCCGTGATAAGACGCATGTTGCGGCATTTCAATTCGCTTTTCTTCCCCCTCCCCCTCTCTCTTGCTTCCCTCTCTGTCTGCTGCATGTTAATGCGAGCTTTTCTTTCAGCAATTACAATTAGTTCGAGTTGAGTCCGAGGTCCACAACGATCGCCTCGCTTGGCGCTCCAAACAAGGTCAATATCAATAAGTGGCCCGAAACGTGTTACAATGCAGTGTGAAGTGTCGCATGGGTTCACTTTCTTTTCTCCTTGTTTCTGCCCCAACCTCAGGGGGTGGGCAACATCAATCAGACATCAGTCGCACATCGATCAATTATCGTCGACAATTTATTAGCCATAAAGCATAGCTTCGTTGACGTTTGTCAAACACAACATCTAATTGCTTTATTACAATTATTGGCAAACATTTACAGGCGACGACAAATGCCAAAAATTCGCCGCTGTATTCCGAATTCGCCTCACGCTTCGCACATGCGCCAGCAGCAGGGACAGTCGGACACCCATCTGCCTTGCTGCCTGCCTGGCTGACTGGAGCACGTCGCACCTATTTGGTATTACGGAGCACAGCCAGAGGAGGCCCCAGAATTGGGCCACGAATTAGAATCGCCTGCACGGTCGCATAGGTGAAATTTCGAAAATTCCACATAGAATTGACCGCATTCTGGAATTATTTGCTTGTGCCGATTCGAAACTCTACAGGAAGTGCTTGAATATCTGAATGAATGGCCAAAACATGGGTATTTTCCCTAGCTACTCTTAAGGAATGCAAAATTCTGTTTCTGTTTCATGCGGAACGTTGTTCAATGTATGTTTTAGCCTCAACATTGATAAACCGAACAAAATAAAAAAAATCTTAAGTTCTAACAAGTTTGAATTTTCATATTTTTGTCAAAGAGCTTTAGATTTTGCTTCCAAATTGTAATGATTTAACAAATTTAATTTCTTTGGATTATTTTCAGCTACCCTTTTGCTACATTTTTTCAATTTAAAAACTTCGTTCTTTGCTGTCCAACTCAAATTGTGAGAAATAAGCAAATTGTAATGTATTTTACCATACTTCACATTCCCCACCAATCATTAAGTTTCCATACAGAAGAAATTCTCAGTAAATTTACAGTTATCAACGATTTTAATATGGATCATAATGTGTAACATACGATACGATACAATAAATAAATAAATAATTTGCATAAATAACTTAGGTCTAATTTGTTCGTCCAGAGCATTGATTGTAACTCTCTGGATGCTTGGATCTCTTACATAGGTTAGCATATCATATATGTTATGTGTATAATTAACATTTATCTTGGGGTCATTGCACTAAAGTCAGATTTCTAAAATTTCTTCTACTAAGGCGGGGTTACAGCTAAAATTCTTTTACTGGCATTTGAGCTAAACTAAATTTCGAACTAGGACTCTAGGGATTATTTAATAATCAGCGTCATAATACGATACAAAACGATGCACGCAGTCGGGATGATATGGTATATATAGATAATAATAAATACGATATAAATAATGTTTAGACTGCTCCATGGGGCATGCCGTCTCGCTCACTCGCTCTCTCTATCTCTCTCTCTGTCTCATTGCCATTGATATTGATTGCGATAGGCGAGATAGTGAGCATCCTGCGGCTGTTGCTGTGACTCCCGCTGGGAGGCATATTGTCTCAGCTGATAGCTATCCGTGGCCGAGTCAGAGTCCTCGATGGAGGGATCCGTTTGCAGAGATCGCTTCCAGTAGCTGCCCTGCTCGCCCCAATCCTCGCCATGGTCTTCGTAATGGTGCTGATGATGAGCATGTTCGACATAGACAACCTAGTTAGAAATGATGCAAACACGGCGTGAAGTGAGAAACACCACAGGAAAGACCAAAGAGCCCACAGAGTGTAAGAGCTGGGACATTGGACTGTATTATTGAGTATCATTGTATAACTATGTATTAATTGTAAGTATGCTTATGTAATTGTATGTTGTATATGTGTTGAGGGTCAAGGGTTGAGGGACACTTGGTGGGTGAGTGAGTGAGAGAAGTGTCTCGCCTGCATTGTAAGGCCTTGGTTAGGAGACACGCCCATACTTACACATTGTGGGGAACATTTCTAGGACACACTACTTATGTTTTTTTTGGACTGATTTTGATTTGGTATTGGTTTTATTTTTTTTGGGATGTAAATTTTAAGTTGTGTTAATTCCTGAAGCTATCCAATTTATTAAATCCATATCTGAAACCAAAGAGGTCTGATTACGTTATCATACGGGAACTTATTGAGAAACTAATTTTGAATGAACATTGTAAACGGGAAACCGCAGCTGAGGAAAGAATAACTGTTAAAGAACGCCTGTATATGTATACAAAATTGAGTGTTACATATCTATATACAAAATATGTAGTAGGAGAGAGTGAGTTTGAGTATATAGGCAGAGAGAGGTAGACGGAAAAGAGAGTAGGGTAGAACGGGAGTGACGCCAAACAACGGTTTGACGGCGAACATAAATATTTGCTGGACTTAAGATTAGTAAGACTTTTCAATAGTAATACACATGTATTTTTGACTGAAAAGGGGTGCAGAAGATTCATTATAAAGAGTATGGAACATTGTTTGGTCTCCAAACCTTGTGTGAGTTCCAGAACAAGAGAACAAAGTAAACACATTGGGCTCATCGGGCAACCTTCAACTTACCTTGGACGGTGTGCCGCCTCGCTTGACATCGATCCAGAAGCGCGCTATATTGATGAGCAGTCCAATCAGAGCTATGGCAAAGAACTTGATCTGCAGATGGGCACCCAGTATCTTGAGCAGCAGCTCAATCTTGGCCTTAATTAACGTGCCAGCCAGTGCAAGCTTAGCGAATGCCTTCCTCTTCTTCTTCTTCTTGCCGCGAGTGACTGTGAAACAATTTCCAGAGAAATCAGTGGAAGGTTTTTTTGTAGGCAATAAATAAATACAAACTTAACGCATCAAGACAAACGAAAATAATAATAAATTCAACGATTTGATCGCTTGGGAGGGTGGTGTTTGTTAGTATGAACTGCAGTGCGCGTAAGTGCGTTAACGATAACGAAACGATAACGATAACACAACAAGCAATCGAGGCAAGCAAAAAAATGTACAAAAAATGAAACAAAATACTTAAAAAATACCATAAAATACTTACGAACTAACTTAAATTTGAATGTAACGTACTGTAAGCAAGCTGACTGCTTTGCTACGCAGACAGACACACCGACACCAGTAATTGAGCTACTTGGCAACTTGCGCAAGCAGTGTACAGTGTATCTGCAAACTACTGTGCACGCAACTGTAAGCTGACAGCTACGACACGCAAGTGACATGCAAAGTAATCGAAAGTAATCGAATTTGGATACGCTTGCAGAGCGCGTGGGAGAGAGAGGGAGAGAGGAAGACACTCTGCAAGCGTATACGCAACGTCGGCTAGCCGAAGTTTCACACAAATATTATACAGTTTTTAATACATTATAGATAGACTAGACAGGCACTAAGTTGTGCTTAGGAAACGGTGCGCTAAAGTCATTGAAAACCACACGCAGCAAACAACACACACCTCCGTTACTTCTACCATAATTTATATGCTTGCGCTTTCCTCCTCCCCCGATTCCGCTGCTGACCAGATCGTCCAGTAGCTCCAGTCCCAGATCATCGTGGTCTGTGTCCACCTCCGCTTGCGCATGTTGTCCCTTGCGCTTGCGCTTGCCACGCTTCATCTTTTGCTTCTGCCTTCGCTTCTTGATGCCGCCGCCATGACCTCCTCCATGACCGCCACCGCCTCCATGGCCGTGACCATGACTCACGCTCTCGTCCACTTCGTGATGCTCTGGCGCTTGCTGCACCACCACCAATGTGGCAGGTTGCTGCTGTTGACCCTTCTTCTTCCGCTTGGTTTTGTTTTTCTTGCGCTTGCCACCTCCACCGCCATGGCCAGGCTTCTTCACAGCACCCGTGGCATTCTCCTCGCCATCTTCCAGCTCAATGAATTCCACTGCACTGTCGTTGTTTTCATTGAACACAGTGTTTTTCACACTATCCACTGGTTGCGACTGCACTGCATTGAGCGATGTCACAATGGGCACGTTTTCATTGTCCGACTCCTCATCTTCCTCATCCTCCTCGTCGTCGGTAGTTTCTTGTTCGCCTGTGTTCGAGCCATCATTCTCCTCCTCCTCCTCTTCCTCCTCGTCGCCAGTCTCGCCACTATCTGCGGCATCCGTTTCGGCATCGTTTTCGGCATCTCCTTCTTCCTCATCGTTGTCGCCGTCGCCTTCTCCCTCTGTCTCTGCATCATCGTCGTCGTCCGCATCGTTTTCACTATCGTCGGAGGCCTCTTTTGGCGATTTCAGATGCTCGTATTCACGGCCAAGGAAACTGGTAGGCGAGAAAAAGAGAGGCAGAGAAAGAGATGAAGTTAGACAAACCAGTAAACAAACTCTGAATGTGTTAGTTACCCGTCCATCGTCTCCGCCAAATACTCCTTCATATACTTTGTGCCGATTTCGATTTTCTTAAGCAACGTCGATGGCTTCTCTTTAATGGGAAATTCAGAGGCGCTGTAGCCGCGTCGCTCAATGGTTGCGTTCATCTGGCGATCGGCTTCCACTGCAGAGCAAAATTAAGTGTTTTATTTAATTGCCAAAACGTTTAAGTAGTAACTAAAATATATGTAAATAGTTAAAAGGGGTAACCTTCAGTGTTTTCCCGGATATTTATTGATCTTTATGCTGCATTGGCAATTTACAAATTTCACTTTGACTTTGATTTTCACTCGAGTGCATAAATCACAGCAGACAGTGTGGCAACGAGAGCTGTCTAATTAGACTGGGTATGCTCAGCCAATTAACACCTCTTTCACCTGGGCACGGGCAACAGCACACTTCACTCACCTTTTAGTTTCTGCCATTGCACTTGCAACTCGTCGTCCCACAGATCCAAGACACGTGCAGTTTTCTGGCGGGCACAGGACCAGGGCTCGGCGCGTATGGGGCAGAGTGCCAAGTCCAGATAAGGTGAGATTTCTGAGAAGAGAGAGAGAGAAAAAGAGAGGAATAAATAAACTTACGCACAGTGGAATTTGGACTGATTTGGTTAGCGTGTTGCTTTGGTTGGCCATGTGGCAGCCACAGGTTTTGCAACTGTAAATATTTGAGTGAAAGTACGCACACAATAAACTGACCAGGCAACAACAACAACGGCGGCAATTGATAACACCTTGTGTGGCTCATCTTGTGGCATGCCACATGTGTGCTGTGGCATTGTCAGCTCGCCACCAGCCAGCACACGCCATGTTTATAAACTATGGTTATTGCCTGACTGACTGCGTTGCAGTGGTTTCTAATGGCCAGCTAACCACTCGAGTGTGCTGCAGCCAACTAACCAGCTATCCATCTATCTATCTTTCTATCTCTCCAGCTGTACTTCCATTTGTGCATCCATTCGTCTGTCCCCTCGTCCACTGATCAAGTGAAAATGTGCGCGGCATAACAATTCGAGAGTTGTTAATCGTTGGCGATTGCTACAAGTTAATTGCCTGAATTTAAATTAGTTTTAAATTTAATTCTGTCTGCTGTTTTTTTTTTCTTCTTAATAAGCAACTTGCCACATTTTGTTGCCTGTGCACAAAGTGAGCAATTATTGTGATTGCAACTGTCAACGGAGCCTACAAATGAGCAAACTGTCACCCGCTTTGAAGCGTTTTAATTGCACCCCAAGTGACATGTGGCATGAGGCGGGCAAGTGGCAAGCGGGCAAGTTGGCGAGTTGCTAAGGCGCTGCGGCTGCAGCTGCAACAACTAAGTCGTGAGGAGACTAGACCCCCTGACTGCCTGCCGACTCTCTTATCTGGTGTATTCTCCTGCCTAAGATCTTCTCCTGCCTGCCGGCTTCTTCTGTCTGCCGCCTACTGCATACCTTCTTCTTCAGTCTGCCTTCTTATAATGCCTGCTTTCTGCCTGCCTGTCTGACTACCTCCAATATCTATCGGCTCCTCGTGCCTGCATGAGCCTCCTGCCTGCCTGAGCCTTCTGTCTGCCTGCGCCTCCTGCCTGTTCACTCGCCATGATTGCACACTCCCCTGCACACTCCCAACTGCACCTTATGCTTCTCTTCTTCTGCAGCTTGTCCACTTCATGCATGTCTCCTACTTCTACCTACCCCTTCATGCATACTTCCTCAAGCTTGCCCCTCTCACTGACCCCTCTTGTTTACCTTCTTCTTCTCCCTCCCCCTCTGCCCCTCCTTGGCCAATCTTACTTTCAATGAGACACAGCCTTCGCTTTGTACTTTGACCCAAGTAAGCAGGCAGCAGCAACTGCAGCAGCTTCACTAATATTGTCATTTGCCTTCAATAGGCAACGGATTCGGAGAAAGCAGCAGACAGTCCCAACTAGCCAGATAGTTAGTTGCATCTGCAGGATGCGGCGCATTTTTTGGCTTGCCGTGAGAAATCATTTGCCATTTGGTTGGTTTCGTTGGCTTGTTTCTTGGTGACATTTAACAGATAAAAAATCCTTGTCTGCGCGGCCCACACGACATCGCCGAAGAGTCTCCAATGTCTGCATGCGCCTTGACATTTGTTTTGCTTTGTTTGTTTTAGGTTTTCAACTTCAGCTGCCAGTGAATCTTTTCACTTTCAAGCAGTACCCTCCTCCCCTCCCCCTTCTGACTAGCTATCCCCCTCTCTTGCAACTCGTATACACAATGCCCATGCCCAGCGCGAGCTACTTAATTTCATTCCGCTCGATCTGAACTTTCACTGCAATTGAAGTTTATGCGTGGCCCATGGTTATCATTGCGCATTGTATAGCAGCGAGACAGGGCCAAGGGAGGGAGGCAAGGAGTGGGGGGTGCGGAGTATGACGCGGCTTGGCGTAGTCCAAATGGGCCCAAAACTGTTGGTGGGTGACGCGTTTATTTGCATGTCCAGTGGAACGGCTTATTTGTCCGTGCCACGCGGGGCTGCGGCAGCGGCTGCGGCTGCTGGCCATTTGGGCCACACATAACGGCACAGCTATAACATAAATCAGCTGCTCTAGCTGCTCTACCTATAGAGAGCCATCGGCTCTGTTCATAAAATATTAGCATAATCACGTGAAATTCTAACTGCGCTCGCGCGTTGCCTCGAGATGAAGTTGTTCGATTTTGTAGCTGGCAATTTGAAAGTGCCCACTATAATATATATAAGATGTATACTTACATCGGTAGTCTTGGCCCGCGAGTTGTTGTTTAATTTATTCAGTCACTGATTTCGTATAAGAAAAGACGAATTTAGGCCTGGCTCTTAACTCATTTCCTCTTCGATTCTTATTCAATTTACACAACGGTTTTTCTAGCATTCTTACTAAAGAATTTATCGTCATTAAAGAAATAGAAACTTGTCTCCATGGCGTGCAACATGCTTTGCCATACCGTTAGTTCCCCTGGGTACTGGGGGGAGTAGTGAGAGGGGGGAAGACACAACCGGCAAGCAAGACCAAGTCCCACCAAAAACAAGCTCAATAAACTTTCACTGCTTTTCGATACATGGCAGTGAAGACACCCGCCGAAGCCTACAACAACAAAGGCAACAACTGCAGCTACAACTACAACAACAGCAGAAAAGACGAGTTAACGGTTCGATTTACGCAAATCGAAGACGTTTCTAGCAATGTGTAACACACATTCAAAGCCAAAGTCAAAGCCGCAGTTAATGTCATTCGATCAGAAATCAGCGACGACAGCTCAAGCGGGGGGAGAGCAGAGGGAGATAGGACGCATAAAGCAGAGAGCAAAACTTGGTTTGACCAATTAAAAAATGAAATTTATTTTCATTTCGTGGAAATGCGCAGGAAAACTTTTAATTTTTCGCTTTGGACAAAAATGTCGCAGACTGGAAATGGACAAGGTTTTGTTTTCAGTGAAGCAAACTAAACCAAACCAGACAAGGTGTAGTCACAGTCACACTCAACACACACACCCAGACACCTAGATATGACGGTTATAACCCAATTATAAACATTGTTCAGGTTGTTTTTTTGTGTCGCTGCGCTGCTGTTGTCGGCCGGACACAGCTTGACTTGCCTAAGACTAAGACAAATGTTTACCTTAGACTCTCAAGCTGTTGGTATAACATGAATTGATGTAGTATGTGTACAGGGAGGAAGCCTAACTGTAGGTTACGCGCAAGATTATCTCAGATGAAGTTCAGTGGAGGCTTACGTAAACTAAGAAGAGATGACTGGCAAGACAAATAGTTCCCTCTTTATAGAACTCTTTAAACTGTGTCACTGAGTCAACGATCAACAAAAGATCAATGGGTTTTATTATAAACAAAGAACCTAATGATTAAACTATAGTTTTGTTAAAATTATGCCTCAAACAAAAGCTTAATCGATAGATTTCTTGCACTAATATCTCTTTCATGTTATGCAAATTGCAAAACAAAGAATTTCAAAAGCTGGAAACGAACAAAGCGTATATATCTCAACTATAACAGTATTTTCCTTAACCTATAGCCAAACTTCATTATCACTTGAGTTAGCCTGATTATATAGCACCGATTTCCCTTCGCTTCCCTGCTTCTAACTGTTCACTGAGGTGACAAAAGTGTAACCAATAATTTGTTACGCATGTTTACAAGCGTATCCAAAGTTCGTTCTTGTTCCGCCTTTCCTTAATGACTCGACATAATGCCTTCTAATCGTCTGTTCCCTCCCCTCGCGTGAGTTCTAGTTTGAGCACTCAAGTAGAAGAGGCAAGTACGACGAGTATATGACGAGTATAGATGACCCATATTACCAGGCCCAAGACACTTGCGATGGTTCTGTTTCACCTTCTACTCTACTTCTGCGCCTCTTCCTCTTCTTGCTGTTCTTTCTTTCGTTCTGGCAACAAGTGCAGGCGAGCGACTAATTGCTCGACTTGCACATTGAAGTCGCACACGTGGAAGGTTCTCAAGGGGGCGGGCGACAATATGAAAATATGGAAACCTGTTGCCGCTTTTTCGCGCAACGTAAGATCGAGCATGTCAGCTGCTCTAAAAAAGCCAAGCTAAACGGCTCCGCCTTCCCTCCTTCCCTGCTGAGCTGGGCTCATATTAAAGATATTCTTGTTCTGCTGCGTTGCCCATGAAAGTTGACGTTAATTAGGCATTGAGTTGTCGGAATTGGTGTCGTTGTTGCAGGCAGTTGACACCTGTCAATGATTGCCACATTCAACTGGATGAGCAGCAGGTAGAGACTATGGAGTTTGAGCTTAAGGGGTGAAGCCTATGGAAAGCCTAAGAAATTGGAAGGAACTGACTGGCAATAAGGTATGAACTACAGACAGAAATTTAACTCAATTCAGTTGACATGTTGTGGCATAGAGAAGGGTAGAGATTATAGATAAATGTAGAAAATAAGTTTAAAAGGGAATCGGTTTAGTTGAGATTTAATACAATGAGATGGGTAGAGATTATGAATAAAGTAATATAATATTGCAGTAATAAACATAAGTAAAGAGCTATCGATTTGGCTAAGATATATAAGCAAAACTCACAAATATCACTCATAAAACACGCATAGATCACTCCTGAAACATCCTTAGATCCCTCGTGAACTACACCTTTATTCCCCTCATGGAACCTCACCTCTTGGTCTTTCCAGCAGTAGTCCAGCCGGCACTCTCCGCCTATGATATAATGACCAATAAATTTAAATTTTACCCAACGCTCTCACATTCAGCTTAATGAGCAAAAATTTCACTGCAATAAAAGTGTTGTGTCTGTGTTTTTGATTGTATTTCTTCTCATGTACTTTGTTTTTGTTTTGTCTTTCGTCCGAAAAAAAAAGAAATTGTACACGCCGAGGCGGTGCGCGGGCTGCGCTGAGTCATTCATTCATTCAAAACAGAAACTTGGCTTCCATTTAAATGGAATTACATGGCGGAATAACTTACGGTTTAGTTGTCGGCCAAACGATTTCGTCTTCGTCGTCGCTGCTTTGCTAGCAACTGTGAAGGCTCTGCCGGCCACAACTGGTGACCAAGCGGAGTCCGAGGCGGGTGTGGCTGTGGCAGCCAGGCTCCAGGCTTGCGCTGATTGAAGTGGCAGCAGCAGCAGCACAGCACAGCAGAGCGGCAGCACCAGCAGGCTTGCAACGCCTGCCGAAGAACGCCACCAATCCATACTAAGCAGTGCTCACGTCACAAAGATACAAATTCCAGATACAGATATACTATATATATATCGATAGTCAGATGCCGTTAATCGCTTACAGAACGCTGACAAAACAAGTCTCTATTCACGGCTGGAGTTATGCACACTTATCGACACGCAGAAGCACAACGGATCTTTGTTCCATTTTTGTGACGATCCACAGAGAATTTGTTTCAAAAAGTCAAGCAACACGTCAATTAACGCACTTATAAATATTCAACAACACAACAACAACAAGAACTGTCGAATCTGCGCCGGCGCAGCAGTAGCAGTAGCGGGAAAACTGTTTCTTTTTCTTCTGGGAGCTGCACACGATCTTTACACGACCAAGTTCAAGGTAAGATTGAGCCATGACGCGCATACGTAAGAAGTTTTATACCAAACCCGTGTTCAGAGGCGCCTCCGAAGAGAGCGCGTTGTGAAAGCGGCTCGTGCTCTTCGCTGTGTGGAAAGTGAGCAAAGGCAGCAGCGACTGGTAGCAAGTTGTGGCCCAAAGAGCCAAAAGAGCACACGACAACGGCCCGTAGAAGACCGTAAGCAAGCAGTGTGTGTGTATGTGTGAGTTTATGTAGATTTGCCTGAAGGCGCGTTTGCAGGCACTATGGCTCAATTAGGGTGTCCAGCGAAGACATATCGACTGTCACATTAAACGATATAAGCAGAATTTGCAGTACATGAAGTGCGACCTGGCAAGCCCAAGAGAAAGAGCAGTGGAGTGTGAGGGATGACAGAAAGAGCTGTAAATGCCGAGAATATGTTTTTCAAAATATCATTAAAACAGTATAGAACATGCTTAAGTTGCAAGGAAAGACTGAAAAATATATTTACAGCAGTCAAACCCTTTTTTGCCTTTTTTTAAGTGGGAGAGAAGAGCTTAGTGCAGAAATCGCTGCAAATATAGCTAGTATTTGCTTTTGAGTATTTTGTAAACTATAAAGAAATATTAAGCTTCATATAAAACAAATAAAATTAAATATAAATAACTTTTACCAATAAGAAATGCCACAAAATGTACTTAACGCAGCAAAACCATTCCCTCCCCTTGCTTGAACTGCGATGGGAGAGTTAAGAGCATAAGGAGCAGCAAATATATCCAGTTTACCAATTGAAATACTTCCACTTTTATTAATAAATACTTAACTATATAAGTAGTAAGCCAAACAACACCCAAGTAGTGAGAAGTAATGCACTCCCAGCAGGCAGGCCCTTTTCTTTTCCTTTCCTCTTCTTTCCCTTATCGTTCCATTCATCAAGCTCTCACTTAGCACCCATTTGATAATCTCTCTCTCTCTCTCTCTCTCTCTTTCTTGCATTGCGTCAACTACTATTTGTTAATCAAATTAACGACGCGTTTACGCAATTTAAATACAGCCGTTAGTTGTTGCATCATTTCTTCCTCCCCATTCTAGTATGCCACATTTGGTGGTGGCACAATTCAACAAATGATAAAAATGAAAGTTTTCTAGTTGCCCACTTTGATTGTTGTCCTACTATTGACCCTGGCAATTAGCAAGCTAATGCTATTTATGTGTAGGCCTAGCCCATCTCCCAGTTAACATACATATGCTGTCCCCACCCAAGTGGCGACAGTCCAGTTAACATTGCTTAGCTGACCAACTTGTTCAATGATTTTTTCTTTCATTTCATTTATTTGCCAATTTCTTTTTACGCGTGTCAACGAAGGTGACAAAAGGAAAGTTTGCAAAAAGCAAAAAAAGAAAAGAAAGAAAAAGAAATATTATTAATAATTGTGGGGGAATTCGCCGAAATGGGGTGTACAAAATTCGATGCCGAAAAATGTTAACTTAATGCGGCGATCGCATTTTGATTTTGGATTACGAAATTGAAAAAATTAACAAGCCACACACGTGAGAGCGACAAGACAGTGTGACATGAACGTATATCAATTTCACTTTCAGTGCCAAGATGCGACTACCAATTAAAAAGGAATAGGGCACAGTCTCGCAGTCTGCCATCCTCATATGTCCATGCACATGTCCAATTATCATGTTGAATGGGAGAGTGCGAGCAGCAGAAGATAGATGTCGTAGATAGATGTAGAGATTTGCGGCGCGTCTCCAAATGTTGAGTTGGTTGGCCCAGTCCCAGTGTCGTGGCGACGTCTCCAGTCAGTTGCAATTATCCACATTTTGCCGCAGTGTGGCAGACAAAAGCAAACCGCTGTCATTTGATTTGTTGTTGCCCCAATACACAATAACACAACAAACCGACAGACAACGGCATGTGACTAAAAGAGAGAAAAAACCTTTTGGCGTATTTCAATAATCGCGCATTGCCGATGCGTTAGAAAGCAGTGAAATTTATGTGATCGAGACAGCAGCAGCAGTGGCAGCAGCAAGTTCAGTCTTCTATTTGGCTGCAGCAAGTTGTAATATATAGTCAGGATGGTGGAAAAGGCAAGAATGCCATAATACAGGCAAATACCCTGTAAAGCAATCTGTAGAGGGAGTAAGAGATGAAGGTAGAACTTTAGAGGGGCCTGTACTGCTGCTCACCCCCTTCTTACTTATAGAACTTATGTATATAATGTATAAAATAGTTATCTTTATCATACTCCCTTCTTGCCTAGCCTACCCCTTCGCGCCTCTGCCCTAGGGTATTGGCAGTTATTCACGCCATTTTGTTTCCGACTAATTAATTGGCGCGTTTGCCAGCAGCTCTACAAAAGGACGGTCAGCAAAGCTTTTTTCCGTTTTTAATTAAAACGCCGCCATGTGGACAAAGACATCAGAGATCAGTCAAGAAAGCACAATCCACAATCGATGCAAGCGACAATCGACCATGGTCAATCGACCTGTCGAACCACCCGGCAAACTGCACTCGCTGACAAGGACAAGAGCAACTTCAAGTTGCAACTCTTTCAATTAATGCGCTCCGCTTGTGGCATGCTTCAAATCTGTCACAACAGCAGCAGCAGCGGCAGCAGCAGATCGCATCAGATCAGATCGCCACGGTCTGTCAGCTTCGCATTGCATTACATGCCCGACTTTAAATGCACGCGTAACTGCCTGGAGTCGATAAATATCTATCGAACGACGAACGACGAGCGAACGAGTTATTAATTTGTTACACTTGCCAGTTCAACAGTTGTTTTCATAGTTTTTTCTTCTGTTTACGCATTAATTTTGCTTTCATCGGGCGACGGCAGCGCATGCCATGGCGACAGTCGGCAATTTTAATTATGTTTAATTGTGAATCACTTGGGAATCGTTTTTCTGGTTGCTACAGCTGTCGTGCATAACGGTAGCGGTCACACAAGTGGCCTGTGAATTCATTTCGCAAGCTGCAGGCGTAGCAGCTTGAATAAATTATGCAAAATTCATCATCCGCTGACAAAAACGAAAGGAATGACTGAAGACACGAACTTGTTTTGCATGCAGGCGACGTGGGAAAAGGTATAGCATACTTTCAAGCACCTTATCAAAACGAGTTGGGAGTTTAAGTAGGAAACAATGCTGCCTACTTTTGTGTGTTTGTGCACAGTTTGAGAGCATTCGAAGAACGCACGTTAACAGCGCTTGTACAGTGAAATGTTAAAGTTAACAGACTCATGTTAAACTTGTTTTTTGACGCCCCCCCCGCCCCCAGCCAGGCCGCTAAAATGGCGATTTTCGAACTGTTTTTTTGCTTAAAAAAGAAGGAGAAATGGAGAAACACGGCCAGAACATGTTGCCTTTTTGCGTTCGCCCTACGAATTTTGAAGGACAAAATAAGGAACAACTTAAAAAAAACCGCAAGGCGCTGTGTCTACTCGTTTTGGCGCAATTTCAACTGGAAAAACGCAAAAAACTGCCGTTATTCGAAATGAAAATACGTTACATTTTGGCTAACAGAGCTCTGTTCAGCCAGTGCACGAACCCACAGTACATACACGAACCTGAGGGGGACACCCCCCTTTTTGCCATCCAACGCGATTTTTGAAAATTGAATTTCGCCAAATTGGTCTGCGGGGGCCCACTGTGCACCTGTGGGGAAGGTCCCCGCCTGCTCCTCAGAGCAGAAGTCTCAACTTCTTTCTGCTCGTTCTAGTCCCCCTCGCCACTCACCAGAGTGTGCCTTGCTTGGTCGACTTTTGCCTCGTGTAGGAGGCAGTCAGTCTTTCTTCGTTGTATTTTATTGTCTGCAATCAGGAATTTTTGATTATTGTAATTTTAAATATCTTGCGGATGCTCCACCCCTCGCACTCATTACATTAAAAAGCTAAATGCATTTTCCAGAAATAACTTGAATACTTCTATAGTTATTAATCAATTTTAATCACAACCGACTGCAACTGGTAGCTAGTTGGCCTCACGCAAACAACTCTATTTACTTTAATGATCCACAACAAACTGCCCAACAGGCGCCCAACTTTCAGCTTGATTGATCCGTTGCGAAGTGATCTGTGCAAATATTTTGTATTTCCAATGAAATTGAAAACTCAAATTATGCGAAACATTGGCTCCAACAAATTCTTCATTCATTCAGCCGAAGCGAGCCCGCAGAGGCGACGCTAATGAATCAGCACGAAGCCCGCACAAAAGAAGCCGCTTTGCCCAAAACTGGTCAAATCTTTTACTGTTTTCGAGCTCTCTCCCTGCCTTTTGGCCTCTTTCGAGTAGCCGAGGCTACTGTAGAGAAGACAAGACGATTTATCTACATACATATATATATATGTATTGAGTGCCCCGACGTTGACTTCGGTTTCAATGTTGGCGATAATGTCGATGATTAGACGCAAAACGTGAAGTCCGCGCACGCCCATTGTTGTGATTCCCTTTGTTGTTGTTGTTTTGGCTGAGCTCCAAAGAAGCCTCCACTGCGACGGTGGCACATGTCAGCGGCCCAATTAATCACATACGCAGCCAAATCGACACCCGTCGCAACCGGAGAAGACTTTCTTCACACATCAATCTCAATCGGGTGTTGTTCATTATTTCAGCTACTTTTTCTAGCTATTTTCGTATTTATTAAATAATAATTTATAATCAATTGGTAAACTTAAGCCTATTTACATCGAGTCTAGAGCATAAATAATTTAATTTATTTTATGTGTGTAATCTTAGTTCCAATGTTCAACTAGTGTTTGTTTCTTTCATTGTGTTTGTTATTTATGTAAAGCTGCGCCCCGCGTTAAGTCGCTGACTAAAGTGTTACTCGGTGGTCGTCAAAGCTGTCGCAAAGCCCCCGCCAGTCAGCGTATTAAGCTTCTCGCCGGATATTTAGTGGGCAGTAGTGCCATGGGATCTGTGTTGTTGGGCACCTCAGCGGTGCGCTGCACCTCTTGATACTGACCCGTGGGCAGATAAGCACCATAGGGATCAGAGCGACTAGCCCAGCCATTGGACGCTTCATAGTTATAGCTCTGACCGGCCAGCTGTGCCTGAGTCTGTGCGTTGCCATGAATGTGCAGATGAATCTCCTTGCTTGGCGGATGTGCCGCTGATGGTGGAGAATTGCTCAATCCAGTGGGTCCCCACGACTCCTTGGCATGTGGATTCCAACCGGGATAACTGAAGCTCGGCGCCGAATTCTCATACTGACCAAAGAGACTCGTCTTCAGTGTCAGGAACTTGCCCAGAATGGCCAAGGCGTTCATCACCACGAGCACCTTCAGCAGGAACAGGGACTTCATGCCGATGGCCACCAGGAAAGCCACCATGGCGGAGAGCACGCCAAACTTGAAGATGATGGGTATCAGAGCCATTTGCAGGCGGCGGATCTTGCCAAATGTACGACCCTCTGAAAGAAACAGAAGCAAAGCGTCATTAATAAACCATATTAGAGCGAGTTCGTTGCCTGAGTCTTTTGATTGGAGTCTCTCTAAGCCTCGCTGAATTGGCATTTCTGCCAATTTGGGATTTATCCCCAGCTTACGAGAGATAATAATAATTTCTTTGGCAAACAGACCTGAACGCCCAAGAGCTCAGCGCGCGAAAGTCCATAAAAAAAAAGACGAGCGCGCACAACGCGCTAAATAAATAAAAACATAAATATTTTCTCAGCATTCAGAGATGCGTGCGAGCTTCTTTTTCTGCTTTTTTGCTACTTTTAAATAATAATTTACGTGAATCTAGAAAAATATGCGGAAAGTGAAATTACAACAAGGTGTTGCTATGAGAAAGATACGCGCAAAAAATACTTTATACAAGTAGTATACATATACATTCCATGGAGGGACGCGTATATCAAGCCAAGACTGACGAGTACAAGACAGAAACAAAACGGCGAATAAAGCGGATTGTTAACACCTCTTAGGCATCTCACTCTCTTTCTCCCTCTTCGAGATTTGTTAGCGAGTCAGGTTTCATTGAAAACGAAAGTGAAGAAAAGTTTCAGTTGATTAGAGAAGTCGCTAATCAGCCGCCACAATCGGATTCGATGAAGGGTGAGAGAGGAGATTGCGTAAGTGCAATCAAAGTGATGAACACTAATTGATGGGAAAACTGGAGCAGTTGCAGTCACACTGTCCGGCCTACTCACCCACAGCAGCTGGTTTTTCATCGTCATCGCCATCACCATCGGCATCGCCAAAGAGACTTTCACTCAGATCGCTGCGCAGCCAGCCCCAAAGAGTGCGCACCATGCCCCAAACACTGAGATCTGTGGGATCCACTGCAGGCTGCAGTTCGTTCTTGTCCGCCGTGGCAGCAGTAGCATCCTTGTCGGCAGGCTTCTTTTGCTTCTTCTTCTTCTTCTGTGGCTGCTGCTGCTCAGTCTCCTTCTCTTTTTCCACCTCCTCTTCATCATCATCATCGTCATCGTCGTCGTCATCATCCTCATCGGCCTCCTCTTCGTCATCGTCATCATTCTCCTCTACTGCTGGCGCTGCTGTTGATGCTGCTGCGGCAGCCTGCTCAGCTTTGTCTGCTTTGTTGTCATCATCAGCCGGCGGCTGTTCGGCCTTTTTGGTTATTTTGGCGCCCAGTGCGCAGCTCAGAAAGCACAGCGCCAGCAACAGGGCGAGTAGCGAGCGACGCGACGCACTTGAACTCTTTGTGAGAAACTGAAAGTGGGAGAGAAATTGTACAATCAGAGTACGTACATGTGTGTGTGTGTGTTTTAACTGCATTGTTCGCGTATGACATCAAACGGCCGCCAGAGCGACGCATTTCATCATTTACGCACTCGACGCACGGAAATTGCGTAAACAAAAGACTTAGGAAACGAACTTGCTTTTAAGTGCACACCCAAAGTGCAAACACACTCTCCTAGAATGCTTTTTCAACCTGTCACACTCACACTCATAAAGTGTTTTTATGGCTCATATTTTGTTTACAGCCATTTCCATTTTGTCTGTTGCCGCAAGTTCCTCGTTTTTTACATAATAGACACTCAAAGTGGAAGAGGATGGCGAGAGAGATAACTAGTTCGAAGATACGCGAAATATGTGTCAACATAATCTTCGCAGACTCTGTGATGTCTTCGGCTTTTTGAGTGTCCCTTTGTTTTGCAGAGTGTGGGCAGCAATTCATATGTAAATCT
Organism: Zaprionus indianus; assembly: GCA_018904595.1. NCBI lineage: Eukaryota > Metazoa > Arthropoda > Insecta > Diptera > Drosophilidae > Zaprionus > Zaprionus indianus. Next base: position 4,486,016 of record JAEIHA010000140.1, read on the forward strand.
ATTTGCAGTATGCAAATGATTTCGCAAACCTGACCCATAAGTCATCTGGAATTTCGCTATATGCTGATTACAACAGACGGATATTGCTAAAAAAACATTTATTTCCATTTAAAAGTGAAATTTTAATTAGCTAAATAGCTTGATGAAGCTTGATAAGAACCGCGCAAACAAAGAGCTAACCAAATTGAAATGGGAATTGTGTTCCTTTTATGTTTTCAACTGCCTCCCAGGCACACGCTCGACTAGTTCTTAATTACAGCAGCGGGTCTTCCCGGCATAATATAATAATTTTCCTGGCTACGCGGTCCCAAAATTGAAAGTCATCCATTTGACGCTTTCCATTTCCAGAACCCAGTGAATAAACTGTCTATTTGTGATTTCTAATTGAGTTGGCCCCGAAAAAGAAAACCAGAGAATACCGAAAAAACTCCCTGGAGCATGGCCGGAGTGATATCTTCATTTTACGACCAAATTTACCATCATAAAAGTCCGGGTCGCGTAAATTATGTAGAACTAACGGTTGGTACCATTTCAGGCCATGCCATGCCAGACAAAGCCTAAGCCTCGACAGAAGAATTCATCAAAAACGAAATTCTGATTTGATTTTCTGATTCTGAGACAGTTCAATTTGCGCTGAAAGCAGAATTCGCATGTGACTGTCGGATGCCGTTGGCCGTTTGACATAATTTGTTGGCGTTTTGCATTATCTAATCAGATTTATTTAAAACAGATTTCAGAGTGTCAACAATAATGGTGTTGTTAATGTCTTTATCTTTTGTTCAAAGACCATTGTTTGCCACTTTTTCGCTACTCTTCTTCAAACTCAATTCATTTGTTTGGATCGTTTGGCAGTTTTTGTTGTAACTGTAAATGGAAATCTGCAGCTTATCTTGGCCTTGATTGAGCCAATACGAAATACGTTACTGGGGCTTTTCAATTTGAATTCGATTAACTGCAACTGCAGTGTGGAGTGGAAAATAAAGAAAGGCTTTCACGGTGATGCAAGAGTCGCGGCACGCATTCCCCAACATAATCTACGTATTGTTTAGGGTCTCAAAACAAACGTTTGTTAAAACAATTCAATTTGCATACTCTTCGGCAACTGACAGATTGATACCAACACACTAGCTTGAGTAGGCAGTTTTTCCAGATTAGTTTCACTTCCCCCAAACTGCATCCGAATTAATGAGTCGGCCATAATTTAATTTACATCTGACATCATTCGATGTAACCAAATTAGCATCGGGTGAAACTTTCAGAGCGAGTCCCTTCAGACCTATAAATATTTAACCAACCACAGAAAGAAGAAATTTCGCCAGCCAAGAGACGCCGAAAAACCTTTTGGGTTGGGTCTTATTTGCTGAAATTAATCCGCATTTATTTAAATTTTTAGCACGTCAATGATGATGCATCAAAAATGGAAAGTGTTGCCGAAGAATCTTTATATCAGCAGTTCATGTGCTTGTACCACACAGACATAGTTATTGCCCTAACTATGGGAACCGTCTAGACCGAGTAATGAAATATAATAAAATGCTGATTACAATTTGCGCAAATCACTGTCAAATTTGTCACATAAACAAATTAATCTAATGAACGTTTAATTATATGAATTAAACGCATTAAACTTTTTACTGTGCAAATATTGTAAGTGTTTTAGGAAAGTTTTTTTATTGTTGCAAGCAAACATTCCATGATGGAAATCGATATGTAATATTTTAATTTTTATGGCGCTATTAAATTTTCTCTGGTTTTCTTTGATTTGCATTCTATGTGGGCAGCTGAGTTTTATCTCTAATTTAATTTACAGCATGATAAGATATGTAGTGGTATATGACAACGATCTCCGTATTATTTACGACAGTCTACCTACCCTCATTTGTGGCCCTATTGTGCAAGTGGTCATTAAACTATAACAATAACCATAAAAACTAATGAAAGACAAATCTTCAGTTGCGCTGCTGCTGCAATTAAGGCACGTGCGGAAGACGCGCAGGAAGACGCGCGGATAAATGTTGCAAGTGCGCATTATCTAATGGCAGTAAAAGTCACAGTTCATGACACACATTGAGGAAGAGAGAAAGAAATACAAGTACATAAACTGCCCTCTCTAATAATAGAGCACAAAAACAAACAACGAACAATACTTGGTGGCAATTGTAAACATCGTTTAAAAGAAAGTTGCTTGACTTTTTGGCAAGACGACAAATGAGTCAAGCTCAATTGAAGAATACTTGGCTGCCCCCCAGTTGACAATGGATGGCCCTGTTATCATTGTGCGGGAGTTAGGCTTGGTCTCCTTTGAGTGCGAAACGAGGTAAAGCGGTCGTGCAACGCGTGTCGAGCATTTGAAATGCCTCCAACTGGGGAGGCACATCGAATTGCAGCGCGTGTTTTTTTCACTTACCAACATCATGATGAATGGGTACGTGGGGGGAGTCAGTCTCTCGTACAACAGCTGCACCACAGCTGACGGCGGTTTAATGAACCTAGTTTTTTCTAGCTTTTGTTTTCACTCTCCGCCAATTAGCCGGTTTTTTTGTTGAATCTGTTCGTCGAATTTCTTATCCTTAATTATTTCATTGAACTCTGGCAATATGTTTGTTATTAACTAACTAACTCGCAATGCTCGAACGACTTTCACGCAACTGATCAGCAACACACACGCAAATTGCTAGTAAGGAGCTGCTCGCTGTAGATCTCCAAATCCAAATCGAAATCTTGTTTGTGTTGACGCGACTGCTGCGCTTGAGATGTGCCCGTTGACTGGCAGTTGGCCACGGTCTTGGCCAACTCGTTAAGTCTAGACGGGGCCAGCTTCGGTCTTCGTTTGCTCTCCCATTGGACAACCAACCAGTCTTGCCGCCGCTGTCCAGCCAAGACGCCATACGACACACAACATTCGACGGCGACTCTCTCGCTCTCAGTTACAATTTCGTTTTCAACACTTTCTTCACAATTTTCCCCCAAAAATAAAGTGCCGACTCAGCTCAGTGGCTGCTTCTCTCTCTCTCGCTCTCCCTCTGAATCTGTCTCCATTGACTCTATTACGAAAAGGCGTGCAATGGGCCAGAGCGCAGAAAACAATGTTTTGCGAACGTGACAAATGGATGCGATGGAGACGTGACGTCACAAGTTGTGAGAAGCGCGGCGTATTTGACCCACAGTGCAGAGAGGCTCGGCAAGGTAAGTCAAGTCAAATGGAACCCAAGACAGAGTCAAGTGAACTTAACTCTTTTCGCTGCTTGTTGACTAACTCAGCTTTCAAGTGTGTGCAGTGAGAGAGGGAGAAGGAGAGAGAGATAGTTTAACCGGTAGAGCATCTGTAGTTCGTCTTGGCACGTAATCCAATACGAGTTCCAGTATTTTTGCCGGCTCGCGCTCTTTCTCTGTTCACTGTGACCCATTTATCTTGCTCTCCCTTACTTACTTACTTTGTTTTTGTCTCTTCCTCTTCTCCTGTTGCTTTGTCTCTCGCGCAACGTGCTTACCCATTCACCAGTTTTTATAAGCCGCACTACTTAGCATCATAATACAAATCATATCTCGATTTGTATTGTATCATTTTCTGATAAGCATATTTATGAACAATTTGATATGATGCAAAGTTGCTCCACACATCAATCCCCAATGCCAATAGTCATCAACATATCAGGCGTAACTTACAGTTAGCTCTTAGAACTACGCAGACTGCCTTTCCCTACGCATTCCCAGCACATTCGAATGTGGGTCAGAAGTCAATGCTTTGTGGTGTGACTCTCTAAGGGGGGAAGGGCCCAAGCCCTAGACCTCTTCAAGTGTCAAGTTCAGCCTGGTAGCGAGTAACGCGTGTAACTCACACATTACATAATGAAACAGTCTCCCCTTCTGTCAGTATAGTGTGAAAATTTCCGTTAAGCTCATGTGGTGTAATCGCGGTGCATTTTCAGGCCTAAACGAGGAGGGAGGCAAGTCAACGACTTTACGGCTTGTGTGCTTTGCTCCGAAACATGTCAGAAGTGTCATAAGTGCTAGGGTTCTTCGGGCTCTCTTTGCCTAACGGCTTTTGCTCGTCGGCTCGACAAGGTGCTTATCAAAATGACATCACTATAGATTATATCATTTGCATTTTTATGTTTTACTCATAACTATGTGAGTGTTTCCTCTCTACTTCGCTCTGTGAGTTCTACACAGTTAGACACTTATTTCCGATATCTTTCTTGTGTTTCCTTATTTATTATAGAATTAACTTTTTTATTGAACAACATGGAAAATATGCATAATATTCTTTACATTTGTAGACTACTTTTTGCCCCAGTTATTTTGATAGGCATTCGCATAGTACGACTGCCAGTTGGGTGTGTTCCATGTGGCATAGGGATTGTATCTGTTGCTGTTGTAGTACGTGGGATATAGATACTGTCCGATGACATAGGGCCAGATGCGTATCTGTGTATTGGAGTAGGGACTAGGTGTCGTGTAGTAATATGAATTTGTAGTGGTGTAGTAGGGATTGTTGTAGTAGGGATATGGTGTTGTATAGTAGTAGTTATTATTATAGTTATTCAGGCTGGAGAACGTAGGACTAGGCGTGTTGTAGGGATTATATGGCGTGTAGTACTGCGCAGAGGAGAACTGTAAATGAAAAGGAGTTAAGTAAACAGGAAACAGGAGATAATCATCTGCAACTTACGGCAAACAGGCTCAGTAGCAGCAGGAAACAGTAGCTAAGGTACTTCATGTCGTAGCTGAGTATAGAATACAATATCTAGTTTGGTTTATCCAGTGGGTTGCAGCTTGGCTCTCGAACTAACTGTATAATAGGGAAATGATTTCCATTTTATACTCTGTGAACTGTCAAACAGCTTCCCCAATTTCACGCACTGACAGCGCAGTTTTTTCTACACAAGTAGAGCAATTTATTACTACCAGGTACCCTTTTTCGTTTCGTCATTGAACTTGACTCATCCCAGCTGTGGGGTTGTTTACCCACAAGCGAAGTCGCATGACGGTGACTCCCACCACCACCCACAGTGGAATAATTTGTTGACCATTTGCTAATACCAATTGAAGTATTTTGTTAATTTGCGTAAATGGATTAACAAGCTGCTTATGACTAATTCCACATATATAGTATACAGTATATAGTATAGTACTAGGTACGATCCGGGGCGCAATTTCGTTCTCGATTTATTTTCGCTTATGCTGCTTACAAACAAAGAATGTTTTATTGTAATTGTAAATTATATAGTAATGTGACGGCCTCGACTTGCTGTTCCTGTTGCTGTTGTTGTGGTTGTTGTTGTTAGTGGGTGGCCTTCTATTTACATTATATACACGACTCTTTCATCATACAACACTCGCTCTCGTTAATTAGACTACATACAAAACATTGTACAAAAACGTAACTCAACAATATCGTCAACAAATCTCTTAAATTAGTTTACACTCGTACGCTCTCTCTCCCTCCCTCTCTCTCTACCCACATCTTGCTCTGTCATTCTCATTCCTTTGCGGCTCCTCAAAGACAATAAATATTTAGTTAGTTCCGAGCTCAGTAGTCTTCGTCGTCTTCATCTGGCGGATCTGTGGCGTACGTCAGTTCGTTCAGGTAGAACCATTTCTGGGGGGAAAGAGAAGAAGGGTCAGTATAATCTGTGCATATTTAGAGGGTATCTCGGCTTACGGGCGACTCTGTGCAGTTGAAATTGTAGTCCCAATCGCATATTCTGTACTCCTGGTTGAAGCTGGTCTCGTTGGCGCACAAATGGGGTATTCGATTCCCCTCCTCGTCGCACATGTGAAATATCTGTGGGGGAAATTTTTGTGAGTCACTGTTTCATTGCATACTTTCAGGCGAGCGCCAAAATTAGCTTCCAAGCTGCGCTTAAACACTAGCCTTAAACTGGCTAGAAATAGTCAGCACATTTAGCGGAAAAAAAATAAACATTTTAGAATCTAGTGAGAAAATGATTGAAATAGCAAGATCTATACCTAGCGGGAAAATAGCTAATTTAGCTAAATGTAGTTGTAGCGGGAAAATAGCTAAATGCAAAAAATTGAAAAATTGCATTTAGCCTGTAAATAAAATCTCAATTTTCAACTATCTACAGTTTATTTTTCTGCTAGTTTTGACGGGAAAATAGCTAAGCTGGGAAGACTTCTCGCTCCCACTCACCTGACAATTGTACTCCATGTCCGCATAGAAACCCACCGAACGCCGCTTGCAGTCGAAGGAGAATGTTATATTATCTAAATTCGTCCACTCCTTCGTCTTGTGATTCTGAAATACTGGACTGGCGGGCTCTTGTGCCGAAATCAGCAGGAGGGACACTGCAAAGAGAGAGAGAAAGAGAGTGAGGTTAAGTTGAGGTAGAGACCTAGCGGGCGCAGACTTGGCCAAGTTGGCCACTCTTACACTTGGCATGCGAGTCATGCCTGCCTTCGTTTTGGCCACCAAATGGTGCGTTTAATCGACGCACTTGGCATTTAATTTATGTTGCCAACGCGTCGCTGTGCGTCTCGCCTCGTCTCGTCTTGTGCTCTATTGGGGCCACAACTCACCTAGTAAAACGCCGGAAAGCCATAAAATTCTGTAACTGTAAACCATTTTTGTTGAGCTGCACATTTTGGCCTCTGTTTGTTTGTGCTTCGTTTGCCTGCCTGCCTGTTCTCTGTCTTCCTCTCTCTCTCGCTGTTTGTCCAAAAACTGCACAGTGCACGTCACGTTCCTTCTCTCTCTGTCTCGCTCGTAGTTTGCCGCGTGCTACGCGTCCATTTAGCTTGGTCACTTTTCAATTAGGAAGCGCAACTTGTTGTTTATGGCAGCAGGCACAGGCACATGGCTAAAATGAGAAGAAGAAAATCAACAAATGTTGGCAAAGACGTCAAACGTTAATTGGCCACCAAATGCGGCAAAGAAATTCATTAACGAATATTACAAAATCATCAACATGAGCAGCAGCAGCAGCCTCCAATCTCATGTCGCATATTTTTAAATAGACCCAGACAAGCCAAACCCGTCAAGAAAATAAGATGTTCAAGCCTTAGTCATGCCACACCGGATGCTGCTGCGTGTGGCTGCGACGTCAGCAGCTAATGAGCTAATGTGTGTTTCCCACTCAAGGTATGCCCAATGTATGACGTCATTGAGCAGCCGCGTGACCCGCAGACAGCAACAGGATCATTGTCTAGACAGCTCGCTCTCTTGACCCACTTCTAGGTGGAATTTTTCGATTTGGAATTTCATTTCGCATTCATTCATTTGCATTCATATTTCATAACGAATCGAATCATTCACGCCATCATTCACATCAATCATCGGAGTGTCAAATTAACGAAGAAGGAAGAGAAGGCGAGAAATGCCATTAAAAGACAATAAGTCATGGGCAGATCCAATCAGCAATAGAATTCAGATAAAGATACAAAAAAATGTATCTAAGAGTTACGCGAAGGAAAACGAAAGGGAAAGAGAGGCGCGACCTTGTCGCGCTTTATCGATTGTTTCTTCTTTGGCTTCTCTGTCTTGGGGAGTTACCCACAATTAATGTGTCAACCAGGTCGAAGTACTTCGGATTGAGCGATTAGCGCTGAACACGCTGATTGCATTTTATTGTTGGCTCTTTCTTTCTCTTCTCGCATGTATCCTTGACATTTTTGTGGTTGTTTATGGTGACTGTTGGCGATGTTAATCGCCAGCGTCGTCGACGTTGCTGCAGACAAATAATCGTAAATTGCTGAGGCCTCCCCCGCAAGGCCCAAAACTAATTTCGCATTTTTTCGCAGGAGCCCAACGACGCAACGCAGAAACGAATGATGTGCAGTTTTTTTTCACATTAAAGGTCATCACAGTCGGACCACAAACAGACGTGAGGTAATGTGAGGGGGAGAGGGACGGAGCTGGCGGCAGGCAAGGGACCTCGTCTTTAAACCATCTTCATGGCAGACGAAACAAAGCGGCGCCTGCAAGATGACACAGCAGCCACAGACCGAGAGCGGACTGTCTTTCACCTTTTGCTTGACCATGGCGCCTGCCGCTTCCCTGGCAGTCTTAACCTCTGCTACTCCCTCCCCTCCCCAACTCCTTTTCCTGCTAACTGACTAAGCCATTGTCAGCGCCAAAGCTTTTAAGCGTGCGTTGAAAATTTCCGCAAAACAAAAAGAAAACAAGAAAAAAACACAGACGCAGTCGCAGCTTGCGAGTGTTATTAAATGTAGTGTATAAGAAAGTGGAGCTTAATGGCTTTGTAAAGGAGTTGGTAGAAGCGAAAAGAGGGGAAGAAGGGAAGATTTGTAAATACTCTGCGTAAGGTGTATTATGTATTGGGCAAATGTAAAATGGTTAAAGAGACTTGAAAATTAGCTTATTTCTTCAATATTTTCAATTATTCCACACAGAAACGGGTTAGTAAGTTATTAATATACTATAAATATGAATAGGAGAATATATAAACAATCAATGTAGAAACACTAATCAACATAATGTTGTTTTAAGGGGAAATCTGATGATTTTTTACCAATCTTTGACAATGTTATTAGAAGATCACACGTTTATAGAAGTCTAAGCTAAGGACAGCATTAAGAACCAAGTTTATTTACATTATTTAGCACAATTTAAACTAACTCTTTCAGTTTGGAACTTGAATTGGTATTCTTTCATGACTGAACAAAGTGAATGCATAACCGATTTGTAGACAAAACCACAAGAAAAACAACATAGCCACAAGAAAATCGGATGAGTTTTGTGTGAGTTATGAAGCTTGAAGGAAAATGTGCCTCTAGTAATACTAATGCTCAAAACTATCTCATAGATTATGATGCTCGATGAATCTAGAGTTCACACCAAGAAAGAAATTCCAAATGATTCCAAATGCCAATCTGATAATTTTTAAGAAGGTTATTAAGAAAGTCAAGGAACATTTTATAGAAAGTGGATACATTGACAAGTTGTCAGATTGACATGGAAGTTCATTCCTTTTATGATGCTGTATGTCTAACATAAATATTTCTTACTATTCAGAAATCCACCACTATACCCCAGCTCCACCGCAAGCGTATTTAGCTGTCGTTGCATTTCATTTTGCATATTTTCACGTCTTTAATGCGGCAGCATCGTCACTTTTGACATTTTCTGACAAGCGTGAGAAGCGCTAAGCATAAGAAAAGAAGAGAGTGAGTGGGGAGTGTGGAAAGGGGGCGAGGGGGGGTGACCCATGCACTGACTGTGCCATCAATTTGCTTGCCTGCTTTAGCCGGCGGTTCTCAACTTGCATAACTCCCTCCCCCTCTCTCCATCACTCTCCCAAGCCCCCTTAAAAACGAACCGCAACAAACCAAAACGAACCAAAGCGAACCTCATTGAACCACAGCGCAACACGGGCCACACTTGTGGGGGCAACTGTTTGTTGTTGTTGTAGGAGATGTTGTTGTGGATATCGTTGTTGTTGCTTCTGCTGCTGCTGTTGTTGTTGTCGTATTACTGTGTCTTATTTTGTGCCTTTTTGCATTCCGAACGCGCATGCGCGACATTTTTGTTTCGGCTGTTGAAAGTGTTTTTTTGATTTTGTTTTCTGATTTGGTTTTTTTCGAATTTGTGTTTGTCGATTCGGAAGTTTGTCGGCGTCGATTTGCGACACATCGCACTAATTTGTTAATTTTCGACGCGTAACCGGAGGAGGGCGCAATGTTTGATGGCGCTGGCGCATGCGGCTAATTTATGCAAATTGCAAATTATTTAATTTCTCGCAACACAATGACAACAACAACAAGAGTAGCAACAACTACAGCAACAAAAATTGCAACAACAGTGGCCAGAAATCCCACAACTTTTGCTTAATTTCGTATTTCGTTAAAGAAAGGCGAATGACAACAACCAAATAAATGTATATATAAAAAAAGAGTAGGAAAAGCGCAAGAGAAGGAAAAGCTGAGAAAATTTTTGGCCGCAGCGGAAGCGTCGCTAATTGGCGGAACTGCTCGCCAAGCAACAATAACAACAACAACAACAGCAGCAGTAGCAGTAGTAACTGCAGGCTGAAAGAAGAGAAAAAATGTTGAAACACAAGATGACGACACTGGAGACGACTTATGGCCGCCGACGTAGCCGCCCCGTTATCGGATACCGCACTTACATAAGTGCAAACATGGCTTAATCATCTCACCAAAAGACAGAGAGAGATGGAGAGAGGGAAGAGGGAGAGGCAATTGATTAGGCCGGCAGAGGCTGAGGCAGCGCAGCAGGCGATGCGGTTGACACTTTTGACTTTTGCACACATTTTTCAGCGCTATTAAAACGACGTCAACATTGGCAGAGCTGCCAACAGCAATTACAACAACAACAACTACTACAACAACAGCAGCAGCGACTAAAACAACAACTGCGACTAAAAATTTCATTTAATTGATCCACAGCGCCGCCGCGCAAGAGAAAAACTCGTTAGTCCACAACAGCTTGACCAGCATCTCCTACCCAGCCCCCAATACCCGCTCCTCCCCTCCACCCTGCAGCCCCCTTAGCTGTTTGGCCTTGAAAATGGGTACGCAGAAATGCGCTTAATACGAAAAATCAATATCGAAAACACACACTCGTACACACACAGCAAGTCAGTAAAAATAAAAAGTGAAGAAAAAAAGTAAAGCAAAAACCTGCTCAGAGACTTGGGATCGGGAGACTTGGACTAGGCGACAGTCAAGCTAATAAAAAAACTAAAAAAACCACAGTAAAAAATAAAACATCATCAAGAAAAACAACAACAACAAAAGCAACGAAATAAACACAAAAAGCTACACGAAAACGCGCTAATAAAACATAAATTTCAAATCGAGCCACGCCAAAATCCTAAACAAATAAATATTGCTAAAAAAAATAAATAAAAAAATATATAATAATTATTGCAGACAACAGGAAAAACCCCCTGCGGAGTGTGTAAGCGTTGAAATTGTCTCCGCTTGACATTTTTAAACGCTCGCAATTAAAACAAATTAAATGTGCTAATTTTTGTCGGCAAACTTTTTGCCATAAATTGTGTAAAAAACAAAGTGTATAAAACTGGAGTTGAACTAAGTGGTATTTTATAGGTTTAGTGAGTGGAGCATGAAGTTTTCTTTGTATAAAAACGAAGAAGAAAGGGCAGCTATATATGTTACAAAGGTCGGATTGTAATGAAATTTTAAATGCATGTTAATTAAATATATAGAAAAAGTCCGATGTAGTAAACTTCGTTGCATTATCTTGAGAAATAACAGAAATCCGCCGATAGTTTGTATGGCTCGTTCTGACTTAGCTATATTCAGCATGCAGTAATAAGATGCACGTGTGCCAAGTCTTATCAAGAAAATTTTTTAAATTATGCATTGCAGCAGACAGACAAATGGGCAGACAGGCATGGCTAGAACAACTTCTTTAGCAAATGCCGATTCAGAATATATATGTATGTATAGTACTTTATAGGGCCGGAGATATCTGCCATTGTGTTGGTCAAAATTAAATATAACCCAAGGGTATAAAATAAATAAAACTGGAGTTGATCGAAGTTTGCTTTATCTAAAAAATGTAATTGTTTTTTTTAATTTATTTTTAAACTGCAAGTCCAAGTAACTATTTAAAAAATATAAATAAATATAAGTGGAGTTAAATGTAGTGATATTTTTTATTTTCAGACAGTTAACTTGATGGTTTTCAGTATACAAAAAATAAATCAATCAAAGCTGATTTAAGTTTGGAATTTATTTTTTTCTTTTAGCTGTAAATGCCGCCCACCAAACGCGCCTAAGAGTTGCTTCCGCTGCTTTTGTTTAATTCATTTGCTATTTATTTATTACTTTTTGTTGCTGTCGTTGTTGCTGTTGTTGTGCGAACGCGCCTTTTGTTGCTTAAAGGCCGCGCTCAGCGTAATAATTAATTAAGATTCCATTAAACGCAGCCGCATTGGGCATCAATCGATCTATCGACGGACGACAGCGTTGACTTGCCAACAGGCAGCAACAAAAGGCCAACAACTGCAGCAGCAGCAAACAATAAACAACAACTACAACAATAACAAACAACAAATAAGAAACAACAAATAAAAAAACAACAAATAAGAAACAACTGCAAATCGGCTACCAAAAATGCCGCTGACCAGCAGCAGCAGCAACCGCTTCTTCATGGCATTAACATATGAGCTTAGACTGGAGTGTGTGACTGAGTGTGGTGCCTGACTCTGGTACCTGTGTGTGTGCCTCTCTGTGTGCCTGAGTATATGCCTGTGTGTGCTGTATGTGTGTTTCAGCTGTCCAATATATTTGATTATTCGTTACAAGGGCGCGCGCGCAGAGAAGTTCAGTTATCTGGACAGATTGGTATTTATATTTATATATATTTTATACTATATATATATTTAGATTTGATTACCATTACCTTGCACAATTCGCTATGGTAACAGGCCATCAACGGCTTTTGATCGATTGCCTTGATAGCGCAGCTGGCGAAGAAGGAGAATGTAGAAGACACGAGAAGAAGAAGTCCGCAGAAGAAGTGGACCTAGTTGACCGAGCCGAGCCTGTTGAGATGTCGATCAAAGTGTGCTATAAATAGTTAGCTGCTTACTTGATCAACTTTAAGTGTATTTCCTAGTGCAATTTGCAACCGGTTGCCATTTCGCATCCCCCATCTAAGCCGAGTTCAAGGCTCGCCACGTGGCGTATACGTGATGTGCCTCCAGGCAGCTGAGCAATTGCGCTTTTCGCACAATTAAGCAGCAGCAGCAGCAACTGCAGGCAACATTAACTAACTGCTTTGTAATGTGGCAGCAATAAATTTTATGTAAATCGTTTTTGCTGTACAAGAAGAAGAAGCAGGAGAAGAAGAAGAGAAGAGAAGAAGAGAAGAAACGGTGCGCGGTTAAACAATGCAAATGAATTACATGGCACATTATAAAAAGCGCAACGCCAGCGGCAGCAGCAGCAGCAGCAGTGGCAATGTGCAAGCAATCGCAACCGCAGTTACACAGCCAACACACACACACGCATACCTAGGCAGCCAAGCATGCGCACACACACGTAGAGGAACAGAGAGAGAGGGAGACAGAGACAAGAGTCAAAGATTTTCCAAGAATGCGCGGCCAGCTTCGGCTGAGACTGCGAACGCGGCTGCTGTTGCTGGCGTTTCGTGCCGCGGGTGGCGCAGTCAAGTGGCTCACACAGACAACCAACACACAGACACGCACACACACACACTGTCTGCTCTAGGCAGCAACAAAAACTTGCAGTTTTTGCCATCGATTGCCGCTGTCTGTGCTCAGATTGCAATTGCAACTGTATCTTCATCTCTTGGAGGCACCTACAACAACAAAAACAGCAGCTACAACAACTACAACATATACTACAACAGCAACTACAACGTATACAACAACAATAACTACAATAACAACCCCAACAACCACAAGAACAACTCAGCAACTACAGCGGCAAGCACGATAGCAACCCCAACAACAACAGCAGCCTCGACAACCACAACAGCAACTATAGTCACTACAAAAACTACAACAACTTTATAAACCTTTAGCACAACATTCTTTGCATCAGCCAAAACTGGAAACCGCTAAAAAAAGTAAAGCTAAATAGCTGAAATAAAAAAATTCCCCCGCACGCAATCTGAAGAAATAATCAGCGACATGTTTGCGCATGCCTAGCTATTTGGCTGCTAACTGACGCCCCCTCCAGCCCCTGGCTGCCCCTCTTGCACTCCTCCTCTTTCGCTCAGTGTGCCCTCATGCCTCCTGTGCACAATCTTTACCTCTGTCTACCCTCTTTCCCTGCCGTATGCTCTATTCACCTGACTCATCTCTTTCTATCTATCTCCCCCATCTCGCCTCTCTCCTTCCGTCACTCCTCTCTCTCCCTCCCTCTCTGCCACTCCCTGGCACCCTACCTTCCTCTCTGCCTCGCTCACTTCCTCTCCGCCTCTCTCACTCCCTCTTCCACCTTCCATCTACCTCTCTAACTCCCTCTCGCTGTCTACAACTCCATGCGAATGGCAAAGTTTAAACAATTGCAATGGCAAGTGCTTGACCAGCAACAGTTGCTGTCAGTCGCAGCAGCAGTAACAGCAACTATTGCTGTTGCCGTTGGGTGATCAAATTAAGGCCAATGCTTTCGCTTGGCTACCAAATTGGCAGCAAGCAGCGATGACTTGGCCTCGTCTTCTGCCATTTGTGATTAGGCATTGGATATGTTAATGGCAACAGCAGCAGCGCCATCGATACATCATTATGCGTGAGCGAACAGCAGCAGCAACATCTACGGGCAGCACTAGCAACAACAACAACAACAATTGCATAACGCAAATGTGGAGCACAAGTTGCCACCGCCGCATGTGGCACGCATTGTATAAGTTGCTGCAGCTGTAGAAAATGATTTCGTCTCTTACCTTAAGGAAAGTCTCAGTGTATTCGTGAGTGTTGCTGCTGCTGCTGTGATGAGTTGCTGCTGCTCTGCTGCTGCTGCTGCTATCCAAGCGAGAGATTTATATTTTTTGGCTTTTTTTTCTGGGCCAAGCACCTTAACGCATTTGCATGTGCTCTTTTTATTTAACACAATTTCGTAGCTAGATTTATGTAATAACCTTTTTTTGGCTTGTTTTGGCTTCTTTTATTTTTGCACTGGAAAAACTAAAACAATTTCTTGCTACGCTTTGATCGACAATTGTTGTTGGCGTTTTATTTCACCATCAACAACAATAACAGCATTTTTTTTATAATTTTTTATAAATATTGCTCTTTCTTCACACGAACACACATACACACAGAAACACATACAGAGAAACACTGACTGAGAGGGAGTTGTGGCTGAGCAAGCGCGCGCGCGTCTATCGCGTATCCGTCAGATACAATAAAAAAGCACAGCAAAAAGACACAAAGCACAAAGCAACAACCGTTCGCTGGCGCGCACGTCGCACGAATAAAAAACGGCCAAAGCGAATAACCAAACAAGCCAAAATTCAAAATACAAAAAATAAACCGAAGCGCGGCGAAGAAAACACACACACAAGAAAACACTTACACAAATACAGAGAGAAGTGGGCAACACTTGACGGCAAATCTTAGCTCTGACTTTGCAAAGACAGTAAAGCAAATCTCTTCAGTTAAGAGATTAAAACTATTGTGTTTGCTGAGGTTGGATTTTATGAATTGATTTTGCTTTCGTTTGCATATGTTGCCTTTGCTTTTGTTCGTTACTTTTGCTTGCACTTGTTAGTTTTTGGCTTTGCTTTTTGACTTTGCTTATTGCTTTTGATTGCTGTCTTTGCGTTTATTTACTGTGGTATGATTTTACTGTTATTTTTGCTTATTACTTATGGTGTTTGCTTTTACTTTGGTGTTTACTTGTCGCCTTTGTTTAAGCTTGTTGCATTTGCTTTTTGCCTTTGCTTGTTGCTTTTACTTTTGGCTTTGTCTTTATTTATTGTTTGTTGCCTTTGCATTTGTTTTTACTTGTTGCCTTTGCTTGATGTTTGATTTTACTTGTTGCATTTGAAATGATTATTTTTTCTTAGTTATTGTTGATTCCTTTAAGTTATAGCTTTTTACTTTTGTTTTAAGTTGTTGCCTTTGGCTTTTCTTTTTGCCTTTGGCTTTACTTGTTGCTAGTTGCCTTTGCTTTTGACTTGTTTACTTTGTTGTTGCCTTTACTTTTTAACTTTACATATTGCCTTTGCATTGAACTGTTGTCTCTGTCTTTATTTGTTGGCTTAAAATTCACTTGTTGCCATTGACTTTAATTGTCGCCTTTGCTTTAGTTTTTGACTTTGATTTGATTTGTGGCTTGTTGCCTTTGCCTTTGCTGTTGATTTTGTATTTTACTTTTGCTGTAACTGTTGCGTTTACTTGTCTTTGCTTGGTGTCACTTGTGTCTTTTACAGTTGCCTTTGCTTTTGTTTTAAACGTTGCCGTTTCTCTTACACTTTGCTTTTATTGGTTTTGCCTTTTCTCTTCACCGATTACTTCACGTACTTTTCGACCAAAAATGCATTTACCACGACAAGACGACGAGAGCGGCAGCTAAATTCGCTGTAGAGATGGAAACGTTTGCAAAGTCGACGCTCAACTGGTTCGCTCAACGCTGCTCAAATTGGTTTTATACAAGGCAGCGCAGCCTCCTCAGCAGCAGCAGCAGTCAGAGCAACAGCAGCAACAGAGGCAGCAGCATCTGCAGGCAAAGAGTCGCGCAGGCGCTCTGCAAATTGAGGTAGGTTGAGCGCAGGCGGGCGCGGGCGCTGCCAACTTGCTGCAAATTTTGCATTTTGATTCATAAAAATTGGTTTGGCTTTTCGATTGTTTTTGGTTCCGTTTTGCGGCCTAGTTGCAGTTGCTGGGGGAAGATTGACAGCAGCAGCGCAAAGTTTCCACTCTCATTTCCTGCACAAGCCCCAAAACTAGCTTAGTGGCAAATACAATTCAATAGTTAATTTATATTATATATGTATATGTATATCCACTTTGTGTATATACTTGGGGGGATATTTATAGTTGTTGAAATGTTTTGGTGGTCGGCGCGATTAAGCGCTAACAAAGTGTCGAGGCAAGTATTTTGCATACACTACACTGCGGGGGAGTATGATGAAATTTGCAGGAAGTATGTAACAATACCAAAAAGGCAATAATATTTATAATTTATTATCAATTGCAAGCTAAGTAGTCTGGGTATGCGTTCGGAATAATATGACTGCAGGGTATTTTGGAATTCTTAGAAGATATGTAACGTTATTAAATATTATATGATATATTTATGATATATTAATACTTTTGATTTATAGCCATATTGGGTTTGCAGAACTTTTTTTTTTTATTTTGTTGGCATAATTATGATAAACTAACTAAAATTATGCAATATGTTTTAAGTTTTGGAGCAGAATTCAATGCTATAACTAAGATGCCTATGAGCTTTTTATACATTATAATTATAATCATATAACTATGATTATTATACAAATTAAAATATATATATGGCAATTTGATAGAAATCGGTTGTATTGTTATACATAAATCACAATTAAATTACAAAATATATAACAAAAATTATAATGAAGTTGTTTTACTTTATTATTATCATAATTAAAACCCCAAAGACAGCCTGAGCTCTGATGTTACTATAATATGGAAGTGGTTATATTGCAAAAACATTTATGAAGTTTATGAACAAATAAATAAACCGTAAAATCGCTAATTAATTTTAATTCTACGATATATATAACTATATAGAACCTTTATATTTGTTCCTTCTCTACAAATTTCATAGTTATTTTTTATATATAATTACCCCAATTTGCATAAAACTTTCAATAATTTTACTTTATAAAAATTATTCTAATATTCTGATTCCCACTCCGAGTATTCTCCAACCCTCCCCATAGAGCACTCGCTAGTCGACTAACCCCTAGCTGACTGCCTCGCCCCTCGTAGCTTGACCAGTTCTGAGCGGCATTTGACGTTTTTTTTCGGCTTAATTAACATAATTAAATATAAATGCGAGCAAAAGCGCAAGACGTCAGCAAATAAAAAGCGAATATCAAGAAATTAACATAAGAACAACTTTTGGTTTTAAAACCAACAGAGTAAGAAAACAAAATCACCGAATCATCAAATCACCAAAATCTCACAGCTTCTACAATTCAAAAATGCTGAAATTTTGTGTATCTTTTTTGTTTTTAATTTTTTTCGCCTTTTTTTAGCCTTTTTTGCTTGCTTTTTTGACTGCCGTTAAATCGGCATCAAGTTCATCATCAAACACGTCTGATTGCTGGCTGGGGAGATGCGCAGGAGAGGTAGGGGTAGTGAGGGGGAGGGGGGTGCCTACCGAGGCGGGGTCTCTGGCTGGTACGCCCGCTCAACTGGTTGGACGATCCACCGCACTGTGAATGATCTGGTCATTTGAATGCCAAAGGCATCTCAGCCTCAGTTCGGCTTGGCTCGTCTCTTTTGCGTTAGAGATGCGGTTGAAGTTGAAGTTGTTGCTGTGATTGTTGTTACCCGTTGTTGCTGTTGTTGCTGTTGCGGTTACTGCTACCTCGGATATTGTAGCACTAAAAGCCGATTTATGATGAGTGCCAGAAAATTAAAAATTTATGCAGAAGGCGAAAAAAAAAGCGAACTCAGCTTGGACTTCGTCAGTAGGCAGTGCGAAACTTAAATGTCAAACTAATTTAAACAAGACGCTCCATAAAAACTGGATTAATTAAGCTGACGTTGGTGGTGCTGGTGGTGCTGGCAGACAGACAGACTTAGTCGTTGCTGCTGACGTGTTTCTTTTTGGAGCCCACGATTGATATCTTGACAGAGAGAGAGAGAGAGACTGAGTTGGAAAACCCGTTGCCAGTGCCGGGCGGACGACAATGCTGCAGCTAATGAAGGGTACACTATTAATCTATATGGCGCTATATATAGATGACTGATTGACCAACTGACTGATTGTTCGATTGCCCGATTGGCAGATTGCTGCGATTGGAGCGATTGTCTAATTGGCAGCAGTCAATTAACTGTTTGTCGGACACGGATACTTGATTTGTGCGCCAGGTAATTGTATACCCTGTACAGGGAAGCTTGCAGTGGGTACGGGTGTGCTTAAATTAAGAAGAAAGCTGCTTCGATATGCCATAAACTATTTTAAGCTATAAATATTTAATTTACTTTTTTTAAGTATTTTAGAAATAATTTTAAAAAATTTTTACATTCTTCAATACTGCCTATGTCCTCTCTTAGGATTATAAAGCAGTTAGAGCAAAAGGTATATGCACAAATTGCGGATACTGTTGCATAAATATTAGATAAGGTTTTATAAAGTATAAATTTATATTAGTCAATTTTTTAAATATTTTTTAGTATTTTTTAATTATTTTTCAATACATTTCCATTTTACTTCACTTCTTAAAATTGTTGTTCAGTTACTGCACAGTTTTTGCGATAAAAGGCATAAAGTAAATGGAAAAAGTATTGCTTAAAATTTATTTTATATTAAAAATGCTATAAATATAAATTAAGAATATTTTTAATATTTGTTTTAGTATTTTTAAAGTATTTTAAAAGTATTTAATACATTTATTTATATATCGTATGCATTTTTCTTCTTTAGTTTTTCTTAACTTACAGCACATCTGCCCGTCTCATACTCGCTCCGCTCAATTAATTTGCCTATGGCAGTGCGACATTCTGCTTATATAATTAATTCAAATATATATTTTAATTAACATGGCGCCCAACTAACACACTGGGCGTATGCGCAATCTGTTTGCCTTGTTATTACACTTATTCAATTAAGCAAAGTGTCTGTCTGCCTTTTTTGCCTGTCTGCCTGCCTGCTTGTTTTTTGTCCCAGCTGCGTAGCTCTTTGGCAGCCAGGCCTGGCCAAAAGGAAAGGTGTTGACCTTGTTGGATACGCACCACGCCGCACACACACACTCGCACGCACACCAACACGTGACTGTGTCTGTGACTGGGGCGTTCCACCGGTTCACCTTCCCAAATTTCCAATGCATTTGCCACGAAGAAGCCAGCGAGACCCTTCACAAGAATCGACACGAATTGAAAGTGAAAGCTGCGAATTGCTGTAGAGTTGTTGTTGTACCAGTTGTTGTTGTTGCTGCCCTAATCCCCCACTGGAATTCCTGGCCCGGCATTCAAGTTCAAGGCCGCGCTGCGTTCGTTGGTATTTCGGGGCTGGTCGTTAAAAGCTACGCTACAATTTTTGACTTTCATATATCACTGGAATGTTGTTGTTGTTGCAGCTGCTGTTGCTGTTGTTGCTGTTGTTGCTGCAACACTTGTTGGCCACAAATTATGTTCATAATTACGCGGCTGTTAATCGATTTTTAAGCTGTTTGAGCCTCAGCCACAGCTCTGAGCCCTCTCTGTGCCCTCTCTTGGGTTATTATACAACAAACACTTTTTAACACCTTGCGCACAATGGAAATTGTGTTGCTGTTGTTGCTGCTATTGTTGTTGCTGTTTTATAGCGGTCTCTCGATTGTGCGCTCGTAACTTGAACCAATTTGAAATGTATTCAAAATCTGAATTTACTTGACTCGCCTCAACTCGATCGGAAAGTCAATAAAATATCAAGTTTTATATATGCAACAAGTATTTGAAGCACTCACACAGACACAAAGATATAGAGAGACGAAAAAACGCTAAGTGCATGGCTAGTATCTAGAGCATGAAATCCGACTGGGCCTGCCTGACTGACTGACTGGCTGACTGGCTGGCTAGCTGGACCTGCTGGGGACTGGACTTGAGGTAGTTGGAACAAGTGACCAGTTGATTGGCCAGCACTGATTTTTGAGCCTAAAACCAATTGGCTAAGCCAAATCACAATTCAATTGCAGGCCAGGCCAGTAGAGCAGGTAGTTAAGATGCACGACTAGCAGATACCCTGTGGGGGAAAGTGAAAAAATAATAAGAACAGAAAAGTCTCAACTTAAGTCGAATTATTCTACATGAATAGGTGTAGTAAGCTTAATTAGAGATGTATGACTGGCAGATACCCTGTATGGGAATTAAAGACGCAATTAGAGCAGATATATGCATACATATAATTATAGATATGTAGATGTTACGTTTATATAGAGATATAGAAGATACCCTGTTTGGAAGATTAGGTTCTTTTGTATTTATAAAAGCTTTAAAGCTCCCATTATAAATCAAACTGCCGTACATGAATATATATCTTAGTGCTTCGCATCTTGCACTGTATATACCCCTCTCCTATCAACTCCCCTTTACAGGGCATTCCGTGAATTCCGTAAATGTGCACGTACATATTTTAAACAAAAGCCGCAAGCTTGAACAACATTGTATAATGCGAGTGCGGTGAATGTACTTAAAAGTTAATATTGATCGACAATCGACAACTCATGCTCTGAAAACTTGAAGCCAGTAAACATTTATTGTTATATTTTTGCATTAACTGACTAAAAAAGCAGGTCACTTTCAAAATTCTTGAATAACAAGCACGAATTTATATTCGTTTTTTAATTGTGATTATTTATTTATTATATTTATTTAATCTTAAATTAAAATAAACCTTTCTAAACAAGCCTGCACTGCTTGCTGCTCTCTCTTTCCCTCATTCACCTTGTGCGAATTTCTCCAAGTTAAGAACTCACCACGCCGCCTTTCAAATTCTGTCAGCTCTGCTGCTGAAGTTGCTGTTGTTTTTGTTGCTGTGCTTGTTACGAGGCACTCAAACAAGGCGAATTCATTTGAACAGCAACAACAAGAGGCCAATTACTCAATTCGCATGCAGCGCAGCAACGGCGACGACGACGACTGCAAACAATTGCAGTTTAAAGTTGAAGTGATTGGCGCTGCCACCGCGCCCGACTTAAGTGCAGCGCAGCCTGCACTCTCCCCTCTCTCTCTTTCTGTTTGAACTGCTTGCACTCGCCACCTAACTCGTGCCGTTCTCCCTCTGCCGCTCTACGCCCTCTGCTGCTCTACGTGCGCTGCTCTGCTGCCCTCCCTTTGCTCACTCCCTCCCTCCTCTCTCTGTCTGTCCTCTCTCTCATTTCGGCTACTGCCGCTCAAATTACCTAGTAAGACTAATTTTGATTGTGTATGCACACACATACAGCAAGACGGACACAAGCAGTTCACGTGCAGACAAGCAGTGCTGCTGTTGTGGTGAGAGCATGCAGTGTTTGCGAGGTGGAATGGGGGGTAGGTAAAGCGGACGCGCTGTCGTCACTCCGCCGCGTTCGTTTCTTAAGTCACTCGTTTTGCCTGACACTAAACTGTTGCACTAAAGTGTTTGTGTTGTTGCTGCTGTTGTTGCTGCTGCTCTGGCTTGTTTGTTGTTGTTTGCCGCTTGTCGATTTCCAGCGGCCGAGTTTGTTTTTTGGGTATTGGGTATACAAGTTGGGTCAGGTTGCAGATTCGAAAGTGGGTCAATTTATTACTGCAATGCATTTTTAACGCTTGCCGCGTGTCGGCTGCCGTTGCTGCCCCGTTATTTTTAGGCCGTAATTTCCATAGGGGCTTGAAAATTAATTAGCCACTGTGAGGTGGTGGGCGTTAATCGATTTGCCCACAAGCAAAACAAATTTAATCACAGTGGGCGAAGGTCATTGCGGGCAAAGCAGGAACTACAAGATGTGGGGCACATGTGGGTTAAACGGCAGCCAGCAGCAGATGATGATGAGCTGCACCAGCAAATTGCATAAGTTTCAGCTGGAAATTGGTAAATGTTTCCAATGCATGCACCATAAATACAACGAGTGTGTGCCTAGGGGGAGAAGGGTGGGGGGAGAGGTTAAGCCATTAGGGAATACATGTCTAGTCGAATTGCAATCTGTGTCTTTTTTTTGGCTAATGTCTTCGATTTTCGGTTTTATGTGTGAGAAAAGTCACAAGGCACAGAAAGAGAGGGAGACAGAGAGAGAGAGATAGAGAGAGATAGTGGGACCGACAGACGCATGCGGGCATTGAGCACTTTTTTATGGCTCTCGTTCGCCAATAAACCAAAGCCAACTGAGAATTGCCATTGTGGGAGTTGCTTCAGCAGCAGCAGCAGCGGCAGCGACTGCTGTGCAATTTGTTGCGACTCGTTTGCTCATTCATCTTCCGATCGGCCCATAAAGCTACCGAAAAGTTGCCGAAATACGTTCAGCGCGGCAACAGTGTTGTCGACAATGTTTTTTTCACGCTAAATCTAGCTTTTTTCAGAGGGGAACGAAATCAAACGAAAATCAATAAAACATAGTTTCGGCGAAGGTTAAATAGCTGCCTAATGCAACGATTTTTATCAAATTTATAAATTTTTATGGATAGCACTGGATTTAACATTAATTTATGTCAAATTATTTTTTTGAGCACGACTATAATTTTTTTTTAGTTCAATTTAAAAAATTTAATGTGCAATGGTGTCGCAGTCGTGCTTGCAAGCAGTCGTAATAATGTCGGTAATTCAATTGCAGTGAGTTCTCTTGGATCAGTCCACTAAGCAGTGCATGTGCACACATTGAACTGCTTGACCAAGCGATCTTTCGCTATAGCAGCAAGCAATTGCCCGCTGCACAAACAGTCAGACGAGTGGGGCAGTGTTGGCACTGCTTGCCAGCTGTTCGAAAGCTCAAAGCTACGAAACTGCGCGCATTGATTTAATTTCATTTAAAAAAATATAGTAAATAAACTAAATAAACAATAATTAAAATATGTTTCTACACGAACTCTGAACTTTCTAAAGCAGCAAAAAGGAAGGACAGTTATTAATTAATAATAGTTAAAGCTACAAAGTAAACAACTTGCGCAATAACCCACAGTCAATATAATTAAGGTAGAGCACAGCGTCGTCACATGCAGCTGCTGAGTTTGACGTAATAAATACGGCAAAATATTGCAACATTTAAAAATAAGGGCAAATAATCATCGCAAACGTGGCAAAAGATCAGCTGATCTACAATTAGACGATAAAGGAACCATAAGAGAAGAGAAAAATCCTCCAACAAGCAATGAACTCTGATAGCCCCATTTAAACCTCAACACTGAGAAATGTCTTCAAAAAGATATTCACTTGACTAGATCTGACTTTATCGATCATACCAACCCAATTACACAGTTTTACAGGGTATATACACAATCAAAAACAGCGCAATCATCAAATATCGAGAAAACAGCTTTTATTGAAATACAGTCTTATAAACAAATAGAAAATTGTTATTGTTGTTGTTGTTGCTTTGTTGATGTGTAAACACAGTTACGATAAGCATCAGTGAGTGCGGCCCAGAAAGTTGAATTCGTTTTGCTGTTGTATTCCCCGACTGCGAAAATATAAAAAGACAAGAGAAGATTATGGCGCAACCGCCATGTTTGATGATATATGTATGAATTCTTTATCAATATGTACATATGTATAAGTAAATGTTGCCCCCATATGTATAAACGATTTTTAACCGTGCTTATCCACATTTTACTGAATCTTTCGCTCTCTCTTTGTACTGTTTGTTCTTTGTTCCGAAGTGCCGTTATAACGGTTAAGGTTATCGCCGTTGATTTTGCCTCCTTGCTACACCTAACCTCTCATAGGCTATGTCTGATCTGATTTTCGAATGCACAGACAAAGCCTAGTAGAGGCTAGATTTATAAGGATATATTGTAGGGTATTTTGTAGAGTATTTCGCAGCATATGCAGACACGCCCACGTAGCTCGTAACTGCTGACTTTGTTCGTGGGCGGAGGCGTGGTTAGCTGCGCAAAAAGGCCAACGGTATTTACTGGCGCCGCTTTCTTCTCAATTTCATTTACGTTCGCGTTTGCGTCTTAATTTATTAACTTGTTCCTTTGGCGTTTCGTTTTTTATTTCGTGCTTTGCGTACGCATCGCTTCATGTTTTATTTTTATAATGGAGAAATACGAAAAAATTGCCACGGGCCAACGAGCTCTTTTCACTCTCCTCTTTTATAGCAACTTTCACTTTTTCTCGCATTTCGCATTTATTTTTCGCGTTTTCGTCAAATAAGTTAATTAATTGCAGAGGCAAATCAAACAGCAACAACAACAATTCAACAGCAGCGCACAAACAACATGAGCGCCTATTGAACACACCTACCGCACCGACTGCCAATGCGCAACTGAGCAGAGGTGGAGGCGAAGAGAGTGACAAAGTCTCGTCGTCAAGTAGAACGGCAGCAATAAATTCAGATGAACACACATACGCACACACGCACGCACGCACATACAAACATAAGTAGTTATGCAGCCTGTTGCTCTGTGTGTGAGTGCATTTAAAGTTCAAGTTCAAAGTTGTGAGCATTAGAATATTTGCGCTCCCTCTCTCTCTCTAACTCTGCATAGTGTTGCTCTCTTGTTATCGTCGGGCGCGCATTAGACTATTTGCCCTCTCGCTAAACAATGCTCTCTCGTTGTCGTCGGGCCCCACGCGCACACACAACCACACCCACATGACAAAGTGCACGTACACTCACACACACAAATCAATATGATCGTTTGTCGTCGTTGGCGCCGTCGTGGTCGTGGTCATGTTCGTGGTCGTGTCCGTGGTCGTCGTCTAGTCGCTTTCTATTTGCAAATTTGCCGGTTGCGCACGAAGTCGTCTCTCCTGCTTTGTGGGCGCGATCTCTCTCCCTCCCTCTTTGTGTGTGCTCTCACCACCTATGCCTGCACCCAGACAGTGTCAGTACCTGCTTGCCTGCCTGCTTGCGTACATGGCTACGTCATAGACGAAACTAACGCTAGTTTCTCTCTTTGTGTTTGCTGCTGCTGCTGTTGTTTTTGTTGTTGTTTGCCGCTGTTTGGGGGGCCGCAAAAGTAATCCATGTCAGTAGAACACGAACACTTTCGATTTTGTTCGTGTTGGCGCGCGTTCGCGTGGCGTTTGTGTATATGCATGTGTGTGTGTAAATATTTTCGCTATTTTTATGCTTTATCGCTGCGCTTAAACTGTCTCTCTGCTGACGTTATCAAGGGTGTTTAATTTAATTTATATAGTACATTTTTTATCACTTTTTCTGGACAGGAATTTTGTTTAGCACTTTGTTGTTTTTCTATTTTTTATCGACTTTCGACTCCCTCAACGATCTTGACACTCGCACAGTTTTGGTTTTAATAAACTCGAGTACGAAGCGAGTTAAAGCTTTTATACTCTCCTCCAGCGTCGCCGTCGACGTTGACGTTGACGTTCAATGGCGGCGCAGCAGCAGGCAGCAACGGCGTTGCAGAAAAAAAACGTTGAATTCTGCATACGTGTGTGCGCGTCAGTGTGTGCGTGATCGCTGCTGCTGCTGCTTTCGTCGTATGCTTCATTTTATTATTTTGTTGACTTTTTATATTCGAATTCTTCCTCACATACAGAAACGAAACGAAACGACGACGGAATGAACATTTTGCATCTTTCGATCGTCGTTTATATTGGCAATGGCGATGGCGTTGGGGCTCTGCGTCGGCGTCGCAGCGACGAAGCGACGCAGCGATGTTGTTGCCTCTGCTGCACACACATACACACCCATACACATGAATATGAGTTACTTGAGCATCATTTTGTTTGGTATTTCGGATGCCGTTTTTCGCTTTGCCTTTTTTTTCGGCCAATTGCTTTGCTTCTTTTTGGGCGATTTCACACACACACATGCACACATGCATATCTGTTCTGTTTCTGCAGCCTGCGCCGCCGCCGCCGCCCACTCTCTTTCCACTCTCTCTTCGCCGTCCCAGGCTCTGTTGCTGCTGCTACTGCTGCTGCCAGACGTGTCGTTGTCGCTTCTGCTGCGGTTCGTTCTCTCCCACTTGCTCTCTTGCTCTCTCACTGATTTGAGCCTCGGCTTGGCATACCAAGCTGCAGTTGTTGTTGCTGCTCTGCCTGCCCGCTTCCTCCTGCTCTTGTTGTTGTTCTTTCTCCTTCTACTCTGCCTGCTGCTCCTTCTCTTGTTGTTGTTGTTGTTTTGCTGCCTTCCATGGGTGTTGTCTGTCTTATTCTGAGGGCGCAAATTAAGTCCGAGTCATTAAACCGGTCGGCAGCAGCGCAGCAGCAGCAGCAGCAGCATCTGTAACCCAAGGAATAAACAAAGTCTTGCTGCCATTGTTTTTGTTGTTGTTGTTGGTGTTGTTTTGTGGTTACTTAAGCGTTTTGCAACTGTCCCAAAGTTATTGACCGACTTTACTGTAACCTGAACCCATGTGAAATTCAATGCTCTCCTGGGGGCGCCAGGTGACACAGACGGACAGACAGACAGACAGGCCTGAAGGCCTTTAAGCCTAACTTGCCTTGCATTTTGTTATTGTTTTCACTGCAATTAATCAAATTTATTAATTTTGATTTATCAACAGATTGTGCTTCATTTTGACGAGGTTAAATAATTATTTTATTATATATTTTTATTGTTAATCCACTTGAACTCTATGTTTGTCTGCCTTTTGTTTTGTACATTATACATGCACGTACACACACATAACCTCATTTACTCACACATTTGCATTCTCTTTTTGTTGTTGCTTGGCAATGCAATGAACTCAACATGCGAACGACTTTGCGCTAGTTTGTTTAAAAATAAATATAAAAAACAAAATACAAATACAAGAAAATGCACAAAAAACCAGCTAAACGATCAACAAACAAAAGGAATTCTTTGTTTACGGCGAGACCAACCTGAAAGAGAGACAGAAAGAGAGAGAGAAGCAACACTTCGCCTTCTCCTGCCTTCGCCTTCGCCTGCTGTTGTTGACTCTTCAATTGGGGCGCAAATTACAAAAGCCGCAAAAATAAAAAATACCCAAAATTGCAGTTCAAACGGAGAAGAGAAGTTTTTACGGGTTCATTGGCATCATTGAGGCAATCGGTTCCCCATCCCCTCCCCCACCAATGTAGAATTTATTTATCAGTTGAAATATTTTGCTAACAAATTGCAGTCAATGACATTGCGCCGCTCTCTCTCTCTCTCTCTCCCGCTCTCTTTGCGTAAACACATTCACGCACACGCACACAGAGTGCAGTGCAGCGGATGTGCTCTCTCTCTCTCTCGCTGTGTATGCGTGGGCTGCAGAGAGAGAGAGTGGGGCGAAGAGAGCGCGGCAACAGGTCACGCAAGCGTGCTAAAGTTTATTCATCTCGCCCGAAAATGCGCAGCAGCTTCAAATTTGAAGCGAAATCAATGAAGGAAAGAACGAATTGAAGGAGAGAGCGAGAAGGAGATAGAGAAGAACTTGTGCCTGCTGCCTGCTCTCGCTGCACACTTGTGCAAAGCTCGTGCAGTGTCGGCAAAGCTTTTGGCTGGTTCGAGCTTGGCTACATGTGTGGGAAGAGATGGCAAGGAGAAGAGAGAGAAGCAGAAGGAGAAACCGGAGAAACGTTCTACGACAACAACAACAACAGCAACGACGGCGACTGCTGGCAAAATTGTTTAATTATAAATTGTAGAAAAGCGAAACAGTCCAGCAAAACATGGCAGCAAGTGAGCGAAAGAGAGAGAGAGACAGTCGAGACATCACCAGGGCGGCGAACGGGGGGCAAAGAGAGATGGAGATAAGTTTTTGTTGAAGGACACACACGGTCTTTAAAAGTGAGTAATGCACTGGAGGTTGTTGACTCTGCCGGCGTCGCTGCCTCTGTTGTTGTTGCTGCTGCTGCTGCTCCGCCTGTCTTTTTTGCGCTTTTGCACTGCCCATATACATGTGCATGTGTGTGTGTCTCTGTGTGTGTGTATGTAGAATCTTTTGTTATGCGTTTTTATTTTTCGGCGTTGTCGTTGTTTGATTGCTGCCTCGTCTTCTGCGCTCTCTTTGTGTGTATGTGTGTTCGTGTGTGTGAATGTGCGTTTGTCTGTGTGCAAAGTCAAAGTGATTAAACTTTATGCGCAATTTATTTTGCATTCACATTCACCACAATAGCTACAAGAACAGCAACAACAACAGCAACAGAAGCAGCAACAACGATAACAACAGTGGCAACAACAATAAAAAAGCCAGCTAAAATTATTGTTTAATGTTAATTCTCGAGGCGTACAAAAATAGCTGTAACAGGTTCGGGGGCCTCACGACACGTATACGTAATTTTCGGGCAAGTCGAAAATAGTTAAGAGGGCAATTGCATTTGACATTTTTTCGGAAGAACAAAAAAAGAATGTTCTACAGCATAGGCTGGAGAGAGTGTTTATTGGAAGATCTGATGATATAAGAATATAAAATTGGGAAGAATTCAAGTAAAGAAAGTAAGAGAGAGAGAAATTTGAGTATACAATGATGGAATATACAAAATCATTTCTACTTTGGAAACCTAAACTGGGAGAATTCTTTATTTAAAATTATAAGCAAGTAAAGTTAAAGGCATTTACAGGAAGCGAAAGATAAACAATGATGCATTAAGATGTAAAGTACATATGTATATAATATATGTATATTATATGTACATATACGTACATATATGTGATTTCTACTGCATTACTAAGCCCAGTTATTTCCCAAACTTAAGTTCATTAGCATTTAACCTGCTCACTCCGCTTACTAATTCGTCTTCAGACTTATCATATAGAAATTAGCATGTTGAATCATATAGTGGGGAAATATTGTGTGACAATTAAAAAAAAAAACGTTGTCACTAAAGCGGAAACTTTGCAAAAGTCTTCCTAATAAAAAAAAACTACCTTGAATGAAATGGAATATAAAGCAACTCTTAAAGAATTTCCCGAAGAGAAAGAAATCTATTTAAAATTTTATTAAACAGTCAAAAATTATAAAACAAAAACAAAAACCTCTTGTAAATCTTGGAAATATTTTATTAATCATCATCTATTATGTTTCCTCTTTTTATTTTCAAAACTCCCTTTAAGAAAATTAGGAAAAAAGGGCAAATTGTTTAAAATCTTATCTCTTAATGCCTTCCTTATCTCTCTTCTCCTCTCTCCGCCTCTTTGTCTTTATCTCTATCAGTCTATCCCTATCTCTCTTTCTGTGGAATGCAACCCACAGTCGCCCAAATGTCGCCTTGCGTCGCAGAAATTCGCGCATGTTTTCCGGTTCAGGGTTGCAACCGCCACCACGCTGCATGCCACATGCAACATGCAACATGTGCCCATAATGCGGGTGTTAAACGCGCGTCTCTCTCTCGCATTCCCCCGGCTGAGTCACCAAGAGAACTTTTGCGGTTTGGGTTAAATTGACACCCAGCAGACGCCACATGAGCAAATATCCAGACTCCAGAGGGACTGACAGACAGACAGACATATCTCGATCTGCTGAGGTATATATATATATATGTATATATACTGACTGCAGACTTTGTTGTTGTTGGCTGAACAGATGCGCACAATATGGTGCATTAATTTGAGGCTCCTGCCGGACGATGCCAGGGACACACAGTTGCAGTTGTTGTTGCAGTTGTTGTTGTGGTTGTCGCTGTTGCAGTTGTTGCTGCAGTTGTTGTCGCTGCTGTTGTGGTTGTTGTTGTTGTTGTTGCTGTTGCAGTTGTTAATCGTCTTGACAGGCAGCCGCTTCGTGCGTGCCTGCTCCCAAGGCCAGTGCAATATTTTACACTGTGTAACGCGTCTCGCCTTCGTCGTCAGTCGACTTGGACTTCCGTCAGGCCAACGCCAACGCCAGCGCCTCCTCCAACAGCAGCACCACTACCTCCTTCTCCTCCTTCATCACCAGCACCTCCTTCGCCTCCTCTTCTTTCCATTCCAGACGAGGGAAACTGGGAAATAGCAACGCATATCGAGCTGGCGCTGCACATTCATTCTGTCGTTTCGTTTTTCGCCTTGACGATCGTTCATATACAAAATATATATAGCATACACACACACACACATACATACCATGCATGTCTCCATGTACTTCTCTCATTTTACCATTGTCATTGTTGCTTCCCCCTCCAACTACACACGCCCACACAGACGACAACGCGCAGTCGGAACAAGGCTGCTCAGATATCGCAAACTCAACTTCATTATACGCGATATATAATTATGAACCTGATCGAATCACAAGCTGATTCATTTGAGGTATGCTTTTCATTAATAACCTGGAATAAACGAGGGGAATGACTTACTTTAATAGAGCTGGGAAAGTTCTCGTTTACAAGTCTAGCGAAATGATATATAATATATATCGGGTAAGGTCTAGAGCTGGGAAAGTGTGTTTATAAGTCTAGGGGAATGATATATGATATATGTATATCGGCGCAGCTTAGTAGGCAACATCAACTGAGCAGTCATAGAACCTTACTTATTCCCTTTAGACATATCGAAATGGATGAAGACTATCGTTATCCGAGCAAGAAGTAAGTTAGATCCTTTGCTCTAATGATTCTCCTCTTGTATTAAAGTCTTTCCAAGTTTCTACTATGTGGCCTCAATTGGATTCTTCTTAATTTTGCTGTTGCTAGCGCTGACCAACTCGCTGCACAAGCTGAACTTTGCGCTCCGTCGTTGCGTCATACAATCCAAGAACTATACACCGATAACCTATTTGAATGAGGATTTCCTGACGCCCGTTTCCAGGCGTCGTCTATCGATGGTGAAGCGTAAAACCCTCGTGCTGGATATGGATGAGACACTGATACAATCGCAAATCATCTATCATGGTAGGCGTCGCAGAACTCCGCCGGTGCTGCCTGTGGGATACGATCATAGGTTTTATATACCACAGTGTGATGCCACTGTCTATGTCTTCAAGCGTCCCCATGTGGATTTCTTTCTGGATCGCGTCGCAGAGTGGTATAACATCGTTGTATATACCGCAGCCAAAGAGATATATGCCTCGAAGGTGCTGGATTTCCTTGATGCCGGCAGAAACATCTTGAATCGTCGTCTGTTTCGCCAGGATTGCATTGATATTTGGGGAATGCGTGCCAAGTTTGTGTCCATGTGCAGTGAGGACTTGGCGAATGTACTTCTGCTGGACGACAGTCACATGGAGAATAGCTTTAATGTGGGCAATGCACTGCACATTAATCCCTATTTCAAAGGCAGCCAGGACTCGGAACTGCTCTGCATGCTGCCTGTGCTGGATGCGCTACGTTTCACGAAGGATGTACGCTCCATTCTGGGCAGGACTACGCGCTATGATTGCCTGACATCGGACTTGTTTGCTGCATATACCACCGAAGAAGTGGACAATGAGGGGTTGCAGAGTTAAGTTCGAGGAGGAAGTTTTCTTGCCAGAGGTTAGAAAGTTTCCTATGAAATTGATTTTGTATGGTGAAGTTTATCTTTCTAGTTGAAGAAAAAACTTGCGACTTATCTAATAAAATCTTAAGATAACGAACTTGTGGTATGTGCAACCTATGCAACAGTTTTGCGATTATGTTATATAGATACCTAGTCTATTTTATATGTATTTGCAGAGCCTGTACCCGTTGAAAGCTTAAATTCCTAGTCGATTTTATGTGAAAACATTTTAGAGGATCACGTCAGTTTATTTACTCAGCCTGTAACCTTTATATTCTTAGGTAGTGTTAGATTAAACAACGAGAAGATAGGAGAACCTTCTAGAAAGTCGTAAACGTTCTTCTCTTTGTTAGTTATTGCTTGCTGTATGGCTGATATACAGAGCTTAAACTCCTGGATGTTGATTTAGAGATAGACGAGGAGACACAGGCACCTTCTTATGTGAAAGGTTCCTCTTTTTAACAGAGTATTGCTAGGTTGTTTAGTTTGCTGCATTTCTGGTCTAGAGAACCAATAGTAAAAGGTTTTATAGTTAATACACAACATATCCAAGGATAAATATTTCAAAACGAGGTTGGGTATGGTCACGAGAATGCACAGGCACCTTCTTCAAAGTCTTAAGAATTTCTTCTGTTAACCTAAGGGTTAGTAAGTTCTTTAGCTTGCTGCATTCCCAATCAATTGATTTCATCACTTAACCAGAACATACTCCTAGCTATACGATCGTATATCCTAAAAGGCACTTGAGTCCTAGAAGCAATAAAGATAAACCTAGTAACTACGAGGGTCGTTTGATAAGTCCGTGACTTTTTGAATAAAATATATTTTTTTCGTCAAAGAAGCGTTTTATTTCTCAACATAATCTCCTTTTAGCTCTATACATTTAGTCCAGCGTTTTTCCAATTTTTTTATTCCTTCCAAATAATAGGTTTTCTCAAGGCCCTCAAAATAGTCGTTTGTTTCTGTGATGACCCGAATCTCTTACCGCCGAGCCATTTCTTCATGTTTGGAAACAAAAAATAGTCACAGGGGGCTAAATCTGGAGAATATGCTGGATGGGGTAGCAGTTCGTAGCCCAATTTATGAAATTTTGCCATGCTGACACGAAATTCACTTTTTTCCATTTTCGTTAAAATTCACGAGATCGTCTGCTTTCAATGCCTATAAAACGCAAACCAAAAAACGCAGCTTTCTCAAAATTTTACAGTCAGCTGTTAATCGATAACTGCTGACAGGAGCAGTGTTGTATTTAGAGCAGGTGCGCGGCAAATACAAAAAGTCACGGACTTATCAAACGACCCTCGTATATAAAATTAACGTCTTTGTAGATATGTAAGTTGTATCTGTTGTTGACACACAACTTAGTCATGCGTGGAGGCGCCGCAGTTGCCTGAGTCACTTGCTCGATTCAGTGAATCACTAGCGACAATGACTTCCACTTGTGCAAGGTCTTTCTCCCTCCCTCTCCCCCTCCCTTTCTCTCTCTCTGTCTCTCTGGCAGTGGGCACTATCAGTGAACTAGCCAACTTAGTCTTAATCGGTCCCTAGACGCGATCGCTTTTTTATGGTTTATTGAAAGGCGAAACCGAAACCGGCTGAGGCCTGGGCGAAATGTGTTTTCTTGCTAATCTTCTTCTTGACCAGGCGAAGGCACACTCTGAGCACTGGGTGCGGCAATTAAGTCACCAACACCATCAGCCACAACAAGCTGAGTGATTCGCTGTGTGTAGAGCAGAGGGTGGAAAAAGGGGAGTGGCATTTCCAGTGAAGATCATTATTGTCTCGCCGCGGCCCCAAAAAAACTGAAAGAATCCGCAGACCAAACCGAAGAGCAGCCCCAACTGAGCAAACAAGTTAATGAACCCGTCGCGGGAATGGATCCTTGAACTCGCGACGACGAGACGGAGCGGGGCGGGCCGAGGCAGGCAAGTCTGAGGCTGTGGCTGCGACTGAGACGAAGTCTTAGTGGTCCAACTAGTTTGGGCCTGGGCACGGGCGCAGAACCGAACCGAAGCGAACCGCACCGAATCTGTGGCATGAATTCTCTGGAAATGATCGAAATTTCATTTCATTGGGACGACGAAGGCGAAGGCGAACAAGAAATTGAGTTCAACAGCATTCCGCGTCTGGTCTGCAGGCTGTGCTACTCCTTCCCTGGTCTTCTCTGCTGCTCCCTGGTCCATTTTCTTCTCCCTGGTCTTCTCTGGTGCTCCCTTGTCTTCACTTCTTCTCCCTGGTCTTCTCTGCGTCTTTCTCTTTCTGCTAGGTCTGCCCTGCTTCTTCCTGGTCTTCTCTTCTTCTCCCTGCTCTTTACTGCTTCTCTCTTCTGCTCTCTGCTTCTCCCTGCTCCTCTGTCTTCCCTTCTCCTCTCTGTTCCTCATAATTGCCTCAGCTCTCCCCACTGTTGTCTGGTGCTCGTCTTGCTGCTTTGGCCCCGTTCTCTAGGCTGCTTGGGCACGACTTAGATCGACTTTCCATTATCCTTGAGGCAGCGAGTCAATGCCCTCGTCTCGTCTCGTCTCGCATTACACAATTGCAGCGGGCGGCAAGGCAGGAACTCCATCTCCTCTGCCTCCTGCTCGAGTTACACACAACTCCAGTGGCCTACTTCCACTTGAATGAAACAAACTGGGAATGGGTTGCATTGGGTTGAGATTGGTTTGCCCGGGCTGGCCTGGAGTGGGTACAGAGGTAGGGGGTAACTGCTGATGTCCCGCCTGTTTCGACCTGGAAACAAAGGCTTTTGTGCCAATGAGCCTGGACAGCGGGCAACCCCAGTAACGATCCTGGCAAAGACAAAGAAACTCATTAATACAAAACAAATTCGAGAGAGAGACAGAGAGAGAGCGCGACACACGCACACACACGCAGAGGCAAGCATGTGCGAGTGTGTGTGTGTGTGTATTTTATTTTTATAACTGACCTCGAACTTTTGTGCAATGTGATTGAACTGCATGGCTACTGCCGGCGATATCTGCGAGGTTTGAGCTTCGTTTTCCGTTTCCCCCCTCCCTCCACTCCTCTCCTCGCCCATCCTCTGCTGGCATATTTGCATGCAGACTGCATACGACGAATCGACGCGATAATGTCGCCGCTTGAGCTTGGGATCGAAATCGGGATCTGGATGTGGTGACAAGCAATATGGAAATTGCAGCAGGAGTGAGAGGGACAGACAGAGGGAAGAGAGCAAATGGTAATGGCGGCGGCGGCGGTGGGAGAATGTGTGTGCAATGCAGAAGAGAGAGAGAGTGTGCAGAAGAGAGGGGGGAGAGCAGCAGTAGCAAATTGAAAGGGGAAGAGCAGCAGCAGAGCAGGGGGGTGGGGGAGGGGAAACTGCAGTCGACGACAACGTTAAATGCATAATAAATGCGCTTTCAAGAGGTTTGGAAAATACAAATAAAATGCGTGCGCTGCGACTGAATTGCACTTTCAATGAGCTAAAACAAAAAAAAAACAACAAAAAAATGCACAGAATTAAAACAGAACAGAAGCGAATGAATGTCTGCGATAAGAGCAGCAGTAAAGAAGCAGAGAAAGAGAGGAGGAGAAGGAGGAGGTAGAAAGGCAGAGAGTGCAGTCTGTGGGAAGTCGATTGCGATTGCGCTACGTGCTGATAGCGCTTTAGCGCTAAAAGAAGGCAGTATCCGACCACGCCCATCATTACACATACACACACACACACACACGAACAAATTTCATTGACTTTTGTAACGCATTCGACATTGATAATAAATAACGCAATCCACTTTGAACCACGTAGAGAGAGAGAAAGAGAGAGTACAGTACAGTTTTTTCTTTATCAGGCATACTTTGCAGGGTGCTTCTCCCGGGGTATCTCTGCTGCTGTGCAAATATTTAATTTATTTTGAGGCTTCCAAAAACAGAACTGGAATAGAAAGCAGAGGCGGGTAGCGCTTGCTTCTAACTCTGCCTCTCCTCCTCCTCCTCCTGCACGAACGTGACGTGCGCCACTGACCAGCAGCAACAACAGCAGCGAAGCGAGAGCACGAAAAAATGTTTAGCTGACGTCATTTGTCCTTGAATTCGTGTATTTGCCGCAAAACAAAATTCACAAAATTCAATGCACTTGGCAGCACCGAAGGCAACAAAAAAAACCAAAAAAAATAAATGAAAACAACAAAGTAGAGAAACAACAACACCAGATAAAGTGTGCGGCGGCGGAGAGTTGAGTAAGAGAGACAGAGAGAAAGAGTGAAAGCGACGAAACAGAAGCTGAGTGTGTATAAATGTAGATCTGTATGAGTGTGTTTTCACATGAGCAACTTACTATTTAGATTTAAACAAAGCACTTGCAAAGCAATTAAAGTTCTCAAGTTTAAACAAATGAGTAATAGCCATAATTAAATTCACTTTATGTTCTTTTACCTGTTTCTCTTTTTCAAATTCCCTTTTGTCCGTTAGCTTTGCGTGTGTACTGAAAGCTGTGCGCGAATAAAAGCTCAGCGCTATGACATGCTGGCATGCAAAGTATCGATGAGCACTTAGCGACAGTTAAACAAGTAAATAAGCAATTAGAGCACAATTTAAATAAAATTGTTATTCTAAAAATCTTTCTAGCAAACTGATAAATAAATTAGGCAGTAGATAACTGTATAACTGAAAATTTAATCAGGTTTGAATTCTTTCAGCGCTCTTGCCGATAGTATCGATGAGCTTTTTGCGGCAACGCTTGCATGTGTTCTGCATATCGATAACGATAACTCAAATTATTAAACATTTGTATTAAGGAATTAATTTAAGAAAAACAGCAACATCAACGCACGTGCCGCATTTACCTGTACAAGAGGCCGCAAAGTTGCAGCGCCAGAAATAAACCAATCAAAATAAACCAGATCTCCGGTTAGAGGAAAACACGTACGCAGTACATACCATTTTATTTAATATATTGATGAAGTCAAAAATACGTTTGGCAAGCTAAAGTTGTTAATGTATTGGAGCAGCAGCAGCAACACCAGGTAGGTTTAACAAGCACACCTAATGATGATAGCCCTTGTTAAGGTTGAGTTCAGTTCTAAAGATTTCGTTCTATTTTGCGCATGTTTAGGTATTAGGCCTCCCGTATCGTCGTTTGCCGTGTTTTCGTTGTTGTTGTAGTAGTCAAGTGTGCCAGAGCTAATTGTGGAGCTAGTGCAGTTTGCAGTATATTTACTATATATATAAATGTATGTATGTATGTATTGCATGTATATGTGTGCAGTATATATATTAGTTATTGCCTTTTGTGTTTCTTAACTGTCACAAGACAGTAAATGCCAGTCGACGAACGTCTTATCAGCTTTTATCTGGTTCTCGTTCTGGCCTCGCCACATGCCCTTTGCCCATTGTGTTTTATTCTCAGTTAATAATCGCAAGAATGAAATGAAACATATAGTAAGAGTTGAGAGCCTTGCAAGTGAATTATGTATTATATTATAATATTCCATCTCCTCTTCACACTCCCCGCACGTTTGTTTGCTCTGGGCTTATGCGGGCTTTATCATTTAGTTTGATAGACTAATCTCAGTGCACACACCAATACACGTGCAGTGGTTTATCTACTTGTTGTATATGAATAAGTATAGTACTATCTTTAATTAACAATCTACAATCTCTGCCCGCAGATAAAGATACTCTTGAATTGAAAACCAACCACAAAAACATACACACAGTCATTGAAGATGGGCCAAACGTTATCGGAGCCAGTGACCGCCAAGGAATCCTCATATTGCCAGAACAAGGAATATATAGTGGGCAGTAGTTGCATGCAAGGATGGCGCATCAACATGGAGGACTCACACACACACATACTCTCGCTACCCGATGATCCCAAGGCAGCATTCTTTGCAGTCTATGATGGACATGGTGGCGCCACAGTGGCCCAATATGCGGGCAAGCATTTACACAAGTTTGTGCTCAAGCGACCCGAGTACACAGAGAACGACATTGCCAAAGCACTTAAGCAGGTGAGTGAGTCAAGTGATGATGATAAGTGCAGTCCATGACTATGATGATGATGATTATACACATACAAAAACTCATACAATATATATAATTATATATTACTCATTTTTTTGCAGGCTTTTCTCGATATAGATTACGAAATGCTGCACAATGAATCATGGGGTGAGCAAATGGCCGGCTCCACTGCTGTCGTAGTGCTGGTCAAGGATAATGTCCTGTACTGCGCCAATGCAGGAGATTCGCGTGCCATTGCCTGCATCAATGGAAAGCTGGAGATATTGTCTGTGGATCATAAGCCCAATAATGAGAATGAATCGAAGCGCATTATCGAAGGAGGCGGCTGGGTGGAATTCAATCGTGTTAATGGCAATCTTGCCCTGTCCCGTGCACTCGGCGACTTTGTCTTCAAGCGTTCGAACAAAAAGCCGGAAGACCAAATAGTCACAGGTAAACAAAGAGAAAGACAGAATGAAAACATTGAGAGATATATATTATTGCCTGCATTGTTATCCAACTCACCTTGTCATGCTTCTTCTTCTTCTCTCTTCATAGCCTACCCGGACGTGGAGACACGGCAAGTGCAGAAAGATTGGGAATTTATCGTATTGGCCTGCGATGGCATTTGGGATGTGATGAGCAATGAGGAAGTGCTGCAATTCTGTCGTACACGCATCGGTCTCGGCATGCAACCGGAGGAGATATGCGAGGAGCTAATGAATCAATGCCTTGCGCCCGATTGCCAAATGGGCGGACTGGGTGGTGATAATATGACCGTTGTCTTGGTCTGTCTGTTGCATGATAAGCCCTACAGTGATCTGGTTGCACGTTGTGCGAGTTCCTCCACGCAGAAGTCAGCGGGACTTGCTCTGGAACTGAATGCGGAAACGGGAGAGCCAGCAACGGAAACGGAACCAAAAACCTGCGATAGCGACGATACACCCGTTGCCACGGAGCTTTAAATCAATTTCAAAATGGGGTATCCAGTCCCAACTACCCACACAGTACAGTACACACACACACACACAGACAGACAGACAGAAACACAGTTAGGATGTGTAACCGGCATCAAATTCGCTGCTGGCAGCATTAAAATATATTGAGGCCTGTTCCCAATTCCGAATCTGTTTTGAATTTGCAACCAGAACACAAAAAGTTATTAAACATTAAATTGTAAACTAAGTTAAGATTTCTACAGGAAAACTAAAGGGAATAAAAACAAGAAAATTATATTTGCTGCGAATTTCGAACGGAATTCGGCAATTCGGAACACGCCCATTTCTAGAGCGCCTTACAATGCCATTCAAGGTGAACGTTTTTTATATAGAAAGATACTACGTCGTACTTAACGCGCCTGTTCATCGGTTAAGTTTTATTCTATACTCGTACAATCCTTACCAACAAAACTTGTTTTTACTTTCCTACTCCACCGTACCCCCGTATTATCGATCGAGAGAACTCTTTCTATTATATTCTGTGTGATGTGTCCAGGCAAAATTTAAATTTGTATTATGTACTCGTTTAGTATTTATGTATTGTACCTACTATATAGTAATTCGACCTCTTGAGAGTGTTCTGGGAGATTGGTCTTTTAAATATGATTAGCTAAAATGAGTTTAACTGAAAATGCTGAGAAAATAATTGTAATAACATAATAATAATTACTAATATTAAAGAATAAAGTAAACAAATGTTTTGTAGTGCCCGAAATCGTTGCGAAATTCCATTAGGTATACGCGGGTTCCAGTTGATCCAATAACGAACGTACAGTAGTCATTGCTAGAGGCCTTTTTACATTGCAATAATAATAATAATAAAAAAAATAATAAATATATGAGATTTCAAACCCGAGTAAAACCCAATTGCGTGTTTAGTTTTTATTTTTAGCTGTGGTAACCCTCTCTCTCTGTGGCAACTCTGCTGTGGTACCCCCTGGAAGCAAGGATGTTCGACTGTGTGTTGTGTACAGCACATTTGCTGGTTAATGTTTTATTGGTTGACATGTTTTCAATCATCATTATCATCAATAATCATTTTTTTCTCTTATCATGTTTCTTTTTTTCTCTGTTTACGTTTCGTTTTTTTTCGATTCTATTCGTTTCCTTTCTTTCTTTCTTCAGCTAACTACATTTAATCTACATATGCGCATTTTGTTTTCTGGTTTTTCTTTTATTTGATTCTCGTTTATATAATACATACAATAAAATAAAATATGCATTTTTTTATATGATTTGCTGTAGGTTTCTTTCTGTTTATCTTTCTCTCCTTTCGTAATTCTTTTCATTTCGTATGTGTCTGGTTTTCTTTTCTTCTCTTTTTTTTTTGCTTTTCCTATATCCCTTTAGCTTTAGTTCTGTCTGTTTTTTCTCTCTGTCTTTAGTTTCTTTATTTAGTTTAGTATAAATTGCATTTAACTTTCAATTTCACTCTTAACTATACAGAAGAAATGTTTTCATTTTTTTAGCTGTTCTTTTTGTTATTGTTTTGTGTGTGTGTGTGTATGTGAGAGAGTGTGTGTGGTATTGTATGGTTTGTTATTATAATTTATTTATACTTTTCTTTTCGTTTTGCATAGGGATATTGTTTAGTTATAGTTAGGCTTTAGTTTATAGTTTAATCATATGCAATTTTATAAACCATTTTCATTTCTTCTTCTTCGTTTTTCTCATTCTTTTAATTACTTTACAATTATCAATTTTGGTACAATTAATAATATTAATCATATACGCTTCTTCTTGATATTGTGTGTGTGTGTGTGTGTGTTGTTACATCATCATGTTTTCTTCTATATATACTATATTTATATATCAATCAATCAATTTCTTTCTCTTTAACAGACATTCTTCGTTTGCAT
The DNA here is from genome assembly GCA_018904595.1 of Zaprionus indianus. Lineage (NCBI taxonomy): Eukaryota > Metazoa > Arthropoda > Insecta > Diptera > Drosophilidae > Zaprionus > Zaprionus indianus. The sequence continues at coordinate 4,526,446 of JAEIHA010000140.1, forward strand.
TTTTTTTGCTTTGTTTTCTTTGTTTTGTATTTGTTTTTCTTTTTGTTTTCTATTTACTTCATTCTTTTTTGTTTTTGTTTTAGTGATAACAATGTGCGTAAGCATTTCTATGCAATAAAACTGAACAGAAAACCAAAAACGAAAAAAAAAAATAAAATGAATTCTAAATAAAAATTAAAAAAGAATAAACAGTTTTTATCTCATCTTCCTCTTCACGTTTCACTCTTTCTTTCTCTATCCATCGTAATCATCATCGCCTATATCATCATCATCGAAAACAAGTAAAGTTAACTAAACTAAATGCCCTTCACAAGGGGCGTGTAAAACAATAAAACTCAAGAATATCAATCAATACGTTTGCGGGGGGCGGTTGGAGGCGGGATCGCGTGAGCTACTAAAACTAAAATGATATATTTTGATGAATGTTTATAATGGCAGTGCCAACAGAATGAAATAGAAAGCAGGCAGGCGCGCGTCTACTACAATATATATAAGTATGTTATGGTAAGTATGTATCGTGGGCTGGGGGTATTCCCAGAAGAAGATCGACAACTCAGAGACCTGAGAAATCCGAAAGTATTGCCTGCAGATTACCCCGCGCTCTATATAACATATATATATGTATATATCTCGATATATATATATAGATATTTATATATATACAAAGAACATGTCTATGGCAGTGCCAAATAATAAAATAATTGAGGCTTTTCCCTGCCGCCCTTGTGAAAGGCATCGATACGATAATAAATAAAATAATTTATAATAATAATGTCTTGAAAGCTATTTGAAATGACTCTGCACGACAAATTTCAACAGAAACAAAAGGAAACAAACTAGAAATACCTATCGAGTTGGGTTGGGGGTCTATTATGGGGTTTATTGTGTTTAGGTTTTATGTGGTTTGGTTGCGTGTGTGTTTAGGATAGTTACATACACTATATATATAGAGTTTTATATATGGTGTTGTAGGGGTTTCGTGTGTATGTGTGTGTGTGTTGGTTTGTATTATTATAATTATTGTTATTATCAGTAGTTTGTATAGTATAACAAGGTGTGTCACACGTGTCATTCGTCAGTGTCATATGCGCTGCTTAAATATACAAAATAAATAACTTAAGAACTGAGGCTTTACACAATAACAATTTAATTAATTTATTTTATGTTTTCTTTTGTATCATCATCTTTTGTTTCATCTTCTTTTGTTTTTGCCTTAAAATTATTCAACATCAACAATGTTTTCTCTTTATCATTATCTCTTCTGTCATCTATCCGTCGTTTTCATATATGTATATATCATATTATATTATATCATTTCTCAATTACGTTTCGTTTCGTTTTGCTAACTCTATAGATACTTCCTAAATTCCTAGACTCTGCGGGTGGTAGGAAACAAATGGGGGGAAACCCTCTGCCCTCTATTGGGGACTCTTCTTCGTGCCGCCTGACAATCAATCTATATTCCCCCAACTTTTCGCATGCAAACGAATAAAGAGAGAGTTCTCTGTCGATTACATAATATCACATCATCAAAGGGTGCTGAATATTTTTGACTGTCTGTCTGCCCTACACCTGAGAGACATTTCCCCGCTCCCAACTGCCTGCTTGCTAATCCTCCTATTCCTCCTTTACCTGCCTTCTTCCCTCTTAGCTTTTCTCCCATTTATAAATCACTTAATGCAGTCGCAAGTCGGCCGCGCTAACGTAGTTCAACTGTACAGTGGGACCAAAAACCATTTGAGAACATTTTGGGAATACAAAAAATACTAAAACAAAAACAAAACCTTATGAGTAGATGAGTGTGTTGTGTGTGTGTGGGCGGAGAAGGGGAGGTGTAACCTACTAAAAACTAAACTATGTGTATATGTGTTAGGTATAGGTGTGTTGTGTGTGTGTACTGTGCCACACCACTGAGCAAAGGCTGTGCAGTTCCACCAGTTGCAGTAGGTTCTAGCTATATAGAGTGTATATATAGGATGCACTGGACTCGAAAACTGAACTTGTTCAATAGGTTAACAAATAGTTAATGAATAGATAGATAGATATATATATAGGGTATGCTATGGTATACAGCATATAGTCTAGGGGCAGCAGTTATTTCTCATACGAAACTTAGGATAAACGACCTTGGCTCAGTGGAGCGACTGTACAGTTTTTTTATATACAGATATAGGTAGTTCATATATATATATATACATATATATATGTATTTAGTATAGGCACTTATAGCATATTCGATTGTTTTCATAGAAACAAAATATGATTTACTTTAAATAAATATACACATATATATATAGTACTATATATAGAGAAGTATATAGTGTAGTATGTTGTTTTTGGAAGAGAATACGACACAGAAAATTTGTGGAGATGAGACTGAGATAAGGATGGAGAAGGGTGGGGTTTGGGACCTTGAGAATTGTGTCTGTATTTGGTATAATCAGATATCGTGTATGTTTTTGTGTGTGTGTGTGGAGAATTCACTCTTCTTATCTAGTACGATATATCATCATGATGATTCTTCTTCCTCTTTCCTTTCTTTTAGCCTGGCTAATATTGTTCGCAAATAAATCAGAAATCTAAAATTGAGAATCAATTCAAATAAAAAAACAAAATATGTTCTTCGTTTCGCTTTCGGCTTTTCTTTTCTTTTTTCTTTTCATTTTCTTTTGATTTGGTTCTTGGAAGTGAAAGGGCGGAGACGTTTGGTTTGTTCTCGTTTTTGTTTAAAACTTAAATCGGTGTTGCAGTTCTTTCTTTCCATGCTAACACACGTTAATATCGACTATATATGTATAAGTTATATATATATATTTTCATATATATATATATATATATGTATATGGATATCTAAACATATCACTTAACGCTAGCATAGCTATAGCTTTAGCTTGTTTTGTATGTAGTATCTGTGTACTATAGTTATATCAGAGTTTATCATATGCGTCTTACGTCTCTATATTGATTATTATTTTCCTTAGTTTCTGTTTCGGTTTCTGCCAATTTCTTGTTGTTGTTGTTGTTGTATATGCCTTAAGTTTAATTAAACACGACTCTTCGAACGATTTGAAAGTTGTGCGTACAAAATAATAATAAATACCAAACCATAATAATGAGAAATAAAAGCAAAAACAAAATTTGATAAACAAAAAATAATATGAGCATCAGTGGAGATCTCTTAACTTCTTAGGTTTTCAATTGGGGGGGAAACAACCAAAGTAGAGAAATCCAAAATATAATAATAATAATATTCTAACGAGTTTAATATATATATATGATTAAACATACATATATATATAATTTTTAAATGCCTATTTGTGTTGTCCTAAACCTTATTGAATTTCATCGTATCGTATGTGTGTGTGTTCATTTTAGTTTATGGCACTTTTTTGTATGTGTGTGTGTGTTTGGTTGTGTGTATCGTATATACAGAATACATTATGTAGGGAGAGTTAACATTAGATAGTTAGTTCTTCATCATGTTGTTGTTATAAATTTGTAGTTATTATAGCAATGCATTAACATGTTCGTTCTTGTAGTTTTTTGTTGGTTTTGGTTTTGTTTTTGTAGTTCGTCGTAGTAAAATATGTGAAACCATCAAACTGAGAAAATTGCCTTGTTTTGTTTTTCTTTGTATTATGTGGAAGAAATGCAATTTTAAAATGTATGCAAGTATTTTCCATATACATATAAATATTAAATAAGCATATACGAAGTATGTCCGTGTCAGTGTGTGTGTGTCTATGTCTCTGTGTGAGTGCCAGTCTGTGTGCCTGCGATGCATGAGTCAGTGTGTGTGAGTGTGTGTTTGTATGTGAACTAAGTACAAGAATTCTCCCCCGATAAAAGGATCTAAACCAACTAAATACGCGCTATTGAAAACAAAAGACTTCAATGGTCGCTATATAATCAGTCGATACTGATTGAGTGTGTGTATGTGTGTGAGTGTCGTATATAAAATTCTGTGGGACTAGCGTATATAGTATATATATTTCTCAGCACATATACTATACACTCATCATGTGTTTGTTTGTTTTCTTTTGGTTACAAGTCGTCGTAGCAATTAAGCAAATGAAAAAATTGTTATATATAACTTGATCATTGATCATCATTCATGATACATCAGAAAATGAGAGTGGTCAATGAATTATTATCAGCGTAGTGAGTAATGCTATTTTGTTGCTTCTCTTCTGCTTGTTCTTCTTCTTTCTTGTTTTCTTGTTTTTATAGTTAATGCAGTTTCTTGCATTATACATATATAGAGTTCAATAAACAAACATCTAGATTTATCATAGTCGTAATCGTAATCGTAAACTTAACTTGGGCATATCATTTTCTTGTTTTTTCTCTCTCTGTATACACGTTCTTCTTCTGGTTCTATGTCAATCCTTAATTCTTGCGCTAATCTACATATGTCTGTGTCTCTGGTTGTGTGTGTAAAAATGTAGAGTAACTTTAACTGATTACGCATACATATATCCATATATATATATCTATATATATCCTGCTATATGTTTTGTTTCAGTTGATTTTTTTTTTTGTGTGTGTGTCTTCGTGTCAAGTGTGTGTCAGTGTCTGTGTGTATGTGTATATTTATGTTATGCACCATTATTCCTTTGCCTACTATTTATTATATTATGATAACTGGTCCAAGCTGTTCGCCTCTTCCAACTGCTGCAGTGCGACGACAACTGAAGGGGGAAGAAGAAGGCGGATTAGAGATCGGGTAAGACAGGTAGTGAATTCCAGTTCTATACTCACCTCATTTATATATGCCTCCTTGGTTAGCTCGTAGTGTTTCTTCTATAGCGCTTATAGATATATAACAAAAAACGGCTCTTGCTTCTGTATTATTTACACATGGAATTTATATACAGCGAGGGCGGGAAGGTGGAGAGAGTGGCTGAGAGAGAGTTATAGTGCGGGAGAGGGGGTTTACGACGACGATGCATGCGCTGTTGCTACTATTTATTGCTTACAGTTGCAACACAGTGCGACATTGCATCTAGCAAAGTTATTTTCACATTTGTCGCGGATTTGGCGACCTGCTTTGCTTTTAAGAGTTATTCGCTCTCGATTTACGACCCCCACCGCCGGCTCCCTGCTCGGCAGAGGATCCATATCCATGTTGCTGCTGCTGGTGCTGCTGATGATGATGTTGTTGTTGCTGGTGATGTGGTTTCTCCTTGCTTTGGTGCCGCATTGTGCCGGCTATCTGCGCGGCATTTGGACGCGATTCACGTTGAGCAGCGTCTGCGAAAATGGAAATCAAATTAGATATTGATATGGCACACTACATTATATATATACTCTATATTTACCCTTACCCTTATCTTTGCCGGCAGCGGCAGCTCCACCCGTTTGAGATGTGTTGCTGCTGTTCATTGTCTGTGCGCCTTTGCCAGAAGCGTTCGATGACGCTGACAGGCGCTTATCAGTTGTTGAAGTCAGTGCTTTGTTGTCTCCTCCCGTTGATGATGATGCGGCGCCTTGATCGCCAAATACAAGCTCCAGTTTGTGGCTGCTTGTTGGCGACATGGTGCCACCACCAACATTACCGCCATCCTTACTCTCGGAGGCGGTTTTGTGATGCTGCGCCACCTGGGCATAGCTTAGTTTGCTGGCCGTTGAGCCACCAATGTTGTCCGTAGACACTAAATTGATTGTGCCGGCGGCGGGAGCAGAAGGGGATGTGGCTACGACGCTTTTGTGTTTGCCAGCATCTTTGCCGGCATTATTGAGCTCCTTCTTCATGTGCTGCACACCAACCAGAGCTGGTTTCTTGTGCTGATTCTGGTTTAGACTCAACTCATTCATGCCGGTGGCCAGTGTAGTGTTTGCCACACTGCAGGCGCCAGCGCCCGAGCTTGGCATATGCCCAGCAGCGGGCACTCCACTTGATACACCACCACCAATGCCTCCTCCTCCACCTCCACCACGCACATAATCATTTGACGATTGCTGGCCATAGCCTTCGACAAGGCGCTGCTGCTGCTGCTGCTGTTGCTTGCCACCGCCTCCGTGCATTGGATGCATTTCATCCTCAGTCTTGTTTGATTTATCCAGCTGCTGTGCAGTAGCAGTAGCGCCTCCGACAGCTGATGAAGCATCGCCAGCAGCTGCTGCTGCTCCTCCTGCTATCGTCGTCGTCGTAACGTTGTTATTATTGTTGCTCAACTTGTTGCTGGCATTGATATTTGGTGTTACACACTTTATCACATGGATCGGGTTATTACTAGAGCTCTGCTTAGTAAAATTTTTAGTATTATTGCCCAATGGGCGCGTCGCTGTCGCTGCTGTCTCCTCCATAACAACCATAGCGGGTGTGGGGCTGATGGCCAAATTGCGCTGTTGCTGCTGTTGATATTGCTGCTGCTGTTGTGGCACATGTTGCTGCTGCTGTTGATTGTGTCGATTTTGTGCACCTCCAGCAGCGGCGGCATCTTTGCGTGCCTTACCCTTGCCAGTACGCACCACATCCGATAAACGATTCTCTGCCCAGTTGCCACCACCTGTTGTCGAGGAGGAGGCCGAGGAACTGTGCGCATTGCCATCAGCATGCGAATGATTGCTTGAACGCTGCTCCTCGCCAGCACCAGCACCACCAACAACAGCATTGCTGCCACTCTCAACGGCTCCCTGATGATGAGCAGCCTGCACTGCTGCCTGCTGCTGCTTATGGGAGACACCGCTGCCATGTCCTGTTGATGAATTGCTGCTGGAATTGTGTATGGAAGAATTGCTGGGATGGTGAGGAGCATGTGCCGGAGCCGAGGTGGCTGGCAGTGGTGGAAAAGCGGCAGCCTCCAGATCAAATTGTGGTGGCTGTACCGGAGCAGGTGGTTGTTGTTGCTGTTGCTGCTGCAACTGTTGCTGATGCGAGTTGTGACCCTGATAGCCCATGCCACCGCCGCCATGATGCAGATTACGTTCGTTGTTACTGCTGCCACCACCTCCAGCTTCGCCACGACCGCCGCCACCACCGCCGCTGTTGCTGCCAATGCTGTTGGACATGTTGCTATTGTTATTATTGCCGCCACTGTTGCCATTGTTATTGCCACCGCCGCTGCTGACGCCAAGGCCGCCACTATTGCCCACATTGCTGCCAATGGAATTATGATGATGGTGATGGTGATAATGATGTCCCGAGCTCTGCTGGGCAGCAGGCATATGATGTTGTTGCTGCTGCTGTCCCTGCTGCTGCTGCTGCGACTGCAGCGCATTGTGGCCATGATTGTTGTGGTGATTGTTGTGATGCGACATATTGTTGGCGTGCTGCTGGGCATGATAGTTGGGATTATAGTTGTTGCCCTTGTAATTGCCACGATGCTGTGGCGGTGCTGGTGCTCCTCCCTCGTGGCTATAATGGCTCTCGCGATGCGTAGCGCCGGACTGTACGTTGCCAATGGACGAGGCGGACGACGAGGACATTAATTGTTGCGGCGAGCCACCGTAGATCTACAGAAGAAGAAATCAGATTAGATATGTTGGGAACGATAGCAGATAATAGAGGATAAAGATCAAAGAAGGCATAACTAGGAAATAGTAGGTGACCCCTAAGAGATAGGACGGAATTTCAAAAGTATAGAAGGGGATCTCAAGGGGATAGTAGTCTCTCACTTACATTAACACGACCACCGGGTGAGTAGTTAAGGCCGCTGCCGTCTTCATCACGGCGACGACGACGCGGGCGCGTCTGCCAGTGCAACGGTTGCGGTTCCTTGGCGCCTATGGAAGTGGCCAGCGATGAGGAGGAGCTGGCGGACATATTGCTGCGTGTCGGTTGCATGCCGCCATGGGTGCTGGCACCACCATGTTGTTCCACAACCACATTATCACCACCTGCCGCCTCCTGCAGCTCAACAGGTTGTGCATGCACCACAATGTGATGATGCTGCTGTGGCTGCTGCTGAGGCTGTTGCTGCTGCGGGGCAGGCTGAGGAGCCAACGTCACCTGTGTGCCCGTGGCATAGGTAGCATGTGTCGTGCTTGCAGCACTTGAGGAAGGCAATGTATAGTGGGTTTGTTGTTGCTGTGGCTGCTGCTGCTGAGGTTGTTGCTGCTGCTGTGCCTGATGGTGGCCATGGCTGCTGGGCAGAGTCTGCACCTGTGTGCTATAGTGATGATGTGCACCATAGCTCTTGTCTAGATTCTTTTGTATGCCACCTTTCCAGTTAGTTTTAATGGCATAACGCGTGGAGCCACCAGCACCTCCGGCTCCTGCAGCCATTTGTGGTTGCTGCTGTTGTTGTTGTTGCACCTGTTGGCCAGCAGGCTGTGCCTGCAACTGCAACTGCTGCACTTGCTGTTGTTGCTGCTGTTGCAACGGCGCCTGCTGCTGTATGGGATCTACTATTGCAGCTGGCACTACACTAATGCCACGCAAAGGAGTACCCATGATAATGTTGCCGCCTTGAATGTGCGATGGTGTCTGTTGCTGCTGCTGTTGTTGTTGCTGCTGTGCATTGCGTGGCGGTTTGTTACGCGGCTCACCACGTGGTCCTGTCCCTGCGCCGCCACCACCAAGGTTATTTGGATTGCCACGATGATTGTTATTATAACGTCCGCCGCCGCCGCCCTGCGGCTTTGTGGTCACAATTTGTGCGGTGGGTGGTGCAGTAGCAAAATTAGCAGCCACTGCAGTGGGCGGTGCCAGGCCATTGGTAGCATAAAGGTTACCAATCTCATAAAAGTTCTGGCCATGCGCAGCAGTGGCAGCAGCCACGGTGGCTGGTTGCCAAGGGGCTGCCATGAGGCCAGTGTAAAACGGTTGCTGCTGAAAGGGCTGCAAGGGGGGAGAGAAAAGAAATTAGTTAAAGAAAAGGAAGTTATACTTTCTCTATACTCACTATTAAAACCCCTCCGCTATAGGGTACTGTGGCAGGCGCTATGGCCGGCCCGTTGCCGGTGTACATGAAACGCTGTGGCGCTGCATTGTAGCTAACTGCGGCCGCTGCGGCAGCCGCTCCAGCTGCAGCAGATGGATCATAAACTGTGGCAGTTGGCGGTGAATTGAGACGATAACCGTTCTTTATATTTGGTACTGCAGCTATTCTATTTATAAACGATTTAGGCTTAATGCGTGCCATTATCGGTTTACCCTGAAACTCTTTAACCTCCTCGCGCAAATATGTGAAAGCCTTTTGCGCATCCTCATCCGACTCGAAGGTAACGTACCACGAACTGTTTGCAGCAAACTCACAGGAAATGGGTCGCGGGCAATTCTCACTGCTGAATATGGCCTGGAGACGGAGAAAAGAGACGAATGAGTAAGAATTATAGCATATATTATAGCTCATATCAAAGTATATATTATAGTTCTTAATTGAGCTATGCAGAGTAAGATCGTAGCTAATTATTAGTCTAATTGTGTTTGTTTCTCGCATATTAATTCAATTTCTATTTACTGGATGAGTCGTCGCTCGACTTACCTTGACGTCATCGAGTGGCGTGTTGCCGGATATTTCGCGTAATATGATGATGCAACGCTTGTGGTTGGGGCGCACGCGCAATCCCTCATCATCGACCTGTACGTTGGGCGATTCGCGCAGCACCTCGGTAATCAAATTGATGTCCTTGGTTAGTTTCTTAACAAGATTAAAATTGGCAACTGTCTTTATGAGCACATATTGATCGCTGTCCATTTGGGACACCAGATAAGTATCGGTTGCCAGATTCTCTCTAGAAAACACAAAGACATTCATGATTAGTAAATGATGTTGTAGGTGGAAGCGTGTGTGGAAACTTACCTGCAAAAGTAGTAATCAAGCTGCGTGGCCAGCATCTGCTTTAGCTTATCCAGCGGCATGCCGCATTCATCGGCCGCCAGCTGTTGTTGCTGTTGTGGCTGCTGCAGCAGTTCTGCTCCTGTTGTTGCTGGCTGCTGCTGCTCTAGGGCAACTAAATTCGTATTATTAACGCCAGGTACGAGCGCATCTGTTGGGTAGCAGACGATGTTGCCATCCTGAGTCTGAGCAATAGCTCCATTCATGATGTATTCGGTATTGTCAATTGCGTTTGCCTGCTGCACAGCAATTCCACTTGGATCAACCACTTGGCCGGCGACTGTGGATGGCATCGGCGGCTGTGGCACCTGCACAATCTGTGCAACCTGCTGAGGCTGTACGGGATGGCCGTACTGCAAATGTGGCTGCTGCTGTTGCTGCGGATGCGGTTGATGTGCTTGATGTGGATGCGTATGTGGATGCGCCTGCAGATGCACCTGTCCTGTTGCCACCGTTTGTATGGCAGCCGGCGTAACTGCCTGCACCGTTTGGATGGTTTGCTGTGTTGTCTGCTGCTGTTGCTGTTGTAATTGTTGCTGCTGCTGTGCGGCGGCTGCAACTGCCACAGCGTGGGCGTGCGATGCGTGCGTATGAGTTATCAACTGCGGTTGCTGCTGTTGATGTGGATGCTGTTGTTGATGCTGCTGCTGCTGTTGTGGATGCTGTTGCTGCTGCTGTTGCTGTTGTGGATGCTGTGCGGGCTGCTGTACTGTTGGTGGTGCTGCAGCAACTGTTGTTGTTGCACCTGCTGCGGCGGCTGCTGCTGCTGCTGTGATCAACGGTATGTGGGCTGCTGCTGTTGGAGCTCCAATCTGTGTTGTGGTGCCAAACAGATTAGTGGCTAACATTGCCGTTTCAACAGGAACATTCGCGTAGACAGGCTGTTGAATTTTGACTGCATCTCCATTCATATAGACGTAACCTCCTGTTGTTGGGTAGGGGGAGGCTTTAATGGATTAAAATTCATTAGAACACATATAATAACATTTTTAATCAAGCAGAAAAAAAGATGCAGAAAGCAACCTGAATGACTTGCAAATCTCCTTCGCTCAGTTTTAAACAATTCTCAACAGTTTTAATATCTATTATAAACAATTGCCAAAAACTCTGGAATGTTTCATATGTAAACATATGCTAATTATATATGAAATAGATGATGAAATATCTTCTGATGAAATACTTCAGCAATATTTTCGGGGCTTTCCACAATTCTGACAATTCCCTTTTTCACTTTCATTGACAATGCACAGTGGGCATCAAATGTCACTGCCTGTAATCGGAGGCATAACTGATAATTTTAAAAGAACAATTACTGGCTAGACGACAATAACGACGACGATAAGGCAGTGTTTTCTATGGATTTAATTTTCATATAATTGCACAAACAAACAATATGAACAGTCGCCGCCAGCTAATTTGATCCTAAACATAACCACAAATAGAGAAAGAGACGTAAAAGGGGAGGACGGAGGTAAGGAAGGGGCAGCTGCTGCGGCTGCTGCTGCAAAAACTTTGCGTTTTGGCCTCACCTTAAAGTAATGCAGGCAGCGGCACTATATATGAGAGTATGCACGTATTTGTGTATGTGTGTACGCCTCCTCTATATAGTAAGTAGTTTGCGCATGTATGCGTTGTAAGTGCGGGGGCATTGTTTTGTATTTGTATATGTGTGTAAATAGTTATGTACATATGTTGAATATGCTTGTTTGTGTGCCCCGCATATTTTTTTGTTGTTTGATTTACAAATTGAGAATTGAAATTTTCTACTAACCTAGGTAATATTCCATGGTAACGTATGTTGGTGAATTGTCAAGAATTCCACACACACACAACTGAGAGACAGACACACACGCACGCCACACACACACAGCAACAAACACACACACCAGTTAAAGACACAACTCGGCTCGTCTTTTTTCTACTCCTCTTTCACAAACGAACACCCGACAGCCCCCAAAAGTTGCAAACACACAAACACACGCACACAAACTTGCACTCGCTCACTCACACAGTCGCATGCACGCACGCACACACACACACACTCACACATACACAACACACACACACGCGCGCGAGCTGCCTTGTTGCGGCGGCTGCTGCTGCTGCTGCGCTGCTTCTGCTGCTGCCACCCAGTTGAGACTTTTTAATTGGAAATTTTGATTTTCACTTGATATATTCCGGACTATTGCATGAAACTTGATTACAATGCTAGAGTAGCACACACAAATTTGCACTGCTCCCTTCTTCTGTTTCTTTGTGGATTATTTATTTATTTATTTGTGCTGCTACTGCTTAACTGCTGTTGCTGCTATTGTTGTTGTTGTTGATGTTGTTGGTGCTGCTGCTGCTGGCACTAGTCACTGTTTCTCTCTTTTCTCATTCTCATCTCGGCTCGTGTCTCATTTTCTTACAACTTCGACCGTTCGTCGTGTCTGTGGCTTCAATGACTTAATTTTTGTTCTCATTTAGTTTTCTTTTCCGTGGCTATTTTCGCATTCGCCTTCTTCTTCTTCGTCGTAGTCGTCGTCGCCTCCTTTCCTCTTCCTCTTTCCTTTTGTTTCGTTTTTGCACACAAATATACGCAGAATAAAATTGAAAACGGGCCCTGAGAGCAGCGAGCGAACCAACACCAGCAATTGATTTTTTTCTTGTTTTTTCACGTCCCTTTTGCACCGCCGCACCCGCAGAAGTTGATCACAATTATAAGTTAATCGTTGCTTAAGGTTTCAACAATATTTATTGGTTGTTTTCAACAACGAACTCGTCACGCGAAAATTTTTTTATAAACCCAAAAATTTGACGTCTCATCGTTATAGAAAAACTTTCGCCCGTTCCTTTTGTCAAACGTTTCGATACACCAATTATCGCTTGCATGGTTGCATGCGGCGCAAAACACACACAAAAATAATCAACTGACAACGAAGAGAGACGATGGCGAAGAAGATGAAGCCAAAAACATTGCAAGAACACGCGCACGATTTTTGAATATTGAATGACAATGCTAACTACTTTACTTAATTAATAACTATTTTAAATGATATCACTCTGAGAGAGAACCACGTAATTTTTTTCTGGCACTACTACACAGGAACGGCTGGAACTGAAACCTGAGAGAACCAAATATTTTTCTGCTAATTAAACAAAATACACACGGCAAGGCATTGCATGAATGTCAGCAGCAGATAATGACAGAAAAAAAATGATGAACTGACACAATGATATTTACTCACCAATCACAGAAATAAATGATTTTAAAATCTTCAACAATTATTTTTGGTAGCAGCACTTTGATACACCGTCGCAGGGAATTGAAAACCACTTGTTATGTGTGTTCTCCTCTGGCTAGGGCACTCGCAGCGATTGCGATTGCTTGAACGAACGAAACACCAAACGTTCCGTGCTACTCGTACACATAGAGTAAAACGCTATTAAACAAACTATTATTTATTATTACCGAACGTAATTTGTGCAACTAGTGATTAAAATAAATTTAATTGTGATTTATGAATTTCTATTTTACTGCTGTCGTCAAAAATCACAAATGTGTGATTGTGGTGGTTCGGCGATAAGCGATTGATTACTAGTGATGGCTGCTTTATCTCGATATACGTACCAACAAAAACGATAATAAATACTCTAATATTTGAACTGTCTGTATCCCTTTTCTTGAGAAATTCGCAGACCCTTGTAAATTAGAAACTTAGGTAAAGATGTTTTATTACAATGACACATGAAAAATCAGCTGTCATGAAAATGTCAAACAAATGTCGAAAAACAAGTATGACCGTAGCTGTCATCGATAAATTGACGATAACTATACTAAATATACTGAAAACTATTCTTTTCGAACGTTTAAAATTTGCAAATAAAATAATATGTCATTTGTGCGTATGATAATAAAAAAGTAAGATGTGCCAGCAGAATTGATAAGGATTATGTTTCTGTTGTATGGGTATTAACAAAAATGGACGAAATGTATCTTACTGCGGGCGCGCTCGACTGTATCTGTAATCGATAGAATTTTTGAAACCGATTGCTTGTAAATAAACTGAAATCTGCACCTCTAAACGTTTAAATATTAGAAACGTTTAAATACTTTCCACAAATTTGATAAATTAAAAAGTAACAAAATATAAAATTGTCTAGACTGAAAGAAAAAAGAAACATATGACCCGATAAAATTTTGAAATACGTCATCAAAATGGCGGCGACAGTTGGCTACACTATTGCGACCTTGCCACCTACAAACATTTCTACCTGCATCTGCTGCACGTAGTTTTTGTTGCTGATGTAAATTCCCATGAAATGTTATCTATGCCGGGATTAGTTACATATGCAAATAGTCCGACATTTTCCTACACTGTTGCGACCTTGCCCCCTACAAACATTCCTACCTGCACGTAGTTTTTGTTGTTGATGTTAATTCCAATGAATTGTTATCTATGCCAGGATTAGTTATCAATACAAATAATCCGGTATTGAAGATGTAATTACAAAATAAACTTAGCCACACAGATACTTAATTAAAATGAACATTTAATTTTATTTAACTTGTATGATTAACATTGTTCTCAGTTAATGGTCTATTGCTTTTGTCTTTATATAAATGTTTTTATCGAGAAGAGTGTGAATTTTAATTGGAACAAAGAACTTTAGCAAGTTTGTTATATATATGTTTCTATATATATAGATTGTGTATATATATCTGTGTATTTGTGTAAGTATATGTAAGACTTGTATGAAAATCCACACTGTTGTTGTTTGTTGTTCCTTGGCATTTGTTTAGAAGCCGTGAACTTTCAGTTGATCAGGCTTCGCTAATCCCACCTTAGTCAACCATTGGCAGATGTTTTCACGCTGATCGCCCTGAAGCTGAAGAACTTCACCATACTCTGGATGCTCGATTACCGTCCCATTGCAAGCAAATTCCTAAATAAGAATGAACAAATCAATAATATATATTCCTTATATTTTGGCAAATATACTATACCTTTTTACAGGAGCGGACTATTTTCTTCAAGTCATATTCTGCGGATAAGCCCTGAACAGTGGTCAATGTCTTGCGACCGTTCCTCTGTTGGATTCTTATGTGCACGAGTCCGTCTTGAATATCATCATCATTGCCCTTGATTGCATCAGCAAAGGGGTCTAAAGTGAATATATAAAAACAAATGTGATATATGCATCAAAAATCATTGTAATCACACCCCCTCCGCATGCACAAACATATGTGTACTGGTGCACGTTTGTAAGTTTGTTTGTATGTATCACAGTGATGACTAGACTAGCCCGAACAAGCAGCCATTTTATGCACATACATATATTCACATACATACAAACACTATTGTACATGTGTAAATTACGACGTGCAAGTGAGTTGGGGAGTGAGTGGAAATAATCCAAGGCGTGCTAGCTTACTTACCACGAGTGTTTAAATTCTGGATGGACATACGACAATAAAAAGAAACCACAGCCTAAAATAAAAACTTTCTGAAACGTTTTGATACAATTCTGTACTTTAATTTAACTGTAATTTAACTTTTTACGAATAGAGCTCGGAAATGTGTCTGACAAGTAGGGATGGCTCTAAGTATCGATATCACAAATATCATGAGCACGATGGCATTTCGATAATATCGATAAGCGGCGCAATGCAACCATGTGCTCTTTAATCGCTGCCAACTTCACGTTTCTCTCCGGCTGCCATATTTCTTTCCTGCTTGTCTTTCAACGAGAAAAGGTGGGCATTTTGCGTTTTGTCTTGATTTGGTTAAGTTATAGCTTACAGAGTTTAATGAACGTCACAAAAACATGGCACATATATTACCAATCCAATTACCATTAACTGTTTGCCTCAGCAATGGCTGCTAATGTGAAATTCCATGGAGGTAATATTTCTGTGCTGTGCCCACACGTGCTGCTCCGGTTGGCGAACAAATTTCCATGATGATTGAATTAGCAGAAGAGTTCTTGAAGACTATATTCATCACCCAAGACTGAACACAATCAGCAAACTCCCTGCGATCTATGTGCCTCAAGACATTTTTTAACCTGTTTTCTTTATTTTTTATTTCATGTGTTGCTTGCCTCTGTCTCCACCCTTGCTTGGTGCTGCCTTGCCTTGTGTATTGGGAATTTCAAAATAAGGTGAGCACATGTGATGATGTTGAATGGGTAACTACAGCCTTTTGTGATGATCGAATTAGCAGAAGAGTTCTTGAAGACTATATTCATCACCCAAGACTGATAATTCACAAACTAAACTAGATCTGTTTCTTTTTAACATAAACTAACCTATGAATTTTACTTTTCATTGCGTTTATGGATGTTGTTCTTATTCATCAATTGCTGAATAAAGGTAAGCATAGTTCACCAATTCAGGCAGTTATTAATGTGCCTCACATGATGAATGATTTAGCAGAAGAGTTCTTGAAGACTATATTCATCACCCAAGACTGAATACAGTTTTTAATAACCAAGTATTCTCTTTTTATGTGAAAATACTAATGGTATATTCTCTATTATTGTTGTAGACGTACGATGGCAACCTCTTCGCACCTCAATTGGTTGATCATTCGCAACAACAACGCTTTCTTGTTGAAGAAGCGTGATGTGAAGAAACCCTTCAGCACAGTAAGTGAAGATTCTTCTCAGTACTCACTCCTTATCTGGTTCAATGATGTTTCCAATTTAAATACTTTCACAATGATATTTGAATACAACATGATAGTAACTCTAATCTGACAATATTGAACACAGCAGTGGAGTTGAATTTCAAATCTGGCAAATACTTACCAAGTCTCTTTTTTCAACAGGAACCCAACAATCTGACCAGCGTCAGCTCTTACCGTTACAGCGGTGTTGTGCACAAGAAGACCGTTGGTGTTGTGCCCGCTGCCGATAAGAATGGCTTCACCGCCGTGCTGAAGAAGGGCAAATATGGCCAGCGTCCCGCTAAGAACACAGTCCGTGTTAACTTCAAGGCTGGTCCCCGTCGTTCCCTGAAGAAACTGAAGAACCTGTTGATTGGCTCCAAGTACCGCAAGGATCTGACACAGGTAAGAACCATTATTTGATTTAAATATCTTACAGATCTTGTGATGATATCTTTTTTACTACTACACCAAGATCGCAGAACAGTCTTGTTGAAAAACTTCTCTGATTCAATTCGACCTAAGCTTTATTTATATCTCTTGTCGGTTTATTAATCTCTATGTATCTCTCTTTACTTGCAGGTAAACAAACTTATTGATTATAATTGAAACTAGCTTTTGTTATGATGATATCGATTTAATATACCAACCAAGATCGCTGAATGATCATGTCGACAACCTTTAACTGACGCAGCTTTGTTAACTATATCTATGTTTTTACCTAACCTTCAATGTTTATAAACCCGATCTCTTCTCTCTTTATAGGCTGCTCTCCGCCGCGCCTCCGCCGTTCTGCGCTCCCAGGAGCCCGCTCAGGTTAAGGCCAAGAAGCCCGAGTAAATTTGATTAAGATGGCAAATTGAGGAGTTGTTTTTTCTACTCGAGGAATAAAAAAGAACCGTTAAAATCCGAAAAGAGCCAATTAAATGTTTTGTTTTGTTTATGGGTTTTTCAATAGTATTCTATATAAACAACAAGCCAAGTGTATCGAAATATGTATTAACAATTTAATGTTAAGTGTATTATGTACAAACAATTGCGCTACTGTTTGCCAATTATGTTCTCAATTGTAAATAACGTGGTAGTCTTTGATTTGTTGCTGCCTGCTGGAGGTGCTGCTGTTGTCGTTGTAGGCGCCATGGAACTGGGCGAGGTTGTCCTTGTCGTATCGTCTCCCAGCAACTCCTGCAGTCCCTTAAATGCATCATAAGTCACCGTCGTCTCCCGTCTTGCAAGTGGCGGGCTGAAGGCGCTTGGGGAATGTAGTTCGTCATGCAGAGCAGCATTGCTGGAGCACGGACTATCCGCAATGGTAGTGGCATCTTTGGCTTCAGTGAAACTGGGGAGGCGCTGCGACGTGCCACGTGCCTCGTTGTTGAACAGGCTATTGAATCCCAACGATACCGACAAATACTGCCTATGCAACTCCGTAATGCGATCTGAATAGTTTGGCCGGGATGCGGCAGCCGCACTGTCATTGCAGAAGATATCGAAGTCGTTGAGAGACTCGCTGGCCGATCTGCCTCCTCCATCGCCATCGTTGCTGCCATTCGCTTCCTATAAAGAACGTGGAAATCTCTTTGTTTATACCCGATGCTGGGAAACTTTGATGATTCACTGCTTACCCGCGCTGTGCCCGTCTCACGTTCATAGCGACTGCCTCCGCTGCTGCTGCCACAATGTCTTCGTCTTGTGCGTCGCCGTCGGTAGTTTCCCTGTTCGAACATATCCGTGGCGGAGGCATCCAGCATCCAGTAGCTGCCCTTGCCAGCACTATCGTTATCATCTATGGTGTTCTTATCTCGCGGCACCTTGACGAAGCAATCGTTCAGCGAGAGATTGTGCCTGATGGAGTTCTGCCAGCCCTGTTTGTTCTCACGATAGTAGGGAAATCTGCAAGAGGAATTAATGAAAATAATATTTTATTATACATATATTATGTATATACTTGAATACTATAAACCAGTTGACCCCAATTGAACTGTGCTATAAACTGTGCCATGTAAACTTCTGAGCTCTGGGTTAACCACCCAGCAACTCATGACTGGATCCATGCCAGAAATATTGGACAGATGTCAAAAATTGTCACCCACGTTTGCACTTATTTATGCATGGGATTTAAATTTGTTTTAATAAGATATCATGCATTATACATACACTTTAATGGCATGTTAAATATGTGAGTGCTCATTAATTTGCCAGGATTACGACTAGTTGTCGCTTTAGGTAAACAAACACATTAGATAAGAGTTTTTTATGGTTTTGGTTAACTATTTTGAAAGAAGTGAGAGACAGTGGAATAGAAGCTGAGAAACAAAGAGATGCAGAGAGTCGAAGAAAATGAGAGATTTATTTTAAAGGTTTAAGAATTGAGAGCCTCAGATAAAGAGAGTAAGAGCTAAAGAAAGACCTATTCTGAGGGTTTTTAGTTGAGAGAACTAAAGAAATACCTATTTTGGGGGCTTTTAGTTGAAATTTCACACAGTAAGATATTTGAGGAATATATTATTCTCAACTCGATGTACACGTATATTTGAACAATAAAGAAAAAGAAAGAGATTCACCAAGAAGTTCGGAATCCTTTATCTTCCAAATCAAATTAAGACTAGGAAAAGTTTCAAGAGGTAACAAACCCCTAAGCCGAGTAAGATACAACATTTTCTCTATATGTTTTTTTAAATGTTATGAAGTACATTATCCATATAAAAATCGTATATATCCTACACTTGTATATATTCTTTACTAACAATATATAATTTAATATTCCATATTTATCCCTAATGTGTCTTTAAAACATTATAAACCACATTTTCCCAATCCAAATCGTATAAATCTAGCTCCTCTCTTCCTAGCCGAATTCTGCTTCCAAAATTCTCGGATTCTATTATTCATAATTTCCTTTATCCTCATATAGTACCCATTCCCCTCTTGCTATAACACTTACTTATCCATAATGAACTTGTAGATGCCGCTCAGCGTAAGCCTCTGGTTGGGTGCACTGCTGATGGCCATGGCAATCAGGGCTATATAGGAGAAGGGTGGCTTCTCCGGTCGATGAGTGTTGTGCAGAAAGGATATGGGCAGTGACCAAATATTATTGTGCAACGACAGAAAGTTATCCATGCCCTGATAGTAGAAGGCAGCCGGGAATCCATTGCAGGCCAATCCGCTATTCAGATCCATTGCACCGACGGCACTTGCGGCCAACGGATTTGCAGTTCGTAGATAATCGGGACAAGTTAGCAAACTATTGACCAACTGTTCGTTGTCCGGCAAAGCCGTTGCACTCGTATAACAGGATGTGGGTAGCATTATGACTACGATTAACAACTATTTTAACTATATGATATATATCTTTATAATCTTTCTGACTATTTTAACTAGTTGATTCACTTGGACTGCGCACTTTCTTCTGTTGGGTTTGGCTTGCAGTTTAGCAAGAGGATGTCAAAGTTTCACTTTGCACTTCGCGACGTTCACTCGAAGTTATATACAGACGATTCCTTGCTGATCGGAAAACCCAGAGCGAAGTTTGAAGATGTTGCGCGCCGATCGTGATTTGTTGCGTTCGCCAAGAGATCCGATCGACAAGTAAAATTGGGATATGGAATATTTGGGTTGGCACGCCGTAGTTGCAAGTGGCAGCCTGTGTGTGTGCGTGGGGAGAGCGCAGCATACTATAAATACAAGAAGGCACACACACCAATACTCACACACACTCGCACACTCAGCCACACACACGTGCAGCCACATGTTGGAGAGTATGGAAATTTATCGCCTGGCAGAGAGTGTGCACTCATTGGGCAGCTGCAGAGAGTTTTCCAGGGTAAGTTTTAACATTAGTTTACGATCTGGCAAATATTTATTTAATATTTAACTATATACAACCCTTACTTTATTTAACTTCTTTCTTAATCATACAAAAACTTCTTATTCTACATAAATTTGAATTTTCTTTAGTTCTTCAACTTCTTCAGTGACGATCACTCTAGGGTTAATGCCGCACGCTGATTGGTTCGCTCGCTTCCAGTAGAGGGCGTCTCTTTTCACGCACACACAAATGCGCCATCTACACGCACACGCACACATACTCAAGCATGCGATCTCTACGATCTTTCGTTCTTGAGAGAGTTTTCCTTCTTGATCAATTCGGTTTGCTCAACGGCTCCGCCTTCTTCTATTGTTGTGTGGGTGTATACAAAGTATTCCTCAAATATGCGTTTTATCTACAATATATATGTATTCCGTATATGATTTTTCAACAAATGAAAATCAAGCAATCTCACAAGTCGCTCGGCTATGGACTATGCTTCTCGTATTGATCTTTAAACAAAGCAATTGTTGTAAACTTTTTGTTTATTTTGCTTGTGGTTAGAATGTGGAAATGTTGCGTTATATATGTATATTTTTTAGATGCGAACTAGTTAATTATATAGCCTGGCTAGATATTTTCATGAAATAATTGGACCGGAAACATGGAAAATGTTTATACAAAATGAGCAGTTAAATTATTTTGTATAACTTGAATTTGTTTGGAGAGTATTATGTTTAATTAAATGAATTGATTTCAGTGCAGGGTTTATTTGAAGAAGGATGTATACTATATAAATAAATACATAGATTAAAATTTGGTATAGTTTTGCAAAATTGAAACTTTAATTTTCATTTTATTATATTTAACTTATTCAACTCATGTTACTCTGTGATTATTATTAAAGATTTTCCCAACATATAGTGTACTTAAAGAATATCTAACTGTTAGTTTAAAAGTCTATATAGTTTGCGAAACGTAAACATCTTTGTTTAGAGATATTTTATTATTTAACTTATTGAACTCATGTTACTCAGAGATTACTCTAAGAATTTCCTTGTCATGTCATATTTTCCAAGTATCTCTTAAAATATGAACCCCCTCCCCACCCTCGGTTTGGCAAGCTGTTTTATCTCTCGTCTCGTCCCGAGTGACGACTATCTGCTGCTGGAACATAATATTCCGATTTCCTTTCCTTTTGGGGTTTTACGACTTTTCACAATATGCATTTTCTCAGTTGCATTTCACTTCGCTCGGTAGTTCGAGTCGAGTCAAGTGCGCCATTTTGCGTGTACAGCAACGTGGAAAGTCTTTAGCCATATCTGGCTAAAGAAGGTCGTAAAATGATTGTTGTATACAATCCAAACACACACACACCCAGGACTAGACGTTGAGAATTTTACGACTATAGATCGTTTCTCAAGTAGAAAGCAGAGTCTCATTTGAAAGAAATAAAAACAATAAATACAAACCAATTGAAGTTGAGTTAACGGCAATTTTCCAATCGACATATGGAACTGGGATGGGGACTGTGACTAGTTCACCATATAGTGCATATGTCTGATCTATGAACTCGCACCACATTCATGATACAAAGGATTCTTCACGCTCTCTCTCTCTCTCTTGTTCTCTGTCGGCCCATTGAAGATTTTACGATCGTTTTACCGCGGTCGAAAATGGGTCATAAAACAATGGGTTATCCTCGCATGGCAGAGAGCCACAAAACTGAAGTAGTCTCCGATCTGATCTCTACTTCTTCTTCAGCTTGTTGTTGTTCTTGCTGTGTAATCGGGATCAGTTTTCTACGTGCTCACTGCATAGATTTGTCGCTCTTGTTTTGGTTTTTGCTTATTTTTAGAACTATGCGGGGAATAGTATTGGAAACAAATAACATTGTGCATTCCCATTTTATTGCACAAGGTCTGAAACAATAATGTTTTCACTGCTCTAACAAAATTGATCTCTGCTTCTCTCTCTCCCGTTTTGACTGCTCATCATCGATCCACGTTAAGCCATAAAACGCCGCTTGCATTGTTTGTTTAGACCGTCGAAGCGAGAGAATCCCCGATTGCAATTATAGTTTAGTGCGTGACATCTTGTCGATCGATGTGGTGAGTCGCGCTTGCTCCCATTGATTTATGTGCGGTCTCCCCAGACCCCACTACTCTCCTATATATCTCCCATCGTGTCTCCCACTTCCCTCTTTGACTCCCTGTCAACGGGAAAATCAACAGCTTGTCAAAATTTGATTTGTTCGCGCTACTCAAAACCAACAAATCGTCGATCATCGTTGTGTTTTTGTTCCCCGATTTACCGATTTGTCAAAGGTCTGAGGAGAGAGAGAGAGAGGGGCAGGGAAGGGAGTTCTATCGACAGCTATTAAGCGCTATTTATAGTGCTGCGCGTAGATGCCGTTAAATGCAGCACGAGACACGGTGCCACATTCGGCTATTAGCTGCGTGCTCTTGTTTGACAACAAATACAAGGAGTTGCTGTGAGCTACCAAGCGCCCCTGGCCCCAGACCCCTCCAGCGACGCCTCCTACTGCCCCCTACCTCCTCTCTTTCTCATCATCATCATCATCAACAGCGACATTGTTGTTGTCTGGTGGCGGCGTTACACATCATTGACAGCAAATTATCCACATTACCTGAATTGTCAGAGGCGGCGGTGAACGGGCGAAACCGGTGGGGAGGGAGAGGGCGGGGTGTGCTCTCCCATTTAGCCATTACGTCGGTGTGAACGTGACCTTTGCTGGCCATTAAATGGCACACTTTGAGTCGTAACGCATTTGTATGTTGCCCGGAATCGGAAATTTATGCGATTCTTGACACTAGTTGCGTACCAAAAGGCATCTAGCTAGGCGCACCCCCTACCCCCACTCCCACTCCAGTCTGCTATATCGGGCTCTGTAGTCCCTCTACGATAGGCTTGTTCAATCGGCGACAACGGAATTCTCAATAGACTCCCATAAAATGGCTGTTGACCTGCCCGACCTGGACGAGTTCGAATCTGGCAAATGGGCGCAATATATGTCGCTAACAGGTGCTACAAAATGGCCGCTTGAACGAAGAAGGAGAGGAAGAGAGAGAGAGGAAGAGAGAGTAGTTAAATTACAGGTAGGAAGTATATTGTAAAATGGCGGATGTGAGAGAAACAGGTTTCCATTCAAGCCAGTAAAGGTTGTCCTCGACTGAGCTAAGGCAGTTAACAGGAGTGAGCTTGGAATGAAGAAACTATCTTGCATGTACATAAATCGTAGTTAAGAAAGAAAAGCAAGAGGTTACCACCTGAGATAGCGCAGTTATTAAGAGTGTAGCTATGATAAAGGAACTACGTTGGACTAGTAGGGAAATAAATTACAATTTGAGTATGAAGTTCAAAAAAGAAGCATGAAGAGATTAACTTAGTAAGAGGAAAAGAGAACTGAGGATAGCTTACTAATTCTGTTTGGTTATTGACAGTAATACCTATAAGGTTGAAACTACAAGTTGTATGTATAGATAAGCGAGAGGAAATGTGATATAACAACTTGAGGAAGCAGTTATAGTAAGAGTGAAGTTAAGATTAACATAGTAGAAGGCCTGAGTAAGTGGAAATGAAAATTGAGGATAAGTTACTAACGAATAGAAGGTCTTAATTGGTTACTACTCACACCCTCTTACTTAATTTTTTGAATAATTAGAAGAAGATACATGATTATGATAGGCTAATAAAGAAACTACCTAATTAAGAGGAATATAAATTCGAGAATAGGTTAAAACTCAGACTCTCTTACTTTTCTGAATGGTTAGAAAAATAAACCTGATTAACTTTCTAAGAAAGAGGAGAAGAAGGCTTGGGATAAATTTCTCGACTGTCTTACTACCATTTTAAGTCAAAAGATCTGGTAAGAATTGAAAAAGCAACCTATTCTGATGAATAAAGAAAGGAGAAAGTATTTGCAATATATTATTATAAATACCATATACAGTTTAAGATTGGTCTTTAAAGAATAACTTGGGAAAACGTTTGCATGGATTTCTAGACCTTCCAATATTCCTAGAAGACATAAAATTCATTGTACTTAAACCAAAAATCATCTACAGCGTGAGACCTTAAAATTTAAGATCAATTTACACCGGAAAATAGAGTATATTCCATCCCCTTGTACTCCTCCAAACTGAGCTAAAATTAAGGTGTTCCCTTTCTTAAATGATTAAGATTGCACAGCTTCCTTAATGAAGAACCATCTTAAGCTGTACTATATTATGGATATTTCCCTCACCTAGTAATGCCCCCAATAGAGTACATGATTGGGAATTAATATGAACTAATTTACAGGCATTTATCGAACCCATCAAATTATCCCTCAAAAGAACTTGCTGATTCACGCGGTGTTTATTCATGCAGTCCCGGCACTCATTCAACACTCACAAGAACCGAAGAATGAATGCTTTTGAATGCGTTACGGATGCCGTTTTTTTTTCGTTTTTTTTTTGAATACTTTGAATGAATTTCGCACAGCATTGGCAAAGCATTGGCAAATTAGCGGAATTAGAAATATCCCCTGTACAGGTTTAAAAACAATAAACTTTCAACAAGAAACAGAAACAACAACAGTAGTAGAAGCAACAGTTGAGGTATTTGTTGCTGTTGTTGTTGCAGTTGTTGTTGTTGTGCTTTGCTGGTTTGTTTATTTGTTTAAATTTAGAATATCGACCACATTAAAATAGCAACAGCTTCAAAAGCTTCTCAAGTGGAGGCTGTGGCCATTAAACAGATTCTCCAAGATGTATTATGGCTCACAAGGCGCATTGTTAACAGCACTCCCCCCTTTTCCCCTTGACACCCTCTTCTGCTGCTCAAGCAGGCACAATGCCTGGTTGACCCCGCGGGTAATTTGCACTTCAAAGCGTCGAGCAACACGGCGTGTTTATGCCATCAAGTGGGCCAGCTGGTGGGCCCCAAAAGATCTATGGCATTTATGAGTAACGGCATGAGGTGTATGCCGCAGGGAGGGGGATGGGGGAAGGTTAAAGGAAGTACCCGCTGTCGGTACATTTGTCCGAGCTATGCTAATGAGGATGGAGCTGAAGTTGGAGCTGCTGCATCATTAGGTACAGCTAATTATCGTGGCAAGCGCACTTGAAAAAGGCAGGAAGGAAAGAGAGGGAGAGTGGTAGGGGGGAGTGAATGAAGAGTGAGCATAACAGTTATAGTCAATCTGGTTCCCCTCTACCCCGCTGTGCCTGCCTTGCCGTCTACGCACCTGACAACTTGCCATCATCGATCCTTGTCGTGTGGGGACAAAGCAGCTGTCAAATCTCCAGTTGACAGGCACTTTCATTTCGATGCATTATTAAAATACGAGCAACAACAACAACAAGAGCAACAGCAGCAGCAACAACAACAACAGCAACAGCTACGACAGCAGCAGCAGCAACATTGAGCAACATCCTGACACATTCAAGCCAGAGCTAAGCACTTGCGCTAGCCTCCACCCCTGCACTCTCTGTCTGTGTCGCCCGCTGCGACCCTTCTCTTGACTCCCCTCCCCTCCCTGCCTGCTGCCTCTCTCTGTCAGGTGTGACCCGGGCGTAAGCACAGCGCAGACATCTTGGCGACTTGCATACAGCCAGCTATGTGTTTATTTTCATGGGAAAAGTCAGTCAGGACGGAAGAGGAGCAACGAGAGGGGGAGGAGCTGCTGCTGTTGCTGCTGTTGCTGCACTTGGCAATCGGTTGCCTGTTTATGTGTCTAGTGTGTGCCAGGAGTCACAAGTGTGTGTGTGTGCACTGTGTGTGCTTGTTGTGTTTGTATGTAAATACGCGTACGCAAAACTTCATGCAGTGTTGAATAGCGTAGCAGGGCAGCAGAGAGAGGGGTAGGTAGAAGGGGGTGTAGAGGGGCCGCGACGCATTGGAACTCCGGAACACACGCATCGCGTCAGCGGCGCAACAAAGGCACGTGTAAACAACTCGAACTAGTTGCCCCCGCTCAGTGGCCTCCCCTCAGTAGACCCCTCTCAGTACCTTCCTCAGTACCTTCCTCAGCACCTCCCTCAGTTGCCTTCCCAACTGCAGTGGCAGCGTCATCTCCCCGCCACAATTGACGATATAACAACATTGTGTTCTGTTCGCTCTCGCTATGGTTTTGCTTTCTGGCACGCCGAACTTTTAATATACTACAAACTTTTCACGTTCGCTTCTCTCTCTCTCTCTGGAAAGTCTGCAAAGCAACTTTGCCGTTTGTTTTTTCGGGATATTAGAGATAAGTGTTGCGGGGCTTTCAGCTTTCTCTTTTTTTTCGCTCAAGTGCAAAAGTCGTTGGCAAAATGAGTTGAGCGAAAGGGTTAAGCAAAAAGTTGAGACAGTACAGCAGTACAAGCAGGTAAGAAAGAGGGAGAGAAAGAAATTGCAAAGAAATTTAAGAATATTTTTCGAAAATGAAAAAAGAGAAATGCGTGGGAAATTAAAAATACTTAAGAAAGTGAAGTTTAACAGAGAAAAGCATTATATTTAGCTGTGTTACCTAGTGGGGAAACTATATACTTTATGTAAAATAAATATTTAGATAATTTTGAATTTGAATAGAAAACCCCTATAGTATTAAGAAAACTTCAACTGCAATCAATTTTCCTGTACTTAAGCTAAGATAACTAAAATGTAAAGTATTATAATGAAAATTAATACTTAAATTCTGTTGAATGTAAAGAAAATTTCATATTCTGATGGAAATCCTCAAATATATTCAAGAAACCTCAGCTTTAAGTGCATTTATTTTATTTAAGCTGAACTACCTCAAATTTAGAGTATTATAATTATGGATTATACATTAAATTTAGTGAATATTGATAAATTTTTGATATCTTGAAAAAAATCTCAAAGTTATCATAAAGGCAATTTTCACAATTCTAGATGATCTACCTTCTATTAAGAGTATTATAATAAAGAAGGTTGTTTTACGTAATTTTAATATTAAGGTCATATCGAAATTCAAAAGAAAAACCTAAAGAACTCAAAAAACCTCCAGTTATATGATTTTTTTTTTTAAATTCCAGCTTATTTACTTTAAATATAGAGTATTATAATGAATTGAAATACGTTTTTTAATTACATTGTATTAAATATTTAGGAAATTTCCAATTTATAAAAAAAAAATTTAAGATATATTAGTAAAAACTTACACTTAAGAAAACATATCTCGCATTACAGCTCAACAACCTCTCTATAGAGTATAGTTTTGTTTTTTTTTTTGTTGGAACAACCATGAAATCTATGAATTCTATTTCATATATGAATGCAGGCCGCCAAGGCGTGGCGTGGCAGACAGAGTGGCGTCACTAGTTGGGTCGACTTTTTGGCCTCCTGTGAACGGGTTGAAGGTGCTACAGCGAGGGGATGGAGATGGAAGGGAGAGAGAGAGAGATGGGGTCGATTGGGGGTCAGAGGGTGTGCAGCTGTGTTAGCAAAACAAGCAGCAGCCAAAACCACTTGGCACAGTCGGCACCTCGTTGTACGTAGTGGGGATAAATGGTATATGGAATATGGTAAAAATGGTCGACAGTTTGATATGCGGTTTGGCAGCGCCAGCAAAATATCAGTTTCGCCGTTGCAGCTACGGCATCAGCAGCATCCGGATTTAATTTCGGGCAAACGAGGCACAGGATGGCCAGGGCCGTGGCCGAGTTCTTTTAGTTTCGACTCGATTTCTTTTGCGTTATTGGGGGAGCAAGAGCAGCAGCTGAAGAAGAGGAGAAGGAGGAGTTGGTGGTGGGGGAGCAGCGAGAACTCGTCAAATGTTTACAAGCAAATACGCCACATCATCAGCACAATACTGGGAAGGGCAAGAAAGGGAAGAGTGTAATGGAGAGTAGGCAGGGAAAAGTCCAGGAAAAGTGCTGGGGAGAAGGTATTGGAGGAAGACAAAGAAAAAGGGGCAGGCAGGGAACAAGGAAAGGGTGGGATAAGGGAGATAGTTGGGGCAAAGTCCAGTAGAAGTGATGGGGTAGAAGCCTTGGAGGGGGTTAAGGGTAAAGGCAAGGAAGAGTGAGACGGAGAGGAGAAATGCGTAGTACAAGAAGAGCCTAGATAGGGGCCTAGGCTAATTAGAAGAGAAAGGGCTAGGTAGAAGACCAGTGGTAGAGCTAAAGGGCAAGCTAGGACTGGTTCTAGAGTAGTAGCGAGGGTGGAAGCTAGGAAGAAGCAAAGGAGAAGTTAAGGAGAGAACAGGGAAGTTTAAGAGCAGAAGGTCAAGGTAGAGGACCTAGTAGGGCATAAGCAAAAAACCTAAGGACGGTGATAGGAAACAGGTTAGTTGTGATAGGAGGCTTGGAAGAAATGCTTTGAGGTGCCTAAGAAGGCTACGGACAAGGCTAGGGGTAAGGTTAGGGATGAGGCTAGGAACAAGGCTAGGAAAGAGGATAGGAAGTAGAAAAGGTAAAAGGAGAACAGGGGACAGAACTGGGAGCAAATGAGAGGACACGGAAGAGGATCTAGGAAGAAGTCAGGGAAGGGTTGAGGTTAGGAAAGATACACTGAGGAAAAGAGGTCAGAGAGCTAGGATGTTATGATAGAAAGAGCTGTGGGAGTTTCTTTAGAGAAAGTTGTGGGAGAGAAAGGCAACGAGAGGGTCGAATTGAAGGCTAGCTTCGATAGAGTCTAATTAGAGGCTCAGGAGAATGCTAGCGAATGAGTTATGGAAGGGCCTACTGCCTAATTAAAGTGGGCTCAGGGTGAAGGCCAAAAAAGAAGTTATAGTAAGGGAAATAAGGAAGAGAGGCAGGGAGAGACAGCTAGGTAAAGGGAATTCCGAGAGGATCTAGAAGCACCACTAGGTTACTAGTAAGAAAGAAAGAGAGACAGCCACGTAAGACACCCAGTCCCAACTTCTAGTCTAGCTCCATGTCTAGAGCTAGAGAAATTTATAGTTTTTCCAGTTGTTGTTGTTGTTGTTGTCGTTGTTGATGTTCTGTGGGGCAACTTGTTAAGCAGCAGTGGCAACTGTTTTGGTTTCGGTTTCGGTTTGGGGCACACTGGATTGGATTGGGGGATTAGCCGAGGGGCAAGCAGAGGGGGTACAACGAGGCGCGGGCTGAGGCGGGGCGACAATAAGTTGGAATTGGAATTCGCTTTGATCTTTTCGCACTTTTAAATGTTTGGGAAATCTGTGTAAAACGCAGCGAATCGGTTTTCGGAGAACCAATAAAAAATTAATGGCAGTTGTTGCTGTTTGTCTGTTGCTGTTGCTGGTGTTGCTATTGTTGTTGTGCGGTCTGTTGCCCCTGTTGCTGGTGTTGCTGCCACTGTTTGTTATTTGTTTTTTAAATTTTCTGTTTGATAAAGCGCGCCTCAACCCCACCTCACACCCCTTAAAACAAAATGGGTGGCAAAAATAAATGCCCAATAAACGCCACGACGACGACGACGACGTGGACGTGGAAATGGATGTGCAACTAGTTCTGGGCAGGCAGTGCCGTCTATCGCTGTCTCTTTCACACCTATGTACTTTTTGCTTTCCTTCGTACCTCTGCCTTTCTCTCTAACCCCCTCCCGTCCTTCTTTCTTCCACTTACTGTGCTGCCTTTGCCTTTGCGGCTGATTTACATTTGATTCGATTTCGAGCGGAAATCTTTGGCAATTGCAGATTAATGCCCTGACAGCTGCCTAGCTGGAAGCCACCAGCAGGAACGTCCTGCTGCCTGTGCTGCTCAGGTGTCAGGGATACTTTGCGCTGATTAGATAAGCATTTAGAGGGAAATGTGTTAAGCTTTGTTTGGCTTTTGTTTTGTGCGCGCCCCTCAAGTGGCTGACAGCCTTTTTAAAGCCAACTTTACGGCGGGGCGGCCAGAAAAACAGAAAGAGAGAGATAGAGAGAGGGAGATAGAGCAGGTAAAGCCAAGGGAGTGAGATAGAGATAAGTGCTTGAGGTGCGAGCGAGATAGCTGCTGCGCAAATGGCATTTTTATTGAGCCATTAAAATTTTTCGGCCTTCTACGTCTCAAGTACTACGTAGTATACGAGGTACGTAAGGATGCGGATGCGGATGCGGATGTGGATGCGAATGCGGATAGGGATACGGATACGGATTGGGAACTGGGATTGGGATTCGGTTTGCTGTATGCTCTGCCGTTACATTTTGATTAACGTTGCCACCTAAGGGGATAAACTTGTGAAATATTTTTTGGGGATTTGTTGCGGCTTAGTGAGCAAAATGTGCGCATGCCACGCCCCCCTCACGCCTAGTTCCCCCCCTCTCTCTTTGCCACATGCCTGTAGGTGATTAGGAAAGTATCCTAAGCATATTTTGACCATTTTGCCGGGCTAAAGATTTATGTGAATATTTCTACTAGTCGTTGTTGTTGTTGTTCCTTCTCTTTTTGGGGCTGCCTCATTAGCTGCATTTGCGAGTCCTGTCGCGGATTTGCGGCACAAATGTCCTGCAGGCGCGTGCGTGTCGCCTTATCGCGCGAATGTCATTACGCACCTGGCGGCGGCTCAAGGAGGATGGAGGAGGGGGCCCAAACCGAATCCCCACGCGAAAATGCCAGGCATAATTATAAGACAAGCGTGTCGCCTGCCCCCTTTACCTGCCGCACCCCTTCTCAAGAGTGAGTAAGGGGGTGCAGAGGGGAGGGTGGACAGGCATGTGCGAATGCGTATGCGAATGCGAATGTGAGTGCGAATGCGAATACGTGAGTTCTGCAAGTTATGGGCGCGTAAGTGAATGAAATTACCGTAAGGCATTTAAGCAATGCACGCGGCAAACAGAGCCTCGAATAGATACATAAATGACAATGCCAGACAACCCAAGCAGGCACACAAACAGGCAGACAGACAAGTAGTGAGAGAGAGAAGGCGGGGGCAAATAGAACCAGACGTAAGACAGAGTGAGACGCACTCGACTGCAAGATACTCTGCGCGGAGTTGTGAAAACTCATTGCAAATGCTTAAAGAATACCTAGAGACTGTCTTCTATTGCTTTCTCACTCTAATGCGTATACATATGTAAGCAGGCATGTTTAAAAAAAAACTAAAGCATACCAACAGGGGCAGGCGGTGCTGATAGGGGGCATAAGGGGACTTGCATAACTTGGGTGTTTATGGTCCGATTAGATTGAAATTTGGAGGAGGGATAGATACTAAAGTCAGGTAACTGTTAGTAAAAGTCAGCAAGTTCAATATTTTATACATCTCTTATAATTAGAGTTTGAAATAAATATTATTGATTTTCGGAGGCGGTGGGCGTGGAATCTAACATTTGAAAAAAGCTTGATCTACGTTGGATATGCAGGAATCTTTATACCTAATTTGGTGTTGCTAGCTTTTATAATAGCTGAGATATTGACGATCAAACAGAAGGCAGAGAGACATAAAGAAAGACAGACAAACAGATAGAAAGACAGACAGAAAGACTAACAGGCAGACGGACGGACCTATACATACTGACAGACAGACGAATGCATAAGCAGGCAGCCTGACATTTCTATCTAAACAAAGAGAAAGAGAGACTTAAAGACAAACAAACAGAAAGACGAACGTCTCTTGATCTTTTCTATTGATTTCGAAGAAGAATATATACACTCTATGGGCTCTGCCACGCCTTCTACTGTCCGCACAAAGCTGGCATACCCCTTTTGGTCTATTTTCAATGGTAGCAGGGTATTAAAGGAGGGCAAGGGGAAGCAATGGGAGATGGGAGTGGGGAGTGCTGCCACAAAACGTTTAAAGACGCTGCTCAGCACTTGGCATAAAAATCCTGTGCCAGAGATCCCCCAGTAGCAGGTCTCGCCTCGCCTGTGATGCTGTTGCTCCACAATTGCCACTCACTCGGGTGCTGCCTTGCTCCCGCCTTCCCTTGCCCTGCTGCGGGCCAGGAGTAAAGTCGCGCGCTTATCGTTTTGACAGGAATATCTGCGCTTTCTAAATGCCAGCGCCGTCGTTTATGATGCCGTCGCCGACGCCGATTGAGTTCTACTCCAGCTCCCGTGCCCCGTCTTCAGCTTGGCCGTAAAAACGTGCTGTGCCTGGTTGTTACTTTAATGGCTTTCGCTCCCCACGCAGCCTGCGCCAATGTCGAGCGAATTATGGAAGAAGCTGCCACGGCGGCGACGTCTTCAGCTTCATCTCTGCTCCATCAAGTTTCCCCCTTTTCCCCTTTCCACCCCCTTTGAGGCTTTGTTTTTCAGCACTTTTGCGTGCCTGCTGCGTGTGTATTTAATAGTCTGCGGTTTGACATTGACTGCCTGGTTATGCCACACCTATATAGCCATATAGCCGTGGCTATATAGTCTCTATATAGTATCTGGCTGTGTACTTTATGTTGCCTCTAAGTTGTGCATTAATGCGCCCATGGAGGAGGTAGAGGAGTAACTAGGAGGCTTACCTGGCAGGGGCAGGCTTGCCTGTTACTTCTGCAGCTTCGACTTCTTTCCCCTACTCCTACCCTGCCCCTTCCCTCCTTCGATTATCGTGTCAAATTTTAATTACTCAAATTACAACTCGGCTTTTAATGCTCGCCGACTTTACTTTTGTGCCAAGTTGTCAACACTGTCAGCCCACTTGGTCATTAAACATTTCCAACTCCCCAACTTTCTCGCCCTCCCAGCACCAGTACCCTCTTAGAATAGTCAAAAAAGCAGGCCGTGAATTTAAAGCCCCCTCTTAAATAAGATAAACAATTGACCCGCCGACGCCACGGACGAGCAACGCGTTCTTTCGGCGAGGCACGTTTCGCGCCGTTGGAACCGAGGCTGGTGTTGTAATTGCGAAATAATGAACAAAGCTGCAGGATTTGAGCAGGTTGTTTTTGCCAGGAAGTCAGTTGAGTCGGGGATTTCTTGCCGTTAGGCCTGGGCAAAGTGTGAGGCAGTTTAGTTTTTTAGCTAGATCAATTGAAAATTCATTAGACAATGGTGCGAGGTGGAATGGGAAAGTTTGTTTAAAGCATTGTCTGCTTTAGATTTGTAGTTGTTCTTTGCTCAGTACTTTATTATTGGGACTTCTTCTAGACTTTGGGTTATCATTAATATCTAAAAGAAAAAGTTGTATATTCATTGAATTATTTACTTTTATTTTATATATATTTTCTAGATTAATTTTATATGGAAAGTTGTTCAGTTCAATATATTGAATTTCTTCTGTCCTTTTTCATTCAATGAGTTCCAATCTTCATATAAGATCTTCAGATCTTAATAATCTTCAAATTGTCTTGTCTTGTCTAACCTTTTCTGTATCTTTTATCAATGTAGAATCTTCAACAATCCTCAAAATAAGATTTATAATCTTCAGAGCTTCTGAAAAATCAGTTGATTTGGTTGTCGCTTAACATTTTCTTTATGTTTTAGCCTAAAGACAAATTCTGTTTGCAAATTAGCATTCTTTAATAATTTGTCAATATTTCCATTCTACCCATTTACAAAAAATCACATTTTTCAATAATATTAATCATTAATTTTTGTTTTTTAACCCATTAAGTAGCTCAATATTAGCATAAATAACGCATTCAAAGCTGTTTCGATGAAACATGTGATAAGCAAGGCAAACAAAGTCACTTTTTTCTGTGGGTTTGGGGAGTAGCTTCTAAGGCGATTGTCTCTCTCTCTCTATATATTTAGTTTCCTCTTCCTATCTCCTTCACTATTTCTATCTCTCTCCTTGTCTCACTTTCTTTCTACGAGGGTCGTTTGATAAGTCCGTGACTTTTTGAATAAAATATATTTTTTTCGTCAAAGAAGCGTTTTATTTCTCAACATAATCTCCTTTTAGCTCTATACATTTAGTCCAGCGTTTTTCCAATTTTTTTATTCCTTCCAAATAATAGGTTTTCTCAAGGCCCTCAAAATAGTCGTTTGTTTCTGTGATGACCCGAATCTCTTACCGCCGAGCCATTTCTTCATGTTTGGAAACAAAAAATAGTCACAGGGGGCTAAATCTGGAGAATATGCTGGATGGGGTAGCAGTTCGTAGCCCAATTTATGAAATTTTGCCATGCTGACACGAAATTCACTTTTTTCCATTTTCGTTAAAATTCACGAGATCGTCTGCTTTCAATGCCTATAAAACGCAAACCAAAAAACGCAGCTTTCTCAAAATTTTACAGTCAGCTGTTAATCGATAACTGCTGACAGGAGCAGTGTTGTATTTAGAGCAGGTGCGCGGCAAATACAAAAAGTCACGGACTTATCAAACGACCCTCGTATGCCAACTACAATTTGATGCCCTTTATCGATCTGTTTTCCTTTAAACTGTTTGCTCAGCCTCACATTTACGATATATTATATATGTATATACTATATATAGACAGCGCATCGAATTCCCCAAAACACAATCCATCAATAACTCATAATTTAAGTAAGTTTGATATATGACTGCGCGAATCTCGGCGAATCGAACTGAAACGAACTTTGTAATTTCCGTTACGATTCGCCAGAAGGAACGAGAAAAAAAAAGAAACTGAACTTGAATAAGTCGTAGATATATCTGCGTATTTATCTGACAGCGAACGGGCTTAAAAATTATCAATAGACCAGGACGGGGGATTGGGAAGGTGAGAGTAAGCTGAGTGTTGGTTGAGTCCTGCAGAGCTTAGCTGCGTTAGGCTTTTAATATGCCTAGATTGACGTCGATTATGCACGCACTATTTATAACGCGAGCGACGACGCTGGCGATATCCTTGCCATGACGTCTCTGTGGCCTAATGAACGCCTCCCTGTGCCTTTTTTTTTTCTTCCTCCCAAGCAGCATACGCTTTTCACTGTTGCCACGCCCCCACACCACGCTGCTCCTTTTGCTTGCTTCGAATTTTGCGCTGACATTGATTGATTATAAATCGGCATACATTGCAAATCTAAAGCGCAGACAATAACAAAACGCCCCAGCTCGAGTTGTTGTTGTTGCTTATCCTTTGTGAATTGTTGTTGTCGTTGCTGCTGCTGCGGTTGCCTTTGTTTGGCCTGTGACAGCTTTTAATCTAGCCCAGCACGAGGCAACGAAGCAACGAGGCCCGCCCAGGCAGCGGGACATATAGATAGACATATTTGAAAATCACTTTAGTTCATATTCCTGAGACTTTGGCCAGTTGTCATTCAGTGCGTCCAGCATTGTCCACTAATGGGTCTGCGGTGCGGTTCAGAGCTGCGCTAATGATGCGGTTGAGCCACAGGGATGAGAGAGAGGCAGAGGAAGAGGGAGAGAGAGTGAGCCGCTGTCCATGCGGCGTATACGCAATCAAAAGATGCTGCGATGTGGCTCTAAACTGGCCCATTGATGGCACGTTTTTGATTTCAAGCGACAGTGTAGGGCGGGGGAAAGTGATAGGGAGGTAGGCAGTAGGTATGGGAGGGGCAAGTAGTGTGTGAGCGAGTTAGGCATCAGCAGTGTCGGCGGCTTTATGTGCTGTGCCCTGTGCTGTCTGGCCTATATAGGTTGCTTGGCGCCATTTTACGTAGCAAAACAAAAGTTATGGCCCAATTTTGTAGCCAGCAAAGCGACGGGGTAGGGGCAGGGGAAGCAGCGGGGCAGGCGAGGGTGCTTGTAACAAGTGGGACATTTGCCAGTTGCTGTTGCTGCTGCCGTCGATGTTGCTACCGTTGTTGTTGTTGTTGTCGTCGATGCTGCTGGCAGCAATAAAAACAAGAAAAAATGATTACTTCGCAAAGGCGCCATCCTTTTTTGCCTTTTTCTTAGCAGCTCCTTCTCCTCCCCCCTTTCCCTCTCCTTTGCTTGTTGTTGTTCTTTTTGCTTTTCGCCTTTTTGCCTTCTGGCTTGGACTTTTGCCCCCTGTCCAAGTAGTTTTATGCGTAAATCGGCATAAGTATATGTGTACATAATGCGATACATGCTGCTAGTGCTGGAGAGGAAGGGGAGGGGTAGGACTAGGAGTAGGAGTAGGAATGGAGTGTGGGCAGGCACAACTGTTCTATGATAATTTTAAGCAGCAGCAACAATGAAAGCGCACAATCAACAACCAGGAAAGCAACAACAAGCAACAGCAACAACCAGGACAGCAACAACAACAACATGAGTGGCAAGTACAAACAGCAGAAGGAGCAGGAGCAGAACAAGGCGTGGGGTGGGGACAGCTGTAGAACGAGGACAACCATCAGCCAAAGTCAATTACGTGGCGCTTTCACAAATCTTTTGCCACAACAATCGTGTGCGTAGGCATTTTGTGTTGTTGCTCGGCTCAGAAGCCTTGCTAGCTATTTCAGCCATTGCAAATTAATAGAGAACACACACACAAGTACACACACGCACACTCCATACACACACACAGGCACACCCACCCATAGAACTCCTCCTCCTCCTGGCATAAAATGTAATGTCATAAGTGCTGAACCTAAAACACTCCGCTTAACATTTACCACTCATATCGTTTCCCTCCCCCGCCCTGTGTAATAGAAAAGTGCTGCCTGCCACACCCACTCCTCCCCCAGCTGCCCGCGGCATCTTGTGCGTAGCTTGTGCGGATTAGTTATGCTAGAGGGTTGCTGCCGCCGCTGCTGCCGTTGCCTTTTGTGCCCTGTTTAATTCCCTGGTTATGCATGTATTGTAGTTTCCCTTCTATTTAACAGCTGCATTCATGGACGCACAAATTGGCAGACAACGCGATGAAGGAGTCGAGGATTTGCACTGCCAGCTCCACTCCATGGAGCTAACTGTTGCTGCCTTGCCTTGCCTTTGCTTATTTGTTTTGCGAGGCGCATCATCAACAAGCGACGGCGGCGATGGCGTAGACTTCACTGAGGCATCTAATTGTGCAGCGTCAGGTTAAACCACAAGCCGCTCTGCCGGCGTCGGCGTCGAGCCTACTAGCAATTTGGCAATGGTTTTGCCTCGTGTCGCTTGTTTAGAAGATCTCCCGGATCTCGGCAATGAATAGCCAGCTTAGTTGCAGTCTCCACTTCCAGGACAGTGGGGGGAGGGAAGGAGGATGATTCGTGTGTTAAAAACTGAAATTAAGGGTGGCTTCACAGGGCACTGGGCGAGCTCCCATTGGGTTCCTTCTGTGGGTGCTGCTTCTGCTGCCTGTCGGCTTTGGTTTTTCGGCCTGACAGTCGCATTAGTGTGTGTCTGTATGTGTGTGTGTGTGTGCCCTTCTTACGCGCCATAAAATTTAAAAGCGAGCAAAGCATTTTAGCTCTGGCTGCAATTTATTAGGCCGAGCTCATCGCGCGCCACGAGGCTCGCGTAACAATTGCCTTCATCTGTTGATAAATCCTTGGCATGGCACCAAGTAAATTGAAAATATCTAGCTGCCTCGCTTGCACTCTCCCTCTCTCTCTGTCTCTGTGTGGGAGTGGGTGGTCAAGGTGGACAAGGCAAGGCAATGTGCAGCCAACTGTGTCGCAGTTCTAATTATCCACGCACATGTCTCTGCCAAACAGATTTTACGCTGAGACATGCAGACTGGCAGTAGCAGAGGAGAGGAGAGAGGAAAGCGGGAGAACGAAGTCATCTTCATCTTCTGCTGCTCCTACTTCTTCTGCCCGGCGACAATGGCTGTTAGGAGCTGGCAGTAGCTGCCTGAGCTACTGTGAGGTATCGAGCTTCCGTTTCTGTCTTTTATGCAACTGCATTGGCCGCCCGCTGGCAGCGGCATTCAAAACAGGCAGCCAGCCAGCCGAGAGCAGACAGTGGCAGCAGCTACTCCTGCTCCAGCTCCTGGTAGCCAGCTCACCAGCTGTGCCGGCGTTGCAGCTCGCATCCAGCGTAGAAGTGCCACACGAAAGTTATGAATTTTAAACATTTTGCGCCAGCAAAAAACGCCCCTGCAGCCTTATACACAGATACCTTCCTATATATACGTGTATATATGTATATGTGGTATATATTCGCGCATATTCACAGTAGATTTATAGCACACACACGCAGAGAGATAGGGAGAGAGTCCAAAATCTACAGCTCTTCCTTTTTTTTGGAAAATGGTGTAAAAACTTTGAGAACTTTATTATTAAATTTAACGAAAAATACTTTACTTTTAACTGTGGAATCGAACCAGAAGAGAAACTACGTCAGTGACTTCATCCGACTCCTTCTCTGATTCCATTTCTGACTCCTTCTCCGACTGTGTCTCTGTGCTCGTTTGGAATCAAACCAGGAGACTTAAACTCCGTCTCTGACTGTCTCTCCGTCTTCAGTTCCGTTTGGCTTTGTGCTTAATTGGCCGTGCTTGAGGTACGCCATATGTCCACATCCGTCTGCAGGCATTTCCTGTATTTATAATTCACCAGACCAATGGAAAACAAGGGCGTGGAGGGTTTGTAAAAGTGCAGGCCACGTCCGATTTTAATAATATACCCGTTGCTCAAGCTAAAGAGAAAGAAAGAGAAGGCAAAGGTCGATAAGATAAGTACGTTATGTGCAACGTGTCAATAAATTGTGTGTTTGTGTGATTACAATATCTTTCGATCATGCAGTGATTCCTCGAATTTAATATAGAACGAAATGTGCCTCCGTTCCAGATCGGCTCTGATCTGTTCCAGGTTATTACGCTGCTGTTCAGAGTTGGCTAAATCTTTTTTGGTTATCAAGCGAAAGTATTTCAAATGTTTACAATTTGTCACAGCCAGTTCCAGAAAGCGTACAAGGTTATGGTACTATAAAAAAGAGGGGATTAATCAGGTATTTATTGCATATTTGATATCGCAAGAGCTTACATGGTAAGTTTGTGAGATATAGGGCTCCTCAAGCAGTATTTCTATGGTTTGATCGGTCATATATTTGCCAAAGATGTGCACGTAGTCATACCCCGTGTCGTTCTCCTCAATGGATATGTGGGTGACCACCTCGCCGAGCATCAACTTTCCATTGACACGCGTCTTGATGGCATCGGCACGATCCATATACTCCTTGATGCGGGTGAGGAATGCCTTGCGCTTTGTTTCATCCGGTTCATTGCTGACGAACTTCATCAACTGGGCGATGCCATCTTGATAGAGTGTCTGCGCCTCCAAGATGCGTCCGCTCTGATCGCACTCAACGGCGCGTATCAGCAGCTCTTTGGCTTGTAATGCAGGGCCACTCATTGCTATCTCCTGAATAACATTAGTGTATTAATGTTTGCACATAGATATATACATAAATAATATATGCTACTGATTATGTTGGCATTTAAATTTGTTGTGATTGCAAACAAAAGCGTCGTATTATTATCACTATCAGCTGCTGATCAGTGTGACTGTAAAACTTTAAATATCGTGGTATTAATCGATAAAATACTAACATGCTAAATTAAAAACAATAGCAAAATATCGATAGCTGAGTGCAGTAGGCAGCTGACCAGCTGATGATCAGTGTGACTGCATATAAAATCTTAGTAATAGTCGATTTAATACTAACATGCAAATGGAAACCAAGAAATAAATCGATAGTCCAGTGCAGTTTGCGCGTTTTGCCTTAACCGAAACTAATATTTGCATACTGGAAAAGTTCACGAACGGAATTTCGAATTCGAGTTGGCCATTAAAGCCAAACCAATCCAATGTCATAAATATTCACTTTTCGTTTTATGTTTATGCCACTTACAAGCAATTACCTGAAAACGAAAGCGTTTTATCGTTAGCCAACAGTCGCAGCAGTCGCAAGTGCCGTTAGCTATCCCCCTGTTCTTCACCCCACAGTTCCCTGTCGTTCTGTTCGATTTGCTCGTCTCTCCGGAGTGCTTCGGACGCTTCTGCGGACACTGGATACTCGTAAAGAAATTGAATTTCACTAAGCCAAATATTAATTTATTTGTGTTTTCATTTCTTGCGCATTGGCAGGTGATTGACCACGGGGAGAGAAATGGGCGGGTTGCTGGATGTTGGTGAGCGGGCAGGGGGTGTGTACCCTGTGGCTTTGCGCATCCATCCAATCGAAATCGAACTGGCCCTGAAAACATTTCCTGCTGTGGAATCTCCTCCCGCTGTTCTGTTGCTGCTGCTGCTGCGCGTGTTTTTCGGGTGAGTGTCGTCCGTTTGGTATTTTTATTTATGTCATAAATTTTAAGCCATTTGGGAGAGCTGCGAACGTGAACGCGAATGCGACGTCAGCTTAGAAAAACATTGGAAGGGGGATGGCGAATTTTAAATGTTTTCATTGCCTCTGTTGGCAGAAAAAGAAAAAAGTTAAAAAAAGAAAAATTGGAAACGTGCATGTTACACACAAACACACACACAGGCCCAGTTACAGGCAGGAGGCATCGCAAAACGTATCCATAGTTAACTAGACTTCCTTCCAACTGCCATAAAGTTTGTCAGAGAAGTAACTTGATCGATTTCCACATGGAATGTTGCTTTGATTTATTTGTCGCATAA
The DNA here is from genome assembly GCA_018904595.1 of Zaprionus indianus. Lineage (NCBI taxonomy): Eukaryota > Metazoa > Arthropoda > Insecta > Diptera > Drosophilidae > Zaprionus > Zaprionus indianus. Next base: position 4,566,974 of record JAEIHA010000140.1, read on the forward strand.
ATTAGGCTGCCGACGCCGTTGCCGCCCACAGGAGTGGTATTTTTGTTCGTTTTTGTTATCGTTTTGGAATTTTAAATTTGTGCACTGACAAAAGCTGAATGGCGATCACACTGAAAAGAAAAGAACGTTGCCTACTTTTAAGTGATCTCACAAAAATTAAATTTTCAACTGGCGCCCTTAAACTCCGAAATTTCTTTCAATTAAAAATCCGCCATCAAAATCTTTTTTCGCAAATAGAGCTCTGATAACTAGCAAAAGCTGACAGCCACGACTCTGTCGCAGTTATTCAGTTAAAGAAGGAGACAAAAATTTAATTAATATATCTTTTTAATTTTAATTAAAATTAATTAGAACCAAGCAGTCTGCTCCTTGTAAACAAACATACTTCTCACAAAAATGCCCAGAGATTGTTTATTTATCTTAGCCTCTCCTCCTCTACTGTCCTGTATTAGAAGTAGCTACTCAATTGTCACGCTGGACTAACTTTTGTTTGGAATTAGCTGAATTGTATCTTGTAAAACACAAATTCAAGAGGGCTAAAGCCAAAGCCGTTCAGGCTTCTCAAGCCTAGAGCTCTTCCACATGTCACCCAATAATGCCCCTGTGATGTGCGAAGCCACTTGCCCCAGGGGGGTGGATGAATGGGCAGCAAGGAGGGGGGTGGGTCCTGTTGGGTTCGGTCTGCTTTCGTCTCGCTTGGGTTGGGCATATCAGAGCAGGGCCGGGCCGGGGTAGTGGTTAGCTCATATTACGGGTATCTTGGCGCCAGCTTTTTATCGACGATTATTTTCCTTATATCTGTGAATGTTTCTGTGCGTGTGTGTGTGTGCGTCTGTTGTGCGTAAGTCTATCTCTGAGTGTTGCTGCTGTTGTTGTTGTGTGTTCAATATTTGCTTGCTACTGACTGCGCTACAATTCTCTCATTCCGTAACTCTCTGACTCTGCTTCCTTTTGCTGCTTTCTTTTTCCTTTTTTTCCGCCACTTTTGCAGCCTTTCTCGTTGATTTTTATTTGTTTCTCTTTCAATTTATTTTGCCATTTCGTTTTCCTTTCTGCTCTCATTGTTGTTGTTGCCATTTTCATCGCTTTTATTACAAATACACACACAGTTACACAGATATTTATATATATATATACACTGACACATGTGGCAAGCTCTAACATTGTGTGTCCTTCACAGCCGCAGTGCGTGTCGCTCTCGTCTCTGCCTGCAGATGTATGTGTGCCTGTGTGTGTGTGTGCGAGTGTGTCTATTTGTGTGTAAGTCTGTTTGTTTGCTGCTAAATGTGCGCTCAGTCCGCCACTCATTTATGTCGTCGATGTGCTAACGTTTTCACCCCCCTCCGTCGCCTCTACCAATCACACACACCCCCCTGCGCCCGTTGAGCGCTGCTTGTTCGTTAACGTTCAGTTTTTCCACTTGATGCTATTTATGTTTGCTTCCATTTTTCAAGAAGGATCAAAATTTATATTGGCTAAAAAGTCCCTTGAGAGCGGCCTCGCCAAGCATCGCCTCGACTTACTCTCGCACATTTACAGATGTAACAAATTGTAACACAATCGTAACTGTTTACTCTGTGGGGTTGCCAGTCAGCCCACAATACCCCCTTCCACATTCGCATCATAACCTCGTGAACCTCGTGTAAGTAAGTGTAGCCTGGCCAGGCAAGGTGTATGACACTTGGACGGGGGGAGAGATCGTTTGGTCCTTTTGGCACAGCAATTGAATTGAGCTGCAATTGTTTTGATTTTTGGCCCCGGGGTGCCTTGGTTTATCCCACAAATACACACACCCTCTGCGTGCATGTGCGTGTGTGTGACTGTGTGTGCTCCCGGGCCACACATGTAATCATCTCGAGCAGCTCCATGTCCTGCTGCCTGCCTGCCTGCTGCCTGCCTGGGCACTTTCGTATTTATCGCCACCAGCTCGTCAAGTGTGCCAAATGTAATAAACAATTGACGCTGCTGCTTTATGACGCTGCAGCAGCATCTCAATTTATCGTTGGAGTCCGTCTTTAAAGGTGACTTCTGGACCTAGACCTGCTGCTGCTGCTGCTGCCGTTCGTGGCTTGCCTTGAGCAGCAACTTTCCTTACCTCACCTCCTGCCCCTCTCCCCTTCACCTTGGCCTTTGTCTTGCTTTTGTTGCGCGTCAGTTTCCAAATTAAGCACACAAATTGATGATGTTAACAATGACGATACGAAAATTGACTTGCTGCATGACTGGCAAACAAGTTCGAGGACGAGCAGGAGCATGGAAAGAGAGGAAGAGAAACTTGCTGAATGGAAATGGAAACGCCAAAGTGGGTGATGTGGCTGTGGGAGCCAGTCAGGCAGACCGGGATTGTGGGGCAGCAACTATCGCTGGGCCATATTTCATATTTCGAAGCGAAATGGCTTTAATGTTTTCACATTTGCTTTGTTGGCTTTGATGGACGCACAACCTATGGACCTCTGACGCAGCTAGCTTGCCTTCCCCCTCGCCTCCCCCACCACCGCCTGCTGCTGCTGCTCTCTAGAACGGTCCCAGGATGCCGCAGCCAGTGGCTCGACAAATCAATTGAAAACTGACAGTTGTGACTAAACGGCGCATATTTCCTTGACATCTGTGTGTGGAGTGTGCGGAGTCTGTGTGTCAGTCAGTCAGACAGGGAGAGAGAGACGTCAGTCTATCCACAAGTGTGTGTGCAGGCAGTTGTGCATGTGTGTGTGTGTGCCTGGGTGTGTGTGCATGTTTCATGCATATTTCTGTATTGGATTTCAGTCCATTACGCGCAGAGTTCGGGAATTGGATATTGGCTTTTATACAGGGGGCCTGTTGCCGCTCCACTCTTTGCTCTGCCTTCCCTCCCCTCTCCCGCTTGGTTTTTCCTGTGCATTAACGAAATTCACGCACGCTAGAGGCTAAGAAAATGTCAGTAGGCTTGATTTATCCTGTCCTGCGCTGCGTGTTTGGCCACAATCAATCGATTTCGGGCCCGGTCGGCCTGGGCTGTTTGTAACTGTCGTTCAGGGCGTGCCGCATGCTCGCTAGGCTCGCAGGCAGGCAGCAGCAACAATTACGTATACGCAGACAAATACGTAAGCCAACCAAGTCGAACCCATCGACCCGCCGCGGGCAACAGCTGAGCCCCGTCACCGACCCTACCCGACCTGACCCGAGTGTGATAATTAAAATCCGTTACGCGCCCTGTAATTAGTTGCATAGCCTCAACGCAGCCCCCATAGATCTCTCCACCGCCCATGGAGCGCTCCATCCATTCATATCCGGTCTATCTATTTTTATGGACATGTGCGTAAGCGATCCGTGCGAAAAATGGGCGCTTCGCAGCAATTACCTTCAATCCGAAACAGCTCGAAAAAGATTCATCAGACGCGATAAGCGCGCGCCCGACTCGACTCAGCTCGACTTGACTCGTTTCTAGTTCCGTGTGGCCCGCCTACGCACCTTTTTGGCCGTCATGCAAATCAGTTTGCCAGCCAAGGACTGTCTACCCAAACCATTCGCTATAGCTGCTATATTCTACCACCTCCTGCTACATCGCACACATGCGTAAGGCGCGCTAAATAATGCGATTTGAGCGAGGTAGACAAGAGTGTAGAGCGTAGCTGACCAAGCCCAACACACTGCGTGCCATGTGCGAGGGTCGTCGGAGCAGTTTGTAAGAGTTGTCTAATTGATTATCTTGTTATGCTCTTTGCAGCTTTTCCCCAGTTTCTGATAGTTGGATCTTGGCTGAGTGCTGAAGTAATCCTTAAACTGGTAAACTGGCATCACTCTTTGGAGGAATTTTAAGTTTTTTGAACTTACTGAGATTATGATTGCAACTAAGTTGTTGCCGTAAACCATCAACCAAGCAAATATGCTACAAGTGAAGAAGTTTGTAGGATATATAGTCATATAACTAGTGTCTTGTGCTAGACATACTCCAATAACGAAGACAGCTCATTTAAATGTTCCCAATTTTAATTTATTCAACAAAGAAACCGTGCAAATCACTTACAAACCAGCATTCTTCACGATCCAGTCGCGATGGTAGAAGACCTTAGCGTATCCATCGGGATTCTTGCTACCACAGCCGCCCATGACAAAGCCAGCGATGCCAACGATCTCACCATTGTAGATGGCTGGGCCACCAGAGTCACCCTGGCAGGCACCGTTGCCCTCGCTGTGGGCCAGGCAGACCAGGCTGTTGGTGTACATGCGAGTAGCGGTCTGGCACTTTGCCTTGGACAGGGCGCTGAGTGTGTTCCATTGCAGATACTGAGGAGTAACGCCATTAGTTGAGAGATGACCCCAGCCAGAGATGAGCACATTGGCGCCAACAGGAGTATCCACACTGGCCAAGGGAATAGCGCGTATTGTTGATGAGTAGCTGAGCACCTGCTGGAGCACCAGAACCGCCACATCGTTCAAGAAGTTGCCGTAATCCTCATGCACAATAACCTTGGATACCTTAACGACAACGCCGCCGCTAAGACGATCCACAGAGCCGGCGCGAATGCTCAGCGCGGAGGCAGAAGTGCTGTGAATATCATTAGATATGTTATTGGGGTTGCCTTGCACCGAGTACCCCCAGTTACTTACACCTTGTAGCCGCCAGTGCTCAGGTCCGTGGTGACACAGTGCGCTGCTGTCAGAATGATCTGGGGAGCAATGATGGTGCCACCGCAAACATGCGAGGTATATTGACGCAACGAAACCTGATGAGGAAACTGCCCAATCGCAGCATTTTCTCCACCGACAACGCGCCCATTCAGTGGAGCCGCCGTGGCCAGGGAGAGTGCAGCAAGGGCAACTAGTAGATGGGCGAACATGGCTAAGCTGTTGACCGATGAGTAGCAACTGATGGTCCTCCACTGACCAACGTTGACTTTTTATACTCAACTGAAATCTTATCAACACCATCAAGCTGCCAGCGATTAGGCCGAGCTGCTGCCGATTAGAGACAACGCTAATTTATGGACAGTATTAACTACTTCGGGGGAATCGCACTGGATTGTAATCTAATCTCTTGATTGACCATCGAGGGATTCGCCCGAGACCAAAAAATCACTTTCAACTGCAGACTTTGATTTGTGGTAATGGAAATATGGGCAAATACCTAAGGTACTTCCAAGAAGGTAATTATAAAATCAAAATTCCCATAGATAAAGGTATGAGAAGATCAAATTATGTAGCTAAGTGCTTATTTCTGTCCGTATGAACACCTAGATCTCGGCGACTAGAAGAGTTAGGACTTTTAAATTTAAACACAATATGCCCTTTGATTGCGTGCAGGTTTTAGAACTCCAAAATGCCTAACTTGTTGCATCAACCCTCGCTTGCAGTAATTTTTAGCACCTTATTAAATGTAAGCTTTCAAATTGTACCTTAACTGCTGTCCAATTCTGTAAAAACTTGCTCAGATTACACTTTACCTGTGACTTTTTCACCTCAATGCACAACTTGTTGCATCGCCCCTCGCTGCTGCTCTTCAGCATTGGTCTGCTTGCCCCGGAACTGGGCAAGTTTATCATTGCGCTGCAAAATGCGAGTCGGAACATCCGTTTTTAAATGCCAGGCAAAGCTCTAAAGCGCGTGGGGCTATGGCAGAGGTAGAGGGGTGCGAGGAGCGCTCGAGTTATTTTGCACTGGCCACTTATGCAATGGGGTTACACACTTCCAAAGTCGTCATACGGTGGTAGCGACTAAATTGAAATTGAAATTGACCAGAGAGCGCGCGCTATGGGAGGGGCGGGGGAAGAGGATATGCCAATGTCCGCAATCACCGATCCCTCTCCCTCCTCCTTGCTGCTGCTACTGCCCTCTGCTGCCTTCCGCTGCTTACGTAACGCTTAGATAATTTTGCCGCCACTTGCGAGATTTATAAAAATTTCGCTTTTTGTTTCTTCTGCTTCGCTTTTGGCTTTCGGTTGAAGAGCGTTTGTATTAAGCCAGCTGGACGAGGACGAGGACGAGCACGAGGTTTCATTATCAGTAGCGGAAAGAGAGAGGGGAGGGAGAGTACTGGTGGGGAGGGAGAGCAGTGTGCAATGTAAATAAATGGATAGGAAGAAATCAACGTTAAAATAAATGACACTAAAACTGGAGACACTCTAGCTTGTTTTTGTTTTTGTTTCCACTGTTTTTTTCTTGTTGTATTTTTTTGGTATTTCTTTTGGCTAATGTTGCTGTTGTTCTAGTTGTTGTTGTTGCGTTCTCTTTGCGCTGGCTTGGCTCTTCAATTGGCTATTAAGCAAATTGATTCAGTTAAATTTATCTTAATGCAATCTCCGCTCCGTCCAAGCGTCCCACCACGCGCTCTCAAGCCACCCGCGCCCACCCCCAGCCAGGCATCCAAGCTAGATAGTGCATAATTTGAAGGGCATAGTAAACAAGGCAACAATTCACGCGCAACAAAGGCAGCGGCGTACTTGTAGATACATTCAGCTCGAAGGCGTCCGACACATGCCCAAAAAATAGACACAGAGAAAGAAAAACAGGGAGAGAGAGGGGGGACAACACAATACCCAGAAAATGGACCCAGTCACAGTCACACACACTCGCACACAGTCAGCCACAAAACAAAGTCCCAATGCCAATAGCAATCCCAGGACCTCAATTGAGCCTACCATTTTCTGGCCGCGGGGATAACAACAACAGACAGAGCATCGTCAGATACTGCCACTGAGACGACGACGAGGACGACGACCATAAAGCGCTCGAAGCGTGAAAAACAAGGGTGAAATGTGGAAAGTTACAGAAAAAAAGCATTAGAAAATATATCTGGCTGGGCTTAAAAACCCGCGCGCGCTGTTGATTGTTTTGCTGGATAACACAGCGGCAACAGCCACACAGCCATAGCCACAGCCGCAGTCAGCCAGGGCCAAACCCTGTTGCCGCCGACATTCTCAGTCTCAGTCTGCCCCACCCGATCAAAAAAAATTCCATTGACTTTGTTGTCGCCATTCGCTGCCGTCGCCTTCTCTTCTTCGCCTTCCTTTTGCCCCAGGGGTTGTTCCCCAAACTATTTCGTCTATGTGTGCCACTGGGCAATCTATTCAACCGGGCTGGGATGGGCAAACAACATACAGTAGTAGTCCGAAGTCCGGGGTAAATAAGCCATCCGCGCGAGGACAATCTAACTGACAACATCGCCCTTCTCGTGCCATTGATCGGGCCATAAACAGCATTTTGGGGACGCCTCGTCGCGATTGCCTCATAGGCAAATCATATAAATTATGCTTGAATTTTTCTCGCTTTCCCCCCTCCCCCATCCCTCACTCTGCGTGTGTGTTGCCTTTTAATAAGCATAAAAACTTATGATATGTGAAAATATGCGCAACAAACACAAACAGCAGCGCAAACAACAACAAAAACAAACTGTAGTTGTTGTCGTAGATTTTCATGACTTACTTTGCTTTGCTTTCAACACACAACTTCAACAGTTTCAATTGTGATCTGTAATTCAATTTATAGCGGCAAATAAAAACAAAGCTAACGCGCGCACACCCACTCACACACACACACAGCGCGAGTTGAATGTGGCGTAAAGTTTGAGAGCCTGAGAGTAGGCAATTAATTTGCGCACATTGCGAAGAGGGAAGCTGAGCTGGCGCTTGAAAGTATGCTATAAAATTTGCAAATAGTTTTAAGGGAAGTTGCGTGCGTAAAAGTGAACAGGCAATAACCATTTCAATACTATATACGGTATGTACTTATCGCTGATCATTAGGCAAACCACTTCCTATATACATTAAGCAGTTGTTTTAGCCTTTACTTCAATCAACTTTAAGAACAACTCCTTGTCAGCTGAGAGCTGAATAAAACTTCCGCCGCAAAGTAGGCCATACATTTTTCAAATAACTTAAAGGGAAGTCTTTTGTGGAAAACTGAGAAGATTTTAGCTTTTAATAGATTTTTGGCTTTATTTAAATACTTTATCAATAGAAAAAATACTTGCCAACATAGCCTGACTATATTTCTAAGTTTTTTTAAACAACTTATAACTTTTATTTCAGCTAGCTTCTATCGTTTTGAAATTCCACTTCAAAGTACCTATAAAAACAGTATAATGGCACAAGCACCAACGCCATAACTTGCTGAATAGTACATAATGTATATAAAGTTGATCATTAGACGTTCGACTTGCTATAAATATCTATATTGCTGCTCTTTTGTCCCTTTTCCAATCAACTTTAAGCACCATTTGCAGTCAGCTTTGCAATAAAAGTGCGCAGCAAGTTGAATTACAGATGGAATTCATAATACTTGGAAAACACCCATTTACTCATCATTAATGCATTATGGGCTACTTGTACTTGGGGATTCGACAAGCCCTTTAAGTAGCCTTTCGTTTTGTTCTTCTGCTCGCGCGTTTTCGCAAGTCAAGTTAAATTACATCAAATGGCGCTCTTCACTTTTTGACAGATGCGTTCGTGGAACTTTGTCTGTCTGTCCTGCCTGCCTGTCCTGACGCGACACAGCGCTGCTCCTTCTGGGTTGTCTTTGGCTTGGCTTGGCGCTTGTCGTTTTCCCTCTGTTTTCTTTTAATAATTTTATTGATTTCTCTCTTTGCTCTGTTCAAATTGCTTTGCGAGCCATTTTCCAATGGCTCGACGTTCTCCCATTGACAGCTGTACTTATTGAAGTAATCTATTGGCAAAGCCCGCACTGCAAATCGCCCATTATCCCCGGCAGCTTTCCCCGGCTTTCCGTTTCCATTTTCATTTGCCGCAGTCTGTCTGCGTGTCTTTTCTGTCTGACGCGTCTTTCACTTTAAGAGCTTAAATGAAACGCACTTTGCAAGTATTTTATTTCTCAGATTTTTATTTTTTATTCACTATGTTTGTTAGTTTTTTCTCATTTCGTTTTTTTTTTTTTGTTTTCATTTACTACGCAAGTTGTTTTTGCAATCGTTTTCAATTTCATTTTTGGTTTTTTTTTTCTTTCTTTTTTTTCATGTATAAATTTGTCATGTGTTATGAAAATATAATATAATATACAGCTGTGTTCACAAAAATAGCAGTGCTCACTAGCTGCAACTTTAAACTTAATTTTATACATCAAAAAGTAAATGAATGTTCACAAATTTAATTTTGTTTTAATTTTGTGATTTTTTTAAACAAAAACAACTCATTTTATTATTCAAAATGTTATTAATTTTTTTTATATTATTAATTAAAACAAAAAGTGCTGTTTACAGCTGTTCATAAAAATAGCAGTGAGTAATGAAAACAGTGTAATTAGTTGAAAAAAACATTGTAGAACTTCAAAAAACTATTTTAATTTGTTTGCTAGCGTTAGTACTTAATCGTGTACCCATTATTATTTATTAACGCCTGGCATCTGCGAGGCATAGAATCCACCAAGTCCTGGCAGCGCTTGACAGGGATCCACTCCCATAATTTTTGAAAAACCTCCCAAGGCTAAGATCAAGATGTTGGATTTGCATGTGCAACATATCTTTTAACATCTCCCCATAGGTTTTCAATTGGATTTAAATCCGGAGACTGCGCAGGCCATGACATAAGATCGATCCGCTTTGATCCCATCCAGCTTTTGACCAGTTTGCTTGTATGTTCGTGGTCGTTATCTTGTTGAAACCGCCATTTTAGTGGCATTTCGCAATTGTCATAAGGAAACATGACATTTTCTAACATGTTAACATATACAGATCGATCCATGATCCCATCCATCATGGATAAAGAGCCCACGCAACTACAGTGCACTGTAACAAAAACATGTCCATACCATAATTCTCAAACCGCCGTGTTTAACTGTCTTCAAAGTGCACCTAGGATCGTACTCTGTGTTAGGTGGACGTCTGACATATTGTCTGGAGCCCTTTCCACCAAATAACACAATTTTACTTTCGTCACTCCATAAAATATTTCGCCACTTTGTAATGGGCCAATTAAGGTGACTTTTGGCGAACTCCAAACGTTCTTTGACATGTCTGGTGGCTAACAGTGGAACTTTTCCTGGATGGAATGCTTTGAGATTTTGTTCTTTAAGACGTCGCCGAATAGTAACGCCAAAAACATTCAAGCTTAAATCATTTTTTATCTTGCTGGACGATGCAAAAGGCTGCGCCCTGCTATATCGCACAATAGATCGGTCCTCATGAGGCGTGGTTTTACGTCGGATACCACGATTTTCGGGCATTTCTTTAAAATTTAAGGCATTATGAATCATTTTAGCAGAACATCCACACATTTCTTGGATGTCTTTATATGTTTTTCCCTGATTTCTTAGTCGCACTCTAATATTTCGCTTTTCAGGAGAACAATGTTTGCCCCTGTCCACTACGTTAAAAAATATACATTTATTTTAGTGTTTTCCAATGTTAATAATGGGCACTAATACAAAACCACTCACTTTTATTCGATTAAGCGTCTTAACAAAATTTTTTTCGCCTATCAAGATACGCACTGCTATTTTAATGAACAGCCAAAGACTGATGCTTCTAGTAAAAAGAGTTGTTCATTTGTTTAAATCTCGCAAATCGAACGGGATTTTTTCGTTTCTTACTTATACACATTCCATTCTACCATAACAATGCGTAGAAGTTGGAATAATCGTAACGGAACTTGAAAAAAAATCACATTACTTGATTGCATTTCTCGCACTGCTATTTTTGTGAACACAGCTGTACTTATGTACGTTTATGTTTTACAGAATGCTTGGCTTGTTTTTCTTCTTCGTGTTCTTCCCCTTTTTCCTCTTCTTCTTGTTCTTGTTGTTAGTAACTATGCATTTTAATTTGCCATTGCCTTGTGTGTGTGTGTGTGTTTTTGTGTGGGGGATTAATAACTATGTGCATATATGTATTGTATATATATTGTATCTATAATGCTGGAGATTATAAGTTAGAATTATACAAATCAATTCGGCTCGAGTACAAAATATATCTGTATGCATGTGTGTGTATACACTGTACTTTAATCCCGAAATGGAAACCACGCAACGCAAACTGAAGACAATATTTGTAATTGTTTCTCGCTTCGGTTTTTCTAAATTCATGACGTAAGTTCTCTTCTCGTTTCTCTACCACTTTTCAACAATTTCAACTTAGCTTTAAATACTGAGAAAACGATTTCCATTTTAAATCGAAATTGACCATTTTTGTTGTGTTGGTTTTGTTGCTGTTGTTGCAAATTGACTTTTGAGGGCAGTCACCAGTCGGGTGTACCCCGATTTGCCTTTGATTTTCCCGCTGATTTAACTGGCGTGCCCATTCAGGTGATTGACAGCCTGTGTGCCTGGACGTGTAACTGTGTGAGTGTCTGTCTGTCAGCGTGTGTAAGTGTGTGTGTGTTAGTCAGTTTGTCTGTCAAGTCTGTCATGCCAGTATATGAATGTCATATACATAATGCCATGTTGAACGTATTATGTCGCATAATAAACGCATTTCTTCGTCGTCCTCGTCTTCGTCATGTGTATCATCATCAATAGTAATAATAATAATAATAGTTTCGATTAGTTTCTTTTTGTTACAATGCAATGCAATAAAATACATAAGTATCTGTGTTTGTGTGTGTGTGTGTTTCGCTTCTCTCTTGCGTTCACTTTCGTAGTTCTCTAGGTACAGAATAAGGTGCTTCCTCCTCTTCGGCTCGTACTCTAATTGTTAGCTTAAATTTAAACGCACTCTTGCACTCTGTGTGTTGTTGATGTTGTTGTTGTTATTCTTCTGTTGTTTGTTTGTTTGTTAATAATAATAAGTAATTGCAACGCTACGTTTTTTTTTCTACAATGCTACCATACTTTGTTGTTGTTTGTGTGCTCTAAATACAAGTTAAAATGATTTATTTACTACGCATTAACTTCATCAACTATGTTTCGTATCCGTGTCTGTATCTGTGTGTGTTTGTGTGTGTCTTGTTTGGGTGTGCGTGGCCAAAATTAGATATTGCTTATACGTTTTGTAAATCTATCGCAACAATGCACCTATATGCAAAAACATAAGATGAGTTCTTCACTTTTAGTTGTTTCGTTTTTTTTTTTTGTTTTGTTTTTGTTTTTCGTTGTATAAAGTACATCAATTGGTCTCGTCAAAAGCAGCACAAAAGTTGCGATAACAATATGCCAAAAAACAACTCTACCGTTAGTTTAGGTTATTTTAATTATATATATGTATATCGATAACTAATAATAATCGTTAATCGCTTTAATCAATTCGTTATGCGGCTAAATCGAAAAATCGCTACGGCTTAATCGCTGCTGCTGTTGCTGCTGGCAAACTAAAAGCTAAATTTGTATTTATCATAGTATATATATAATTCATTATAGATATACGCACTATATACTCGTACTGTTGTATGCATGTTGTATATATATATATATATAGTTATTCATTATGCTAGTATATAGTGTATAGTGCCATAAATATTTCTGGGATCTTCGCGCTCACTTCTTATCGCAATAGTTTAACGAATTCCAAGTTAATTTACTCATATACTATAGATACATGCGCTATAATACTTTTCTGGTTATTCCTTATGTGTATACGTAATGCCCTATTGATCATTGCTTTTTGTTGTTTGCTTCGTTGCTGTTTGTTGTTTGCTTATTGCTGTTGCTTTTCGTTGTTGTTGTTTGTTGTTGCTGCTATATATTGTTTATAAGTACCATATACAATAGATGTAAATAAGTTTTCGATATTTTTTTAAATTTTTTCGATTTTCTCATATAATATTCAAAGTGTTAAGTCTTTTATTTTGGTTGTTGTTCTTCATGTTGTTGTTCATTTTGCTTCTTTAATTATTCATAATTCAAATTTAGTTTGAATTTATAGTTCGATTTTTTGTTTTTTTCTTTGTGTTAACGTGCTAAGTCTTTTATTTGGTTTAATCATTGCGGTTTGCTCATTATTTATACATAATTTCTCTGGTATTCAATCGCTTCTCGCTGTGCGGTATGTGGTACTAAATCATAAATGGAAATATCAATAATACGATTAATATCAATCATATACGAGTAATATCCTATGTACAGAGACCCTTGCAAATGAAATTGTTGAGAATTTAGTGTGGTTTCACAGAAGGGTTCGAAATGGACAGAGAGGAATGGGTTGAGTTGATGAAGAGGGAGGGAGACACGCTGACGCAGTTGGCGTCTCACTTTTTGCTCTGTTTCTGTTTTTTATTTTGTATATTCTTTATTACATTTCCCTTTGTTTGGGTGTTCCTAACGAGCGCTCGTTAAAATGCATTGACACAAAAAGGACAACATTGTCGGGGCGCAACTGCGCGTACGTGGGGAGGGGCAGGCAGGGGGCGGAGCAACAGATAATGGAAACAATGGATCATGAACCTAATGCAAACCGAAATAAAATACTGTAGTCAACAATCACGTTGTAGTATTTAAAGTGGAGCTGGTTCGCGATGATGATGATGATAATGACGAAGAAGAAGATATTGTACAACTATGTTCGTTAATATGCTAGACTAAAAATGTATCAACTTTAACAATTTTCCGAATGTCTCTTCGTTTTTCTTTTAACAATAATTCCATGATCCTTATAATTGCTGGACGAACCTATAACATGTGTGTGTTTGGGTGTGTGGGTGTGTGCGTGGTTGTGACGAAACCGACCTAAAATCAAACCATGAAAACCATAAAACGGGCACTTTTTGAAAACAAAAATGTAACCGCCGATTTGTTGGAGTAAAGCTTTTCCAAATTTAGTATATATCTCTATATATGTTGTATATATGTATGTATATATATCGTACTATATATGCTTATATGCAAATTTATTTACTACGTGTCTTTTTTGGGTTATTTAAAAATCTCAAAATTTTAAAATATTTTCCTTTTGCCTTTGCTGCATGCAATCAAAAGTATCTCAAGTTATATATAGTATATGTATATATATATATATTGGATTTACAACTACGTTTTATTGCTTCTCGATACACGTTATGCTATTTATAGTTTCTGGAGCTCATCTCGTTAATAATTTTCGCGTTATTTTCCGTTGAGCAAAATGAATATATGTATATATAGTTTATGGATTCGCTGTCAGCTTAATAATTGTGTTTTGGGGATTATCACAATATTCGAATTGCTTTGGGTTCTTCTAAGTAGTTCTTCACTTTCTTTGTTTGCCTATTGACCTGGTTCCATTTTAACTTTGTATTCGTAATTCGTAATTCTTAGATCAAAAAACACAACGCTTTCTCAGCACAATAATGTTACGAACAGAAAGAAAAGCCAAACGAGAGTCCAGTGGAGAAAATAAGTGTTGGTAAAATAAAGAAAAACAAACGGTTTGTGTGTTGTATAGTGTGGGTATTTATATATATATATGTATGTATATATGTTGTATGTATGTATTTGTATTGTATATTTTTATAACTTTATAATTGGATTCGTTTAAATACAAGTGTGCTGTCTTTTCACTAAGTTTAAATAGTTTCAACCTTAGCTTACCTTACAGGCTAATAAATTGATTAACTGTTATGTTATTGCTTTCATTCACATAATTAATTATGCATTTTGCTTTTCGTTTACGTTTTGCCTAAAGTTTTTGTTTACAATTGTTATACAAAATTGAATATTATTGCCGGGCGTTAATTAAATTTTGTTTTCGATTTCGTATATCGTTAATTTAAAATGAACTCGCAAATAAACAAACAAATCTCGCAGGAATACCTTAAAATATTGCCTCGCACAAATAATGCAATCATAATGAAGATCATAATAATTATAATAATAATAATAATAATTGGGTACTATGACTATATAAGAAGCTTTCTATAGCTTTTGTTTCTTCTTCGCCTTCGTCGATTCTAATTGAATATTTGTTCGCTTTGTTTGCTTCTTTGTTGTTGTTCATTTGAGTATTGCTTTGGTACTTTAGCCGATGTCGATATCGACGACGCTGCTGTTATCGATATCGATACGTCGATTTCGTAAAAGTTATGCGTCTCCTTTCTATTTCTCTTGCAGAGAATGCGGAACGCAAAATTCGCCATCTTCTCTCCTTCATTTTGCTCCGCCATTCAACAGTATAAAAATAATTTTGTTGCGATTACACTAGGTTAACTTAGGGATCTCTATATACTATGCCTATATATATATAATGTGTATATACGCAAGTATGTGTATATAATTGTAAATATTACGCAGCTAGTACATACGTATTCTAAATGTTTGTATATATATATATATATATAGATGTATATATCGATCTATGTATATAGATTCGTTTTATTCGTACTTCGCTTAGACATAGCAACAACGTTTCGACTTTTTGGGTTTCGATCTAAATATTGCTACATACATTGCTTATATCGTTCACTTTCACTAGGCTCTAGGGTCCACTAAGATCTATGGCCACAAAAGTTCGTTGCACTTTATTGAGATCGGTCGCTGAAGCTGATTTCAGTGTGAATGATATACTCGAGTTAAATGCTAAGTATTTACATGTGTGTGTGTTTTGTATTTGTGCAGCGTATTTGTGGTATCTATGTGTTTGTATGTGTGTGTTTGTTTCTGTGTGTGTAAATTGCGAATTAATGATGAACATATGAGCTACATAATATGTAATAAGTGGTTAAGGGTTAAGTAATATCGTACTAGCTTGTTACGAATAAGTTTTGAAAGTGCAAAAGTATTTCTTGTTCTTCTTGTTTTTTGTTGTTTCCTTCATTTTCATTTCTATTACGCATGGACGAAGTGTACTGTTAAATGCTTGAGACTAGATCACACTCGATAAATGTATATTCTTCTTCGATTTCGATAACGAATCAAGTCGATTCGATTTCTCTGGCTGTGAGGGGCGCGATTAATGCGATATCATCGAATACGGAATTGGTCTTGCTTGGGCCACAACGTAATGCAATGCTCTAAAACTAAGTATGCTATGTATATAACTGGGAATCTTCTTTGGGGGGCTGTGAAAATCTCTCTCTCTTCTAAACTAAAATGTTGCTGTTGTACAGCGACTAGATTCTTTGCTTAAATAAATCTCATAACCTCATCTCATCTTCTTTCTTCTTTTTGGAATGCTAATTGACTATGTGGCAGAATAGTTGCCTGGTATATATTGTAAAATCGGGAAATGAAATGCCCAAATATAGTGTTATATAGTATGCCTCAGATTCCCCTCGCTTCCAATGTTTCTCTAGCCTTTTCAAATGATATTGTAAAGTTGACCAAAATTTCTACCGAAACATATTGTGCCAATAATATTAATGCTGTCGATGTATTTTGTATTGCTCTATAATATTAGTATTGCTTTTCTGATTTCGTTGGATTTCAAAATTTCCTGAATTGTTTTTTCTTATGTTTTTTCGTTTTCGAGTGCTTTTTTTCGTTGTTTTCTTAAAATGTTTGCTACTGCCTTAGTTAGTAAAAATGCGATGTGAAAAAAGCGCAGCACAAAACTGCGCTGCGTGCTCCGCTCCGTGGCGCTACTATCGTTATATACTGCTTATAGATAGGCTGCCCTTACCATCTAATTCGTTGTTTGAGAAACATTGCATTTGCTTTTGTATTCGTTGCATTAATTTTAATCACTTCGTCGATTAAAGAGAATGTTGAGAATGTTAGTTTTTTAGATTTTTTTTTCAATATTCTCATATGTTTTTTTTCGTTTCGTAATTTCTTATTTCCCTTTCTTTTTTTGGGGGGAGGGGTGTTTTTTTTTTGCTTAGGGTAGAGATAGTTTAGATAGAGTTTAGAGGGAGAGCTAAAGATTAAAAGTTTTGTTGTTGATAGGCTACAGGTTACAGTTTATCATACATATATTGTATGTATATATCGTAAGATAGTTATAGATTAGATAGCGCTAGCTTCAGCTAGCTTAGAATTGCTCAAGTTCAGGTTTTGGTTTGCAATCGGTTTGAACCTCCTGCAAAAGGCTTTCACTGTGGTGTAGTGTGTGGGGTGTGTATGGGGTTTAGTGTGTGTTGGGGGTGTGTGTGTGTGTCGTGTAGGTTATGTGCTACTTATATGGAATGCTTATGTTGGGTCTAGGAATGTTCAACTCGCTTAAGACTAAAAGAAGAACGAGATTAGGTTAGGTTGCTAAGTGTATTCTGTTACTTTGTTCTTTTTTTGCGCTTTTCCAGCGTTTTTCTTTCGTATTTTCATCATTTTTTTTTGTTTGGTTACTTCTTCTCCTCTTTCTTGCTTTTGCTTTTTGCTGCCTAACGTGTCTAATGCGAATTTCTACAGTCTCTGTGTTACTCTACTACACTTGCGTTTGGACGTATTGTGATGTCGAAGTATGTAATCGTATTTAGTATTTTTTTTAGTATGTTTTATGTGGTAATTTGGTATGTACTCTTTCTCTCTCTATATATATAGTATGTATATATATAAAAACTGCTAGCGGTTCTGAAGTCGCTATCGATGCTATCGTGGCTATCGATCACGGTAACGATAACACTTTTGTAACATTAACGGTAAATTAACTAGGGCTTTGGCTTTGGCCAGCTGCATCTGCCATCTGCAACTTACTCAACATTCTACATGGCATAAGCGATGCCTCCGCCTTCTCGTCCACCTCCAGCTCCGCCCTCGATCTTGACGCGTTCGAGGAATTCATGTGGCGGTGATGCTGCCATACTGGCGCCGCTTTCACTATTGCTATCCGTATGCCCATGCAGCGACATGGCCATCATTAGCTCCTCCTCATCCTTAAGGCAGGCGGACTCAAGATGCTTGTTAAGGTACGACTTGAGCGCGAATGTCTTGTGGCATCGCTTGCACTCGAAATTCTTATCGACCGAATGCGTCTGCATGTGCGCCCGAAGATTCGAGCGATCCGCAAAGGCCTTGCCGCAGTGGGCACATCCGTAGGGCTTCTCGCCGGTGTGGGAGCGCAGATGTCCCTGCAGTAGCCAGGGACGTGAGAAGAGTTTGCCGCATACGCCGCAGCTGTGCGAAAGTTTGTGCGTCAGCACGTGCATGGCGAGGGCGGGCATGGAGACATAGGCCTTGCCGCATGTGTGACACTTCTTGGCGGACTGCGAGTCGAGGGAGCGATGCGTCTGCTTGTGGCGCGACAAATTCGATGAGGTCGCATACTGTTTGCCACACTCGGAGCACGTGTATTTGGTCTTCTGCTGATCCTGCACAACAACGGCGGCTGGGTCGTCGGCGGCGGCGACATGTTTGCGCTTGGAGCGACCATCGCTGACAAAGAAGGCCTCATAGGTATATGCAACAGTCTTGGCTGCCTGCCCGCCGTTGCCATCGACGCTGCCACCACCGCTGCTGCTGCTGTTGCTGCCGCCATCGGCATCGCCACATTCCTGTGCCAAGCCAGCCAGACCCGCCAATCCTCCCAGACCCGAGCGCAACTGATTCGTGTTGGTTGTGTTGCTATTCTCGTTCTGCACATTGCCACCGCTGCTCGACGAAATGCTGGCATGGCTGCTGGTGGTGCTGCCAGCGGGGCTGCTGGGCGGCATGTGGCTGCTGCTGGTGGCGCTGGCACTGCTGGCATTGCTCAAGGGGCGTTGTTCATTTACCGCGCTGGCTGCAGCAGCCAGTTCGGCAATCGATGACGTGCTACGCACATGCGCATGCGCCTCCACAGCCAGCGGCGTGGTATGGGCGTGGTGGGCATGGGCATGACTGTGTGGCATGTGGCTGTGGCTATGGCTGTGGGCGTGTGTGTGAATCTGGCTGTGACTGTGTGTGTGCATGTGACCGAGCGCGTGTTGCTGCTGCTGCGACTGTTGCTGCAGTGGCAACTGCTGCAATTGATGTGGCTGCGTGGGCGGGTGGAAAGCAGTCGATGCACTCAGATCGAGTATAGCATGCGCCGCATGCAGATCCTCCTCGGCGGGCACACGCCTGCGATAGCCATGCGCCGGCTTGTCGTCCAGCGAGTACGGCCTGTAGATGTCCTTCTTCTTGGGCGGCAGCGATAGCGTGGCTCCGGTGCTGCTAAAGCACTTGCGTTCACTGGACGTCTGTCCCGTCGTCTGTTCCATCTTGATGTGCACCTCTATGCTATACCGATCACCGCTGTGCCCTGCACCGCTCGGTGAGCACGATGGCGACGATGTGGTTGAGGAGGGCGGCGTCTGATAGGCAGCCAAATGTTGTTGCTGCTGCTGCTGTTGCTGTTGCTGCTGCTGTTGCTGCTCCGCAGCTGCTGCAGCGCTGCCAGAACTGTTGGCAGCTGCGGCTACCAGCGCTGTGGCTGCTGCACGTATAACGGTTATTTCGCTCTCCATTCTGGGCAGGTACGCGGTGTAGTGCAGCGGCGACAGTTCTCGTGTGTAGCCTGCATGGGAGAAGGGTCAGGCGAAAAGGATTGAAATGCGGGATTAGAGTTGGTTGGAAACTTGTTGCAAGAAATGTCGCAGACAACGTGGAAGAAGTGGCAAAGAAGAAAAGATAAAGCAGCGCTAAGCCAAGGCGCCCAAGCTGCTGTGACAGCAACTTTCACGAGGCGCCTCGGAGTATGCAACAGCAAATTGCACAAAGAAGAAGATGGCTGAGAAAACGAACAGCTGCGCAGCCTGCAGGGTAGCTATAAATATTGCGGCATTTCTACGGAATATTTTATATAATAATAGCCTGTGAGGAGAACGGAATTTTCTATTTAATTTGAGCAATTTTCACTTTCATGTTCTCGAAAAAATTTAACTTGCTGCTGGAAAGTGTGCTAGCATTATTTTGTATATCCTTTTCTCTATTAATAAGCTGTGCATTTCAAATATTTTGGAACATTTTATATTTTTTCATATAAAAAATTCATTGCTAGAGAAGAAAATAGAGTTTTCTTTATATTTTCACGAATTTCCACAGTCTAAGCTTATTAAATTCTTCTATTCAGTTCAAATTTCACTTGCTGCTGTAAAGTATGCTATAATTTGTTGATATCTCTTTCCCATTGCCTGACGAATATTTTGTAACCTCTGTAACTCCCTCATATAGCCGAAAATCGCTAGTAATTCTTCTCTGAAAACAACCCAAAAGGGTTCATTCCCTCTTCGCCTACTCACCGTTATAGACATTGCTGGCCACTCGCGTCGCTGCCTCCGGCGAATGCGGCGGCGGACTTGGCGCCGTTGTGCCCGCTGTGGGTGAACTAGGTCCCCAGCACTTAGCCGTTGTTGTCGTCGTAGCTGCTGCTGTTGTTGTTGGTGCTGCTGTGTTTGCTGTTGCAGTTGTTGTTAGTTGTTGCTGTTGTGTTGTGCTGTTGTCGTTTGTTGTTGCTGCTGCTGTTGCTCCTGCGGCTGTTGCTGTTGTGCGTAACTTGTCGCCCACAACATCGATCTCTTCATCATCATCGAGTGTGGAGCGTCGCGATTTGAGATGCGTCACTGGCAGCAGCTCCAACTCATCTCTGGAAGTTGTTGTTGTTGTCGTTGATGCTGTTGCTGTGCCTGTTGTTGTTGCTGCTGCTGCTACTGTTGCTGTCTGCTGTGCATTGTCCTCACTGCGATCCAGCCAGGGATACGCCTTCCATTTCTTGGCAATCAGGCAGCGCGGCATTTTAGTTTAGTTCGAGTTGGAGGATTGATTGAGCGATTGATTGTGTGTGTGTGTTTAAGGAAGTGTGTGTGTGTTTGTTGGGGTATTTTGGTATCAGTTTCAGTTGTGGTTCCGTAGGCAAGTTGAGTGTTAAGTGCTGAAGCGAGTGGTTTCTTTCGAGCGAGCAAAGACCGCCTTAGTCGGGGTTATCGTTTGGTGGCAAAGCGGAAAGGAAATGTTGCAGTTCTTATCTCGCAATATTTGACTCATGTAGAAGAACATATATATAAATATATATGTGTGTGTGTGTGTATAGATTGCTCGCCGAAATAGATTTAAATACGGAAAGGGATAGTGATAGAGTTAAAGGAGAGAGAGCGAGAGACAGACAGAGAGAAAGATAAAGAGTTTATAGAGTTCTAGAGTTTATTGCTTGGCATACGCATTGTTGTGGCGCACCTCGCACCTCTCTCTCTCTCGCTCGCACAAACGGCTCGAGGAGACTTTACTGTTATTCGAGCATAATTCAAAATCCGTATTCGATTTTTATTGTTTTAGATGATGATAAATTGGGCTTTTGCGGTTTGCCTGATGTCCTCGTTCCTCTGCTGCTGCTGTCGCTGTTGTTGTTAGTGCTTTTGTTGTTGTTGGGTTTATTGTGGTTTTGTTGTTGTTGGTTTTTTGGTTTCTCTGGTTAGGATACTTCAAATTTCACAGCCACTTTACACATTTCTGCGCTTTATGCGAATCTCTCTGTTCTCTTTCTCTATTCTCAGTTCCGACCTTTCTAGTCTGGCAGTTCTTTCGACGTTGATGTTGTTGTTCTCGTGTCTCACTGGGGGCCAAAACTTTAGTGTGTTTTTTGGTCAACTTTGGTCCGAGGGGAAAGTAGGGGGGGAGGTGCTTCCACGGCGTGTTTTTGTATGTTTTTTTGGACTTTCGACTCTGGACAGGGACACGTTTTGCTGCGTTTGCGTTGGCTGCGTGTGGTTTATCGATTTTTACATTTGCGTTTACGTTTACGTTTTTGTTTTCAACACACGCGGCGCGGGCGTTCAACGGAAGGAGGAGGGGCCTTAAAACATAACGGTAACGGTTAACGGCTGAGGGAATACGTTGTCGTTGTTGTTGTTCGTTCGGTAATTGTATTGCTCCATATAGTTGTATCCTACTTCTTGCCTTGCCTTCGCTATCCTTTGCTTAGCTTCTTCTCTCTGGGCACGCACGTCTTTTGTTTCTCCCTTTTCAATTAATTATTGTTGAATTTATTTGTTGTTGTAGAATTTGAATGTACTTTGACTTTTGTTTATTGTTGTTCCAGTTATTTATTGTTGTTGTTATTGTTGTTAGCTGAGTTAATATATTGCTTTATTTTGGTTTGTTGTTTTTGTTATTATTTTGTTGGTTTTGTTTTGGTTTTTGTTTTTATAAAACAGAAAGCAAAAATACGTTTAGACTTTAGAGAATTGTAAAAGTTGAAGTTAGTTGACGCGAGTTGTTGTTGTTGTTAGATTGTTGCTGAGTTTTAGTTTTGAATTATTGTTGTTGTTGTTGTTGTTGGTAGTGAAAAAATTGATTTAGGAGAAAATATAATATTATATAAGATAGAGAAGAAATGCGAACGAACCGAACGTAAGCAACTCTTGAATGCTTATGAGGCGACAACTGAACGAAGCACTGTCTTATAAGGGTGGTCCACCACAGAACCTACTGGCAATGGAACACCCGAGCGAGAGAGAGAGCGAGAGAGCGAACGGAGAGAGTGGAACGTAGTGACAATAGGAACACAGCCCCTAAAACAACCCCCAATAAGGAGGAAAACAACAGCGCGTTAGCTGTTGCGTGTCCTTTGGGCCAGCTGCAAACGATAGAAATGCGAAGGGGGCAGCAAATTTGCATAAATTAAATGCATAAATAAGTTAATTAAATTTGTAATTAGTAAAGGAAAGTATTAATTTCACTTGAGTTAACGCCACAAAATAATCGCGAGTTTAGTAGCGACTCTGGCAAATCTGATGGTGTGTAGCAGCCCCACTAGTTTGGGGCGCTCCAGGAAGTGTTGCTGTGCCATTGCCAAAGTGTTTCTCGCATGCCGCCAATGCGTTTCTTCCTCCAATTGTTGCGTCGTCGTCTCTCTCTCTCTCACACTCTCTCTCTGTGCACGAGGATGTCCGAGACGAGCAGGAGCAGCGGCAGGACGAGTATCACGTACGCTCGTACCTGAATTGGCTCATGGCTCCTTTTTGTTATTGAACAATTTTTTGGGGTGGATTTTTGCAACAGCGTCGCGTCGCGTCGCCTCGTCGTCGGCAGAGACGTCGTCGGCAGCGACGTCGTCGAATGTGGCAGTTGTGCCGAGTTAATTGCTCTTGCTGTTGCATTGCATTTGTTGCTGAACTTTGATTTTGAACAAATTGCCAAAAATGACGAGGCAAAGAGAGGAGGGTGGGGAGTGGGAGTGGGAGGGGAGTGGCAGTGTTTCGGCTGTGCAGGGCGTGGGTGGGTGTGGTGTGGCAAGCGAGCAACAGTCGTTGGATTGCGGCATTGTTGATTGCCAGCACTTGGTTGAAGGGGCATGAACGAAGGGGCAGAGGGAAGTGGGAGGAAGGAAGGGATAAGGAGAAATGGTAGCTAGGGCAGTCAGGTTGAGCTAAGGCATAGCCGTGCAATAGATTAAAGCTTTCGGCTTCGGCGTCCACGTTGTTGTATATCAAAGGTCAGGACATGTACGAAATTTACGATTACAGCAGGGAATCTATAGTTGCCAGAGATTCAATTAAGCAACACCAGATAGAGCGCAATTGTAAGGGCAGCATGCAGCTCCAGCTCTTTTGCTTCCCTACCTCACTTGTTCCCTTCCCTCTTCTCTTCTCTTTCAACTTCTTCCTTGTGCTGGTTTGGCTCCGAACTTAACTTGGCTTACAGCTTCCAAATTCGCACTCCTCTGCAGCTTTAGCTAATTAGCTCGGACAAAATGTGCCAGAAAAAATTAAGCTAAACTTTTGTGTAGCTCCCTCTCTTCCTCTTTCATTCTCTCTCTGTCTCCCTGCTGTCACATTGCATTAACGGATATTGTCCAGTCTCAATTATGATTTGCTGCATTAACTGTTTTATATGATTACCCAGAGTTGCGTTGTATTTGTTGGGCCCTGTCAAAATATGGTTTCGCCTCAACGCAGCTGTAAGTCCCCTCATCATCTCGGTGTGTGTGTGTATGGCCTCTTAGGCTCTGGGCACTCCATCTAGCCTGTCAGAGCCTGAAGCACCTCTTGGCATAAATATATTATTTCTCAGTTTATTTCTCAAAACACACAGAGAACGTAACGTTCATGCCATCTGTGGCATTTGGAATTCGGCTGCACTAATTACAATGGGCTTCGCGAGTTGGAAAGCGAAGGGAAGGGAAGCCCTCTAACATGTCCAGTAGAGTTCCAAGTGCACTAAGTGAAACCACACATGGTAGAGCGCTGTCAGGGAACCTTCTCCCTACCACTCCTTCCACAGCTCCTACTCCCTATTCCTTTGAACTCGATGCGACCCACTCCGAAGCCTTTTTACTTCATCTACTCCCTCTTTTCTACATCTCCATATCCCTCTTTCCCCTCCCTCTCCCTCTACACCCTTCCCTCCCTCTACCTACCCCCTCTCTCTACTCTCTACTTCCTCCACCTCCTCCTTCGCTGCACCTAAAAAATTTTAATCTACCTTACTAGAAACTTGCCCAGCACCCCCTAAACTTGTGCATAGGAAATTGTTGCGCTTCGCTAGCCTCGCACTAGGGCAGGATCACCATACCATATAGTCCATTGCAACAAATTATGATCGCTGCGATCGGCACGCGCAGATGCAGTGGCACCATATGGCTTCGCCTTAGTTCGCTTCGCCTTGCTGCCACATTTGGGGGTAGGAGGCACGCGTCACGACAGGAAACCGAATTATGCATTACCGCGGGCAATGCGAGATTCGCTCACCTGGAACAAGGACACACACTGTGTGTGTGTAGTGTAGTGTAGCGCAGTGTAGCACAGTGTGCACTATGGCAGCGACAGCGACAGCTTTTCCTGCGCCGTGCGTTATTAGCGTTTAGTTTAGGGGGTAAAACGGAATAAAACGCAGTCAAAGGAAAACAAAGGTGCAACACACATACAGAGAGAGATGAAGAGGGAGGGAGGCAGAGAGGGACAGGGAGGGAGGCAGATAGAATATGCCGCAGTGCACCCATTTGGCAGTCAGGGATTCAGTTGAGCGCGTTTGCGAGCGTGCAAAAAAAAAGAGGAAAGAAAGCAAGAAAACGAAACAGAAACAGAAACAGACAGACAGGAAATGCTCTACAAGTGCAGCTGGCCAGGAGCAGTAGCAGGAGTAGCAGTTACAGCCAGCAGCACTTGCTGCTTGGGTGGCTTTGGGTGGTGCTCGTGATGGTGGTGGTGGTGGTGTCTCATTTTGGTGGGTGTGCTTGACAGAGTGCCAAACGCTTTTGGCGTTGCCTAGCGAAATAGAACGCCCGCAGTGGGTCCTCCCTCTCCCATTACATGTCCCTCCTTTACCCCTACCACACACAACTAACTCTCTGTCTCCCTCCACACTCGCTACCGCTCCGCACTCCCTGCTCTCACTCTATCTGCAGACTACTTTAATATGCGACTGAGTATCGAGCGAAGTGTGACGCTCGCGTGGCACGGGCCAGGAAGTGGCAGCTGTAAAAGAAATACTCAAAAAATACTACTGAAAAATACTGCAGGGCAGAAGCCGAAAACTGTTGATCCTGCCTGCTGCTGCTGTTGCTGCCCTGCCCCGTGCACCCAATCAGCTGCGAGGCGAACCCAAGCCAAGCCAAGGCAAGCCAACGAAACGAACCAGGTGTCTGGCTCTGCTCTTTCTGTTTTTCCTTTCAAATGATGTATTAAAGTGGAAACAAGCACGAGTCGTCCCTGCCTCGTTGTTCTACGTGTATTGTCTGCTGTTGCTCTTCTCCTCACCCTTCCTCTCTTTCCCTCTCTCTCTCTCTCTTTCTCTTTCTCTTGTGTTCTGTTGCTGCTGTCGAGTTTTTCCCAAATGCTATTTGTTCCTGTGTTCTGGCTATAATTTCATTGTTACTCCTTTCGAACCACCCCATCATCATCAGCAACAGCAACAGCAACATCATCATCATCAACGCCATCAGCAACAGCAAAGGCAACGGCAGCAGCAACAGTAACAGCAGCAGCAGCAACACCACCCGGCAGCAACACCCGGCGAACAACCCCCTCGGCGGCGTTTGCCATTTGCCGTCTACATAGAAACAGCAAACAGGTAAAGCAACAACAACGACAACAACAACTACAACAACAATGAGTACAACAACAGTAGCAACAACAACAGCAGCAATTCGTGCGCCTGTTTCATTAGCAATAAAAGCAACAGCAACAACAACAATAAAGCAAAAGTTAGTTTACGTCATCGCCAAATTGCGCTCGCTGCCACCCGCCGATGGTTACAGAGAGGCAGAGTCGGGGGAGGTGAGGGGTGCACCGAAAAACTGACTTATTAGCATGTCCTGCAACAGGATACAAAAGTTTGTAGCTCTCTCACTTGTGCGGATTCCACCGACAGCACGAGAACTGAACTCGTGTGTCCAGTTCGGGGCTTGGGCTTTTCCTTGCGGTAATACGAAACTTTTTGCCAACTGCATTTTTAATTACATTTGCCGTGCACTGCTAAATCTATGCCCCCTCTCCCTCACACACACACTAGCTCTACCTCTCCTTCGCTCTCTCTCTCCCCCTTCCCCTAAAGGCTGGCAGCTGTTGCTGTTGCTGTAAATCGTTAGATGAGTCGAGTTCAAAGACCTTTCTGCGGGACGGGTCCAGAACGTAGCCAGGTAGACGATCCTGTCGACGGGACACCAGTTGACGATCTACATACAAACAACAACAGCAACGAGAACCAGAACCAGTACCAGAACTGGCTCTATTGATGATTGTGGATGCTTTGGGTTCGTGTTCGGGTAAAAAACAAGAAGGAAAAGGGCGAGACGAAACTGCGCGCGCGGCTTTCCATTCGGCTTTTCAGCAATTTTCCGACAGCTGTCCACGTTTGCATTATGTGTGGTGCCTAAGGGCGCCTGTGGCATCAACAGGGGCATCATCGGCAATAGCAGCAGCTGATTCCCTGACCCGGGTTACAGGGACGGCTGCACCCAGTTCTAGTATTACATTTGCCTGCAACAAGGTCCTGTCCTTAGGTTGTTGCCCTCTCTCTTCTAGTGTTTGTTGGTTTTCTGGCTTCCCCCGTTGCTCTTGTGTTTTCCATTTGTTGAATTCATCAACTAATGGCTAGAAGGAAAAGTCAGGCTGCAAATTTGAATATATGTGGCCTGCTTTCATTTCATTGATCTCGCTGCCATTAAATTTATAGGGTAGCCTTAGGTAGAGTCCTTTCTTTATTCTTGTGGCAGCACTTAGGGGGAAATTTGACGTAGAGTCTCAGTAAGGCGATCTGCTTGTGACTTGCATAACGAATTTAAGTGCTAAATTGAATTATTGTGATGACGGCAGAAGAATACAGATCGATGGAAGAGAAATACGCGAACTGTGTGAACTTTGGTTAACAGTTCAATCGTTGGGAAAGTGAGGCAGACTCTTTGTTGTTAAAACAGGGCAGGGAATTGAAGAGAGTTATAGGGAAATTCTGTTTTAGATCTGCAGAAGATATTGAAACCTCTGTAAACAGAAGGAGAAAGAAAGACGATGCTTAAATTAAACTGTGTAGATAAGTAGATGTATGGGTCGATGGATACATTAAAAGATGGATAGAACAGCGTTAAAGCTAGATAGACAAATTGATAGAAAGCTAGAACTAGATGGTGGACAACAAAGGGAACTTATTTGAGGAGAACCAGGGCTGCGCTTGGTGTAATCAATTGGAAGAGGTGCTCAAGAAGCAGTGGATCCTGGCGTGATAGTTTGAGCCATAACCCGATGAGGAAAAAGAAGAAGTTTGGATATAAAGCAAAATGTTTGTATAAAAGAAATTACATGAAATAAGCAGATTAATACATAGTTAAAAGTAAGTATGCAGGAAATAATAAAATATATAGATTGATGAATTTAAATATAGAAGGGTTTCAAAAGACAGACATCTACAATATATAAAAAGACAAATTTTAAGAGATATGACTGCATAAACAAATTGATTCTTGAAGAAGATATGCCATTGATTTAAATAGGTTTACAGGGAGTTGGACAGAAAGATATATGAAGCGATGAGAGGATAAGAAAGTAGATAGATCGATAGATAGATGGATAAATAGAAAGGTTGATAGCTAGAAAGACAGATAGAAATGTAGACAGATAGTAAAATAGAAATATGAATAGATAGATGGATAGATAGATAAATATAATATATAGATGGAAAGGTAGATAGATGAATAGATGGATATATAGATAAATAAATAGAGAGATAGACAGAAAATAAAGAAAAAAAGACAGGCAAATAGATTGAATGATTAAGTGTATACGTATACATAAATGATAGATAGATAAAAAACATGAGTATAAATTTATATATAGAAGAACAATTTAAATTCAAGGCGTCTAATTAAGTTGCTGAAAACATAGTTGTCTGTACAGTTGTCCACTCCTCCTCCTACACAACCCACCTAAGCTAACAAAAGGTTTGTCTTGTTCCTTTACAAAGATATATAAGTAAACTGAAATCAATACTAAAGAAAATCTGTCAAGTTTCCTTGGAAAATCAACTCTATACTTAGACACATGAAAATGTTAACCCTTTCCCTTTAGGCATCTTATGTGCTCATGCATATCTTATGTGGCATGTGGCATGTTGCATGTTTGTATTTGGATGTAATTAAATTTGAATAAACAGACGCTTAAATTTGCCTATATGCATTAAAGCACTAATACTAATTACTTGTTACACTTTAGAGACTGCACACCACACACACAGACATATACCCACACCACACATACTCGCACACACACAGTCCTCACACAGTTAGACAGACAGACACAGACAGACATCTCTCTCGATGGCTGCATGCAACAAGAGCACTTAGTAATATCCTGACAGGCTGCTGCACATATCACACACACACGCACACACACTGACACACACACTCGTACTT
Source organism: Zaprionus indianus (assembly GCA_018904595.1). Lineage (NCBI taxonomy): Eukaryota > Metazoa > Arthropoda > Insecta > Diptera > Drosophilidae > Zaprionus > Zaprionus indianus. The sequence goes on from JAEIHA010000140.1 coordinate 4,595,532, forward strand.
TACATATATGTATGCACAGCATAGTTGCCAATGTCCTTTGGTGCTTGGCTACCTTCTTTCTCTGCTGCGGCTGCTGTTGTTGCCACATTCCTCTCTCTCTCTCTCTATCTCTCTCGCTCTCTCTTTGTTCATCTCTCTGTCTCATCTCACATATCTCATCTGGCTCTCGTCGAACTCTGGCTCATGTCTCTTATTCTGCTTCTTTATCTTTCCTCTTCGGGGTCTCTTATTGAAATAAATTCTCAATGAACGCGCCCATTCGATGGGCCTTTCATTTTCATGCGTGCCATTTGCAGCAGCTGCGGCAGCTCCCCTTCCCCTGCCCCCTCTGTATTCCGGCTGTTACCAGACCTCATCTCTTCTTCTCCCTTTTTTGCTTGCTGCCTCTTGTTGCCATGTTGCAGCTTGTTGCTGCCGCAATGTGTTGTGGCGCGTTGTAAATCTGAAACGTTTGCAAATCTCGGTCCAGGCACACATAAAATACACACACACACACGCACACAGGCTCATTCTCGTCTATCATATTTGGGCCGCGTATTAGCCTCGGCAAGGCTAAGCACACACACACTCAGACACACACATGCAGAGACATGCACATGCATGATAGATAAGTACATAGATAGAGACTCGAGTACTCGATTCTATATACAAACTGAAGGCATGTGGCGTGTGTGGCAGCTGCATAACTGAATATGCGAATATGCGAATATGTGACTGACTGCCAAACCCATTCAAGGGCCAGTAGGAGGAGGTGGGCAAGGGGCGGCACTTGAGTGGGTGGCTGCGCTGTCGTCCTTGTGCTTCACTCGACAAATATTCAACACGTATTCATTTCCTGCGCCTCCGTTACACAGCCTTGCCAACTGGCAACATTCTCTCTCTCTCTCTCTATCTCTCTCTCTCTGTCTCTCTGACGCTGACGCGCTGCACAAGTGCTGCACTCTGCCAGCGGCGACTGCAACTGCAACATGGTGCGACATGGATACTTGCACTTGATGCCGCACGCTGATGAAGTAGCGACAATGCGGCAATGCGTCGCAAAACTCACTTCAAGTGTCGCTGCCTCAGTCTCCGCCTCTGCCTCTTCCTCCGCTACTTGGCAGGCGTCGCAACGTAGCCGAAATGTTGATCCTCTGACGATTGCCAGCAGCAGCAGTAGCAGCAGTTGCACCCCCATTGGAGCGCCTCTCTCTGTCCCAGCGGGCGGTCCAAGGTAGCGCACTCGGCGCGTCAAGTGAAGCTCTCGATGGCGCTGGGCCAGAAGGAAGCTGTGAACGCTTTAACGCCGAGCAGTACCCGAGCCTAACCCCAGCTACAGTTAGCAGCAGCAGCCTGGAGGAGGAAGGGGAAGCAGGAGCTGGAGCAGGAGCTGGAGCAGTAGCTGGTATAGCTTGCCCCGTTTGCATTCAGTTCGCATTCCCCACTGAGAGCTACACGTTTTCATGAAATCATTTTTCACCACTTAGTCACGTCGCTTTGACAGGCACAGCCAGGGCGGGGCAGGGCAGGGAGCAGGGAAGTAAGGGAAGTGGGAAAAAAGGAGCTACTGCTGGGAATTCGTGTGGCAATGTGGGAATGTGGAAACGACAGCATCCTCTCTAGCGTTATCTGCGGTTAGTCGCTTATAATTGGCAGACATGTGAGTTGTGAAAGGGGGAGAGTGAGAAGCTTTCCCAGCACCGGATGTTGGCGGGCAGGACGAAGCCAGGACCTGCACTCAGCCCGGATGAAGGCAGGACTCAGCAGTACAAGGCAATGTACGAAGGTATGTGCCATGTTACTAAGTATTTAGTAATTATAGCTGCGGCCAAGTGGCCAAGTGCAGTTCCCATAGTGCACCACACGGCGCGACGCGACGCGCAGACGGTTCCCACACAGGCTGCACTGCAAGCTGGAGGAGGAGGAGGAGTAGGAGTAGGGGGAGGAGGCACTAGGCGGCACTAGCTTGCGTGCCTGGTTTATTAGTTCCCTGCAATTACAGTGTACTCAATTGTTGTTTTTTATTGTTAAACAAACCAATGAGTGAGAAAGTGCACGAGGGGGTAGAGAGGGAAGGTAGGCAGGGGTGGAGAGGGTGTTGCAGGGACATCTGGCATCAATCATGTGGAAACCACCAAAGCAAGCAGACGTGGCTTAAAAACTACATTCGAGCCGCGTTGCCCGCAGTTACCAATTGCAGCTGCAAATCTCTAGACGTGCCCCCAATACGTTGCCCCCTTGCCCCTTGTTCCACTTCCCCCACTCTGCCTACCCTGGCAACAGCAAGTGCTGCTCCTGTTTCTTGGTACGTGTTATCCTGCTATTTGGTTACCTTGTATGGTTGCACTTCCTACTGCTGTTGTAGTTGTTGTTGCTGTTGCCCGTGTGGCACGAATCAAAGTATTGAATTTCTACATCCGTTTTTGTATTGTGCTCAATGTTGGTTTTGCGCCTTGTTCAACTGAGCCGGGCGTGAGCAGAGCGAATGCAGGAGACAGGGAGAAGGAGAGAGTAAACTGAGCGAGTCGTTTATATAAGCAGCAACAACAACACAAGCAGCCTGTGCGTGCACTGAGAGAAGAGAGTGAGTGGGTTTAATATAAATTGCACTGCATAAACATAAGTAACATTTCTTCTGCTCGTTTAACATCGTGAGGAAGAAATTTGCAGAGAGGTCACTTGCTTAAGACAGAGAAAACTTCTTGTATTACCTTTTAATACCCTTCTTTATTGTCATTTTCTCCCCCCAATTTCTTTCAGTGCAGCCACAGGAACAGCAGCAGCAACAGAAGTAAAGTACACGCCAAATGAGTGCACAGGAAGTTTTGTTTTTTCTTCTTCTGCTGTTGCTGTTATTGCTCCTGTTGTTGCTGTTTCTGTTGTTGTTGCTGCTGTTGTAGTTGTTGCTCATGTTGTTGTTGTTTGGTTCCTCGTACATTTCTCACCTTGAATGGGAAGCGAGGAAGTTTGGGAGTTTCAATGCGACTGTGCGGGGCAATTAGGCGGCTGTGCTGCGAAACGGAAACTGTCGCAAGTGATCGGCGTGTTGATAAGTTCAACAGCAACCAGGCGAGGCAGCAACAACAATGAGAACAGCAACAGTAACGAGAACAGGAACTACAACAAGCTGCAATGCAGGTACTGTGCGGGGAAGGGGGGCGTGCCAGGAGTAGGAGGCGTAGAACGCGTTCGAAAAGTGGCAGCCAAAGTTTTGTGAAGGAGGCTGACAAAAAATCCATTTGTTTTTATTTTTCGGGGCGTGGGGCAGGCAGAAGGTTGAGTGGGGTCTCAGACGAACACCCCCCCCCTTGCCACGGTTAACTCCTCCCGCCGCTACAAAGTGCTATAAAAGTCACGCCCGAGGGCCCGAAATGAGTTTCCAGTTTTGGTTTCATTCTACGTCTGCGTTTGTTTTTTATATTTTTGTCAGCATCAGGTAACCTTTTGTGCCGCCCATTAGAAACATGCACGCAGTCGGCTTACTTAAGTGTGTGTGCCAGTCTGTGTGTGTGTGTGTTTCCGTGTGTGCCAGCGCACATGCAAATGTGAATGTGAATTCAGAAATGTTGAAATGTTGTAGAAACGTGCGGGGATTTGCCACGGCTCAGGCAGCAGAGTGAGAGAGAGAGGGGGAATGGCAGCGGGGGCAGCTGAAAAACTTCGCCATGCGTGCCGCCATTTGACTTGCAAGATTGACACGCTGCTAAAACGCTTCCAGCCACAAGGACACACGCAGCAGCAGACGAAGAGAGGGAAGAGAAGAACAGAGGAGAGGACGAAACAAAAGCCTGCCCATTTGCCCCAGGGCCAGAGCCGGAAAGAGAGCGAGGGCGGAGAGGAAAAGAAAAACAGTGCAGATGTGTCCAATTTAGTGGAACAACGACGCACCCTCCTCCCCCCCGGACAGAGCTGACTAAGACTTAAGCTGAGCCGGGGCTGAGCCGTGGCTGAGTTATGGCTCCCAGGTACTTATGTCCTGCAATTGTTAAGATTACGAATATTACACAAGCTGCCCCCGGGCTGCAGGATTTCTACTTCATCCTCTGCGGTAAGAAATTAATGTAATAATTGCGTTAAGTGGTTGTTTTTCTCTCTCGTTATTTTCCCTTCTGTCTCTGAGGTTTTCCCTTTTATTTGCGCGTGGATTTTCCCAGCAGCTGTTGATGTGTTCAAATTGAAAGCGAAACTTTAAGTGAATCAATTGAAAGGAGAGACCCACAGACAGATTGTCGTGCGGTCAATTGGAGGTCAACTGTGTGGGCCATAAATTGCGACGCATATGCGATACCTGAGAGCAATCCTCCAGTCGTCCAATCGCCCAATCTGCGGCAATCTGCAGATTCCGCAGCAAAACTATCTATCTTCCGCCTTAGTCGTGTTACTGTGTCAACGCCAGGCTCGCTTGGAGAGGGAGAGCCTATGCAAAATTGCGGCCAAGTGGCCAAGTCGACGCTGTCTGGCGCGCCATGGCCAATCTCAGGGGCACAAATATGCGGCTGGCCTGTCTCTCTGCTTCCCTCTGCCTCTGCCTGCTGCCCTCTGCAATCGTTTGGAATTTGTCGTGACAATAATCAGCAGCGTCTCTGCGTGGTGTCAAAACTGGGCAGGTCCTCCTGCTCCCCCTGGGTAAGGGTAGTTTCTCTGCTCCAGTCAAGCCACAAATATGAGCATTGGCATTGGCAAAGGGGCTGCCTGCTGCTGCCCTCCCACTGCTCTTTCTGCTGCCCTCTTCAACTCCTCCTGCTGCTGCTGTTACTTCTGTCCAGCGAAATAAATTAGGCAACAAAAAATTGACATTCTTGTGAGGAGGAAACAGAAGAAATAGGAAGGAAGGCAGGATGAGCAAGAGAAGAAGATAGTAATAGTAAAAGTAATAGAAAAATGAGGAAAGAAGGCTAAGCAAAAAGGTAATAAAGTTCTAAGAATAAAGAGGAAAGTAAAGTATAAAACGATCAGGGAAGAAGAAGTAAGGAAAGGAAGGAAACAGGGGCTGAGAGTTGTAAGAAGATGGAGCAGTAGGAGGTAGAAGAAGAAGGGAGTACAAGGAAGAAGCAGGAGGAGTTAGCAGGAGGAGGTAGCAGGCAAAACGAATAGGAGGAAGAGTTAAAGAAAGGCAGCAGGAGAAAGCAGGAGGTAGCAGGAGAAAGAAGCATGAGAGGAAGGCAACAAGAGTTGCTATCAGGAGGAGGCAACAGAGGGAAGTTTCAGAAGACAGAGGCAGGAGAAGCTATCAGAAAAAGGGAGCAAGAGTAGGAGGTAGTGATAGAAAGGACTCGTGGAAACTGTCATTATAGCCAGGGACAGCGAGGACAGCGCCACTGATTAGAACAATATGCGTAAATATGTAACGACATGCTACCATGTGCCATATATATTGTCTTTGCGTGTGCCCCGCTCTCTCTGTGTGTGCGTGTGTGTGTGTGTGCTGGGACCAAAAAAGGATGTGCTCAAAATAAATATGCGTGCGTGTTGCTTCCTCACACCAACACAGCGATATTGCCAAGCGTTCAATGAGTGTGTGCGTGTGTCTGAGTGTGCCACTGTGTGTGTGACAGAGTGTGCCTGTATGCCTGTGTGTGTGTGTGTGTGCCTGTGAGTGTGTGTGTCTTTGCCTTTCGTTGACACTTTCACAATTTATGGCAAATGCTGCCTTTCACCCAGGCACAGGAAAGGCGCCAGCAGCGTCGACGACGCCTCCTGCCCCACACTCCACACTCCTCCCACACCCTGCTCTCCCAATGGCACCGCCTCCAACCCCCCTCTACCCCCGTGCTGGCCAAAGCTGACTTTGACTGTAATTTTTCGGGCCACCCACACAGAGAGAAAAAAAAAAACAAAAACAGTGGAAAAAAAATACAAATAACAACAACAATAACAACGAGCGCTGTTTACCAGTTCCGCAGTTCCGTCGCTGCCGACGTCGCTGTCCCAGTTGTACACAGAGACTCATTTGAAATAAATATTTTTGTGTTTTTACTTGCGACGCGACAATAACGCAAAACATGAACAGCAGCAGTAACAAGACAAATGTCTGCCGCGATGAGGCGACATTGTCTGTGTGTGTGTGTGTGTGTGTGTGTGTGTGTGTGTGTGTGACAGTGTGTGTGTGAATGTGAAAGAGTGTGCTAGTGTGTTTGTGTGTGTGTGACTGTCTCTTGTGCATGTCTGTGTGCGCTGTAGGCAAACCACGCGCGGCGGCGCTGCGGCGTCAAAGTCGAATTACTCATACGCCACGTTGCCCCTCGCCGCTCTCCTCACTTGCTTGCCTGACACAATCCGAATCCGTGCCTACACGCAGCGCGTTGACGTTAAAAGCTACAGAGCAATTAATCATTAGCTTTTACAGGATTTATTGCAAATACTTTTATCGGATATATTAAATGAACTCTCCACTCCACATGCGAGGCAACTCCTCCGGCAACTGCCACTGTCACTGCCACTGCCACTGCTGCTGCGGCAACAGGAATTATGGCAGCATTAATCCACTGTAGACTATCTGCTGTGGCAGGCAAACATCTTAGTTGCCACAGTGCTTTAAGATTTGCGTCATCAGCAACAGAAATTTAACTGAGAATTGCCTGAGAGACTTTCGACATATGCACGCGCAATGTAAACGCTGTTGATGATGACGGTGACGGTGATGTGTGTGCCAGGTGGAGGCGGTAGAGGTGTAATAGAAAGAGGGGAAGGAGAAGGGGGCAGGCAGCGAGGAGTGAGCGCGCAGCTTAGCAACAGTTTACGGCGACTTCGTCTTCGTCAAGCGGCGCTTGCTTCTCCTACTGCTACTTCTTCTTCCACTCTCCCCCCCCTTGTTGTTGTTATTTTGCGCTTGTTTGGCTGTGACAAAATGAGTTACAGGTTTCATCCATTGGCTTGTCTTTCCATGATTCCCCCCACACTCCCTTCGCGTGCCGCCTGCTGCGTCACGACTAAATGCAGCTTGATAAATTGGCGGGCATTAATTACGCAACGTTGTGGCAGCGGCAAGCAGCAAGCAGCATGCGGGCTCTGTTGAGCGGAGATTCAAAAGGAAAAATTGTGTACTAAGCACTCGAGTATCTGCTGCTGTCCACCCCCGCTCCTCCTGCTGCTCCACCTGCTTCATTGCTGCTCCCTCAACTGCTGCTGCCTTCAGTCTTCTCCTGCTGTCGCCACTGCGCTCCCTCTACTGTTGCCTTCATATTCCTTCTCCTCTGCAACCTCTACTTATACTACTGTACTCCCCCTTTCCCTTAACTACCTACTCACTCTTTCAGCTGCTGCTCCCCCTTCTCCAGCTGCTTTGCCCGCTTCGAGTGCTGCGTTTCATGTGCCATTAACTAGGCAAGCCGTTGCGATTGATCTTGCTTGCGTTGTGCTTTATTTTATGGTCCATCCGCATCCACCCGCAGCTCCCAGCCACAGTCACAGCCACAGTCGTGCCTTGCCACATCCCTTGCCAGCTTGCCACATCTTCAACCACTTCCTTCTTTTCCGTTTCCGGCCAGTGCGAAATGCACATGCAAATTTATAACAATTTTACGTTCTCACATGCGTTGCTGGCGCTGCCTTGGCTCGTAAATCGTCTGCTCAGGCGAAAGGTGCGAACTGCCATCGAAGGACTTGCCACCATCTTCGACTTGCCAGCCAAGAGATGTGTGTGGCAACGTCCTCTCTACCCCTCTTTCTCTCCCTTTCTTCCAGTGTGGCAAGTGCCTGTGCATAAAAAATCGTTTATGGCTTTGCAGCGCTCAAATAGAACAAAGCATAAATCCTAATTTACTTACCGTATAACCCCGTGTTGCCACTGGAGGCATGTCTGCTTACACATGCATGTGTGTGTGTGTGTGTGTGTGGGACACAACATATATCAACAACATCTTAAACACATGACGGCAAATAAATACAAATGTTGAAAATTGTGAAAATGTTGCAGTAAATTGCCCGAGTATGAGTGCGCAGCAGGGGAAGTGAGGGGGGTTCGCTACACGGAAAATAAAAACAGCTTCAGTTACTACGTAAGGCAAACGATAAAAAGCTGCTCCCACACACAACAAGAGAAAGACAAAGAGAGAGGGAAGACGGGGGGCAACCCAACAAGTTGCAAACTGCATTCACATTGTGTGTGTTGTTCGTGGATGTTGTGAATGGCAAAAGGATACCGGAAACTGGCGGATAGAACGATTTACGATTCGTTTAAAAGTTGTGATTAGATAACTTGGCTCGCGGTGCGGGGGCATTTCTCTCGCAGCACAAGTTGTAAGCTGCAGTTTTAACTGCATTTACCTATTGTTATAACTGACGAGACAAAGGAGTGGGAGAAGAAGAAGGAGAAGGAGGCAAGCAAGGCACTTGAGGGGGTTGAAAAAGCGCATAAGCTGGTGAAGGTCTGTTAAGTTGGAGTAAGTAGAGTGCAGATAGAAGAAAGCTAGATATGGAAACGGTTAAGAACAACTACAATAACAGACAATGAAACATTTCTCTAATAATTATATGAAGTGCAAGAACTTGTGTAGTTGAAGGGTACTTTGAAAGGGGTTGAATAGGGTTGCGAGCTAGTTAAGGTCTATAAATATGAAGTATTGTATTGTAATTAGAGTCTTTGTGGAAGTAAGTGAGTTATGGTATTGGAAATGTTTGACTATTGTACAATTGTAGAGCAATTACATAACCACTTCCTTTCTCTTCCCATAAAATGGAGTTCCATCAGCTTCCTGGGAGTTGTTAATATGTTATAAGACAATAATAATTAATATAAAGCAAGCGACCTGATGAAATAGGGTTTTAAACTACAGTTAAGTATACTACAGATAGAAAGAGATGTGCTAGAGTTGTTTTCGATAAATAATCTTTTAAAGCGAAAGATATTTTTCTTTATAATCACTGAGCTGCCAAGAAGAAACAGAAGGAAAAAGCAGGAACAGTTCGTAGAAGAGGTCAAAAGGAGACTTGTACAAAGGAAAGTCTGTTATTATGGACAACAAATTATATACTTTAAAGGAGACTAGTTGATTTATGGTTTCAAAGAGTATAACTATTATAGCACAACTTTAACTGAAAGGAGGAAAACCATTCCAGGGCAGTCTTAAGAGGAATAAGGAAGCACTTTGATTACGCTGATGGACAAATAATAGCAGAGCTGATAAAGGTCTTTTTACATTACTAGAACTAGTAGACTTTAAAAAGACTAAGCTATAGAGCCCTGAGAGGAAACCCATTATGACATAATGTAAATCTGAATAATCTAAATAAGGAATGAACTAGGTATAACTATCACTTAACGCCTTACAGGAGCGATTAGAGAACGAACCAATGTGAGAGGTCTAAGCACTTAGGTTAAGGTCAAGGAAAGAAAGTGCTAATGTTGTTGAACAACTTTAAGCTTCGACTATCGGAAGTAAACTTTAAAGAAGACTAAATGAACTAAGGCATAAACTAAGTACAACTATAATAACTCGATTTCTACCTATACAACTTCTCCCCACTCCCGACCAATTAAAAGCAGCTCAATCTGCAGCCTTAACTCCAACAAAGCGTCGACACTGGTCACATTTGTTCATCATAATCACATCTTTAATTGGTCCAGATATATATACAGATATATATATATATTCAGCAGGCATAAGTATATTTAAGTCCAGCTGCTGTTAAAAGGTCTCTTAATGAGTTGGAATTACTTTTGTGCGCCAGCCAAGGACCGCAACGAAGCCGCAAACGAAGCCCGAAGGCGAAGCCGCACCCCCGACAAGGCGACCTGCTCCTAGCTGAACCACATCAAGTGGTTGCCTAAGGTGGAGGCAGCAGTGTGAGAGGGACAGCACAGAAAAAAGGTAGCAACATTGTTATAATTTATGGGACCCAGTTACGAGTTCAAAACAAATAGAATTACAAATACAAATGCATAGGACATTAGCAATGTCGGGACTCGGAATTAACACGCTGCCAAGACGTAGCATATTGTAGCTGTATCTCTCTGTGTTAGTGTTTGTGTTTGTGTGTGTGTGTGTGTGGTAAGCTGCTTGACTTTGCAATCCGAATGCCAACAGCTTCCACACAAAAAGCAGCATGTTAAGTAAACTTTATGGCCAACTTCTGTTCTGGTTCGGGCTCTGGCTCTGGAGGAGGAAGAAGCGAAAGAAAATTGCGGCGCGCAAATAAAACCAGCGCAAAAGTGAGGCATCAAAAAGCAGCAACACGACAGCAACAACATGACAACAACAGCAGCAACTACAGCTAACTATGGCAGCAACAGCCAGCAACTTAACGGCAACTACACAACAACAACAGCAACTAAGGCAGCAACAACAGCAACTACAACACCAGCAACAGCAACAGCAACAACAGCAGCAACTTAGGCAGCTACAGCAACTACAACAGCAGCAGCAACTCAGGCAGCTACAGCAACAACTACGTCAACAGCAACAACAGCAGCAACTCAGGCAGCAAGAACTGAGGCAGCAACAACAGCAAACTAAGGCAGCAACAACAGCAGCAACTATAGCAGCAGCAACTATGCTAGCAACAACAACAACAACAACAACAACACCAGCAACTCAGTCAGCCACAGCAGCAACAACAATCTACTCTAGCAACAACTATAAAACCTGCAACGATAGTAAAATGCAAATTGGGTGGCAGCTGGACGGGCCAAGCCAAGAGGGGGCTGGACGGGGGAGGCAGTGTTGCCCGGCTGACAGGCGGCAATCCCTCGGTCTTCCTGTGCGCAGGCAAAAAAAGTAGTAGACAAGCAGAAAGGGGGAGAGAGGGGAGCGCAGAAAAAACCACTCGCATTCGCACTCGTAAAATAAAAGTAAAGTGCAACAGCAATTTGTTTGCACAATTGCTGAATGCGGCTATTGCTGCTGTTGTAGCTGTTGCTGCTGTCGCTGCTGGTCGTGTTGTTGTTGTTGTTGCTGCTGTTGGCACTCGTCGCATTGTTTGCTTTGTAGCCAGTTGTTGTACATTTTTATGACAGCTCAAATTGGCCCCCGTCGCCGGCGCTGTAGACGCGATTTGCCCGCCAGCAACAGCACAGCAGCAGCAACAGCAGCGGCAGCAGCACAGCAGCAACACTGTCAGCATATGGCAATAAATGCGCGCTGGCCAGGACTATGGACTGTACGACCCGACGCTAGACACAAAGCGAGACAAGGCGGACAGAGTGGGAGTGGGAGGAGGAAGAGAAGCACAGACAGATGACTGACGGCGATTGGCGTCTGATTTGTGTCGGCACAGCGCAAAGTTCATTTGATGCGCGAATACAGGAAGGCCCGAACCCCCGTCTCCCTCTTCCTACTGCCAACTCTTAAACCCCTCCCCCCTTTGCCCTTCCCTCTGTGCTGCCTTTTGCTCCATTTAATTTTCTATTTTGGCACTCTGAAATTAAAATATAAATCCTGCGCCGCTTTTGACAACTTTTTAAGCTCCATTAGCGTTGACGAAAGAAAAAGCATGGGCACGGGAGCAGCAGCAAGAGGCACAATAAGAAGCAGCAGCAGAGGGGGGAAGAGGCAGCACAGCACGAGGCAAGCCAAGGCAAGGCGAGGCAATGCGAGGCACACAGAAAAGGGTCAATGTAACCGCGCACTGGCAAACCGCAACGCGGCAGGACATCATTGCCAGTACCCCTTCCCCCACTACTTCCCCCCTGACCACTGGCAGCCAACCTTGAGGGTTGTCGCCCCACTGTCTATCGGACTCTGCGCTGCGACTGTTGCTGCCGCACTGTCCTTCTTTCCGTCTCTCTCGCCGTCCTGCTGTCCGTTTTGGGTGTTTGCTTGCACTTCCGCCGTTGCTGGAAAAACATTTAACTGTTTTGGCCGTTTTTCGGCCCCTGTTTGGCATTCATTGCGAATTTAAAGGGCGGCTTAGTGACAGGAATAATAAGGAAGCCCGCGACGGAAGCGTCGATGTCAACGCGCAAGGGTCGCCGAGCCGAGAGTCCCAAATAAACCACAAGGGACATGGAACTTGGGCACTGTACTGCGTCGCTCGCAATAATAACAGCAGCAGCAACAGTCGAGGGGGGGGGGGGCAGCAGGGGGATGCCTTGGTGTCCTTGCTGTCCCCTCTTTGATTTGGTTTGCGCTGTGCAAACAGAGAAGTAAAACCAAAACGAAGCGAACTGAAACGAAACGTAACGAAATAAAGCCCAAACCTCAAAATGTTAAAAAGGACAACAGTGGCAAGGAGTGGGGGAGGAGCAGAGGGGAGTGCGGCTGAGGGGGGTACTGTAGCGGCGGCAGTCTGTGTTCATTGTGTGAGCTTTTGTGAGGCTGCAGTGGAAAACTATGCGACAATTGTTCAGCTTCAAATGCAAAATAATCAAATTAAACGCTCTGGACAAGGGTCGAGAAGCGGGGGGCAAGTGAGAAGGGGAGCAGAGGAGGCTGCGTACCAGTGTGTGCCTGTGTTTCCGTGTGTGTGCCTCTGCGTGTGTGTTTGTCTATGTTTGCCCGCCTCTGTTTGTCCGTGTGTGTTTGCACTTAGCTTGTCTTTTGTCGTCGCTTGGCTCTTCAAATCTGGCCATAATTCAGCTTAAGTTGCCCGCACTCACTACCTCATTGCCCCGCCTCCCTTGCCCCACCCCCTCTCCCTTGCACGCTTAGCAACATTGTTTGGTTATTTTTAAGCCAGCGCCGTGCCAATTCTGGCTGAGGCAGCCCAAGCAGGGCAGCCAAGTGGCAGACATCAAAACACAACCCCCTGCAAGTTTCGCTGTTGTGCAGAGCAACCCCCAGGCCAGGTCCAAGCACAGAGCCTGCCACCCCCTGCACAGTTACCCCCTCCCTCCCTCCTCTTGCCTCCCTTCCTCTACCTGCTGCTGCTGCCTCGTGCCGCCGCCTGCTGCTGCTGCTGTTGCATAATTTTCGGCAATCCACAAGTGTGTGTGCTTGCCTCCTTGTGGCTGCGCCTGTATGCGTGTGTGCTCTCTCAAGCTTCCGCTCTCTCTCACTGCTGCTGCTGCCTCTCTCTCTCTTTGCTTCTGCCTGCTCTCGTTACATTTGCAGCGACTGCGCTCTCGCTGGCTTTGGGGGTTGCTGCCGCTCGCTCGGCTACTTGTTGTGTCTTTGTGTTGGTTTCGCACAGCCCAAAAACAAAAGGCAAACGAGCAAGAGGAAGCAGCGGAAGAGGAGCAAGAGGTAGTGTGGGAAAACGGAAAAGAAACAAAGGCAATTTGCAAAGCGAAACTGAAACTAAAACGCGGCTTATCGATCGATCTACGCTGAAGATTATAAAGCCAAGCTCAGGCGCGTATCTAATGCGATATTTGCAACCCTTCGACGCAGGCAACGGCAACGGCGGTTAATGCGTGAGGCATGCAACACCCTCCTCTCTCTCTCTCTCTGTGTCGCATTTGCCATTAATCGACACCACCAACCCACAAGGCACAAGGCACGAGGCATGCGAGGGGGTGCGTTGTTGTTGGCTTTGCTTTTGCTGCTGACCCGAAATCACGCACACTCGCTGTAAATTACACACACACAGGCACAGTCCATACATGTATGTGTGTGTGTGTGTTGGTGTGTGGCAACTGTGACGTGACGGCAACGAAAAGCTGCTCAGAAGGGAGTGGTACGTCAATAACTGACGCACAGCGGCAGCAACTCGTGCTCGTGCAGAAGTCCATAGTTCTAAACCGTTTTTAAACAACAACAAATATAAAATTAAATAAAATAAAAACTATAATTAAGCAACAAATTACATGGAAAACTCTGCCTGAACAAGTGCAAAGCAAGCAACAACAAATGCCAGAGAGAAATTCAAGCGGAAGGTGTGTGCAAGCAATTTTCAACAGGCGATAACCCACGCAGAAAACAACACACAAAAGCCAAAAATCCCAGCGAGAGTTCTAGAGGAAATTTCGTGTTTTTCCATTTCCTGTTACCTCTCCTCCTCTCCCCCCTTTGTCATAAACAAAAACAACAATCAAAAATTGTTAGCAGAGGAAAAGGACTCAACTCGATTTATGCATGAGTTGATTTTGCCTGCGCTGTGCGTTGCCGCCGTAAAACTTTTGTTGCATGTGACGTATGCAACAAAGTGCCGTGTACGCGCGTGTGTGTGTGTGTGTGCGGGTGTATGTGCGTGTGTGTGTGTCGTATACCGCAGCAACGACTACTTACGGTTTACTCGCTGCAGCAACGCGAGCTGCGCTGCAAAGTATGCAATAAATTCTCGCATTGTTTATGTGCAGCCCGCGTGGGCAGAGGCGCAGTAGCTGGTGAGAGAGGGGGCACAGTGGGCTGGCGAGTGGCACACACATAGTGAGGTAGGCTAAGGCAACCAACAGTTGACTATTTGTTGCATGTATTATGCCGCACTCGCCACTCGTTGCCAGCGCTACTCGCAAGAGAGCAAGCTCGTTCTCTCAAAGAGTTTCTCTCTCGCTCGTCTCTCGTGCTTGTACTCGTGCTCGTGCTCAGTGCGTCCCTTTCTGCTGTACTGGTGCTGGTGCTGCTGCTGTGTTTCACTCGGTTTCAATTCACAAAACATTCGACAAGTGCAGAGTGAAACAAGTTGTTGTTGCTGAAACACAGCGAACACAACGAAGGAAAATTTTCCACACTGAAATTTCGGTAAAAAGCAAAAGGAAATAGCGCAAGAAAAGCAATAAAATTGCAAAAAGTGTAAAGCAGAAAAACAAACGAAAAAAAAAAACAACAATTGCGAAGTGTTGAATATGAAATTGAAATCAAAGGAATATCAAATATTTCCCTGTCGTAATTGCAAAACTCTCGAGTCTGCATTTCCTAAACAAAGCCAACGAGACGACACGAGAGTGTATGCGCCATTTTAAAAAGTGGGATAGGGATAGATAGTTTCGTGTGTTTCATGTGTTTCGTGTGCGTGCGTGCGCGCCTTCCATTGGAAGAGCAGTTCGGTAGCATACCCCCAAAAATATACACCGTAGCCCCCTCTCACTCTCACACCCTTCCTCGCCCCTGGCAACCCTCACTCAAACTTCCACTTTCAGTATAATAAATAAACTGATTCTAAATGTTGCAAAAAAACGAGAAAAACATAAAAATAGAAAGCGACAAAGTGGGAGAGAGAACAGAAGAGAAAGAGGGAGAGAGCGAGTGTGAACGAATGGCAATGGCAGAGAGAGAGAACGCGCGAATAGCGATAACAATCTATGCAGTGCGATTTCTACAATTATACAATTCCCATATAATGCGGGGGAGGAGTGAGTGAGAAGGTGACGGAGAAGGGAGGACAGGAGGGTCGTGCTCCATTTATTATGTGCACAGCATCGCAGCGCCGTGCAAAGCTGTGCAAGTCTGTGCGTGCGTGAACTTGTTTACAGTTCTAAGCCAGCCAGCAACTAAGAGCGAGACAGAGAGCGCCTAAATTATGCAATGCCAGAGACAGTCACGAAATTCTCTGTGCGAGATGAGAGACTTGCAGATAATCTATAGAACAATTGAGCACTCCACAAATGACAAAGTCTCGAAAGTTTTCTCAACGAATTGCGGCAGGAAGTTGTTAAAGAGTTCTACGATGGATTTCTTATTGAATTCTTGTTAATCTCATAATGTTTTTAATTAGCATAACAATTATTTCATTAATTAAGAGCGAAATACTTATAATTGGAATACATTTCCTGATTAACCGATAGGTTTAAAAGACTATCCCTAAAATATCACATCAGAGAAAGGAATAAAATATGCAAATTTCATTAAAAAACCTTTCCTCTTCTATTATACAAAAGGATTCCCTGAATATATCGAAATTACTTTTATTTTATTTATTATTATCAAACAAGAAACAGGAAAATACAGAAATTTGTTGTAAAAATTACTACTTGTCTTACTATAAATGATTTATCTTATAACTATTATAACTAACATATATTTTGTTCAATTAATCTCAATCTTACCTCCTTAACATTTCTCTGACATTAAATATGATTATAATATTCAATTTGCCACTCTATAAATCAAAAACTAACCATAAATTATTACTGTGCTAACCTTGCTTACATGATTTAAACTATTATGATTAAAGTCTAATCTTTGTAACATATAACCTACAACATCCATTTCCATCTCCACATGATTTATAATGCAGCCGATCTTTCTAAACCCCCAACAATAAAGTCTAGTGTTGATTATATGACACATATATTTTCCTGTACCTTATCTCGATTTGATATCTTAGAGCGAAATCCTTACAAACTAGCTTAAACTATATATTTCACTTCCTTTCCAATCTCGGTTAGATAGTCTAAGCCCTCTTTCCATCTAGCTAATAATAGTCTTCTCAATTCTCTCTATAAATCTCTTCACAAAGAACTTTGATAAATGCAAGGGGATGGGCACACGCAACAACAACAACTACAGCTAGAACAACTACAGCTAGAACAACAACAAGAACAACAACAAGAGCAACTACAGCAACAACGAACAAAGCAATACCTTAAAAATTGTTTCCAAGTGATTTCGGCACGCGGAGCCCGAACTAAAGTGATATAAATCAACGTCTGCAGATGTTGTAGGGGGCCAGGCCGGGAGGGAGGCCTGCTGTAGTCTGTAGTCAGTCAGTGCGGGAGCCAAGAGGAGTGCCAAGAAGAACCACAAGCAGAAGAAGTGCAAGAGGAAGAGGAAGAAGATCAAGGATGCTCTCTAGTATCCGCAGCCGGCACAGGAACGACGGGCACAATCAAACCGCAGAAGGAGCAACGAGAGAAGAAGGTAGAGAAGACAGCAACAATTAGTGGATACCCCGAAATAAAGAAGCAAAGGAAATCGAAACGAAGCAAGAAGAAGGGAAGAGGGAAGCGCTACTCTCAAGGCAGCTCATGTCAATGTCGAAGTCAAAGTCAGAGTCGGAGTCAGGAAAGTGAGGAGGCAAATTAAACTGCAGACGCGACGACTCTGCATGGTCGATGTGAAAGAAGGTTGTGCTATATCTAAATAGTAAATAAAGTAAAGTAAATAACGCAGCATAAGCAAAAACAACAAAACAAAAAACCAACAAAAAAAATAAGAAACGTAAACATAAGCAACAAAAGCATAAATACAAATACAAACACAAACAAAGGAAGAAGAAGGCAGACGAATAGAGGAGAAGAGGAGCGTGAGCCCAAAGGGTATATACACATCTAGTTATATAATACGGATCCACACACACAGACACACACACCGAGTCGTATAAGTAGTTTATAAAATTTTATCGAACGGTCCAAAACTGGCAAGTGGCAGGACAAGGGAAGGAGGCAACAAGACGACGACGAAGAAGACGACGGAGCAGGGGAAGCAGCAGCAGAAGAAGGAGTCGACACAATGTCTGTGGACTTTATACTGCCCAATCGCAACAAGATACAAACGATTGCCTATGCGAGCAAGAAGTATGCGCCTCAGGCCACAGAGCTCCAGAGCTGGCGACGTCCCAAGCCAAAGCCGCGGGCCAAGCAACAACAGCAGCAGCCCAGAGGCGGACACCAGCAGCAGCAGCAGACGACACTGCGCAAACTGAGAACAGGCGGAGCAGGAGGAGCGGCAGCAGCGAATCCCAGCAAGCAGCAGCACAATGAGGACAAGTTCTCGGTGCTGCGCAATGCCAATAACAATAACAGTAATGCCAACAATGGCCATGGCAAGATGACGCTCAAGTCTAGCCCCAAGGCGAGCAAGGAGACCAAGCGAAGCGGAAGGCAGGCTGCTGCGCTCAAGCGTGAGATAATCGAGCTGGACGACGATGAGGAGGACGACAATGATGATGATGATGAGCACATGCCTCTTGCTGGTGCTGCTACTGGTACTGCTGCTGCAGATGATGATGATGATGCTGTGGCCGATGATGATGAACCCGACGAACATTTGGAATGGTCCGCGGCACAGTCGTTGGTGCAAATGAACTCCAAGCAGGAGAAGCAGCGTCGCCTGGGAGCAGCAGCAGCAGCCGCAGTAATAGCAACAGGACGAGGAATAGTAGCAGCAACAGGAGGAACGGGAGCAACAGGAGGAACGGGAGCAACAACCACAACAGTATCCGCAGCCGCAGGTAGGTGCAACAGTTAACCACATTTCCGCTTTCCGTTTTGGGTTTCCCATTGGGCGCACTGCCCATTTCCCCCCTCCCTACCTCCTCCATCGCTCTCACATGCCTTCTTCCTTCCCGTTTTCTTGTTGAAAGAGGGATAGAGCAGAGGGGGAAAGGAGGCGTTGCGTCACAACAATGTGAACAGGTGGCTGCGACAATTTGTGTACTCGTGTACTCGTATTTATTTTTAGTAGCCATTGCCCCTCAATCTCCACCACTCCCCTCTCCCCACTCTGCTCAGTTTTTATGACCACCCACTGCGGCTCCGCTAGGGCTATGGCAACAGGGTAAGCAAAAGCAATAGCAACGGGCAATGGACGCCATCCTCCTCCTCCTCTGTCTCGCCTCCTCTTGCCACTCGTCCTTCGCCTTTTTCCAGCTCTTTGCGCGTGTTTGACATTGTCGCCGTTAGCTAATCTTTTTAGCGTATGTTGGCATTTTTCATGTTTGCCTTCTTGTCGATGTCGCCATTGTTGTTGTTGTCGTGTTGCTGCTGCTGTCGCAGTTGTTGCTGCTGCTGCTTGTTGCTCTTGACAAAGGGCGGAGGAGAAGCAAATGCAAACACGAAAACCAACACGCGTCATTGTCATGGAGCAGACGCAAGTAGTGGCAAGAGAAAGGGCAAGAGGATTGGCAAAGAAAAGAGGGGAGTAGTGAGGGGGGCTACTTACTTGTTGTAGTCGCTGGCAAGTCTTATCGATTGAGAAAACGAAATGTAACAGGTCAAAAGCAGCAGCAACAGCAGCAGCAATAGAAACAATGGCGTCAGCAATGTAATGGAAAAAATACCAAAATGGGTTGATTTATATAATCGCACAGGGTGCCACGGGTTGAGAGTAAGGCAACGCAGTCATGGTTACACTTGGCAAGGACTTGAATGACGATCGAGTAGAGGGAGCAAAATATTTAGCAGCATATCTTTTGGTTTATATAAAACTATGAGTATTTTTAGCTAACTCGAGGTCAATATTTCGATTAAAATTCGAATTGGAACTTATCATCTAGTCGAAAAAGTCTGTTTATATAGAAAGATATAGGCGAAGAACATTTTTTATTTATTTATAATTAAGTTAATTTTTCTGCTATAATTATTACACATTATTATTGGATATGTCTTTTTTCAATTGAAGGGACCTGTTCAAAGTAAATACTGTTGGTATATAAATTCTAAATTTATATATATAAACTTTGGTAAAAAAGTTTCTTTAAAATGTTTTGTTTAAATAATGAGTTGATCGATATATTTAATATTTAAATTTAGTATATTATAAACATACTTTTATTTTATTTTATTTTATTTATTAAATGTATTTGTTTTTTTTTAATTAGTTTAAAGACATTAAACAATGAATTATGAGTTATTTTTATTTATTTCTTTAAATTATTTTATATTTTGTAATGTAATACATAAATTATTTGTTCGAATTTTAATAAAACCAAAATTATTTCAATATTTGCAACGTATCAACACATAAACAAAGCAAAAACTTCAAGAAGGTCGTTCTGCAACACTTAAGCTGCCGTATTTTGTATTTCCAAAATACTCTAGTGTGTTGCCACTATTTTCTATAAAATACTTGATATAATTATACTAAAAGTAGATAAACAATTATAAGAATAAGGTGAAGCTCACAACAAACTTCTTCACTCAATGCAAACGTAAACAAAGCAAAACAATGTAGCGTTGTGCAACACTGCACTGTGGCCAGGGCATTTCAAAAAGCTACGCAACAGATAACAGCCCTGTCTTTCGTTGAAAACTTCAACAAGTCGCATTTGACAGTCAACGTGGTGTCAGTGAGGCAAATGGCAAATGGCATTTTCGTAAATTGTTGCACAAAGTGTTGACAACTTGAGCAGCGAACCATGGAGATTGAGAGGCAATACGAGGAGGAGTATGGAGACAGGCCCCTAGATTGTCAGTACAGTGTGGGAAGGCCCTGCTCCCTCTCTTATATTCCCCCCTTTCAATAATCATTAAAACTCTCTTACAGTATCTATGCGCCGTCCAGTGGCCTTTGGTCGTGCCCCGACCGAGGATGGCAAGGTGATCTTCTATGCGCCGCCAGCAAGTGCCAATGGGGCAGCGCGACAACCGCAGCCGATTGCCATAAAGCGCGAGAGGGAGCAACAAGTGGCCTCAACGGCTTCAACATCAGCCATCTATCGGGGACGCAGCGTGGAGGAGACGGAGGCAGCTCACGATCTGTTGTCGCTGTCGCAGAGTCTGCCGCCGCTTATACCGCCCTGTGTGGTGACCATCATGAAGCAGGAGGTAGCAAGCGCACACAAGTCTGCACCGGAGCATTTGCCCATCATGCAGGAGATATCGAACGCTTCCAAGTCAGTGTCCATGTCGTCCACGCCTCAGTCCCCGACGGCGCCAACGCACTCGAACATCAGATTCATTGGCAGCTCGTCGTACGACATGTTGCACCATGCGCCGGAGACATCGAACAGCAATTGCTCGCCGCTGACACCGCCCAACTCTGATCACAGCTCCGATGTGGACATCGACATGTCCTCGTCCTCCGAATCCGGCCAGTTGCACTGGAACAAGCAGCCATCAACATCGTCGTCTTCGTCGTCATCGCAGCCGCAACAGCAACGCGCCTCAGCACTGAAGATGTGCCTCAACATGCTCGACGGACGCACCAAGGCCAGCAAGGCGGCCAGCAAGGACAAGGAGCTGCGTCCAGCCAAGAGCAACAGCAGCAGCAGCAGTGGCAGTAGCAGCAGCAGCGGCAGTGCCAGTGGCAGCAGCAGCTGCAGCAGCAGTGGCGCTGTTGTGGCCAGCGACTCCTCCAACAGCGGCGCCAGTGTAGCCGGCGGCAGCAGTGTAAGCAGTGCCAGCGCCAGTGGAGGCGGCGGCGGTGAGAACTATGCAAAGCGCAAGCGAGGCTGCTACAAGTGCTCCGAGTGTGGCAAGCAATATGCAACCTCATCGAATCTATCGCGCCACAAGCAGACGCATCGCTCCCTCGACTCGCAGTCCGCCAAGAAGTGCAATACCTGCGGCAAGGCGTATGTCTCCATGCCGGCGCTGGCGATGCATCTACTCACGCACAAACTTTCGCACAGTTGCGACATCTGTGGCAAGTTGTTCTCACGCCCCTGGCTGTTGCAGGGTCATCTGCGCTCGCACACCGGCGAGAAGCCGTACGCCTGTGTGCATTGCGGCAAGGCCTTTGCGGACCGCTCCAATCTGCGTGCCCACATGCAGACGCATTCGGGCGACAAGAACTTCAAGTGCCATCGCTGCAACAAGACCTTTGCGCTCAAATCGTATCTGAACAAGCATCTGGAGTCGGCCTGTCTGCGGGATGCAGGTGCCATATCGGTTGGCAAAGGTTCGGATGGGGACGATATGGATCAGGATGATGGCGACGAGGAGCTGTCCAAGTTGAACGACGAACTCGACGGGGATGAGATGGACAGCGATGAGAACAGTCAGGATATTGTGGTAGCTTAAGTAACTCTCAACTTAATATCCTAACAATCTTAACTTAACCTTAAAACAAAAGACAAAATGAAACAAACAAACTTTATACCAAATTCCTAGAAGCAATACTCTCGAGCACCCTTATCGAATTAGAGAACGAAACGATGATGATGATGATGTAATGATGATATATGAAATGATCTAGCAGCAGCTTATTCTATATATGAGTAGAAGTTTTCGACGTTGGTGACGACAATGATGATGCAGAATGGATCTCAAGTCAATAGCATACGCGATATGTACTTACTTACCTAACTAGTATCTCTCCCTATTATATATACCTTTTATGATTATTATATCGTTTATTATTATTATGATTATTACAACTATTATAAACAACTATCTAAAAACCCTTTCCGGTTCGGGTACAATAGTGGAAATGAGCATATATAGAGAACTTTCCGAGTTTTTATTGAATGAATATAAAAGATGATGATTATGAAATGGGAAACAGGAAATGTTAGGAGGAGGCAGCAACAAAGCAAACATTAAAACGCAAGGTTTTGAAATGAAATCCAAAATGTAACTTATAGTAAAAATCTGACACAACGAATATTATGGAACATAAGTAGAAATTCTATATATACAACACAGATCAAATAAGCATATATACAATAGCAGCAAAAAGATCTAGAGATGACGATGATGAACAAATTGAAGGAAATGCAAATTATATAGTATATATATACATATACATTATCTATATGAATATTATGAGTACGACATAGCGAGCAGAACCAATTTGCATGTTTTTTGGTAACCAAACCTACTTTAAGGCATCGTTTTAGGGCTCTAGAGTTTACATAGGCGACGATTACTCTACGATATATATATATATACTAAACAAACTAGGCGAGCATTATGAGTATTATTATACTAGTCCCAGATCCCCCTAGAATCAACAACAACAGCAGCGGCACTTCAAACTGTTAACCAAAAAGCAATTACAAGTCGTCAGGGTAGTCGAAGCATCTAAAACACAATAAACATATAGAGAGGATCGTATAAAGTGCAGAGTCTTAGGTAACCAGAAGGAAAGAAGGAACTCACACAAACATACACTCATACACACACTCAGCTCATTTCGAATCTTAGCAACTAATCAACTAGTGGACTTTTTTAGCACTTCCCCCCGTAACTCTCTCTCGCTCTTAGTCTTTTGAATATTTACGAATACGGAAAGAATAAACACACACACACACTCGACTCTATAAGGCATCACACAAGGTAGGCCAACAACAAGAGCAACTGCAACAGATTAGCAATGAATAAAATGAATGAATTGAGAGATCGAATCGATATTGGAAATTGATAATACTCACTCAATATTTTAAAACAGCAATGCGAAAACTTTACACTCTTTACCCTATTTAAGATGAAAATAACTTCCATAATATGCTCTAACTCGATAAACAAAAAACTACTTCAATTACTTAGAAATGATTAAAATTAATGAGAATACAATTTAGAAACATATCACAAGGACAATACTTAAACATAAATACATTCAATTTAAAAGATAAAAACAAAAAAAAAACACAAAAAAAAAATCAATTATGATATTGAACACACATTCTCATACAAAAGCAAAAACCCAAAAAAAAAAAAAAAATACAATTTGCAACATAGTTATTTTATTACTAGATCTAACATTATGTAAATATATAATCCAGATTATATAAAATAATTTTATACAAAATCTGAAGAGATAAACCCCGTAAAGGGAATCTCAACTTTGGCACACGCCGAAGTTCTTCAAGCTCGCGCAAATGTCGAAAAACCATTTGCTCGGGTAAAACCGAAGGTTCTAGTCGGACATCTCAAGATGTTGGAGGAGAAGAAGATAAAAAGGAGGTGGAGAAAGTAGAGGAGTAAGAGGAGTAGAAGGAGGAGGAGGACAATGCAGTCGAGGTAGATGAAGCACTTGTAAAACAAAATGATAACTAAAAGCAATTCCAAGAGTAAGTGACATAGTTTTAATAAGAATCGTAACTCTATATTAAAAGAAATCGTAACAAAAGCATAGTATATATAATATATATACACCAAACATGTATTTATTTTACGCGTAGTTTTTATTCTGAAACCATAAGAGCAAAGAAGGAAAGGCGGAGAAACCAGAAAACAATTTAATTAAATTGTCAATTAAAAAAATTATTTCATAATTTAAGAATTGAAAAGCTGACGCTGATAGAGGTTATTTTTTAATGCATATATATAATAATATATATTATATATAGTATATATATATTTAAAAAAGAGGCAGTTTTATATCAAAATTAAGCATAGTGAGAAAAAAAAAAGAAAACACAACAAGAACAAACAAAAACATTGAAAACAATTCGAACTTAATTATACAACGAGAAAAACCGAAAGAAC
This sequence comes from Zaprionus indianus, assembly GCA_018904595.1. NCBI lineage: Eukaryota > Metazoa > Arthropoda > Insecta > Diptera > Drosophilidae > Zaprionus > Zaprionus indianus. Next base: position 4,619,419 of record JAEIHA010000140.1, read on the forward strand.
AAAATATATATATTAATTATTAACATCGGGAGGTACATGGACAGGCGCACACACACCAACACACACACACAACAATACACACTCACTCACAATTTGATAGCAATAACAGAACTTACATATTAGAGCGCATATATTATGTATATGCAAATACACACAGACACACACTACACAGACACACCCCCACACACACCCACACAGCTACAGTTACAAGCTAACTTTGGCCATAGCAAGCGAGAATAATCGAGATTAGAATTTAGACCAGAGAAAGAGAGAGTGTGTGCGTGCGATTGTTTATATAGTACTATACGTATATATAGGGCCATAGTTCGGATGGATCGGAATCGTGTTTATGCATGGCTTTATTGATGATTATATTGATAGCGTTTTAAATAGCATTAAATGCCTATATACACACATACATACACATATATACTGAGTAAACAAACATGCATACATATATAGTATATATATACAATACATATATATTAATTAATTAATAAATTAAAGTAAATAAAAGAAAAGAAAAAGAATTCCATTGAACAGTAGTGGTAACAATTATGTGATTTGCAATTTTACATTCAAAATATATACATACATGCATATTTATATATATATCTATATATATATATAGATATAGTGAACAATTACGAACAAATACAAATATATTGTATATTGAGGCAAGCGTTTAATTGATTCATTTACAAGTTAGATTTATTTATACACATTAAAAGCAACAAAATGAAAAAAACAAAAAGAACAAAAAAAAAATCGAAACAAAAATACAAAAAATGCAAACAAATATTTTTACACAGGAGCTTTGTTTTTAGAATTACATACGACAAGTTAGTAGCGACCCCTGCGACCCCGCGACCCCACACACAATTTGACCACAATCCTGAGAAGTGTGCACTTATAATCCCCATTAACACACACACACACACACACATTGGTTGCAGTTTTCTTATGCCGTAAGCGAAAGACACCAATTAAATTTTAATTATTATACAAAATGAGATATTTTATAAAAAGAAGATGAAGATGAAGAAGAAGAAACCCAGAAGAAGTAGTGGGAGTCGAGACGAGGGCGTAAGAAACAAGTACGATATATAACGTAAAGATATTAATTTATATATTCATATATTAGAGATGCAAAAAGACTTGAAACAGTTATATATACATTTAAATTGCAATATATTGTAAACGATTCATTAACAACAAATATATACACGCGCATATTGACTACTATATGATTATTTATACAGCAGCAGCAGCAGTGAACCATATATAGAGAACTTACCAACAAAATATACCCGAACAAAATATCCAGATATATTCCAGATATATACCAGATATAGTGTGATCGAGCGTCGAACTCTTTTCAATGAAAACGATTAAAGACGACGATGGCCAAAACCAACAATGAGTTATCTCAACAACAGCAACAACAGCAAACAGCAGCAATATATATTATGGCATATATATAGTATATATGCCATATATAGCATATAGTATAGTATATAGTATATACTCGTAGATCCGCAGCGATTTTAATGCAATGCATTTCTCTCCTCTAACTTGTACTTAGAATTTGTTCTTGTTCGACTTTTTTAGTTAGATAATGTTTCCTCTTACAATGGGAATGCCAGCAAATTAAATAGTTTCAGCTTTTGTAGGAATTTAACGGAACTCACAGACACACACACACACAGTGACACTAACACTCTCACACGATAATACTAGTAATAATTATATGAAATGAAAATACAGTAATTATCAATACGAAATGTATCTAGAAGAAGCGAAATTAGCAATGCCCAATTACTCTCCCAGTCTCTCTACTATATACACAGTTTTTAAAACGGATCGTACTTTGAGCTATCGTATAATCTCGTATCATACATATACATATACAACAGAGCATGCATACATAACAGAGCATACATACTACGTACATACTTCGTACATACTTCATACATACATCGTACTACAATTTTATGGCAAATATGTAGAGTATACTCGTATAACCTATTGTATTCCTCCCCTGAATAAAAATGCTTAACCATTCTTAAATTACGAAAAACAAAACGATAACGAAACAAGCAATTTACGCGAAATAAAACTCACAGCATCCAATAAAGGAGTAATAGTATATACTGCATTAAATACCACAACATACATACATTTACATACTGCATACGCAACATACGATTTACACGAACATAAACGAGACAGAAAAGAAATCGAAAAATGCAATTGAACTCACACAGAGAACACACACGAAGATAATGATGATGAGGAAGAAGTAAAATCCAAAAACAATGATAATATTAATTAGATATAGTTACTTATTATAGCTACACCTACACATTAGTGCAGCCATGTAACTATTTTTAGAGCCTCGGAATTAAAAAAAAAACATACATACATAAAATACATAAACATATTAAATAAACGACAGAGAACAAAACTAAAGTTGAGTACTTTTTTGGGGAAGGGATTGGCAGGGGAAGAAGATTAACTGAGGGAATGGAGATATGTATACGATGATTTATAGTAAGTATATGTACAATCTAATATTAAAAGGGTAGAAGGACCTTATGAATAAGAGTACTGGAGAAATAAAGAATCGATTGGAGTAAGTAGAAAGGAAGATCTATGACGATGAATAGTAAGTATACTTACTTAGTACTTAGACTATTGGAATGAGAAGGAAATGATCTACGGAGAGAGTAAAATGAAATAAAGATCAATGAGGATGAATACGATTTTACTTAAAGGATAAAGCCAATAGCGACTGACGATTAAATGTGTCGCAAAAAGTAAGAAGAAGTAAAGAGAAATAAAGATCCATACCGACGAATAGATAATAACTGCGTTGGAAAAGATCAAACAATCTAGGGAGTAGAAACATAAGAAGATGTGAATCGAATATTAAGTATACGTTTAAATTTGTAAGACAATGAAAGTAATTTCTAATGATTTAGAGTATTCGAAGTTTCAAAATGGGCAAAATTAATGGTAAGTTATATAGAAGAACTAATAGAGGAATCTATACTAATAACTAGTTAAGATATTATGGTCTTAATAAGTTAAGTTTGTTTCCTTTTGAAAGAATGATGAGTCCTTCTTTTACCTTTCTGTTACTAGACTGGGCTAAGTAAGAGATCTACTATATTATATATATCCGATACACGTAGGAATACATGCCATATAAAGAAAATTCCTTCCATTTCATTTAAATAAATTTCTTTTTGTCAGCCTTTTTATTTGGCAGCTCAACAATCTCTTGCACTGCCCTCGCTGGGCAACAAATTTGCTGTCGGCCAACTGAAATTTAAGTGCCATTTTGTGGTGCATTTAAAACTTAATTCAATTCACTATCAGGTCACACAAACGACCCGGGACAGGCAGACAGATAGAGAGAGGGAGGGAGGGTGGAGCAGAGCAAGAGAACCACGCTGTGCCGAGCCGAGAGTCAACAACTCGATGTCAGCATTTCTGCATATTTATCTGACATAATCGAAAATTTCTATGACACTGCGCTGTCACGGTGCTTAGAGAGAGAGAGACAGCTAGCAATAGAAAGAGAGAGCAAACTAGAAGGCGGGGCAGGGGTCGGGGTCATAGGTGTGCGCGGGTGTTGAGTGTGTTTAAATGAAATTGCTTGATTCGGCATAAACATATTTGCACTGTTTGAATATTTGCTCAACAATTTGATTCGGAATCTTGCGCCCTGCTCAATCGAGGGGGGCGTGGGGGAAACGGGGGTAGTGGATGGGAAATTGTACCAAGGACACAGCGGAACAATCGAAGTAGGCAAACAACAGGCAGATGCTACTGCCTCCCCTCCCTGCTCCCACTCTTCCGCTGCCTTAGTGTGAATAGCTTTGCCAGGATTGACACACAGTGCAGGCAAGAGTGAGAGAGGCAGTGACAAGGGCGCAAGGTTCAAGGGAGGTTAGAGGATGGGCGGGGGCACACTTTTCAATGTACTTGCAACAGCTCTACAGATGTCAGCAATTCTCTCGATTTGAATACACTCAACAAAAACGAAAGTGGGCAAACAATTCAACAGAGGGCAAAGCAAAGAACAAGAAGGAGAAGGAGAAGAGGAAGCAGCAAAGGCATAAGCAGGCACGGCAAAAAAAATGTGTAGAAAAAAAAGGGAAGAAGAAGACGAGACGAAGCAGGAACCTCAAGCCGAGAGGAACCCGCGCAAATGGCTTCTCTAACGACCCAATTAATTTGAAACAAAAAAGTTGAAGAACGAAAAAAAAAAAACAGAAACGAAGTGGGAAACAAACGAGAAGCGTTTTGAATGCGAGAAGATGCGCTGCGGCAATGGCAACTGCTTTATGGCCACAGAGTGGGTAACGCCGCAGGCCACTAAATGCCGTCTCCAGCAATGACTGCCTTGCTCTGCTGCCCCCGCTACCCGCTCAATTTGCCACCGTCGCTTCATCGACAAACTCCAACGGGGAGCAGCTACTTTGGTTAAGGCAATTGTGCAAGTAGTAAAGTTGCTCATGGAGTACCCTACTCTTCCACCCCCCCGCTTCTGGTGCCCCTCACACATCTGGCAAAAGTTCGCCAATGCCGACAGCTTCATTACAGCCATCATCATCATCATCTACCCATGAGTAATTTGCCCAAGCAAAAGTTTATTGTTGCCGGAGCTCAGCTCAAGCTGTTGATGATGTGAAGTGGAGTGGAGCGGGCGAGAGGAAGGGTAGAGGCAGGTTGCAGCAAAGAGAGCGAGTTAAATAGAGAAAGAGTAAAGGTAGAGAGAAGAGAGTGTGGGAGCAGAGCGGGAAAGGTTGAAGGGAAATTATCAATGAAGATCGAGTTGAGTAGAGAAAGAGTTAAGGCAGAGAGCAGAGGTAGAGAGTGGAAAGCGGGATTGTCAGCAGAGAGAAGACTTAGAGAGAGGTAGAGTAGAGAGAGAGAGAGAGAAGAGACGCGGCCGTACTGAGTAGGGAAAGAGTTAAGGCAGAGAGAAGAAAAGAAAAGACCTTAAGAAAGCGTTGGAGAAGAGGAGCCAGAGCAAGATCAGCAGCGTACGCAGAGAGAAGAGATGCTATGAGAAGAGCGAAGAAGGTAGAGGAAGGTACGAACACAAATCAAACTGAGAAAAGAAAGAGTTAAGGCACAGAGAAGAGCTAGCGAGAGTCTGGGAGAAGAGGCACCGCAGCATCACATCGATCAGCAGCGTACACAGAGAGAAGAGCAAGAGCAAAAGGGAGATGGGAGTGAGGAGCGAGAGGGGGAAGACTAGCTGCCAGCTGGAGCGTATCAGCATCATTTGTTCTAAGCAAAAACGATATAAGTTTTGCCGCGCAGTTGCTGTGCGATCTCAGTCTGCGATCGAAGTCGAAGGCGAAGAAAGCTCCACACACGCAATCATGTCCAAGCTGCTCCAATCGTGCTGTCTGCTAATCGCGCTGATTATGCTAAGTTTGTTGTGCTCCACGGCGAGAGGTGAGTGTACTACGTGATAATCATATACAGAGAACTAGATATAGGCCAAGTCGGAACGGAATTAGCGGGGCAAATATGCGAAACATGCGTTTTATTGCACATCTGTTCACGTTTCTATTGTTTGCTTAGTCGTCGTCGTCTGATTCGGAATCGGTTGAAACAGGTTTCCCAAGCCAACTGCGCGCAGAGGCGTCTCACAGAGGGAGGAGTGGAGGGAAGCGAGCAACAAGCTTTGTTTTTTTTCGCTCATTTTTGGCTTCTCAGCTCGTTAGTCATAATTACGCTGTGTCGCTCTGTGCGCCTCGTCGTGATTCAAGGTTTCCGGGTGTATGTCATAGCCGATTACCAAGTCTGATAAGGCAGGCAAGCAGCAGGGGGAAAGGGGGCGTGTTCCTCTGTCATGATTTAATGTCTTGTAATTAAATTTTTCCCTCTAGCTGCGCCCTATCAGGAGCTGGCGCCGCGCAAAGGTCATGTCCCTGTCTACATACGCCATGGCGACGAGGCCCTCAGCCAGATACATCCCGGACTGGCAGAGGCATTCAAGGAGCAGCCAGCAACGGCACTGCAAGGGGAGGTAGGTACACGTAGAGAAGGTAAGCAAAGGAGTTGCGAGTAAATCTCTTTGCACTTTGCAGAGTCTCATTAAGCTGGAAACGGAGCAAGGAACAGAGACTCCTGCAGCCTCAACGGAATCGGATATAGCCAGCTTTGATGCAATCAAAACTAAAGAGGAATAATGCCACGAGACTTGCCCAATAAATACCGAATGTATTCGCGATGTATTCACTTATGCGTTTTGCCTGCGACTTAATACTATGATAAATAAGAGGGGAAGTAGGGGAGGGGGAGGGGCAGTCACGGAGGGCAGCTCGTTAACTGCTTTGGTATCCGTCTCCATCTCTGCAACTCGTTGGGCCAAATCGCCTTAGAGCTTTGCGTGTGATTTACTTGTTGTGGCCCATTAGTGAGACAGCACTACAGTCTCTCTCTCTCCCACTCCCTCTCGCTCTCTCCGTTGCAAACGTTTGTAATTAATATAATGGCGACGGCTGCGCTGACGGCGGGAAATGGCAACGGCAATGGCAGAGGCGATTCCAAAATGGCCTACACACACTGCGGTTTTGCCAGTGGGGAAAAGGGGATAACGAGGAGAAGGGAAGGGGAAGTGGCTGGGGGAGTTGGGGCTGCGGCAGTTCACCCACAAATTGTTGTTTCATTGTGCCGTTTCTACGTCGCACTGCGTCGCTGCCACTGGCGCTGCTGTCTAACGAGCAATAAAACTAAATACACACACATAAAGTTAATTATAAAAGGGCCAAAAGGAAATTGAAGCTACCATCGATGGAGACTGCGATGGCTGCGTCTATTGAGCTGTCGATGCAAGTGACGGATTAAGCTGAAATAGTCAGCGGAGCGCAAGGGGCGGCGTGGGAAAAGGCTGAGGAACTTTTGGCCAAAAACGAAATCAGCTAAATGAAGAAGAAGAGCGAAAGGGAAAGAGCGAGTGAAAAAATGGAATGGAGCAGGGTGGAGAGAGACAAGCGGGAGAGAGCGGGAACTTTGCCCAAAGCAGGCTGCAATCAAGAGGGCATTAAAAAAGGGCCAGAAAAAAAAACGAGAAGGAAGCGCATACACAACAGACAAAGCAAATAAGGCAGCTGAAGGCGTCGGTTGCATGAACTGTAGATACCCTGTAGAGAGAGGAGTAGAGAGTAGAAAAGGGGCTGTACAAAAGTGCTGTACATACCCTGTAAATGATGAAGTAGAGCTAAGAGACATACAGACTACTCAGGTTGTACTAGGTACTTTATAGAGGAAGAAGGTTTCAACTATATGAGCAAGATGAAAGATGCCTTAAGAAAGTAAACTAAAACAGCTATATACAACAGTATCCTCCCTACGAGGTATATAGAGAGGCAAAGGCAGCTCAATTCGGGACAGGGAAAAAGAAAAAGAAGAAATAGATAGGCAGATAGAGAGAGGGGCGAGGAAACTACGCATAGTAAAAGCGATTTTTATGCTTGCTGCCGTTTAAGATCTCCACTTGAATTTAAATTTTCTTGGTCTTACCGAGTCGGAAAAGCCAAACAGAGTCAAAGAGAGAGAGCGGGGGAGAAAAAGAAGAAGAGAGAGAGACTTGTAGAGAAAGAGAGGAAGTGCAAGCGAGACAGCGAGAGACAGTCAGTCCGCGCTCATGTTTGTATCTCCGTGTGCGTTCGAGCGCATTCAACCTCAAAATGAATAATTGCATATGCTTCAATGATTTGCGACTTTGTTCGACTGCGCCACAAGTTTCGCTCAGCTTTAATGTCGTGCCACACCCCCCACCTCGTCCCTGCACAACTCGCCTGCCTTAAAAGGATGCTGACCAGGCGAGGAAAACTCTCTCTGTGTCTTTGGTCTGGTATAAATTGCTGGCTAATTTGAAAATTGCTCACTTAATTGCATTTGCTGATGGTCAAAACGAGAGCGCTTAAACAATAATTGAGTTAACTGTTATGCCCTGTGCGATAATCGCCCATTGCCAATATCCGTTAGCTGTGCACCTCCCCCCGCTGCCCCCTCTACTTGGTCATCATCGAAGCCAGCTCGTTATTATTATTATTATTACCTATATTATTGACCATTGCCATCGCCCAATGAGACTCGATGCGCCATCGTTTTGCTTAGTTTTTGGCTTTTTATTCGCTTAATGTGACCGTAGTGAAGGTGCTTCTGCCCCTCCCCTCTCTCTCTCTCTACTTGCCACCCAGCAGACCACCTAGGATGCCACCACCACCAGCACCTGCGCCACCGCCCGTGACGCCTGGAATGCTCACAAGGTTGCCCAGCAGGTTGTTCCCATTGAGATTGAGCAGGCAACTGTCGCGGCGGAAAATTCCGAATTGGAAAATTGTGAGAAAACTTTTTTTTTGGGGAAATTATGCTTATGCTTACCGCAAATCCAATCGTATGACCTGCTGGCACGCCCACTCTTGCAGGCACTGTGCGAGTTCATTTATCAAAAAATAAATTAAATATACTTTCCTTATAGAGTTCTTACCCTGATGCTCTCGGGTGAGGGACGCGGACAGGACCCAATGCTGGGACCACCAACTCCACCACCGCCGCCTCCTCCGCCACCTCCACCGCCTCCTTCTCCACCTCCACCAGCTGGCTTGGGATGTACATGAACTATGACAGGCTTGGGAGGACGTTCTTCAGGTCCAGACTTGGTGGGGAAAAGAGTTCGACTTCCTAGTTAGCTAAGGTTGTGGAATAGTTCAAATATAACTTACGCTATGGCAGGCAACCTGAAAACATAAGGATTTGAGAGGAGTTAAGGGTTTATATAGATGTATTATAAAGAATTATAGGTTCATAAATCCTGTACACAAATATGAAAAGTTAGTTTCTAGATCTGTTAAAAAAGGAATTTATAGAAAGAAATAGAAAAAGTTAAGATTTCTAGATCTGTCAAAAATAAGAAAATATAGATTAATAGGTCTATAAATCTGCAAAGCTAAGAAGTTATAGTATTGTAGATTTATTTATATTTATCTATACAAATTTATAGATTAATAGATCTATATAAGATGCCCCCTCTCCTTACCAAGGCCAAAAGACCCAGCACTGTAGCTGAGAGTAAAAGTTTCTGCATACTGTGAGAGAATTTCCGTTCAACTCTGTTGAAACTGACCTAAGGAACTCACGTTTTTATACTCCAGCACAGACAATGAATGCAGCTGTTCTATTCATAAAGAATATAGAACAGACATCAACAATGCACCCCCAACTAGGTTACGAAGTCATTATAAAAACACTGATTCATATGATTTTCTTGATAATCGTAAATATTTTTATTCATCATGCAAACCGTTGTACACTTACATAAATAGGTAGGCTCATTTCCGAAACTTGTGTCTCCCTTTCTTTGCTTTGGCAACTATATATAGGTATATATAGTATAGTAGGCAATTACGATATACATTTTATATACGATGTATATACGATATATGCACGTTACATGAGAACTAACATAATTGTACAGTAATTCATCTAATAATACCATTGTGTGTATACGATATACCAGCTAGATATATATATAGTATATTTATAATATGATCTCAATTTGTATTCGGCTAAACGGTTATTTAATTGGCATCCAACAAAAGGGGACTAAACGCACATTCATACGATTAATAAGCATTAATTCAGTTGTACAGTAAGGTGATGCTACGCAGAGCTGCGCACAACTATCGGCAATACTATCGCATCGAGCGGGAGATGCAACTTAAGAAGTAACTTAACATAATTGAGCCTACAACACGATATAATACCATCTCTATTGCACACGATATTATCCCCTTGCTTGCACGATAGTACTTCCGATAGTTGTGCAACTCTATTTACTAGGGTTTCTCTATTACATTTGAACTCGAAATTGAAATCGAACTTGAACTTGTACTTGACTGACATGAGAGTTATCGATCTATCGATCGTTTACGTGGGGAGAGAGTTACGGCTATTGCCGACTACTACGTCTACAACTACAACTACAACACGGTCCACCTCCGCCTCCTCCTCCGGGTCACAGTCATCCTCAGGCACACTGCATCTTCTTGCAATTGCACAGCCACTTGATGATCCTCGCATTGCGCTCCACAATCGAAGGCGGCTCCGAGGGGCGATAGGGTTGTGTGGTCTGTGGCTGTGTCTCAGTGCTGTCCGGCAGTCGCATCGAGTCCACAGTGCTGACATCCGAGAAGAACACCGTACTGGAGTCATCCGAGTCCGTTTCAGGATTATGCACACGCCTTGGCTGGCTATAGATCTCGTGGAATGCTTCATCATTCAGTCCCAGACGATCAAAGAACTTCTCCAGCTCAGAGATGCTGGCATTGAGCGCCTCTCGCTCCTGTGACATGGCATAGCCATCAGCCGAGAAACCTTTGGGAAAGAACACATTCTCGTGTTCCATGCTGCTGCGTTTGTAGCTGCCCGAGCCACCTCCACCACCACCTCCTCCTCCTCCACACTCCTGATTGATGGGCGAGGTGCGTGGCTGTACTGGCAACCTATTGCGATTCTTGAAACGAATGCAACGCTGCCTCTTAAACTGTATTGGCGGCGGACTAATATCATCCACCGATGGCGCCGAGCCAGGACTCTGCACCAGCGAGCTCTGCGAGTGATTGATGCTGGTGTAGCCCTGCGAGCTGGTGTGCAGCTGCTGACTGGATGAGCTCGAATAGCGCGGCGTAGTCTGCGTCTTCATGCGCGGCGATGGCGGCGTTGGCGTATAGTCATCCTGGAATGCCTCCGGCACCTCTGGAGTGGGTGTAAAGTTGAGCAAATAGTCCGCTGCAGCATTGTCATAGCCCGACATGGTCATCGAGGGTGCCGTGTCCTGTTTGCAGCGACAATCGATGCACTCTGTCTGCTGGCGCAGCAGTGGAGGATAATCCCCCGCTGGGGTTACATAGCCACAATACGAATTGGCGCTGTGCTGCGTGGAGGAGCCGCTGTCACGTCGAGTTGCTGCCACCAGAGTGCAGCAGTTCTTGATGGTGCCACTGGCAGGACCTGCGCCTCCTGCACCTCCACCTGCATTGCTGTCACGCTGCCGCTTGTAGCAAGGCTCACTGCGATGGGTGTAATGCCCTGAGCTGCCGCCCGAGTCGCGATTGATGGAGGACTCTCCCGCAGACTTGATGGAACGATTGCCACGACTGCAACAGCTCAAGATCTCGCTGTGCGGCGAATGCCGACTGATCTGTGTATGCAAATCCGGCAGAGATTTGTGACTATTGATGTTGTACTCCGCCGCGGCGTAGGCGGCACGCTCCTCCGGATTGGCCACCTCGTGCGAGTGCGAGTAGGAGCGCTGGTAGTTGTATCTGCAGGGAAAGAAGGCAGTAAATTAGAAGGAGCAGACACTGGTACTGCACAGTAGCTTACCTGTAGCGCTCGTTGTGCGCTTGACTCGACTTGGCTGCGTACTCCGCCGGGGGACTTATGGGTCTATAGTTCTCGGTGAGCACCAGTGGCTCCTCGCCGCTGCTGTTGGGCTCGCTGGGGTAACCGCTGTACGAGGATTCCCTTGTATAGCCATGTGAGGGCATGTACAGCGGGGGAGGAATCCTGAGCGCGCTGCTCTCCTCCTCCGCGCCATAGTCACCTTCATCGTCGTGACGACGCAGGCTGCCCCCGCCTCCGCGTTCCTTGCTCGCCTCCGAACCCAGCAACATGCGCAGCTTGTGCTGCAGCAGATTGTTATTCATGGCCAGGCCCGAGCGATGTCCCCCCAGCGATGACTGCCCGGCATTGTGCCGATGATGATGATGGGAAGAGGAAGGCGGCTGCTGCTGCTGCTGCTGGTGATGATTGTGCAGCGCATACGATTGCTGCAGCTGCGCCTGCTGCTGCCGCGTCAAGCTCATGTAGCGACGATCCTCCAGCTCATCATAGGCACTGCTGCCAGTAGTGTAGTGCGCCTCCTCAGGTCGCCTGCCACGCTTGACGCCACCTGCTCCTCCTCCTCCACCTCCTCCATTGCCAGCACCTGCTCCACTCGTTGCATTGCGATAACCCGCCGCCGATTGCTGCAGTCGCTCGAAGACCGCATCGGACTTGATGTAGAAAGGCTTTGACTCCGCGAGCAGCTCCACGGCAGACTTGCGCTTGTTGTAGTTGTAGTGCCGGCCACTGCTGTGGTAGAAGTTGCCCGATGCCGGGTGACCTTGACTCTGGCTCCAGTAGTTGCGACAACCCGTTGCCGTCTCGGGCAGCGCCGAAGCCGATAGCGGACGCTGTGACATAGTGCCCGAGGACATGTAGAGACCACCTCCGCCATTGTAGGAGCTGTCCATGCCTGGAGCGACACCAGCAGCACCTGCTGCACCTCCAAAGATCTGCTGGCTGGTGGCATACAGTGTTTGACTGGTGGCACGCGAATACTTTGGCATGGTGGTGTACATGGCCGGCGTGGAGCCACCATGATGAGCGGCGCCAACACCTCCGCCGGGTGAGCTGCTGCCGTTGCACGAGCGCTGACGCGGACTGCTGCAGCCGTGTGCAACGGTGGCCATGTTGCAAGCCTTGATCCGCCTTGATTTAGCCTTGAGTTTTCAACGCACGCTGTCGACGGCGCTGCCGACGTCGCAGTCGCCTCCTCTGTTGCTGCCTCGTCTGTTGCTGCCTCTGCTACCTCCTCTGCTACTGTCGCTGCCTCTGCTGTCACCTGCTGCTGCTGCTGCTGTCGCTACTGCTGCTGCTGCGGCGGCGGCCTCGCGTAGGGGCGGTCTGTGGCTGTGGGGCAACCTGGGGTAGGCTCGGGGCATGCGCAGTGCGAGGTGTGCTGCGTATACTGAAATTACAATACGAATGCGAGAATACGGAATAATTTTCAGCTGCGCATTGCCTTTTTGCATACGCTAATCAATTAATCCCTTAATGCGCCATTCCGATTGACTGATTGATGGCTTGATGTGGCTTGATTGACAGTTTGCTGTATGGGGCACAGAGGCTACAACTGACAGACTGTCAGACTGTCAGTGCCCACTGTACATGGTCCTTGCTGTGTGTGTCTATTTATAGGCACTCAAAAGAGGGTCAAAGTTTTACTCGAATTTCTCTGTAGTTTTTCAACAGTTTTTCCGCCGTTTTCCATTTTCCACACACTAAGCAAACACTTGAGATTCGAAAAATTCATTCTCTTACCCAGCTAAGTCTATCGAAATTCCTTTATTGTGCGTTTTCCATGCAGTCTGTGCTGGCATGCGACGTCTGGCTGTGGGCAAGGACTACGACTACACCTACCACCTCAGTAGCGTTGTGCCACTTGCCACTTGCCACTTGGCATAACAGATGTTGTTCCGTTTCCACAGTGTTTTCGCTGAGCTTTAGCTCGTCCATGGCAGCTTTGAGCTGATGCGCCGCCCAGCGGGGACTAACGGTAAAATGAGGGGAGAGCTAAAAATGTGAGGTGGGCTGCTTATTTTGTACGCTACTGTAGGAAGCTGTGGACACTCTTACTGCTTACACTGCTGACTTAGAAGTTGCTGTTGTATTCACTTATTCCATGCTTAAGTAGGCTGTATATTTTGACCTTCACTGTACTAAACAGCAGCCTGGCTACACTAGTGGCCAATAAAGTAGTGCAGCTTGTCTCTTGAATATTTATAAATTGATGTACAGCTGAAGTGTACTACATATTTTGTACTATACTGTAAGCTGCTGTAGGCGCTGTCAGTGTCTACACTGGTGGCTAATAAGGAACAACAAAAAGTAAAGCTTAGCTAAGGCTTAACCAAAGCGTGCTGTTTCACATGGACTGCACTGTAACAAACAGCAGCCTGGCTACACTGCTGTTCACAATGTTAGTGCAACTTCTCAATAAGATATTACAGTAAAACTAAAGTAGGCTGAATATTTTATACTTCACTGTACAAAGTAGTACACACTACACTGATGGCTAAAAAGTTGACACCACTAACAGCAAACACACTAGGCAACTAGGAATCACATTTTGCAACCACTTCTCGACTAAAAAGCTCTTTCACTAAACATGCAAAAGCTTTTTAGAACACACTCACGCCCAAAGCTTTCTTTCTCTCTCTCTCTGTCTCTATTTCTCCTTCTGCTATATAAGCTGAGCGCACGCTGTCGGCGCGCAACAGTTGAAGCAGCGCAGCTGAGCAGCGAGAGCAATTTGATAATTAGACAAGATGTCGGCAACGAAAGCTCCCTACGTGAAGAACAACGACGGCACTCAGGTCCAGGCAATCGGACTGGGCACCTACACGGTAAGCAACAAGATGAACTACAATACTAACTGCAAGATAAGGCGGACAAGTTATCAACTTGACAGAGAAATTGTATAGCTAACCCACTGTATCCGCTCCTCTCTCTCTCTTGCTCTCCCTCTTTCTCTTCCTCTTGCAGTCACTTGGTGGAGACTGCGAGCGTGCAACGCTGCATGCAATTGATGTGGGCTACCGACACATAGACACCGCCTACTTCTACGAGAACGAGGGCGAGGTGGGCAAGGCGGTGAAGCAAAAGATTGCCGAGGGCGTCATCAAGCGTGAGGATGTCTTCATTACGACCAAGGTGAGTGGAGAGTGTTAATTAGCCAACAATTGGCAGGTGTAATTAATGGAATGTACAACTGTTCCAGCTGTGGTGTCACTTCCACGAGCCGGAGAAGGTGGAGTATGCCTGCCGCAAGACACTGGCAAACTTTGGACTCGACTATGTGGATCTGTATCTGATGCACTGGCCCTACTCGTATGTGCATCGTGGCGACAATGAGATGATGCCCACAGATGCCAAGGGCGAAGTGGAACTTAAGTGAGTGTAGAGGGAAGACACTCTCCTTCCTTTCCATTCTCTGCGCCTTTCATCTTGAATGTACTCTGCATACCCTGTATATATAACTCATTTTTTCTCCTACTCCTCCCCCTAGTGACGTGGACTACCTGGACACCTGGCGTGCCATGGAGAAGCTTGTCGAGCTGGGCCTGACCAAGAGCATTGGCGTATCCAATTTCAATTCAGAGCAATTGACACGTCTCCTGGCCAACTGTACCATCAAGCCCATACATAACCAGGTGAATTCTTTGTGGTCGCACTATACTAGACATACCCAGCTAATATTCCCATCGTCCACAGATCGAATGTCATCCGGCACTTAACCAGAAGAAATTGATTGCGTTGTGCAAGCAGCACGACATCGTTGTAAGCGCCTATTGTCCACTGGGCAGGCCTGATCCTGCCAAGAAATTGCCCAGTTTTATCTACGACGCAAAGGTGCAGGCCATAGGCGATAAGTACAAGAAGTCCACAGCGCAGGTGGTGCTGCGTTATTTGGTAAGTGCAGATGGAATGATTGTTGACCGACTTTCACCTACCCATTAATCATTTTGTTAGGTCGAAATTGGCACTGTGCCGCTGCCAAAGTCATCGAATCCCAAGCGTATTGAGGAGAACTTCAATATCTTTGACTTCAAGTTGATCCCGGAGGATCACGCTGTACTGGATTCGTATAATACCAACGAACGCATCATTAAGATGGAACATGCCATCAAGAGCAAGAACTATCCATTCCACTTGGAATACTAAGCTGGTGGAGATCTGTATATAAAGGGGTGCATTGTCTGGTTATTCCAATACGTATATATCAATAAAAACAACTTACCATATACACTCAGTATATTAGCTAATTGAGTCGCGAACGTGAGAAGATTAGAATGGGCGACCGGCAAGTCGTTATCACTTAACCAATACATGTGTAAACAGTACAATAAGTATGCGATCTTCCATGTATACTAAATCTACACTCAACAGCTGAGAGAGCGGGCGAGAGAGGCAGTGTACGAGACCGCACACGATCGCTAGAGAGCTTTCGTTTGGTTTGTTTATATTTATATCGCGGTAATCGTGTGGAAAATTCCATTCCTCTCTCTGCTGTTGAGGAGAGCGGCACGAGCAACAAAGCAGCGGTATTTTAAGGCGCGTTCCAAGCAAATTTATATCTCAACTTGTTTTATTTTTATAAACATTAAAAATTCGCGCACTTCGTCAGCTGTTTGCTGGCGTAGGGTGACCAGACTAACGCACAGTAACAGTGCTGCCAGACTGATGTATGCATAAGCACCGTCTACAACGGGTGGCATCACTTTTTTGCGCTGCTCACTTCACGTCGCTGTGACGCAAAATCAAAACAATCCGGAGGGGGGAATTTTAGATGGAAATATGCCGCTTTTTGTTGCTGGAAAACACGGTAACAACGTAATGGTGTACGTGTACTTGCAACCCCCAAGGAGTCGCCACACTACTGCATTGCAGTTGTTGCCATTACATGCGGCAAACGTTCACAAAAAGCACGTGAGTAGCACTGAATGGAAAATTACTCAACATTTCACAAATTTCACGCTAGTTTCATTTTGCAGCCAATCGATTTGTGATTCAATAATTTAATTATATTGTGCAATATGCGTGACAACAAACACAACAACAACAACTGCGACAACGATTATCTACAAATCTGAAAAGGCTACGTCAGTTCCGTCCACACAACAACAAGAAGAAACAAGACACATAACACAAAGGTCGTAGGTGCAAGGTGCAACGTGCAATCGATGCCACATTGTCACACCATGGTCTACATGCGCATTGTGCTGACTACCCTGGTAACCATAACGTGCCTGCTGGGTGACAATTTCGTTGAGTTGACGCAGCACCCGCTGCTCAAGGCCCTGGCAGATAATGCGACCCATGCAGCCATTGGAGCCCTCACAGGCATCGCATTTGCCATGCAATTCTATGAACGCACCTCGCAGCTCTTTGGCTGGATAACGATATTCACCTGCTTCGTGGTGTCCTCCTTCATTGACCTGGATCACTTTGTGGAGGCGCGTTCGCTCTATCTGGAGGTAGGTTGAATATAATTTCTGGTCTGTTGCTTACATATGCATTTCTCTTTTTCAGGATGCCACCAACTTGTCGCGCCGTCCATTTCTGCACTGTTCCAGTATTATACTGGCGATGCTTCTCTTTTACATATGCACCGCTTGCTTGAATTACTTCCGCAGCAGCCTCCTCCTGGGCGCGCTGCTCTGTGCCTTCATCACGCATCACACACGCGATGCCATGAGACGTGGCTACTGGCTGTGGCCCTTCTACGATCACACCGATCGCATACCCCAGCTGGCCTATATAGTGATCACTGTGCTAACGCCTTATATGCTCGGTTATCTGCACAACATCTGCCGCAGCAGCCTCGTGCTCAATTTCCTTGGACAATATGTTAAACTAAGCGAATGCAATTATCGCAATGGCATCGGCGGAGCAAGTGGCTCTGCTGCCAGCTATCGCTATTTGCAGGTGTAAAGATTTGTGATACTAAATCGAGAATGGAACTAATGAAACTACAAATAATCATATATGGCTTACTTAGGCTTCAAGCTCCCTAGAGACAATTAAGCTTTAAGCAAGAGAGAGAGACAGTGAGAGATACTTCCACGATTTTATTACGATACCTTTAGGCCGTAGTATTTTACTAGACTCACACAAAAACACAAAGATAATATCCATACATGTGATATTGAACTAGATTTATATAGACTCAAAGCATAGCGCACAAACTAATCGATTTTCAACTTCCGACTTAGTATATGTAATATTATTATATATTATTATAATTATTATCAGTAGTCAAAGTAATTGTTAAACATTTGTAGAGAAATAAACTCATGAAGTTGCCTTGTAAACTGCTTAAGCTGTGCAGGTTGTGTCTGTGTCTGTGTGTGTTGCATCAGCCTCGAGCATTAATAATCCCTATTGATTTCGGGTACTACCACGTAATTTCAACTTGTCTTTTTTTTAACGGTTTGGCGGCCAGTTTCAGTTGGCTTTCTCAGCTTGTTGCCGTTAGCTGATTAATTGCTGATTTCGCGTAAAATTCCCCAATCTATTTTTGTATGTTTAAATTTAAACATTCTCGCAATATACGTATAAAATTAGTTTGTCTGCTCGTTAGAGAACATCAAATCTGATTTTATTGGAAACATTTCATTTGAAAAACTGCGTTTGCGGCGTAATAAATAAGTGATTAAAGCTGATCGCAAGAAAAAGCATCAATATCGACAATTTACAAATTGTAGAGCAAGCACAACGCTCACCTTTGTGCCCCAGGCCCACGCCCACATGGTACGCCCCCATGGCCCAACGCCCCCAGCAGAGACAGACAGTCGGCAGTCGGTAGAATTCGGTTGACAAAACGAATAAACGACGGCGATGATCATTTGTGTTTGGGCCGCGCTGCCGTTTGGATGATCGAGTGATCCGTTTGTCTCTCTTGTTGAAGATCGTTTACGATATTACGAGCAAGACGAACAAAACTTCGCGTCATCGTTTGTCGCGTAATTTGAATCTGTGTCCCTTGTGCTGTGTGCGTGTATATCCGACTTGCGTATACCCTTTGTTCTTGTTACCTTTGCCAAATTGGCGGAGCAAGCGGAAGATAACTGTGTAAACCCTTTGGCCGTAAGTCTCTCCGTGCACGCAGCACGTAGAGTTCTTTCTCCCTCTCTCCTCAACACTCTCTTTCACTCTTGACTTTTGACTTGTTCTTTCTGCACTTTAACCTCGGCACGTTGACACGCTTCGTTTGGCAGCAATTAGTTAAATTAGCTACGGTGCGTGTGTTTGCGTGTGTGTGCGAGTGTGTGTGAGTGTGTGTGAGTGTGTCTGATGATTTCATTCATACGATACGATACGACTGTCGTATTTATCTCTCAATTCACAACTGCAGTAACTTGCTAAACGCTTCTCATGTTCCATTTAACGCCCTCATCAATTTGCGCGTCGTTAATTCGCATTATCAACTTCCTCACATAAGTTTAGCATGATATATGGGTAGGAAGGGGGCAGAGGGACGAGTGAATTTCATAATATTTATCTAACGTGATCGCCATGAGAGTGTGTACTATATATATAGATCGGCTGCCACGCCTATTGGTTTCGTACTATTTGCACAATTTGTAAAATGTTCAAAAATAAAAATCGCTGTAAATATTTACATCGAAAGACGTGAGATCCCAAAATGTTGTTCACAATAAATCAGCGTCAAAGGCGGCGTCGAGAAATCGAAAAGCAGCAGCAACAGCCAGCCAAGCGTATATGAACGATCCATAGATATATATACTATATGTATACTTTATGCCTTGCATACTATATGCAGCGCGTAGCTACTTTTTGGCATCGTCTCAAGGTGTTTTTGATATGCTTTTTTGATTTTACGAGCTGATAATGGAATTATACGCAGATCCAGTGGGATATTTAGCAAGGCAGGTGGCAAAATCAACTTCAGTTTGAAGTGCTGAGCAAACTTGACTGAAGTAGACACTCTCTCTCGGGGCTCCATTAGCGCAACGCAGCTAAAATGCGCTGGCATATTGCGTATACGACGTGTGATGCTGCTGCGACAAGCTAGCGACAGCTGCCTAATTAAACCGATCTATGGTGCTGTCGTTGTCGCTTTCGCTATACTTTGCCACACATTCTAGCCACTCCCCCTCCTTCCTCTCATACTGTGCGTTGTCATAGCGCACCAAAAATAGCTCATACGCAGCGTGTGCAGTGCATTCTTGCCCCAGCGGCGAGTTGAATGACTTGTAAGCATGTTTATACTATATAGTAAAATATATGTGTATATATGAATTATATAGTCGACACGCCTCGGTAATTAGTTGCCGCGCTGCTCACTAACTCTATAAATATGCTGCCAGCATTTGTTATACCCTGTTTTATTTGATTTTCCTCCAAACTCAATAAATCGCTACGATAAACAATCCACAAATCAACAGCCAAAGTTTTGAGGAACAAATTGAGGAAGCTTTATTGTGCGTCGTCTATGCTATATATATAAATATATATACACAAATATATCTATCAGATACAGATCAAAATAACACGCAGAAATCTGTGTTAAATCCGCAAGAGAGTCCAATGAGATTCATCAGATAGCAACGCATACTTAACATCGCTGCTTGGCTTGTTGACACAAAAAACGTACTCAAAAACGAGTAAATCAAATATGAAATGAAAATTAGGAGACGAGACTTTTTTCGAAATATTTATCATGGAAAAAGCAACAACAAAATATCGCCGGTTTTTGTTATTCATTTTTTGCTGCTGCTGCTGTTTTTGTTTTCATTTCTCAGTCTTTCTGTTTCTCTTGATTTCTTTTTTGAATATGGTTTCATTGCTTTTTCTTACTTTTAATACACCGACTATATAGTATATTATTTGTTGGCAAGTCTCGCGCCCACTTTGTGTATATTTTAGTTGTTGTTGTTGCTGCCATAGCCGTTTTTCGGCTAGCTGCGCCGTCAGTTTTGCTCAATATTGTTTGGGATTCCGTTGCGAGACGATCGCACGGAGAACGCGCGCGTCTCCCCAGATAAAATATCAGAAAAATAACTAGAAGAAGAAAAGAAGAGGAAGCTAAAAGGCAATTT
The DNA here is from genome assembly GCA_018904595.1 of Zaprionus indianus. Classification (NCBI taxonomy): domain Eukaryota; kingdom Metazoa; phylum Arthropoda; class Insecta; order Diptera; family Drosophilidae; genus Zaprionus; species Zaprionus indianus. Next base: position 4,639,905 of record JAEIHA010000140.1, read on the forward strand.
GCAATTGTACTGCGACAAGTCGTTGCGGTCGTTTCTATACGTATAAAGTTTTGTTTTTGATAGAACTGCCTTTCACTTTCCCTACAGTGATTTATTTGTCTTAATTGATTGCACGCGGCGCACTTAAACATTAATGAAAACAAACAAAGAACCGTTTCGAAAGCAAAGTGAGAAGTGATAAAAAAGAAGCAAAGTGAATTGCACCGAATTAAATTGCACCCTAACTGAGAGACGATAAGAAGACGTCACAGTGCAGAGCTGAAGTGAAAACTAGGCCAAATATAAATACACATATTAAAAATATTACACATACGCCACCGGCACCCGGCACCCCTTGCTTGCGCTCGCCTACCCACTCTCTCTCTCTCCTTGTATCTTTCTCTCACTCTTTCTTCGCACTCGCACTTGAATGAGCCCCATGAGCGGACTACGTCAGCAGCTAAAGGTGAGTACTACTAAAACAAACCCCCAACCCCAAACTGAACCGCATTGAACCCACTCCGATCCAACCCAAACCCAATGCGAAGGCGTAGCAAAAACAATTGTGTAAATATTTATTAAATTAAATCGGCTACTAAAACCATTCATTGCCTGTTGCACTGGAGGCCCCCTATAAAAAGTGTTTACAATATAATTAGTAGCAAATTTTATGGCTCAAACTTACACGACAACAATCAGAACGGGGGCGGAGGGAAGGGGAGGACTACATGATTGGTTGGATTTTGAGTATCAGGTATATCTAATTAGTTGCCTGTCAAGTCACCGTTGACCTTGAGCGATTTGGTAATGAGTTCTGTGTGTGTAATGTTTATTGAGCAAGAGATGTTTATTTCACGTCCACAATGTGTTGTTGGGCAGGCCTGTCAACAACAACAGATATCGTCTATTTTGTAACTGTATTTCCATAATTTTGAAATCTGTGCAAATCGTCAACATTTAACAGTCTCATTAACAACATCCACTATAAAGGCAACTACTATATATTGTACTAAGTATGATCGTAATGAGTTCTTAATGCTCGCTTTGATGCCGCGTTTTTAGTATCTGGAGACGTCGACGAGTCGTTCAGTCTGCTCAATGTTTTCAATGGCATTAAAAAATTCATTGTTTATTCACACAAAAATTCACTCCCGGCGCAGATATAAACAATATGCGATTATTAGCTTTTGTTTTGAAAGAATATATACGATGTGCCAGTTGTGCCAGACTATAATTTATTCAAAAATTATTATTAATATGTATTTTTATTATAAACAAAATTAAGAAATTTGTCTTATAATATTTTTAATTCAATTTGGAAACATGAATGAAGTGAGCGCCGTGCAAGATAAATATCTACGACACTTTCCATGCAAATACCCTGCAAATAAATTCATTAATCTTAAATCTCAAATCTCTTTAATGTCAATGCACTCCGCAAGCAAAGCAGGTCCCCATCATCTATCCCCTTAAATGATATCTAAATTTATTCTCGCCTCCATAAACGAGTGAAATTTATTATGTCGCATGGAAGATATGTGGAAAATGTTTACAGAACCTCATAAAAAGTGGCAAATGCAATTAAATACGTATTAGAGATAAATTTATGGAATTAGCGGCGAATGTGTGTGTGGGAAACCCACGGAGATTGGTCGAGCATAATAAATGCCTTGTTTACGTCAAACTAGCCAGAGCACAAGGTGGGGAGTGTGGAGTGGGGGACGCGCCCTTTGCATACTGATGAGCAAATCGATTGACAATTTAAAGCAAATCGTGACTCAACCTGCAACTAAAATTTGTGCAGCTCGTAATAGTTAAGTTAAATTTAAAAATGCATAAACAATTTGAATTTGACAGGCGCCCATTAATCATAAAAGAGACACACGAACCATAAACTCATTTGTTGTAAATTGTCAAATAATTTGTGCTCATTTCCTGCACTATTTACTGACGATCGCCCTGCCCCTCCCCCACCCGGTGTATACACAAATAAATGCCAGAAGAATGCTCGGAGCGCACACAGAAATAAAATTTACTATAAAATTAAAATAGCATTTACATTTGTTGGTCCGACCTAACGACGTAATAAACAAAATGTCAAAACAAAAGTAAAGAGATTCAAACAGAGACGGACAGACGGAGCCAAGTACAGTAAGCACTCCCTAAGCAGAACAACACGAACTATTTACTTTTGTTTATGCGCTAACAGAGATGCCAATTTAGCTTTTTTCTCGCATAAAACCTAGCTGTTTGCTACGCGCTTCGCTTGGGTTAATTTTGACTACGCGTAAAAGTATGCAACTGAAATTTGATACGAGCACTTTGCATGTCAGCAGTGTTGCCCAGTCAGCTTCCCTTTCCTATCTAGCCATTTCTTCTATTAAATTTAGCTGGTTTTTGATTTAATTTGGCTTTTCTTTACTGGCAACACTGCTTTGCATGCTAGACGAACTTTTTGTCTTGGCTGTTTGCATTGTGTGCGCAAACAGAGAAGAAAAAGTAAACTGAATTTATGATTTCTTCTATATATAACACATACAGAACACACACAGCACGGCGTCCAATTCATCTATATATTTATACTTATTTGATTCTTTTCGATTTAATTTTACAGATGCTGGGCACAGCGCTGCTGGGCAAACGTGCCACAAAGGTAAATACAAGCAACAACAACAACAAGTGCAATTTTGTAAAGAAAACAGTCGACAAATTTTCAATTAGCACAGACTTTTCTAATAATTCAATTCAACTCTCCTTCTTTCTTCTCTTTTATTTGCGGTTTCCTCATATAGTCGGTTAAAAAGAAACCGTTTACAGATGTCGAAATTAAAGGTGAGTTAAGTAAATATTGAAATAAATGTTTATAAATAAATTTGCTGTAAATATTTAACGGAATTTTCTCAAGAAAAACCTCAGTCAGACAGTTTTGATTGCCTCATAATTGCTCATAATGCACACGCCGCGTATACGCAATGTCTGTCTGTACAGTGGATATGACAGCTATTTACGTCCCGCGTGCACTCTTGCACCCACTGCAATCTAATTTTAGCCCCACTGTGCCCCGCTGGCCGCCTTCTGTCGCTAAAATTAATTTCTGTTCGCCGCGCAAAGATTTTATTTTTGCACAGCGAGATCGTCTTAGCGTGTTTTCGCTTTTAGCTTGTTTTTCTCTTTTTCGAGGTGCGCGACAGGTGCACTGACACTTTCGACACTATTTCGTGGCTATTTTCGGGGCCCGCTTCTCGTTCCACTCTTTGAATGTGGCACAATCATTGCGCGGGACGTGTTTTCGGGGCCTCTTTAATCTAATCGCGACAGCAGCAATCAGAAATTTAATTTAATTAATTTGCCAGCTGACTACTTTGTCCCACTGCCCCTCCGCTTCCCTCCTCTGAGCACAGGCATGTCACGTGGCTGTGGGGGAATTATCTTTAATCATAACAAAAGACAATGCTGACTTGGCAGAAAGGGAGAGAAGTGGAAGTGGAAGTGTGGGTGGGGAATAATCCAACACAAACCGTATGACAATTACGAAATATGTACAACAAATGACAGGATATTATGGCTGAGACTGCAAACAAGATCTCGAGTCATAAAAATTAATCTCTTCACCATCTCAAAGCAAATCAGCCTCCGTTTTCGGATCTGAATCTGTTTTCTTTTGTCACATTGAGGGCTTTGCCTCTTGTGACATTGTTGTCTTCAGTAGATCAAATATTTGTCAGCCGATGACGAATCATTCACATGATGCCAGGCACAGTTAGCTCTATACATACAGCTATAGAAAACCAAGGCGTGTCTCTCCGTATCATCCATAAAACTGTCTCCAGATAAACCTAGTTAGCAAGGCAAGGAAGCTTATCGGGCGGGGGCTCGGGCAATTTAAAGCGTTGTCAAGTCAATTGGTGAGTGAGTGGAAGATCTTCCGAAGGCTTTTATCTTATAATACAATACATACATAAAAGTATATAATATATATTTATATTTATAGAGTTATACCTACTTATCTGCTTTATCAACTTTATTATTTTGGGTTTATCATAGTCATATTGCTTTTCAATCAAGTTTCATTACTGGTAACTTTCCATTTTTTTATATATAACTCTAAGATAAGTAAAGAAAGCTGCAATTGAGTTAAATATACCTTGCAAATGAGGGCTATAGGAATGTGTATGCTCTAAGCCCTTTCGAGATGGTATAAAGTTTAATATTCCACATTACGCTATGAAAAATTTGTTAAAAAGATGAAAGAAAGAAAGGTAAAACTCTAAAGATCTTGTAAAAAACACTTAAGATCAGAGAGATCTGTACCAACCCAATATACCCCTTTTCATTCAACTCTAAAGAGTTTAAAGAAAATCAAATAAATGATATACATCGAATATTGTTGAATGAAACAGTCCCACTTGTGCTTATCTTATTTTTGGGGCTAAGGTCTGTCTCGCATATCTGTAGATCTACAGAAGACAGAAGACACACACTATATAGTAAATAAGAATGCGTGGAAATGAGACAATCAAAGTAATAACAGCACAGATAGATAGTATTACGACACGAGAGTGCTTAGTATTATCGCTGGCATTACATGAAGGTGCTTAATGAAATCGCTGGGCTGCCCCCTATCGGGCTTCCACTTAGCCCCTTTTGCTCTCAAGTCCCTCTTCATTCCTCTCTCTCCCCCTCTTGACTGATAAAAGGCCTCGTTCTCGTAAAACTATTGCAGTTATCTCTGCTTTCAACGGAACTGGGGAAGGTGCCCCGCGTTGAGTTGACTCGGCTATCACCGAAATGAAATATAATACAATATAAAATACACACACACACACACACCTCTGCACACACACACAACACTCTCTCACGCCTGGGGCTGGCCAAAAGCAAAAGTTAGTCATTATCTTGGAGTTTTCGTAGATAAATCGTGCGGCAATCGTTGCGCCCCATTTGGCTTTCGCGCAGCATTTGCAGCAGTTCCAATCGCAGTTCCCACAACGGGCCCAGACCCAGCAGAACTCAGAACCCATGTACCGTTAACCCCGTTAGCAGTTAACGAATCCCAAACAACCTAAACGAAATTCGTGTGTGATGCAAAGTGCAAAGCGCGCGCGACAAACCCCGAACAAGTTGATCGATCGACGATCGACAATATTGACTAATTGATTAACTGATGGACTGAGCAATTCGGCCATTATATTGTTAACTGTGATAACGCTTGACTAAGTTCGTAGTTATTCGCATTGTTTTAAACACAATCCGCAAACATGAGCAAAGATGATAAGTGTGAGTAGAACTTTGACTATTTCTACAATTTACGCGTGGCGACTATGATCGCAGGTGTTTGAGAGAGTGAGAGAAGTGCGTGTGAGTGTGTGTGGGAGGGTAAAGTGTGTGTGAGAGAGTGTAGTAAGTGTAAAGTGGGTATTTGCGTGTGTACGTGTGTGTTTCTATATTGTTATTGCGTGTTGTTTACGTAAGCCAGTGTCAACTTGTAACTGAACTAATTAAACACACCCGCGCACAATTATTGGCAGCAATTTATCTGTACCACACACCCCTTGCATACAAATACGCACACGCCTTACTTGTCATGGCTCAACTTCATTTGCAGCTGAAAGTGAAACACACTTTTTTGTGTTTTTTTGGACAAGCCTGCATTTTGATTTATGGTTACGCAACATTTTGCGCAAATTTTCCCATTTTTTTCCACATTTTTCGGGTGTCCACTTGAGTTGAGTTACGAGGGGAAGCTAGCTCGAATTGCTGGGCGAAATAATTAAAAAAATACAAACGACTAAGTGAAAAATGAGACAGTTTTTTCTGGCTCCTTTATTTATGCCTCCTTTAGCCATCCAACGTTGGCTTCAAGTGTCGCTATGCGAGGATAAAAAAAGAAATTTCTAATAGACACTCGCTTTAAACTGGGCATAGAATGAGAGAAAGAAGAAAAAGAGGCTTAAATTGTATTGAAAGTACGATGCTTGCGAAATTCATTAACTAAGCTTCATGCTTGTTATTATTTGAGCTTGTATTCAATTGAAATTAAGATTGTTAAGCGCGTTTTCTCAACTTTATTGTCTGCTTTTAGGCATCACGCATTGCAAATAGAGTCTTTGAATGTATATCTCTCTTGCCTGGTCTGTTTCTTCTGCTCTCCTTCTTTAAAGACAAACGTATTTGATTGCACGTTTAGAACATTAAACATTTTGATATGATTGCGTTAGCTCGATTGATTTTGCTGCACGCATAAACCAAAGCAATCTAAGCATGAACCCTTTGAGTGGCTTTGCGTGGGAGAAGAAAATGGAGAAGAAACAGCAAGAGCAGGCAGAAGAGCAGGGTAGGGAGCAGGGAGAGGCAGGGAGGAGCACAGGGAATATCAGGGGAGATGGAGGGCGAACAGTGGGTGTGCATCGCATAAAGCAATATTTATGCATTGATGGCCGCAGATACAAAAAATGTTTCAACTGCTTTAGTCGAGTGGCTAAAAACAAAGACCACAAGAGCGTGGGAGCATCTCCTCCTTCCCCTCTCATCCATCTGCCAAAGCAAATGCTATTTAAATGTTAAAAGGATATCAAAGAGGAACGCCCCAGCTGGCAGTTGGCGCTGCAGCGGCCACAGCAAAAAAATGGCACAAAAAGCAGTAACAATACGAGGGTCGTTTGATAAGTCCGTGACTTTTTGAATAAAATATATTTTTTTCGTCAAAGAAGCGTTTTATTTCTCAACATAATCTCCTTTTAGCTCAATACATTTAGTCCAGCGTTTTTCCAATTTTTTTATTCCTTCCAAATAATAGGTTTTCTCAAGGCCCTCAAAATAGTCGTTTGTTTCTGTGTTTCTCTTCATTTGACCCGAATCTCTTACCGCCGAGCCATTTCTTCATGTTTGGAAACAAAAAATAGTCACAGGGGGCTAAATCTGGAGAATATGCTGGATGGGGTAACAGTTCGTAGCCCAATTTATGAAATTTTGCCATTAGCACACGAAATTCACTTTTTTCCATTTTCGTTAAAATTCACGAGATCGTCTGCTTTCAATGCCTATAAAACGCAAACCAAAAAACGCAGCTTTCTCAAAATTTTACAGTCAGCTGTTAATCGATAACTGCTGACAGGAGCAGTGTTGTATTTAGAGCAGGTGCGCGGCAAATACAAAAAGTCACGGACTTATCAAACGACCCTCGTACTAACACGAAGTGCAGATACCTTTTAATATATATTGTATAGTGTCTGCTCTTTACATATACCCTACATTTTTTGCCAAATATGCTACAAAATTTTACTGCCTTTCGCTTCTTTGTAGCACAACTTCCTTAGGCTCCTTTATATACTTTCATTCCTAGGTCTTTATAGGTTAGCTTGTCCAACACTTCTTAAGTCTCCTCCATATACCCTCTCCTAACCGAGTATAGGAAATTTTGTATAAACACGCCTGTGCAAATGTCAATAAATTGTTGTTGTATTTTGCCAGTTGTTGTTGTATCTGCAGGCATCAAAAATCAAGGCGCGTTAACAATTTGCAATAAATGTCAGACTAACAGGCTGCTCTCCTTCTCCCTGCCTACTTAGTGTGTGCGTGTGGCGCCCTCTGGCGTGACTGGCACGTGACTTCATTTGGTTTTCATGCTGCGTGACTCTCGCGCGCGCTCTGTCGGGGCTGAGCTGATTTAACTTTTTGCCTATTTACGAGAAGCTAATGGAAGGGACTAACGGACAGATCGGACTAACGGGCAACCGAGGATGCACCATCTTGGACTAATGCTGGGTTCGTTGCGCCACAAAGTATGCTTGGAATGCATTGAACTGTGTGGGCTCTTCAATTATTGCAGCATACTGCGAGGCGAAGAAGACAATAGACGATTTTGCCAAAAAGTTTTTGTTTGTTTATCTCTTGTCCCTCGGGTCTTTCTTTCACTCTCTCTTTTGCAATTAATATTAATTAAAAAGTTCCACCCGCTGTGCAGAGGTTCAACGAACTCGCAGCCTGACCGAGCACACACAATGAAAAGGATTAATCTGTTATCCTCCGTTATCCTCACTGCTTATCTCTATTCTCTATGCATATTCCAACTCCCACACAGTCTATAAATATTTCATATATGTTTGCATTGTGAACTGCAACGTCGCTTTATTTTACAGCGCAATTTAATTGTGCATTATATAAAAAGCAACGAAATTGTTGCATAAACCGTTACGTGCCGTTTTCCCCATCGTACAGCGCGGCGCACTCCAAAAGAGATTTACACATTGCGCCTGCTGCACCCTGTCGACAGGCCGCCTTCTGCGCTGCTCCTCTCGCTCTCTCTCTGTCACAACTGCGCTGCTCCTCTCTCTGCCTACGTCGGCTGCGCTTTGCTCTCTGCCTACTGTGCCCGCTCTCCACTCTCATTCCTGTCTGCTGCGTGCCTATCTCCGCCTGATTTCCTCTCTCTCTCTCTCCTTTCCTGCCTGCCCACAGTTAGCAACAACAAACAGCAAATCGTTTTCCGACATTTTGTTTTGTTCCGCACATTCGCGGTGCCCAACACATGGCAACAGCATAAGAGAGAGCGAGTGAAAGAGTGACGGTGTGAGAGCAACAGACAACTGTGAGAGAGCGCAGACTGGGAGAGCGCCACAGCATTACCCCTGCAGAAGCGCACGCACTTGAATGAGTGAGTCAGACAGGGACAGAAACAGAGTGCGTGTCTCTTGCGCACTTGCATTCTGCACTCAGCACTCATGCAGTGTTGTTGTTGTTATCAATGCTGCTCTGCTGCTGCTGTTGCTGCCGCCGCCACTGGTGTTCTGCTTGTTGTTTTGCGGTAGACGATGACAAGGTCATTGGAAGATGTCTCCTTGCAAATGCGATGCCTACAGGGCCTTAGCAATGATACAGGGTGATCTGTTGGAGTGGGCGCTGCTTTGGAGGCTGTTTTAATAAAGCAAGTAAATGCACTGTGGAGATTGTAAATAGCGAGGTTATGTCTGCAAATGCGAAATTATTAATAAATATTTAAATATTTAATATTTATTATTTAATTAATTTTAATTGTTATTTATTTTAATATGTTAATATTTTTATTCGACAAGTCTATGTTGATAGTAAATATGTATATAAAGAAATTAATTTAATATATTAATATTATTTATGGGGTATATATACCCTGTATAGTGAGCTTTATCATAAGCACAGAAATCTTATTTATTTACTTTCAACAGTGTTTTCATAATGTTAAACAAAATAATACTTGTTCGTCTTATCTGTTCCCTTCTGTTACACTCCTCCACACCTATTAAGTTCTGCCTTCACATATTTCTCAATTTCTTCTTCACTTTCTGAATTTTTTTTCGCAAGTTTCTTTCATAATTCTTTCATTATAACAGAGCAATTAAAATGCCCATCATAGTGCAAGGCGTAGAGCATTAAAATGCATTACGCGGCTTCATTTGCAGACAACGCCGTGCAGAACTTATCAAGTTTCAAGCACAAAGCGCCCAAAGTCCTTCACAATCAGCAAAAAAAAACAAAAAAAACAACAGAAAAACTGAAAAAAAAAACTGCAAAAAAATAAATGACAAAGCCAAACAACAAAAAGAATTTATCACGTGAACGCGCAGTCAAAAACAGTTTCCCCTTTCGCCGCGCCACCCCTTGCAGCGCATAAACAAATGTAGAAAGAGCAGGAAAGGGTGAAACAGAAAGAGAGGGAGATACAAAAAGAGAGAGTGAGAGAGAATCAGTTGAGCGAGAGCGCCGACGACTATCGCGAAGAACGTTATAAAAACAAAAGCAGCAACAAGAAAAACAAAACAAACTAGCGGCGCGTCAACTGGAAGGGAGGGGGTGAAGACGGCCAGAGGGTGCTAAGGAGGGGAGGGGATGTATGGGGGTGCCGCCCGCCGCATAGCAATGAATGAAATCAGCCGAAGCACGGCGAAGAGCCGAAGAGTAACCGAAGCTGCTGCCAATGGCGCCGACATGACCAGCAGGCAGAGGCAGCACCAGGCAGCACCAAGCAGCATGCACAGCAGTTCAGTTTCAAAGTCGACGCGCTTGTGAACAGCTGTAAACACTGAGAGACACGCTGCGAGAGGAGTCCCGAGTGCCCAAGCACGCCCCTAACTAAACTTAACTCAACTCAACTAAACTAAACTTAACTGTTACTAAGGCAACTAAGCTAAATCCCCAGCAGCTTAGCCAAACTGCTCAAACTGTTCGAACTGTTTTCAACTTTCGCTATCGGTCGACATCTTTCAAACGGTTCTTAACGGCTTAACGGTTCTTAGCGGTTCTTAACGGTTCAATCAGTCCATCAAGTTATCAGTGCTGCGTTCTTTTCTCTAACCCCGTCTACAATATTTTATGGTAATTCATTGGCTTTCGGTTAATTTGAAATGCATTAGACGAGCGCGCGACTAACTCAATCAATTTGTCACACTTTGAACCCGTCTGTCAAACCCCCTCCCCCTCTTCAGCCTTTGAACTTTACTAACAACTGAAATTGAAACTGTAAAGCGAGTCTTGTCCTTGGCGAGGCAAGAAGAAGGACTCATATGACGCCCGCCGGGTTGCAGTCAGTCAGTCAGTCCGTTATGTCACTCACTCATTGGGGGGAACTAAGTGAAGATTTAAGTGCTCTTTATTATTGATGATATCATAGGCAACTCAGAGATCTCTCTATGCAATTGAAAACATTCAATTAATAAGAGACAAACAAAGCAGTCATAATTAAATTGGAAGTAAATATATAGTAACATAAATATTATAAATACTGGGGCAGGCACTAAGTAAAGGTTTAAGAGTTCTTTATCATAGATCTCTGTGCAATTAATCACCTTCAATTAATAAGACAGAAAGAGAGAGACAAGCTATAATTATCATGAACATGAATAATAATGAAAGACAGTTGAAGCTTCCAAATTGAAGAGGCACTTGGAGGCTGAAAACCCTTTCAACTCTCTCTTTCTCTTCGTGCTGCACAAAGTATACATCGACAGTGCATGCTGCCTCCACACTTCACCCCCCCTTTGACCCCTTTCGACTGGCACTTTGACCTCAATTAGATCTGATTTGTGTAATTAATTGCAATTAAAATGCGTGAGCCACAAGGCACGCAAGGCCAAACGAAGTGGGGAAAGTTCTATAGAAATCCATGCATAATTGAGTTCATTATAGCATGATATATTGGTTTATGGGTTAGACTCGTGTGCTCGCTCTTGTATTTGCCCCACAGCAATAATAATCGCAATGTTTTTTCCTCCCCCTCCACTCGTTCCTCTTCCCCTTTGCTATTTTTAACAAAAAGCGCGTGTAGAGTGAAAGCGAAAGGCGAACACAGGGAGAACGCTGCATTACTCATACGCACAGTTGGACAACGACAACGAGGCAAAAGATAAAAGCCAGCACTAATAAGTTAAAGCATCAACAGTACACACATCGTTGCTGCTATAAATACGGCACTTGAAACATCGACTGTGAGATATATATTCCAACACAGATATATATTGAACTCATTCCAAATGGATCACAAAGCAATCGCAAGTCAAGTGCGAGGTGAGCTAAGTATGGTCAATTTTTCTTCGGTTTCCCACTACTATAACTAAGTTCTTTATTAGTTCACACACCTTATAACATATATACATGAATACATATGTCACACATGTCTATATGGGTTTCCAACTGAATAATCAATCTATTTATACGAATTACAGTCAGTAGATTGATAAAATACCCGCCAAAGTGCGCGTTATATCTAATCGAGTTGTTGAGTTATCATAAGCAAATTTGGGGGGAAAAAATCACCCTTTGACAGCTGATGTAATAACGGTAAAATCACATGCGAAAAATCATTTTCATTAGTTGCTGAAAGTTACAATAAAATGCGTTGATTGCCCGCAAAGTTGTCCAAAATCTAATCAAACTAAAAGAGCGCAAGCTGAGAGAGAGGGAGTGCGACATACTCAGAGAGAGAGAGATACTGAGTGTGTGTTTGTGTGTGTGCGTGTGTGTGTGGGCAATGAGTCAAACCGCCCACACAAACAAACAAACAATATTATGAATAATAATAATAATAATGCCCCCTTTGCGCTCAACTCATTGAGAGGCCTCTCAAATCTAATCAACACGCGGCATTTTCGCCTTATTTATTGAGCAGGCAGCAGCAGCAGCAGCAGCTCAATTGGAATTAACATAGAGCTTCTTATCGAGCATTATTACTTTTACTTTTATGGTTACTGTTGCTGTTACTGTTTCTGTTACTGTTATGTTTGCCAACCTGCCTGCTGAGCAATGATAGCGCTTTGTTTTTGCCTGCTTCAGATTTAATGTGCGACGCAGTCAGTCGTAGTTTAAACCTTGCTGAAAGTAAACTGTAAATTGAATATATGAGATATTTCATTCAAAGCAGGTGAAATTAAATTGCCCAAGCATTGCTGACATTAAATGTGACATAAAGGGAAGATGAGTTCATAGAGAGTTGATGAAATAAAACAAAAGCTTGAGGTAATTAAAGGAACTTCAAAATTAGTCTTAGTTTTGAAAGATATTGCATATAGATATTGAGATATACACAGCTTTTTGTTCAAGTAATTTCAGATTTAAATTGAGTAAAGCTGAATTAAGTAATGCAAGCATATGTAAATATATGCCTAAAATCCACATAATAACAAAATAAGTAGGATTATAGCCGCTCATCTTAAGATTTTTCTTTAATATTTAACTCTATCATATAATTCACAGGGGAAATCTTAATTAATTCAGTACACTCCATTACTAAGAGTGGTTTAAGTTTCTACAGTTGGATGAGTGAAAACAATTTAAAAAACAGACTTACTTATACATGAGAGCAGATTAAGTATAGTTGAATAGTATGCCATCAAACGAGTTTTCTGTACTTCTACATATGTACTCTAGATCTTTTTCTTCTACTTCATAAATCATATATCTTTAGCTCACAGTTCAATTTATATTAGAATCTGAATTTATATAAGAGCTCATAATTTCTTGGAAAAGTGAAGAGAATTTTAAGAGCAGACTAAGTTTTTCAAGATACCACAATCAGTAGGGTTTCAGAGAGTTATAATATAGAGCATACGAGAAAATCCTAGCTCAATCGTTCACTCTATGAACAAGACTCTTCCGAGTGCTCAAAGTTAGCAAAGCCCAAGCAAAAAAAGAGTACTTAAAGCGCATCCCCAGCACTCAAGGATAAACCCTACTTAACATGATTCTCACATATGCACAGCACTATAAGATTTTATAAGTACATTACTTTCGAAGTAAATTTTCAATATGCAGTCAAGAGCAATAAGTTTTTCTTATAGTTCAAGTTAAAAATCCATTTGGTTCCAGCGAATTCAGCGAGTTGTGTGCAATTTCTACGCGGAATTTCATTAAATATTTTGCCATTAGCATGTCTGCACACACGAACATACATTACCCACACATGGACATGCACATGCGTGCACGTAGTCAGCGAAGCAGTCAGACAGACAGCGACAACTGAGTTGGCCTGGCAACGACTCGTTTCCGCTTCCGTTTCAATTTCAGCCCAGTTGAGCTCGACACGTTGCGAGTGTGTGTTGTGAAATACGCGACAATGTTACTTACACACATACACTTATCTATACACACCCACGTAAGCTTCAAAGGAAAACAACTTGAAATTCAACTAAAGTTCAATAATTTTTCTTTGAAGCAGTCTCGCCTCCGTCACATTTGCTTCTATGGTAAATGATGCTGCAGGAAAGGGGGGAAGGGGGGAATGGGTCAGAGGTGAAAGGGTGTTGAAACTTTTGAGCGTTATTTACGACAAGTGCAATTTATTTACGATTCGCTGCTCTTTCATACAAGACAAACTATTTGTGAGTTTGCCAACTCAATTACATGGAAAGTTGCTAGCTGGGCTTACGGGGGGCGTATGGCTAATGGGACCCCCGAGCAATTATCAAGTTCGATGGCAACAAACAACACGACAAAGACAAAGACACCAGGAAGGAAGCAGACAAGCAAAGAAAATGCAGGGGAAGAGGGAGAAAGGAGGCAAGCAAGGCAAACAAACAACGCTTTATGTGAAAAACTTTTGCACTTCAAACAGCTGAGGAAAATCGACTTGAATTTCATAGCGCTTTGTTCTGCTGCAGTGAGCAGGCAAGGGGAAGGGGGGAGGTAGAAGAGATAGCAAAGGGAAGTGCCTGCGTAGGTGGCTGACAGACTACAGGGGGAGGGGGAGTGGGAGGTCATTGCAATTAGTTGTCGGAGACATTTACAGATTGCTTGACTTGCTGCCTGGCTGCATTTCCACTTGGGAGGAAGATGCAGAAAGTAGAAGGAAGATGCTCAAGACAGAGGGGTAAGAAAGTAGAGAGGGGGGGGTGGGATGAATTTGAAGCCAAGCAAACTGCGGAAGCTGAGGCAACTTTGTCTTTTGTGCTGATTTAATTTCGCAATTAAAAACTTTCCATAATTGCAAGCGTCAACACGCTGCGCGGGTTTGGGCACAGCGCGTTGTCAGGCCAACCATAGGAGGAGGAGGACTTAGAAGGGTATAGGGTGGCAGGCAGTGAGACTGATAGGCAGACAGCTGAATCGGGCTGGCAGGCAGGCAGTCGGCATCAGGTAGCAGCATTCGCCGCAGCAGCCTCCTCTCAGTTTGCTGACAGTTGATGCTTTTCCCGCCCCCTTTACTTCTTGCCACCTCCTCTCTCCCTCTTGTCGATTGTCAGCGCGACTAATTAGCCAACATTGCCAGCCGCATCGCATCGTTTGTCCAATTTATTTGATGTCCATCAGGCGCATAATCGACAAGCTGATGGACAGCTGAGGAATGGAATTATGTTAACTGCAGCCAAAGCCGTTAATTAGCAAACGCTGATTGCGCGTGGGCCCAAACAGAATGAAAGTTTAAACCGTATCTAAGGCGGAAATTTAAAACGTAATTCTTCAAGCATGGTTGGGCTGAGCTTGGCTTGGCTCTGCTCTATGAGCGGAAACAATTTCCTGCACAGTCTAAGCTGCAGTTCTACACTAAATCAACAAGCCACGCCAAAAAACTTAGCTGCAGGCAAGCTTCACGTGTTTGTTCCCCTTTTTATACCCTGCAACTATTGAAAATGGTTTAAAAAGGGTATACTAAGTTTGATAGAATGTATGTTATAGGTAAAAGTGGGCGTGGCAGACTTTACAGTCATCTTCATTCTTAATGAGGATCACTGTCTGTATGTCTCTCTATATGTCTGTCTCTCTGTCTATTTTTCTGTCTCCCTGTCTGTCTCTCTGTCTGCCTGCGAGTCTCTCGATCTGTTTGTCTATCTATAAAAGTTAGAGACATCAAATTTGTTATAGTGTTCTTGTATTTCATACGAAGAGAAAATATACTATTTTGAATTTAGGATGCCACTTCCACCGCCCGCACAAACCAATAGTTTACATTTTCGTTTCGGTTTGTAGACGACGCATAAAAGATACAACTTAATGACTTTAACATAAATTTAGTTGACAATAATATATATCTGTTCACCAAATTTAAATCCGATCGCACCATAAACACAGAAGTTATTCAAATCAACGCAGTGCCCACTGATCCTGCCTGCGCCTGTTGGTATGCTTTAGTGTTCTCTTACAGTACGAGTGAACAAGCAATAGTCAACGCTATCTTTGATAACTTTCAGTGCATTTGTAGCCGTTTTTTCCCAGTCTGATCGAAGGGTAACTTACTGACGAGTGTTCTCAACTGTAGCTTTCGTCTGGTTTCTATTGATGTCAATGTGTCAATATGACTGAAGTATTTACACATATTTACACGTGTGCAATTACACAACCATAGAAAACAAGCCACAAAAACGTCGACTATACAACTGTGTACATGTGTGGAAGGATGAGAGTGTATGTGTGTGTATGTCTTTGTGTTTGTTGGTAACAACAAAGCAACAGCGGAAGTGTTGCCCTCATTTTGTTGCGCTCTTTCCGCAATTTGTTTGCCATTTTCAGCCACACACACTCAGACACCTTTCAACACACTTGCACACACAATATCACACACTTCTACACACTCTCACACACTCCTACACTCACTTATTTAACCTTTTGACACGCAAGCAATTTTCCATAATTTCTTAAACAATTTTTACCGAACTGTAAACTTTGCCAATAGTTGCGGCAAATATTGTTGGCCAAATGCAACATAAAGTTGCAAGTTGTAAGTTTGATCGATTCGACATTGAGTGGGGAGGCCGCATAGAGGTTAGGCAGATGGGGCGTGGCAGACGCAAGCCACATAATAGCAGGAAGGTCGCCAGCGTAGTCAGAAGGCCTTGCTGGCAAGGATAAACAGGATAAGCCAGAATTGGGGGAAATCCAAGGGAAAACGCAGGCATGTTTTGCTTTGATTTACATGGAAAACAGCAGTAGGGAAAACTCTGTTTTTCCTTCGTATCGCATTTCCAGGCAGCGCCTTTTTGCGTTTTAAGTGAAATTTCCATAGAAAATCAAGCACTTTCTACGGAATTTCCTTTGATTTTTATGACGGTTGAGCCTTTTATATATTTTCTTGTTTTTGGGCTCAGTTTGTGGAGGTGGTGTGGGGGCGTGGCTGCCGTTCATCCGTTGTAATTGTAGTGCGTAGTAAGTTGTAAGCGCGTAGGGCACGCACTTCGGCTTGGCTGCGTAGGCGTATACGCAACATTTTTGGCTTTTACTACGTATCAAAATAAATCGCAACATCTTGCTCCATAATATATATTTATGTCTGTATACGAGGGTCGTTTGATAAGTCCGTGACTTTTTGAATAAAATATATTTTTTTCGTCAAAGAAGCGTTTTATTTCTCAACATAATCTCCTTTTAGCTCTATACATTTAGTCCAGCGTTTTTCCAATTTTTTTATTCCTTCCAAATAATAGGTTTTCTCAATGCCCTCAAAATAGTCGTTTGTTTCTGTGATGACCCGAATCTCTTACCGCCGAGCCATTTCTTCATGTTTGGAAACAAAAAATAGTCACAGGGGGCTAAATCTGGAGAATATGCTGGATGGGGTAGCAGTTCGTAGCCCAATTTATGAAATTTTGCCATGCTGACACGAAATTCACTTTTTTCCATTTTCGTTAAAATTCAAGAGATCGTCTGCTTTCAATGCCTATAAAACGCAAACCAAAAAACGCAGCTTTCTCAAAATTTTACAGTCATCTGTTAATCGATAACTGCTGACAGGAGCAGTGTTGTATTTAGAGCAGGTGCGCGGCAAATACAAAAAGTCACGGACTTATCAAACGACCCTCGTATTTTGCGCAATATATTTATATATTTATGTGTCTATATTTATGAATGGATTGTCTGCTGTCTGGCTAAGCACGCATAAATTATTCCAGTGAAACTTGCGCTGCTTGATTTATGTGAAGTGTTCGCTCTCGTCTCATATGAATTTCCCAAATAATTAATGTGATTTCCATGGTACTCCTCTTCTTCTTCCAGATCTGCGCACAGCATTCGATCTATTGGATCGAAATCGGGATGGACGCGTCACGGCAAATGAGTTGCAGTTTATGCTGAAGAATCTGGGCATTAATGTGCGCGATGAAATCATACATGATCTCATACGCGAGGCAAGCCATTCAGGTAAGTGAGTGAGTGTGCCACCTGTGCACAGGTGTACAGCACGCGCAATGAGCAATCAACACAAGTGGCACAACAAGAAGGGGGGCAGCAAACAAACAGGCTACTTGAGTTTTTAGTTGTTCTTAGGGGGAAATTGCAACAGTTTGTTGAGGGTGTGCAGGCTAAAGGAGAGTGTGTGTGGGGGAGAGTGTGTTTGGGGGGATAAGTGTGATGAGTATGTTTGTATGTTTCAACAACATGCTCTACCTTAACGAAGCAGCAAACTGTTTACGTAGTGCAAGCAAAAGGTCAGCTTAATTAGCCTGCCCTGTGAAGTGGGACCACGTTGCGTATACGCCACATAGGCCTGCGTTGGCGTATTATCTGTCAGCAAATTTCAGCTTAAATTGCATTATATCGTTAGACAACACTGACTAAATCACAACTGGCTGAATCGATCGGCACTAGCAGTGCTATAAAGCCGTCTCAGTCTGAGTTTCAGTCTCAGTTTCATTTCCCTTTGCCCACTGCCAATCCGCATTAAGCCAATTTGTAAAGTTTTGTTTTCCTCTCCCGCTCTCCCTCTTTCTGTCTATATCTATTTCTTTCTATCTCTGTCTGTCACTCTCTTTCCTACTGTTTCTTTCTATCATTCTGTTGCTTATTTAATTTACTCGTTAGCTAATGCAATTTTTATTATAACAAATTCCCACGAGCAACGTTCTTTCTACAACATTCAATCCCTCCTTCTCTCTCGCCCCCTCTCTCTCTCTCTTGAAGCGCATTTTATTAGTTTTCAGCCGAGCTTAGCCACAGCTAAAGAGCGCAGGGAGGGAGAGGGAGGGAAGCAGCCCCTTCTGCTGTTGTTCTGTTTGCTTGTCCTGCTTGTGTTCATGTTCATGTTTTGCCAGCATTTGTGCCTTGTAGCTCGACATTGTTGATTTAATTTATTTGATATTATTTTGATGCCCCCTTAATGAAATTGCTGAACTTTAAACATTTGCTATGCGCAGTACAGAAAGTGCAACATTAATTAAAATCATTTTACGTGGCCTGGCAAGTGCATTAAGCCAAAAAGCTGTGCCCAGCTGCAGTTCCTTCTCCCTCTCTCTCACTCTCCTTCACTGGCTTGCAGCAAAGCTGCCAATTGGCAGCGCAGTCACGCACCGTGTACATTTGATAAAGTACCTAACAACGCACTCACACACACTCAGAGAGTCACAGCAACACACTCTCACGTGCTGCGTCGTGTCGCATAACAAGAGGCAACTGTTGCTGACACAACTCGAAAGCTGTTTTGATGCCTGACACCGACAGACGCCGCAGGCTACGCTATATATACATGTATATTTATGTGTATATGTATGTATGTCTCTATGTGTTTGTGTACTGCCCTGCATTCATATATTTGTATACAGCACTTTGGCAAACAATGCAAAACAAACAACAGCCGGCGACACGTGAGCGACAAACAGTCTCTGATCTGAAAAAGGGAACAGAAAGAAAGAAGCTGACAGCGTATTTACTACGAAATACGAATAACAGTTTAAGCGGATTTGCGCTTAACATGTTTACATTTATCATAATATAATATCCTTAGCTGGGCGGTATCTTTCCGCGATGCTTTTCTACGCCCGTCAGAGAAATTTCTGCTTGTCAGCTTATTGAATTGTCGAGATCTGACAAGGGAAACCCTCTGATTGTGTTTCAGACAGCAGCAATTCACTTGATGCTCCTTGACTTTCTTTCTGGCTAGGCTTGTTGGATGGTATTTCAAATTTCAGGTGTATAGCGCAGCTGAGTACTCAGATCTGACTGTAAATTTGCGAACAACTGCAAGAAACATAAACTTAACTTATTTACAGCATCTTTATTCAATTTGCTTAGCTTACTTTTGCTTTTATTACAATTGGCTTAGTCTGTCTATCAAATTTTAGCTTGGTGACTCGATGTTTTGAATAAATTTCATAGGAAAGTCTGTTATTCTTGATATAATGAGCAGTTTTCACTTTGGCAAACTCAACTGAGTTCACATACCAAATTTCAGCTTTCCTACTCATCTGTAAACAGAGATTAGACTGTAAATTTGAAAAAAGTATCAAGAAATTTAAACTTGTCATATTTACTACATCATCGTACAATATGCTGAGCTCAATTTGCCTCTAGACTGCCTAACAAATTTCAGCTTGCTAACTTAATTTTTAACGATATCGCAAAAGAAAAACTGTATATCATAATTTAGAGATCAGCAATTGATGTGCTAAAAAGAAATTCTACTTATAGCAACTCAGCTGAGCCAAACTACCAAAGTTCAGCTTTGTAGCTCAACCAAGTACAGAGATCTGTCTGTAAACAACTGCAAAATAACTGTAATACTCTGCAATTATCATATCATTAGCAAGTCTACAATAATTCTGCATGTAAGCCTGAACCATTATCAGCATAGGCACACAAATCACAATAAATAACAGTAGATTGAATATTTTATTTTATCTGCACAATGTCATTATAATAATTCTCATGGGATCTGTTGAAATATGCCCGAAGGATTCACATAACAAATAATACCATTATTGGCACATATTCAGTGTCAATATTTTGCACACACACAAAATCTTGTCTCGCTTTTGTTGTCTGCCTGCCCTCTTATCTCCCTTCTCTTTCTCTCCCTCTTCCTTTCTTTGTCTCTGCTTTGCCTGTGCTGCCGTTTTGTGCAAACATTTTTTATCAATTTGGCACGAAAAACTGTTGAATGCTGCGTAAAGCGCGCACTTTATGGCTTCATTTACATTCTTTGGGTTTCAGTGACAGGCTACGCCACGTTCAGGGGTCCCTTCCCATCTCCTTTCCCCTGCTCTATAGTCCTTCCACCTCTGCACTTTCCTCTTGCCCTGTCCTAGTCCTTCTTGACGCTGATTTAGCTGCGTTCACTGCGTCGCTTGCCGCGAAAGCCCATAAGAATGGCACGGGCTTTGCCTCTCGCTCTCTCTTTTATTCTCCTCTTCCCTCTCACTTTCTCTCGTATCCCCTCTCTATTTGCTGCTTTATTTATGCGCTTCTTTATGTGGCCACCGTTCAAACGCGAGGGTCAATTGTCCCCTAAGCACGAAATGAGGAGGAAATGGAGGGAGAACAGGGGAATATATGGGAAGGAGAAGCTCTGTAGGAGTAGTTGAGGAGGTAGGCAATTCCGCACTGTTTGCCCACAATTAATTACGGCTAAAAATGTCCGCTAAAATGCTCTCTAAAATGTCCACTAAAATTTGTGGCTAAAATTGCGTTGAACATTTTGATGGCCTTATGCACTGTGAGTGCCCTTTAAATGCATTAACAGGCATTTTAAATGCCTCCCACTCTCACCCTACTTAACTCCCTAGCCCCCTCTACCTACTCTCTCTCTACTTCCCCTTGTCTCCCCCTCATTGATTCAATCTGTGCGGGTGGCACATGAAATTGCCATTGCGTGTTTGCGACTTGTTAAGTGCCAAAAAGCCAAACACAGTCAACATTTAGTTCAATGTGGCGACATGTGAGTGTGTGGGAGAGTGTTTTAGAGTGTATAGGAGTGTGTGTATGCTTGTTTAAGAGTGTGTGTATGTGTGTGCTTTGCTGTATTATGCTTGTGTGTTTGTGAAAATTAGTTTGCACTTGGAAACATTTGCGCGCTTGACCAAAAACCTCGCAGCAGCAACCGCAGCATTATGAGCAGATGCCAACAGCAGAGATACACTCTGCACCCCCTCACAGATAACTCTATTTCCCTCTCCTTCCCACTCTTTTCTCCCTCTCTCTCTCGCTCTGTTTCTGCCACCACAAATTGAAATTGCCTTTGTGCATTCGGCAAACTTTGAAGTCGTCGTCGCAATCTAATCGAATCAGCTTGAAAATGCCAGCTAGCTATGACCTCCCACTTCTCCCTGGCCTCATGGGGTCAACAAATTTGCATAACAAATGGACTCTCGTTAGGCAGGGAGGTGGGGGAGTAGGGGTATCCCGCCTGGCAGACTTCAAATGGTCCACATTAAATACAGCTTAAGATGCCGCAGCGTGCGCTGATCAAAGTGCCCTGAGGAAAAAAGAAGGAATGCAAAGAAAATATTCAAACAGAACAGAAATGGTCGCCAGCTAAGGGGAAAAGTAATCAAGCAGGGAGAGACAAAGTGATATAGAGAGAGAGGGGAAAGAGACATAGCTAGACGAGCGCAACTCGAGCGAAAATCAATTGAAATTGAGCAGGACTTAAAGTTGTTTTTCATGTAATTAGCTGAGCGAGTTGTTGCAATCGTTGAATTGAATGAATGAATTGCAAGCGAATGGAATGGAACTAAGTACAGTGGGTGCACGGTAGAGTGAATTGCAGAGAAGGGGGAGAGAGAAAATAAAGGGAGAGTTGAAGAGTTGGACAGAGAAAGAGTGAGAGATTTACGAGGGTCGTTTGATAAGTCCGTGACTTTTTGAATAAAATATATTTTTTTCGTCAAAGAAGCGTTTTATTTCTCAACATAATCTCCTTTTAGCTCTATACATTTAGTCCAGCGTTTTTCCAATTTTTTTATTCCTTCCAAATAATAGGTTTTCTCAAGGCCCTCAAAATAGTCGTTTGTTTCTGTGATGACCCGAATCTCTTACCGCCGAGCCATTTCTTCATGTTTGGAAACAAAAAATAGTCACAGGGGGCTAAATCTGGAGAATATGCTGGATGGGGTAGCAGTTCGTAGCCCAATTTATGAAATTTTGCCATGCTGACACGAAATTCACTTTTTTCCATTTTCGTTAAAATTCACGAGATCGTCTGCTTTCAATGCCTATAAAACGCAAACCAAAAAACGCAGCTTTCTCAAAATTTTACAGTCAGCTGTTAATCGATAACTGCTGACAGGAGCAGTGTTGTATTTAGAGCAGGTGCGCGGCAAATACAAAAAGTCACGGACTTATCAAACGACCCTCGTAAGTTGAATGCAGCTTATTCTGAAGAGAAAATGGCAATGAGGTGGGAGAATAGAGAATATGAGAATAGAGGGAAGAATCACTTTCCTGTACACTCTTCTTCCACTGTTCTCCACAAGGAGCTCCCACTGTACCTTTCCTTACATAATACCCTGATCAATACTTTCGTGTTCCTTCGTAAGCTACTTCATTTCGCTACTTAAAGTTGGCTCTAATGCCAACAAATGTCTGAGCAGTGCACTGCATGCATGCTCCCTGCACAAGAATGTTGCACATACGCAACGTTGTACGTGTGGTGGATACGTTTGTTCGCTTTAAAAGCTGGCAAAACAAATCTGATTTGACATTTAATTAATGGTCTACTGCCGTGTTTTGCCATGTGAGGTAATTTATTTCGCAGGAAACAGAATCAAACACAAACACACACGCAGACACGAAACACAGACAGAGTGCCCCCTTAAGTGTGTGCGCACGGACATGTACTTATTGAGCGCACTGTGTGTGATGTGTTTATGCATGTGTGTGTGGGTGGGTAGGTGTGATGTGTGTGGCCAAAGACTGCGCTCAATGTTGATAGCATGTTTTACAAGCGAAATTCTTTGAAATTACACACAAGAAATGGGAAAGAAGTGGGGGCAGAGGAGAGAGATAGAGGGTGAAGATAGAGGTGAAAGTAGAGCAGAAGGTAGATGGGAAAAAAGAGAGGAAGCTAGAAAGGAAGGTATATAGACAGTGGGAGCAGGGAAGGTAGAAAGTCATTGACAGCTACAGCAAACGGGCAACAATCAAACACAAACATAGACGGAGGCAGCACCTACACACGCAGAGAGACATACACAGCTGGACACACAACTGGGCACACACACACAGAGACAGTCTGTCTACACAGAATGTAGTTTGCACACAAAGTTCCGTTTCCGCACGCTGAGGTCAGCAGCAGAGGCAGCAACACCAGCAACATCAACAGCAGCAGCAGCAGGTGCATTTACCAATAATTGATTGCATTTTGGCATGAAGCTGTTCGCCAGTTGCCACTGGACTCGTGTTGCCTCTGGCCAAGCCCGTTCCCACATCCCATCCCACTTGCATTTCCTCCCCCAGCTGTGCCATTTGTTCTGCATTGTCGTCGCACTAGTTCGCTCAGCTTATAAGCACTTAATTTGCCACGCGCCTGTCAAAGCAAAGTGGAGCAGCAATTGGAGCAGAGGTTTTGATAGTGATTACACTGACTGCCAAAAGGGAATTTCACTAAGAGGCTTATTGATGAGAGAATGCAACGAAATGATTGGGAGGAGAAGCAGAAGGCAGAGGAGAAGAAAAAGAAGGAGGTAAGAGTAGGATGAGACCTTCTTCTCTGCACAGTCTGACAATGACAAGGCAAGCAACCATTTTCATTATCCTTGTAGCCGCTCGCTGTGTCCATGAGCAGGCAGAGGAGGTGGAGGGAGAGAGGCGTGCAAACATTTCGCATTGTATTTAAAAGCGACAATGACAACATGCCGGAAAATCCGAGTGAGTCCGAATCCAAGTCAGACAGTGCTCAAAATGTGTCGACAACAGCAACGACGTAAACTCAAGACGAGGCTGAGTTGGCAAATAGCAGCAGCAGCAGCCAGCACACACACATCCCTCTGTCCCACCTCCCACCTCCCACACACACTCAACACACAGCGCCTCTTTGCCCTGCTGCCTGCCGCCCTCTCTTAGCTGCTCGCCTAATGATGACATAATATTTGTTCAGGCAAAAGATTCCTTGTAGCTTGTCTAATTGATTCGAATGGGCATCAAGTTTTATGACTTTTGATGCATTTTTAATGCCAGCAACAGCAGTAAGGGGCACTCAAGCGCACACATACATGGAATGAAAGCAAGCCACACATGCCCCCCGCCAGCCTGAGGCCAAAAACATCGTAAACTTTGCTAGCACTTTGCCAAGGTCGCCTGCGGAGAGGGAAGAGTAGATAAAGAGGGGAGGGCAGAGATAGGAGTAGAGGCAGTGGGCGAGGCAGAGAAAGAGGCAAAGGATGAGACACTGAATGAGGCAGAGATAAAGGCATGGAGAGAGACAGGGCCAGAGGCAGTAGGCAAGACAGAGGCAAGAGCAAGGGTAGCAGCAGAAGTAGAGACAAGAAATAAGGCAGGGGCGGTGGCTTGCAGTGAGAGAGCCATTGGGCGTGGCCGAGGGGGGCAGGTAATTACCAAACATTTTTACAGATTTTTCTTTTGCCTGCCAACGACGCCTTCGACGCCGCCGCCTCCTTACCCTCCTCCCATTCCTCCACCCGATGACGACGTCAACATGTCTTCGCATACACTTGTATCTTTATGACCCCAGGGGAGCATTTAGTCAACAGTGGGCGGAACGGCGGCATTGCCATAACTTGACATGGGCGCCGGCACTAGCCAGAAAAAGAAAAGCCAAAAAAGCAACTTGGCAAGTTTACAATTTATGGAAATTACCTGACTTCCAAGTTGTTTTTTTCGTCGGGTTGCCACCCACTGACTTTATAGTTGTGCCATAAAGACGGCACGGAATGACCTTGGCCTTGGCTGCGACGACGAAGGCAATGCTATATATGCATATCAGGGGGATCAATGCGAAGTAACTTTGTAGCAAGTTGGCTTTATTAGGTAGAAGAAGAGGAGGGAGAAAGGGATAGAGGGAGATAGATAAGACTCAAGCAAAGCCCTGGTAATGTGCCCCATATCTGACTCTGTTGCTGCGGCTCACCCTCCCCCTTTCTCTCTCCCCCCTTTGTGATTTCAGTCTATTTTAATTTAATTCCGTTTTATTTACACTTTTTCGCCTGCTCCTCGCTGATTATTGTTGCCCGGCAACAAATTAGCAATTCATATTTTACAATCCCCCGAAAATAAATAACAACAACAACGAAATTGCAATTAAAAATAATTCTAGCAAAGTTTCGTGGGGAAGCCGAACGAAAAAAAGTTACGCAATTATGAGAGTTGTGTGCGCCCCATACGGATTATTTTTGATTTTGTGCTGCGCTTTTTTCGCACGCTCGTATACCCTGTAGAGTAGGCAAAGTGGGTATATGCAGGCGGGTTTAATTTTAGATATATGACACAGTTCAATTGATTACCAGGCATATGCAGAGCATGTTTTGGAGCTAGTAGAGAATTATCAAAGGTTTTCTTTTAGTTGCTGTGACCTTAGTTTGATACAGTTGATTTTCTGTTTGCTACGTTTGCTAGGCATGTTTATTATCTTCCCGAGGTATCTATCAGCTGTACACCTTCCACGTATTTTCGGTCAAAGGTCAAGGCCAATGGTAGTCGCTTCCGGTAGCCAGCCAGTGGTTTCCACTGGCATTTCTACTGCGTCTTATCTCCGCACTTAATTATAAAAGTTTCACTTGCAGAAGGAAACAGAGAAAGAGATAAGCCAAAAAGGGGGCGTTAGATAAGACATTAAGAGGCGTGGCACGGCTTGTTAATGTCGAAAAAAAGCAGTCCAACAATTGCTATTGTGTTGAGCTGCAAATGTGTTTGGCGACAAGGGCCACCTGAGCACACAAAAGTAGGCAACGTTTTCTGCTGCAATTGCTAGAGGCAGAGGGAGTGAGAGACAGACTTAGAGTGCGGTTGTGTGCCTATGTGTGTGTGTCTGCGAGTGTGTTTGACAGTGTGTGTGTAAGTGTATTTGCCTGTGACTGTATGTGTGTGTGAGTGTGCTTGCAAGTTTGTGTGTGTGTGTGATGGCAAACAACAATGGCCGTTTTACTCTCGTTGTTGTCCTCGTAGCTGCCGCTTGAAGCGTGTAAACATTTTTCAACCAGCGCAACAACAACAACAATAAGAGGAAAAGCTTTCAATTACATGCGGCCTCTTTTTCCCTCTCTCCGCCCCTATCTTTCGCACACACTTGTGTTAGCAAATAGAAAAGTTTTCTCAGTTAGTTGTTGCAGTTGCATTTAGCTTGGGCTCTTTATGGCTAAGCCGTGCAGTTACCCCACTCGCACACACACACACTCACTAACGCCCTCACTTACTTACGCTCTCAATTCTCCACTTTCAATTACAGGAAACGGCTTAATCAACGAGGCCGAGTTCCTGCAATGGGTTGGCCGCATTCAGGCGCTGCGAGACGAGCAACAGCAGCAGCACGACAGCGACAGCGCCAGCGCGGCCAGTGGCAAGCCAGTGGATGAGGCCGACGATGTCACCGAAGACTTAATAGCTGCATTTAGGTGAGCTGCCTCCCCCTCCCCTCTTTCCCTCTAGTCTGCACTCCATTCTAATCTCCTATTGCCTTTGCAGAGTATTCGATCGCGATGGCAATGGCTTTATAACGCGAGACGAGCTGCAAACCGCCATGGAAATGATTGGGGAGCCCTTGAACGAGCAGCAGCTGGAACAGTTGCTGGCCATTGCCGACTTGGATCAGGATGGGCGCATTAATTACGAGGGTAAGTTGCACACAACCATGACAGCGAGGACATCGCTGACGCAGGCCTCTTCCTTCCCTCGTCTAGTGCAAGGTTAACTGTGTGAAGGGCTCCTCTTGATTTAAGCTTCGAAATACCCATAAAAAATATGAAAAGCCGCACAGAACGCTTACTTTTTTACCGCTACTGTCTGCGCGTTAATCAAGCTGCAGCATAAAACATGCATAAACACACACACGCAACACACACACTCACACGCACTAGGGGCACGTAGGTGTATAACCTTGTGCCAATATTTGCAAAGGCCTCAAGAGACTGCCTCGCTCATAAATCAGCTAGACAAATACAAATACAACAATGACAACAACAACTACAACAGGCGTGTGCTCAAGTTGAACAACCTGCGCAGCGACACAAGTTAAAGCAGGTTTGCCCCTACCTCCCATTCTCCTGTACCCTCTTTTCACTGCGCCCACTTTAATGCCCTTCGCATTATTTGTTTGTTTACCCCGCATCGGTTTTTTAGTGCACTGCGGATGGGCCATAAGCCTAAGATTGGGCTGATTTCCCCACTGCGGACGCGAGAGTTCAGCAGGTCGCCAACCATTGCTGCCACCTCAGCTTGCCCCACAGGTTGCAAACTTGACCGATTACGCGAAAAGTCAACGCATTAAATTGTAGTTTCACACAAATCGAATAAACTATGGCGCCAAAAAGTAGGCAGCATTAAATTGTAGTTCACTAAGAATACTTTCACTGTTTTCGGTTTTGTTTAAAAGTTTCTCCGTTTGGCAAAAAGTCTTACCAAGGGGACACCCGGACTTGAACCGGGGACCTCTCGATCTGCAGTCGAATGCTCTACCACTGAGCTATATCCCCATGTTGTACAAATAAAGCAATTAAGATAAACAAAAATTATATAAATAAAACGATTAACGTTTGAGCTTCAGGTTTCGGGGTTTACAAATTGTAATTATTTCAGAGTTCGAATTAATATAAGATAAATGATATGCAATATGGCTCTTAAGGACTGCTCAATAATTGGGGGTACGTTGCCGAGCAGTCCTTAAGAGCATCCCGCTTAAATTTTTTATATAAATGCGGGACCTCTTTCTATTTTTCCAGCCAACACAGACCTGTGAACCTGTGTGAGTTTGTGTCCCCGACGTGGCATTAAATTGATTTACTAAACAGAAACTAATACACACACACACACATAGACACTCAAACGGGGGCACAAAAACACGAGGGATGTGCTCCCTTTGCGAGAGCCTGAAGCATGTCTACAAGCACATTGTGCACATATTTGTGTGTGTACTTTGGCTCGGGTTTATCATTAGGTTCATATGCCGTCGCTTTTGCTAGTTGATACTTTGACCTTGTAACGCATGGACAGTGTGACATGCTCCCTCTCCTCTCTGCCCCCGCTTCTTGCCCCTTTCCCCTTGTGCCCACAGCTGCTCTCGTTATTTGTTTGTTTGCTGGCATCTGCAATTTATTTACTTTTACTTTATTTACTTTACACCGGCATGTTCGACCGAACAAACAGCAGGCAGAACTTTTTTCCCTTTGATACCCTGTAAATAATTGGAAGCTGCGCAGGGAGCGTATAGAAGTTGTGTCAAGCGTGAAACTACTCAACTGTCTTATAGGATATCTTTTAGTTTGGCATAGCTCAGTTTCGCTTTTGTTTCGCTGACATTGCATGTTGTGTGAGTGGGCGTGGGTGTGTGTGCGTATGGGGGCGTGTCATCAATGATTTGACGCTGCGCAACACGTTGTACGTGCCACAAAGGCAGCCCCGACTGCCCCGAGGGACCGCTTGGCTGGCAAATGCCCTTGATCAGGCCCATAAAGGCTCCCATGTCAGAACTCCCAAAACGACCACAGTGTGGGTGTCGATTGTCATCCGATATTTTCTTTGGTTTTAAGATCTACCATAACCAAACTAAAGATTATTTAAATTTATTTAATTTAAATGAATATATACAAGTATTATATTATATTAAATTTTATTCTATCTTTATCTTTGCAGAGTTTACGAGACTTTTGCTCTAAGTGGACGGCAAAGATGTTTAACAAATTCAGCCTAATTGTTTAAGCGATTACTAACATACTCAGACATGATGATTTATGAATGTTTTATACAAAAAAAAAAATAAGAATAATAAAAGAAAAAACAGATAAATATAATTATTTATAAACTAAGCAAAGGATATAAGAGAAAGGAACACAGGCCACACACAAACACACACATATACACATAAATCTCACTTTGAGTTGATCCTCACACACACACATAAACATGTAAAATTAGTTTTCTAAAATGAAATTAATTTTTTTGATACGAATTAAGCTAATTTTGAAGCGTTTGAATTATCATAAATTATAGATTACATACATAAAAAAACACACACACACACTTACATACATACATATATATGCATATTCGGATAAGTCTGAGCGCGTGAGTGATATTGTGTTTAGGGTGCTGCATGTAAAAATTAAAAAAAGAAAGAAACTTAATGCATATATACTATATAAACCTGTAGAAAGATCGTATATTTGTATCTTAATGTAGTCAATATGCTTGTGTGTTACACAATGAAAAGCAGCAGCAAGAACAACAACAACAAGAAAGCCACAAAAAAAGTTTCAAAATGTTTGTTAGAATAAGAAGAAGATAAATGTTATAAATAAGACATAATACGAATAAAAAAAACAAATGGTAATATCATTGGATTTCAATTTCAGTAATCGAGAAAATACCCAATTATATTGATATTAATATATATCTACATGTAATGTATATTGAATGTCTCCACACATACTTGTTAACCTAAATATATAAATGTATACTATATAGCATTATTTTTGGAAAAGAAACGCAATTATCAAAATGCAATTTAATTGCCAGACAGAAAAACCAAGAAAGCAAGAATGAATTATCTCCAGAATGTTTCGGAGTTTTCCACATTTATAGTAAATATCTGAATTTTCTTTACAGTGTGCACTCTAGTCAGCTCAACTCTATCTTCCATTGATTTTTTGTACTTCCTCTACGAAGTGTTTTCGTATTTATTCCAAAGTTTTTCCAACAAAAATTTAAAGTCCATTTGCATCGCCGTCCCGGGATATAGAAATTCAATAACTAGTGGAAATTTTGAACATTCGAAACTCTTTTATAACACAAACATATACAATGGAATTCGGACATACGAGTTTTTCGAAAACAAACCAAAGTTGGCGCAATAATTCATCAGGTCAATGGTACAAATAATTAAAATGGAAATACAAGGAAAGCAAACGACAACATTTTTCGATGGTATTTACAACTACATAGATAAAGATGCAGAGATAATGCAACCGCCAGACAAGTATCAAATTAATATCTACAGAGATATATTAATAAAATTTAACGTTCGTTAACTTTCAAAAAAAGAAACAATACTATCCAATGTACTTAACTACAGTAGATTTTTTTGACGACATCTAAATGTGCTTCAATTATATATATATATGCAGAACTATATACTATATATGTATATGTACCTACTATATACAGATACTGTTTTTGTTACAAGAATGAAACTATTAAATATTACATCATACGCAAAATTAAGACATTATCTATATGCGTACATAATTACTTGCATACTGTGTAGTAGCTACATTTGTTTAAGGATTAATCAATTTCCCGATTCTGATTCTGCAGTATGAACAA
Source organism: Zaprionus indianus (assembly GCA_018904595.1). Lineage (NCBI taxonomy): Eukaryota > Metazoa > Arthropoda > Insecta > Diptera > Drosophilidae > Zaprionus > Zaprionus indianus. The sequence continues at coordinate 4,670,535 of JAEIHA010000140.1, forward strand.
GAAAATGATTTATGTTACTATATTCTATATACAACATAATAAATGACAGTACACAAACGCTCAAAAAACGGCTGGCTGTTTTTTTGTTTCATTTCATTTTACAAGTTTAAAGTACTAACACCAGTAGGCATTATTTTTTTGGATTTTGTCATTATAAGTTTAGTCAATCTTTGTACAAGTACTAAATAAGAAAAATATTGTTGAACTCCAAATTGACTCTTGTGCAAACAGACTATATTTTATATATAAAACAGAATTAGAATTTGAAATTTTTAAATTATTTAATAACCATGAGCCAACGGGAGAAGGTAAGTGTACAGAAAATCAAGCCCAACAATATGTTCTTGTACATTACATTATTGTCTCTTCAATGGTATACCGCTGAGTAATTTTTGTTAGTAATTTAATATTGCTTTAACGGAATATCACTGCGTGATGCCTATCGATATGTTTTCCTGCAACGATAGCTGCCGGTAACCATTTTGAGTAGGTAGAACTAGAATAAATCGATGAACTGAACTGGTTCGCACGTACGTGATATTCACGTCGAACCCTCGCGGAGCATACGCAAAATCAATTTTTTACAACGAAAAAACGAACGAAAATTCAATTAAACGACAGTGAAAACTGAATTAATTGTTCATTGTGTTCGTGTAACGTTTCCGTGTTTATAAAACATCCATCTGCAAGGCTGCAATAGCCCAGAATTATTTGCGTAGAGTGTTTAAAATAAAGCCGCAAAAGTGGATACCGATAACGAAGTTAAAATTGAGGATTTGATGGACTCTGATCCTGACATTGAGTTCATTGAAAAGGATAGTGGGATGTCTTCATTAGGTGGCAGCAAAGATGAAACGCCTGAGAGGCGCACAGTAGCCGTTGTAAGTACCTCTCCATGTGCCTCCATCTGTACGTGTATGAGTGTGCATGTGCGTTTGCTCCGCTTATCGTGCTCACGTAATTGTTGGAGAAGCACACCATACCCGACCCGAACCAACATCTGCTTATCATCACACAGCAATTATATATATATCGATTTATTTATAATATGCCTGAAATTTGTGCATCTCTTTGCAGGCGGGAACTGATGGCCAGTCTGATAACTATGATGATGTAAGTGTTCGCATGTTTTATGTTTGTAAACATAAACCCAAAAACTAACCTCAAAAATTATCTATATTTGAATAGGAGCCCGATGAGTCGTTTGCCGAGCGCTTGATTGGACTGACTGAAATGTTCCCAGAACCAGTGCGCAATGCGGTGGGAAATGTGGTTTCAACCACAGCGAAAAGTGTCCGTAGCATTTATGCCTTTTCGTGCAATGCATCGTGGATATTCTTCACAAGCTCCGTCATCCTTTTCGCACCCGTCATCTTTGAGACCGAGCGTGCCCAGATGGAGGAACTACACAAATCGCAGCAGAAGCAGGTGCTGCTCGGCCCTGGCAGTGCCATGTCCGGTGCCTCACCTAGTTTACCTTTGATTCGTTAAAGATTCTGATATATATCTATATCACCATATACCATACATACAAAATATGTTAGCTCTATTAACCGACGTCGGAGCCGAATGCCGGATAATTGAATAATGCCACATAATGCTAGTTTAAGTCGAATCAGTTAGGTCGTCCCTGCCAGTGAAATGAATAAACACGCTCACTCACTCACATACACACACACAGCTAATTCCAGAATTACCAGGACGAAATAAACACAACTAAGGGAAGACAGCAGGCATTTAAGCTCTGCTATATAGGGTCATCGATATAGGGTCTTTCGCTGAACTTCAACTAGTGTTTAGTAAGAGTATTTGTAGTTGGCCCAACCAAAAGAATGAAACAAATAACTGTTGTTTGAAAAAATAAAATAATGTTTATTAAGAGTTCAAAAATCAAGAGATAGCGCCCAATAGTCCTATGGTCCCCCCAGGTACTCTTGGGGTATGGGATGATCCATGAAATAGCGACGAAACTCTCCGGCATATTTGTTACGCAGCGCGCGCTCGCCAAACTCATTGAAACGCTGTGCCAGAAAGACGTAGACATCGAGGACCTTAGCATGCGCGGAAAGCTGCTTAAACGACTGTGCGGCACGTTCAAGTATTTCCAGTGATTTCAACAGCTGTGCCTGCCTAGCTTCAGGTTCTGTAATCGCCAGCAGGCAACGCACGAACACAAAGTCGGTCTTTGCCCTTTCGTAGAGTCCTCCGTTGATGTGTATGTCGTCCATGTTACGCTTGATGGCCTGATAGGCCTTCTGCGGCATGCCCAGCATGAGTAGGACCTGTGCCAATAGCACGTCGACCAGTGCCAGCTCATAATCCATCTGTGAGTCGGCCATGTCCTCGGATACACGCAATAGGATAGTGACTGCCTCGCTGGAGAATCTACCCTCGGCCAAGCTGCAGTAGGCGAGCAGCACCTGGACACGCATACGCAACAGGAAAGGGAGCTCCGACATGGAGGCCAGTTTGTCCAGCAGACGGCGTGCATTAAAGAACTCCCGCTTGGCTACATAAATGGCGGCACGCTGCTGCAACGACCCATTGGGATCAAGTAGATACAACTGATCACAGGCCTTGAGGGCATCATGCCAACGACAGCGATAGATTCCAGACTGAATGATCACATGGCACTGACTTATCATCCAGCACTCGGCACTGGGCATGCGTGGCAACTGCTCCCGGGCATGATGCAGTAGAACACGTGCCAAGCCAATCTCTCCCTGCAGTTGCAGCCACAGGGCGTAGCTGGCCAAAGCACTGCCCATGCCTCCAGAGACATTGCTGTTGAACCGATCCCTCACTGAGAGCAGCAACTGTGCATAGAGTGCAGCCAACTCATGCCTGCCATAGGCACACCAGACTGCGCTGCGCAATGCCAATGCTTCGGAGGCATGATTTCCCAAGTTGTTGCGATTCGTGAGCTGATCACTGTGCTGGAGAAGGTCAAAGAGTCGCAGAGGCTGATAGCCTGCCACAGTGCCCAGCTTGACGGCAAAGTGCAGAGCCAGTGTGTAGTTCTGTAGGAGATTCCCATCGGCATCGGTTACATCCGCCACACTGCGTTGCACATAGGACAGAGGTAGCTCATTTCTTAGCAGACAGTACCAAGTGTTGGCCAGATTGAGACTCCGCTTGTCGCTGTGTTCCTGCGCCAGCATAATACTCTCTCGTAATGCAGCCAGTGCCTCCTCACGATGCCCGAAAGTGGCATGTAGCACAGCCAAATTGATGCAGAAGTTCTGATAGCCCTTCTCCTGGCTCATTAGGCGCACTGGGGAGCGATCGAAAGCGCGATGGAGAGCGGTCAGCGCATTGTTGTAATCCCGCACGCGCAGCTGATTCATGTAACCAAGGAAATAGGATGTGGTACTCAGTGGCAAATCCTCAATGATCTCCTGCACTTTGCGCTGCAGTTCCTTGGGCGACAGGGCGCTATTCTCATCGTGATCCAGAAGATCCGACTGCTTGTTAATAAAGAATTTTGCTTGTTTAGGAGCCCATTTACTCAGCGGATTGCGCTCGAAACGTTCGGTAACCTCGTTGGCTTCTTCATTCTTGGCCTTCGTCGCTGCATCGCCACCTGCTGCACCGATGTTGCTTTCCTGGGGCGGCGGTGGAGGTGGTGGCGATGGAGATTGAGATCGACGAAGCACTCCACCAGCAATCGGCTTGCGTGGACCAATTGCCAGTGCACGCACACCACGTTCATAGTAGGCACAGACATTTCTATACATGGACATCATTGTGGCAAACGTAAAGCGCTCCAGTACGACTCCAATGCGACGCACATAGATCCCCACCATGCTGTACTGACTCACGCCAAGATCCTCATTGAGCAGTGTGTCAATGTTTTGCATCTCCGCAAAGTCAAACAGCGATTCCAAGCTGGATGAGCCGCAAAACTCGGACATAGCCTTCTCGAACGACTCGAGCATGAGAGTGTCTAGTTTGTAGGGACGCGTTGTGAGTAAATTGTGCAGTTCATCGTATGTCATGTCCGGCTCTTGCACGAGCTTAAACATGAGCATGCAAAACATGCGTCGTGCCTGTGGACGCATCGTTATTCCTGTATCTATGGAGGTTCTTTTGTCCTGTAAGACAGAGTTGGATGTGTTGATTAAGGCAGGCAGTGATCTAGAGACTAGCAATTCCTACTTACCCGCACATATTGTTTCAACAATATTAGAACTGCTATTTTGTGTGGCGTCGGTGGTTCGATGCGTGGCGGCACCAGCTTTGAGCTGGGATCCAGCGTATCCAGCTCCTCAAATAGATCCATTTCTGGAGCTAGATTTGTTTGCCCGGCATAAAAGCAATAACAACACGGATAACAGCAGCAGCCAACTTAAAGGCAAAACATCACTGTCACCCCTGCTGTTAAAAACTGTCAACGCGCTGTTAACTATATCGTGCAGCCCTGATTGGCGCTAAATTTGAAAACTTAAATAATTATCAAACAATTTGGGGTCGCCGTGATCGATGGGGTCAAAGTCCCCATGAAGTCAACAAAAATCGCCTAAAGCTTGTTTATCCACAAATATTTGCCTGCCCATTCAGATACAAAAGTGAACTGTCGTACAAAGTTCGTACTTCTACCCATTTTATATATATTTAATTTGTTCATTATAATGCTAGTTAATGAATTGGAATATATATACAGCGTCATAGCTGTAATTGCAATTGCACGTGTCCGAAATTACAGGACGAAGGGGAAAATGGCACGACGACCCTTAGGATAATCCTTAAACTCCTTCCTGTAGTTGCGGTGCTTGCCCAGAGCCCACACAGTCATCTGGAAGGCACCGGCAAAAGCGAAAAGATAAGCTGGCAAGCATGAGGTCATGGCCGAGAAGGCCACCCAAGCGCCAATCTCATAGGTATAGTTGGGGCAAGAGACCAAGCTGAAATGGGACAAGCAATTAATAAGCGAGTCCCATTAAGGAAACAAGAGGCACACTCACTTGAACAGTTTGGTGAATGGATTGCTATCGGCCACAGGAATGCGGCGCACCTTGGTGCCAGGTGGACGCAGATTGCGTAGAGCAATGTGAACGGAAAAGTTGCCCAATTCGCAAAGCTGCAAAGAAATAGAGATTAATAGTAGATAATTGAGATTAATGATAGTCTGTAACTCACAGCAAAGGCGGCCAGAGCAGCCCAGACGGTGCACATGCACGGCGAGGTATACAAAGGATGATTGACGTGATAGGACACGTAGGCAGTGAAGCCCCAATAGTAGCTGCAATTCTTGAACAGATTGCGTAGTGGCATCGTATTGTGCGAGAAGCGATGCACAAAGATGGTCTCCAGCAGACGCTTCACATAGTGAACCGTATAGCAACCGGCGGCAATGCTAAAAAAAGATACAAAACAAAATGAGAAAATTATAATAAGCGATTTAATGATTATGCAGCCACAGCCAGGTAAAAGCGAAGCAGTCTCAGACTTTGCATAAGCAGCCCTCACTGGGTCAAGCGGGTCGCTATCAACGGTGTCGTCGTCGTCGAATAAATCGAACGATGTGTGGCGAAAGTCACACAGATACACACACACACATCCATACGGGCACACTGTCACATATTGGGCTCTACTCACTGCGTGGTCAGCGAGATCGTTTTGCTGGCTGCCTTGCCGTAGACCAACTCTGGGCGAAAATAGAACAGCAGGTATACAATCAAAGGACCTGCATACTCCGCCAGGAACACGGTCTTCCAACCAATCTGTGGTCCTAGATCACGCAAGTAGACCTTATCGCCATTGCCCAAGTTAAGGGATTTTACTGTATCAGTATCCTTGAGGCTCTTGCCACGCGGCTCCAGACGGCTGCAATAACATTTGGAAAATTAAAATTTTTATATCAGAAAGGTGTGTGAGGAGGTGGGGGAGTGTATGTGTGTATGTGTACTTACAGTGATATGCGGTCTGCATGCGGCGTTTTGTTCAAAGTCTTGTGAATTACAACACGCAGCTCGCTGATTGAGATCGAGGCAGCGGATACATTCACCTTGCCATAGGACTTGCTAGATTTGGCATCTAATATTTCGAGCTCCATTTTAATTCGTGACTATTACAACTTTCTGCCCAGTTAGTCAGTTAGTTAGTGGTTGTATTTTGTATAGAGTGACCAGTGACAGCTAGGTGTATTTTGTGAACTCAATTGGCGCTGTTAACAGAGCCCTGTTAAGACCTGACAGACTTGACAACCCTGGACGTGACAAAAATTCAAATTAACATTTACATATATAATAAAACAAGCTCTGTTTTTTTTGTCAAATTCTCGGTTAAGAATATTTGATGCATGTTTTCATTAGGCCAGTTGAATCAGCACGTAAAGCAGGTCTTGTCTTGAATTTGTTAAAAAAATCGTACCATTTTTGAATTGTGTGGTGAGTTTTGTTTAAAAATATTCAAAAAACATATGCGAATGGTAGCAAGCCATGCAAACGTCAATTGTTTAAAAACGAATGTATGTCGAATAATATTTAAAATTTTATTTTACGTTTGACTTCCAAAGTGAAAACTTCAAGCAAAATAGAAATTGTGAAATTTCAGCTAAAAATCAAATATTCTGAATTATTTTTAAACGCAACTTTTGAGCTAGCGTTTTGCAAGTGAGTACTGGGTGAGTACAAACAAAGATTATTTGAATAAAATTTCCCTCGGCGCTCAGGCCAAGTGGCATCACTGGTTGTTTTATGCAAGCGAGACGACTATACATCTCCCAACTAATGCAATTGCATTACGCATTAAAGCAAAAGTTGGAAAGTTTACTTAAGAGGCTTACTCGAAGCCATTTTTCGTTTATTAATAGAGTTCTTCTTTGTTTTTAAATAATGAAGTATACATAATGTTTAGTTAGTTAAAAACCAACTAGTAAATTGTATTTAAATTTAAACAATATTGCTGTGCAAGCAGGACAGCACTAGACATCTAGAAATTTCCCAGTCAAATATACAAATCTTCCCCTGCATTCGGCATAGGCTATAAAAGGGAACGCCAGCCGTTGCTGACTTTATTATCGTGCAGAAAAGCAAGTGAGAAACAACAAAAGCGCAGTTAAACGTGAATTAAAAAGCAATTGAAAAAATTGATTTTTGGTGTAAAAAATATAAAAGAAAAGTGAATAAAAGTTATAACTAGTGAAGAAAAAGTAAGTTTCGTCAGAACGGTTCATGTTTAAATTGAAAAACAAATAATTAGTCTATTTAATTATCTGTTTAGTTTGTCTGTATGTATGTAAGCAGCGCAGCCATTTTTTTTTTATCTAATTCCTTTGTCTAACAGACACGTATAGTGTAGGTACCATGTACATACATATATAAAATTGGCTTTATTGTATTAAAGCTAATTGTACGTTTGTATGCGTAGTTTGAATGACCTTGCAATAAAAATATATAATATACATATGGTACATTTGTTTGTGCGTAAATAAGAAATGCAAATTTAACACTTTGCCAGATTGTGAAATTAGTTTATGACGTCAGTGAAAATTTCGAGAAAAAATACATACACAAGCGCACTAGAATACATGCATAAATGCATACGTATGCATTAAGATAAAATTCAACCATACGTAAATATCTTATGACGTAGATAAGCAATGGCGCAGTAATTTTAATATTTTGAATTTCCGCAATTGACAATAATTAGTATATTTTATGTATACATACAAACGTTTATGAGTAATCCATGTCAGAGCAATGGCCGCCCATGGGGTTCAGCCAAAGGTCTTTGGCTCTTTGTTCGAGAATATTTTTTTCTGATAAGGGAGGAAACACAAAATGGGAAATACATATTCCAGACACAAAGCACTCTGGGGGTGAAATGTTTAGGTCTCCTACATCGTTTTTTTATTACAACTTACTTAATATTAGGATTGCTCAGCTGCTAAATTGTTATTTTATTTTTGTAGAAATATTGAAAATGCAGATCTTTGTGAAAACATTGACTGGCAAGACCATCACTTTGGAAGTTGAACCTTCCGACACCATTGAGAATGTGAAGGCTAAGATCCAAGACAAGGAGGGTATCCCCCCAGATCAGCAGCGTCTCATTTTCGCCGGAAAGCAGCTGGAGGATGGCCGTACTCTGTCGGACTACAACATCCAGAAGGAGTCGACCTTGCATTTGGTTCTCCGTCTGCGTGGTGGTATGCAGATCTTCGTGAAGACTCTGACCGGAAAGACAATCACCCTTGAGGTCGAGCCCAGCGACACCATTGAGAATGTGAAGGCTAAAATCCAAGACAAGGAGGGTATCCCCCCAGATCAGCAGCGTCTCATTTTCGCCGGAAAGCAGCTGGAGGATGGCCGTACTCTGTCGGACTACAACATCCAGAAGGAGTCGACCCTGCATTTGGTTCTCCGTCTGCGTGGTGGTATGCAGATCTTCGTGAAGACTCTGACCGGAAAGACCATTACCCTTGAGGTTGAACCTTCTGACACAATCGAGAACGTGAAGGCTAAAATCCAAGACAAGGAGGGTATCCCCCCAGATCAGCAGCGTCTCATTTTCGCCGGAAAGCAGCTGGAGGATGGCCGTACTCTGTCGGACTACAACATCCAGAAGGAGTCGACCTTGCATTTGGTTCTCCGTCTGCGTGGTGGTATGCAGATCTTCGTGAAGACTCTGACCGGAAAGACCATTACCCTTGAGGTTGAACCTTCCGACACCATTGAGAACGTGAAGGCTAAAATCCAAGACAAGGAGGGTATCCCCCCAGATCAGCAGCGTCTCATTTTCGCCGGAAAGCAGCTGGAGGATGGCCGTACTCTGTCGGACTACAACATCCAGAAGGAGTCGACCTTGCATTTGGTTCTCCGTCTGCGTGGTGGTATGCAGATCTTCGTGAAGACTCTGACCGGAAAGACCATTACCCTTGAGGTTGAACCTTCCGACACCATTGAGAACGTGAAGGCTAAAATCCAAGACAAGGAGGGTATCCCCCCAGATCAGCAGCGTCTCATTTTCGCCGGAAAGCAGCTGGAGGATGGTCGTACTCTGTCGGACTACAACATCCAGAAGGAGTCGACCTTGCATTTGGTTCTCCGTCTGCGTGGTGGTATGCAAATCTTCGTGAAGACTCTGACTGGAAAGACCATCACCCTTGAGGTCGAGCCCAGCGACACCATTGAGAATGTGAAGGCTAAAATCCAAGACAAGGAGGGTATCCCCCCAGATCAGCAGCGTCTCATTTTCGCCGGAAAGCAGCTGGAGGATGGCCGTACTCTGTCGGACTACAACATCCAGAAGGAGTCGACCTTGCATTTGGTTCTCCGTCTGCGTGGTGGTATGCAGATCTTCGTGAAGACTCTGACCGGAAAGACAATCACCCTTGAGGTCGAGCCCAGCGACACCATTGAGAATGTGAAGGCTAAAATCCAAGACAAGGAGGGTATCCCCCCAGATCAGCAGCGTCTCATTTTCGCCGGAAAGCAGCTGGAGGATGGCCGTACTCTGTCGGACTACAACATCCAGAAGGAGTCGACCTTGCATTTGGTTCTCCGTCTGCGTGGTGGTATGCAGATCTTCGTGAAGACTCTGACCGGAAAGACCATTACCCTTGAGGTTGAACCTTCTGACACAATCGAGAACGTGAAGGCTAAAATCCAAGACAAGGAGGGTATCCCCCCAGATCAGCAGCGTCTCATTTTCGCCGGAAAGCAGCTGGAGGATGGTCGTACTCTGTCGGACTACAACATCCAGAAGGAGTCGACCTTGCATTTGGTTCTCCGTCTGCGTGGTGGTATGCAAATCTTTGTGAAGACTCTGACTGGAAAGACCATCACCCTTGAGGTCGAGCCCAGCGACACCATTGAGAATGTGAAGGCTAAAATCCAAGACAAGGAGGGTATCCCCCCAGATCAGCAGCGTCTCATTTTCGCCGGAAAGCAGCTGGAGGATGGCCGTACTCTGTCGGACTACAACATCCAGAAGGAGTCGACCTTGCATTTGGTTCTCCGTCTGCGTGGTGGTATGCAGATCTTCGTGAAGACTCTGACCGGAAAGACAATCACCCTTGAGGTCGAGCCCAGCGACACCATTGAGAATGTGAAGGCTAAAATCCAAGACAAGGAGGGTATCCCCCCAGATCAGCAGCGTCTCATTTTCGCCGGAAAGCAGCTGGAGGATGGCCGTACTCTGTCGGACTACAACATCCAGAAGGAGTCGACCTTGCATTTGGTTCTCCGTCTGCGTGGTGGTATGCAGATCTTCGTGAAGACTCTGACCGGAAAAACCATCACCCTTGAGGTCGAGCCCAGCGACACCATTGAGAATGTGAAGGCTAAAATCCAAGACAAGGAGGGTATCCCCCCAGATCAGCAGCGTCTCATTTTCGCTGGAAAGCAGCTGGAGGATGGCCGTACTCTGTCGGACTACAACATCCAGAAGGAGTCGACCTTGCATTTGGTTCTTCGTCTGCGTGGTGGTATGCAAATCTTCGTGAAGACTCTGACCGGAAAGACCATCACCCTTGAGGTCGAGCCCAGCGACACCATTGAGAATGTGAAGGCTAAAATCCAAGACAAGGAGGGTATCCCCCCAGATCAGCAGCGTCTCATTTTCGCCGGAAAGCAGCTGGAGGATGGTCGTACTCTGTCGGACTACAACATCCAGAAGGAGTCGACCCTGCATTTGGTCCTCCGCCTGCGTGGTGGCCAAGCCTAATTTAAGTTCACCCAAATAAATGTCCAAGATTTAATGAATTAACCAAGTACTATCACACTAAGATCTACAAGCTACAATAGAGTTGCACCATTCCTTTTTCTGCATAAATGCATTGGACAAGAAGACAAATTCAAAATTTCAAGTTCAAGGATTAAGCCTTTATGAATATTAACTGCTGTTTCTTCTGGCTCAATATTTGGCTTTGTTCAAATTCAAATTACATTCACAATAAATTAAATTATTTCGAAACTCTACGGTTTATTTTGATTAATTCTGGGAAGAAATACATGAGGCACCTTGCACTCAATCTTAGGATTTCTTTTGGTTTTGGTAACACACTGGTAGTACGGGGAGTTTATACCTTCTTCCCGTGTGTGTGTATGTAAATGCCAGATTGTTGTGAATGTTATTTCGGTGTGAATGCCGTGTTTTCTTTGTGCGTGTCAGCGTTTCGTTGTGATTGGCATAAATGCAATGCTGGAGCCAATGAAGTGAATGCTGCCAATTTATATTCGTCAGGGTCAATCTCCTTGTTTAATTCAAAGCGAAATGGCAAAAGTGTTGCAACGTGTGGAAATTACACTCCGGAGTTTCTACATATTCAATTCCAGCTTGGGACAAAAGGAGGGAGAGGTAAGTAATAGACAGTTTAAGTCGCAGAAGTGACGCCTACAAATTCTGTTCTTCACAGGAGCATAAGAAGGTGCTGTTTTATCATCCAAATGACATTGAACTGAACACTAAAATCAAGGATGTGGGACTAAGTGAGGCTATCATAACATTTACCGGGTGAGTCATTGTGTGAAAAACCCTTCGACATCTATAACACTTGTTGTTGTTATGCCTCTCGCAGTACGTTCACCAGCGAGGATGACTGCAAGGCCCTGCACACGCAGAAAACTACACAGCTATTCCATCAACCCGAACCGGGCTTTTGGATGGTGATGGTACTTAATGTGCCCAAGGAATTTAAACTCAAGGATGGCGTTGAGGTGGCTGATTACCGAGGTGGCGAGGTTTCCGATCGCATTTATCATGCTGTGCTGCGGCAGTGTTATCATATGTATCGCTTCCATCATGGCCAGCTACAGGGTAAACTGACTGTCAATTCATCTGCGGATGCTGCTGAGCAGCAGCGGCTGCATCTGGCGGATGAACTTAAGGAATTCTACGAGCGTTATTTGATCAATCTGAAAGAGCTGCAGAACTGCGACATTGTAGATATGCTGCATTCCATACAGTATCTGGCACTGGATAAGGCATTGTTCCTACGCGCACACAACTTTAGCATGCTCTGCGACACCTTTCCAGCCTTAAAGGAGTGCATCATGCTGTACAATGACCAGGTTGTCTGCGGTGGAAAACTGAGTGCCAGTGATTTGTACAGCCTGCACGCCCACATCCTCGCGCAAGGGGGGAATGATAATGGTGCTGCTGATACCTATCGCAACGGTGCTTTTGTGCGAGAGGAGGGTGTGGAAGACGTGAAACCTCTAGTAATCTACCTAGACGAGAATGGAAGCATTGAGCCACACTATTTGCTTGTCTATCGTGCGCTTAACTTGACGCTTTGTCTTTTTATTGATGGTAAATGAAGTTTATAACCATAGATAATCCCTAAACAACTTTATATCTCCCCCTCAGCCAAAAAGGAAGCACCAAAGGCGGATTTCTACAAGGAACTGCATGATTACATGGGCCCCCAGCTGACGAGCTTGGCACGCGATATAGCTGCAGAGATCTCCAAACAGAACGTCGGCACAGCACAGCATGACAATGGCGATAGTTCCCCCAAGTACCTCTTCATCAATGAGCAGAGCCTGAAGCATCATACGAATATCTATCGTCATGCCAAAACCACTCAAAAGAGTATACCGCGTAATGTGATGAGTATCATCGCCGATTTGGCCAATCCCATTGATAACAGCAACTCAAGTGCTGATTCAGCCACGGAGGAGGTGCAGGTTAAGACCACCAATGATTTCTGGGTTGTGAAGCGACGCTGCAACTGGCGACAGTATTATGTGATCCTATGCAAGAGTAAGGCAACGCTGCTGGATGTGACGCAGGAAGCGAAGCGTATATTTGAACAAGAGCTCACAGATGATGTATTTTTTGACAAATAAAAAGCAAGATTAGATAAATAAATGGCGTTTTCCAATTGTAATGCCTGTTCCCGTTGGAATCTTCTGCGTTCTGCCAGCAGAAACGACAACAGGCGTTGCTGGGCTGCGTCTGCTGTTTTCAAGCCATCACTGTGCTACTATTCGTGCTAGCGGGATTGGTGCTGCTGGTGTTGGTTGTGGTGACGCTGCTTGCACCCTCGTTGGCATCGTTATACACACTTGTAGACGAGGATGAACTGGTTGTGGCGCCGTTTTGAGATTTGCTCCTTTTAACAATATAAATACGACGATTGGACATGCAAATGCTATAGCTGTGATGCTCGTAGTCAATGGTGATCCGCTCGCAGCTGCTATTGGGCATGAAGCTTTCATCGATGCTGGAAGAGAATTGGGAAATAATGGATAAAACATGGGGATTTTGGGGAATGTATTCCATCTATTACCTTTCGGTTAGATTAAGTAAACCCATTATCACTTTAGCGCTTTCCTCGCCATTCTTTAGCTCACCGCCAGACTCGAGCACAGCTCCATCATCCTTAAGCACAAGGTAACCTAGTTGGTTTTGCGAATATTGCTTATCCTTATCCATTTTTAAGATTCTTCTCCAATCGCCACTCCCACTAAAAACTGTTTTTTATTGTTTTTGTTTCGTTCTTGCAGTATTTGCTATTCGCGTAGATGCGGTGACGAACTTGTGTGAATACCTTCAAGTGCAACACACAGCTGTCGTTAACATTATAATGCAACTAGTATTACTGTATAGATAGCATTTACTTTTACTTTTACTTTTTTAATATGGTTGTTAAAATAATTCTTTCAAATAAATATCTACCTTAATGATAAAACTACATTCATTTAAAAATAACAGCTGTAGCTCCTATCGATATATAATAGTTTGATTATTGTCAAATATCGATATTTATCGTCTAATTCCTAGTGCTCACCTCTGAACTCTACATTTTGTAAAGTGCTGCCCCCGTGCAAGTTCGTGGTATTTTTGTGCTGCGTGAAAAAAGAAATATAAACGTTGAAAATCAATTAATTTAAACATAAAAAGCAACTAATTTATTGTTAAACATATAGAGATCACCGAAGTGTAAGTTAATGACTGCTTTTCAACGGAAAATTAGCTTTAAATTGTAATTGAAAATCGGCTTGTGTGCGTGCGTGTGTGTGTGTGAGTGAAAATTTTCAATTTTCGGGTCAGCACCACACCCTTGCATGTACACACATAGAAAATCCAATTAACAATTAGAATTGTGCAAAAAACTAATGAAAGTAACTTAGAAAAATGAATTTAAAAGGTCTTTTAGTTACTTAATAGTCTGCTGAGCAGTGTGAAAATCTGTACCCCAGCTCTGCATGTGAAAAAAAGTATCTAGTAGCGCTCCATTTTAACAAGCACGTACATGTTAATGTGTGCGTGTGGTGTGTACGTCATCGGGTGTGCGGCAACTTCAGTAGAGAGAAAGCGAGAGAGAGAGAGAGACATTGTCAGAGCATGAGAGAGAAACAGGCTTGTCATTTTAGGGAGAGAAATGCATTTCTGATGTTTACAATATTTTTGTGTTTGGCTTCAACTGCGAAACCTGTTTTAACTTGCAAATGTCCTTGACTTTGGCAGCACTGGTGCCGTATGCGTAGGACGCACTTTGCCGGTGTCGATTAATTTATTCGATTTATTAGCAATCTTGTATTTTTTTAATTATATCTAAAATTGCCTCAGTTGCTATTTTTTAATTTCGCGACGTGTAAATTGGACATACTTATTGCTCATGATTCCAAGCTGCGTGCATTACGTCACCCAGCTATTTCTGATAGACACTTCAATTAATGTATGTTGCTGTGTATTTGTGCGATGAGGTGTGTGCCTGTGTGTGAGTGTTTGTATTAATAAGAGAGAGCACACTCGTTAGCTCGCTCTTCTCCACATTCCAAACAAACTCTATCTCTCTCTCGCTCAACCTCACTCTCCCTTTATGCACTCTCTCTGTCTTTGGCTGTTCCACCCGTTATTTGTTGTTGTTTTGTTTTGTACGCGATAAACAGTTAAATTGCCTTCAATGTTGTGTGTGTGTTGAGATGTATATGTGTGTGTGTGTGTGTGTGTCGGTCTCTACTTTGAATACAAACTAAAACAGAAACCCAGACACAAGCCCGGGCCTAGGCAATGTTTTTCAATTTCCTGCCCTGTGTTTTTTGGGGTGATGTCGTTCATTTTGTTGTAACACTCGCGTGACTATATTATATTTAGATAGAAATACAAATGTGACTGTATTTCCTCTCTCCCTCACCCACCCCGTTTGGCTCTCTCGATGATGTCATTGAAGTCAACTGGAGTCACCTCTTACAACTCTAACAATACTTCCATTTCATTATTAAATCATATTTCCAATATTCATTCAGAATATTTCTAATCAGTATTTTGTGGTAAATTGTTGGTTAATGAATAAGAAACCTTATAAACTTATTTCATAATTAAATTGATGATAACTTGTTATAGGGTTATCTATGTTTCTCTCTTAATTAATCCCTTTAGATTTACTTTCCAGCATTTTGTGGCGTAGTGATTTATTCAAAATTGCATGTTCTAGTGATATCTCAAATATTAAACTCTTATACCTTAACGTATTTTAATTGAATTTAGAAAACTATCGGCTTTCTTCAATATCTTTTAGTTTGTTCCTTAATGTTTGTGTGTGTGAAAGTGTAAAATGTTAAAGAAAAATGAAAATAATCAATCAAAATAAAGAAGCAGCAAAAAAATTCTACAAACCAAAAAAAAAAAAAACAAAAAGAAACAAAAAGAGCGTACAAGCAAAATTTCTCTTCTCTCATCTTCCGTTGCAGGAAACGGTGCCGAAAGTCAGAGAGAGAAAGAAAGAGAGTGAGACAGTGAAATGTTTTGAAAACGCTCCTATGTGTTATATGTAAACAAAAAACCAAAAAGAATCTATTAATAAATCGATCCTAAAATGGAACGCGCTGAAGAACAACCGGAACTGAAGCTGCAGCAGCTGCTGCAACAACTGGAGACAGTGTCGAGGGCGCAGATGCCACACAAATTTCAGACTCTCTTTCAGCCGGGGGAGAAGAAGAAAATGGGCTGCAGTTTGGAGGATTTTGCTATCTTCTTTTTGGCTTCACTGCGTCAGCATACGGAGTCGCATTTTCGTGGCAGTGGCAGTAATGAGTCGGACACGCCCAAGTCCATGACGCCAATGCATAAGCGAAAGCCAGCGCCAGCAGAGAATGAGCAACTGTTGCATGAATCTCTGAGCAATTTAAGCATTGGCAGTGTGTCCACACCAGTGCGTCAGGCGACATCACAAGCACAACAGCAGCTGCAGACGGGACGTCGTTCTGGTGGCAGCCAGTTCTGTAGCACGCCCCAGAGCAACGAACGTAGTGCCACCAATCGAAGTGGAGGAGTTGGTGGCAGCTTTTGTCTGGGCGACTTCTTGCTCAATACAACGCCCAATCAAAGTCAACGCTCAAAGAAGAAGGTCACTCCGCAATCACTCAATCAGACGGCGCCCCAGGAGAATGCCAATAATAAAGCGCAGAAGCCACGTCGTCGTGTGTTGCCCATGACCCTCAGCAAGAATGTGTCGGCGAGCAGCTCCTTTGGGGACACCAGTTCCTTTAGTAATGAGAACA
This sequence comes from Zaprionus indianus, assembly GCA_018904595.1. Lineage (NCBI taxonomy): Eukaryota > Metazoa > Arthropoda > Insecta > Diptera > Drosophilidae > Zaprionus > Zaprionus indianus. Next base: position 4,686,992 of record JAEIHA010000140.1, read on the forward strand.
ATTTGCTGCGCCATTCGCTGAGTTGTGAACTGGACCGTAGTCAAGGTGCTGCCCTGGAGCAGGAGGCACGTAAAACGTTGCTACTTCGCAAGCAAGAGATCAAGAGCGAGGCGGCAACTGTGGCACCACAGGATCGAGGGGAACCGGATGCACAAAGATCTGCTCCAGAGCCAGAGCCTGTAATCAGTTTAGAGCATGTGAGCAATGCCAAACAGTTGCGTCTGCTGGCCGCCATCTATGCGCATCTTATGGATCTTAATCTGGTGCCAAATGTGTTGAGTGAGTTGAGCTATGCGATGCAGCTGCTCAATATACGCGCCACGGATGTAGAGAGTCCTGTATCGGAGGAAACTTCACCTCTCTCGCTGCTATCCCGCCAAAAAGAATGCATTTTCTTTGCTGTACAACTTTTGGAATATCAGGAGGAGTTGCTACTTCAGCTGGATCGCAAATCTCTGGCCGTGCTTCTCCAGCACCAGCGCTTGACGTTGTTGCCCAAGAAACTGCAGCAGCAATTGGATGTCACTTGTCAGCGCAAGCAGCAGCAATGCAAAGGGGAAACAACTCCACTTGCAGCAGCTCCTGAATCTCAGCAAAATGTCTACTACCAGCATGACAAAGATTCGCGTGAGAATTTCCCCACTCAAAATGAGTTTGGCGCCTTTAAAACTCAAAGGGATCTCTTCTACAAGGCACTGAAGCATTGGGAAGTCGCTCACCTAAATCGCACGTTCAACTTTAGTCAGGAGCTGGAGCCGAGTGTGAAGGAAATTTTCAAGCAGTCGGAAAACGCTGTGAATATGGCTCACTTTGCCAAGCTCTTTGTCAGCCAGTTGCTCATGTCTAGCGGTGAGACACATGAGTCGCCAGAGGAATTAGGTCTTAAACTGGATCAGCAGCGTCTCAATCGACTGGCGCAGCGTCTGGTGACCAGTAACTCCAGCGTTGAGGATCAATTTCCACGTACGCAAGCATTTTTCAGGGATTTCATTAGCTGCTGCGGCTCTGTGGCGTTTCTTGTGCAGCTACAGCTGGCGTTGTATGTGCAACTATGGCGGCATAATGATTCCAGTTTTGAGCTACAGCAGCTGCAGCCCGATGAGGAGCAGGAGGGAGCGGGCGCAGAACAAGTGGCAGCGCCTTATGTGGTACGTCCACAGGCCATGGCTGAGCTGCTCATGTTGGCCAAGTTTCTTGGTTATGTTTATGCCTTACCTTACAACCGTTCACCTGCCACAACACATGTCTGCCCGCAACAATTGCAGCTGCGTCGTCAGTTTCAGCCACCGTTTGAGATGCGTACACATCTGGAACGTGCCATGCGTGGTGGCAAGTTGCTCATCACACTGCCTTGGCTGGTGCAGTACCTAATAATGCTGGATCTGGTCACACTGCAACTACCTGCTAGTTTGTCCGCACTGGAACTGCTCTACGCTTTGTATGCAGAGGCACAGGCGCTTTCACCGCAGCCTCTACAATCCTCCGCACTCTTCATCACTCGCAGTTGCCTTGGTTGGTTATTTGAATCTCAGCCAACTCTCTGTAGTGGTTACTACAATCAGCGAACGATGGCGACAACAAGTAAAGAAACTACTGAGCTGGTCAAGATTTGTCTGCAATCTCTTTGCTTTGCGGATAAAGCTGGCAATGTGGCCTCATTGCTGGAACAGCTGCTTCCTGTGGCGTGTCCCTTTCTCCATGAGTTCCGTGTGACTATAACACCTTCCCAACGACAGGCACAACGAAATGGACGCTATCGTTACATAACAACACGACTGGAGCAACTTAACAGCAGTGATAACAGTTCAACCTTAAAGAATCCACAACAATCGGAGCCGGAAGCCAGTGGCAGCCAAGAAACCATCGTATCTCCCTTACAGAAGGCGCAGCGAAAGCTTGTCGATGCCTTTCTGCACTCCCAGAATGCATCAATGCGACGACTTCTGGAGTTTGTCACGGAGCGTAGTTTCAAGTGTGTGGTAAAGGATGCACAGCAGAGGATTCTCTTGCCTGCCAAGTCAGCAGCAGATGGGCAGGTGAATGGAATAAGCTCGACACAACAGCAGGAGGTGCTGCGTGAACTGCAGCGCATTTATCAACAGGCCCTAGTACAGGCCAATCAACAATGGACGGTGCAAGTGCCAGGCATGCTGGAACTGCGCATTGAGCAGTCATTGGGGGCGTTGTTACCCGAGAATACCAATCAGGTGCTGCGTCGCACATACTCGCATCTAATCCGCCAGCAGGCGCAGATACAATTGAAGCAGTGGCTGCAGGCGAACGTGGTGCTGTCCACCTTCTATCACGGAGATCTACAGGAGATTGCGAGCAAGGTGTGCCGCGTCAACAAGAATAATGCCCAAGCCATTGCAGGCCTGGTCAGTGCGAGCACCAATGAGCTGTGCCTGACGGGAGAACTAAGTCTCTCGGAGCTACTCTACGAACTGCAGCAATGGGTGCACTGCCTACACATGCGTCCAGAGTATCTGTGTCATATGGGCAACTTGCAGGAGATATTGCAGCGGGCACAACAGGCAGCAATGCAACCACAACTGCCCACATATTTCTATTTCTTGCTTGGTTCTGTTTTGGTGCGTCTGATCCAACTGATCATCTGCCGACAGCCACAGCTCTTCACAGATCAACTAATCTCGACGTGCTGTGAAGTTTGGCATGCACCTCAAGTACATCCTGATGCTTCTGCTCCTGAATTTCTTCATAACCTGCTTAGTGTTGCCTTTCTGCATGAGCTGAGCGTGAACTTGGCCAGCTTTCAGTTGCTCCGGGAGCTCCTACATGCCATGCTTCTCGCACGCGTGCTGCACATGGATGAACTGAATCAGTTATTTATGCCACTCTTCAAAGAGAACTGGTTACCTCCCGTTTGGAATGCGCTCTCTCAGCTACTGCAACAGCTCTCGCAGATACACGACAGAGGAGGAGGAGCGAGTGGAGTCAGTGGCGTTACGGCGCACACTTCCGCCATGGAGGACGACGATGGAAAGTCGCATTTATTTATGGAGATGCTTGCGGATTTGTCGCGAGATTTAGATAGTTTTTAAGTTTAAAAGTTTTTGTCGATTATGTCATACGCATTTTTATCATATGTTCCCCTTTCCCCGTCCCCGTCCCACATGTCTTACATAGTTTTGCTGTGAATAAAACTCTATTTTTGCAATGTATTTCTGAAATGTTTCCGAGTCGGATTAGATAAGCGAAGAGGTTCTTTTCGCTTATCGATAATTGGAATTTTGACTGCGCGGGGGATTGCGTCACTGTCAATGTATGAGAGAATGAAACCTCTGACGGATTTGTCGCTCTTATGTGAAATGGGAAACGGTACGAGGCCGCGCTCGATGTGGTCACCATACAGTGGAATGAGAGTGGGAGAGGGAGAGAGAACGAACAAACATTTAACGATCGTTTGCAAATGGAGAAAACTACTTGAAATTGAGTGTGGAAGCCATTTTAAAATATCCACCATTTATGAAAAAATCTAAAAAATATTAATCAAAATATGTCAAATTTTAATGAGACTTGTTAATTCAGTGTTCATTTATTTATTCATAGTTGATTGCAGATTTATTTTTGATTTATAGTATTTTTTTTATTGAGCATTGGGTAATGTATTTCAAGCCACTGTGCAGTGCAAAGTGCGTAAACTAATCTAATTGTAAAGCTGTGGTCTGCCTTGGTTGTGTGTGTGACTGAGTATGTGCCTGTATGTGTGTGCCTGGCTGTGTATATGGTTGTATGTGTGTGCTTGAGTGTGTCATTGTGCCGATTTGCTGAATGGTGAGGGTTATGCAATCTTGCTGGGCAACAAACATAGCTCTGGGGCCGGGCCGGGTCTGGTTAAATCTAATTGAAATTAATTATTACTCACTCACTCATTGCTCTCTCTCTTCTTTTTCTCTTCCCTTTAGTTGAGCACGGGCAAACTTTGGCACTAGAATTGATGAGGAACTAACTAGTAGCAGTATTAAAGATTAAATTCAATTGAAAACTTTGCAAAATCCACAAAAACGAACGAGAAATCTACGAAACAAAGCCAGAGAATGGAGAACTTTACACCGAAAGAGGTGAAAATCCTCGAGACAGTCGAGGATATTCAAGAGCGCCGTGAGCAGGTGCTCTCGCGTTATAATGAATTCAAAATCGAGACACGTCAGAAGCGTGAGAAGCTTGAGGATTCGCGTCGCTTCCAGTACTTCAAGCGTGATGCGGATGAGTTGGAGTCATGGATCCATGAGAAATTGCAGGCTGCGAGCGAGGAAAGCTATCGCGATCCCACAAATTTGCAGGCCAAGATCCAGAAGCATCAGGCTTTCGAGGCTGAGGTGTCAGCGCATAGCAATGCCATCGTATCGCTGGATAACACTGGACAGGAGATGATCAATCAGCAGCACTTCGCTTCGGAGACTATTCAACATCGTCTGGATGATTTGCATCGTCTGTGGGAGTTGCTCTTAAGCCGCCTGGCCGAGAAGGGTCTGAAGTTGCAGCAGGCTTTGGTCTTGGTGCAATATTTGCGTCAATGCGAGGAGGTTATGTTCTGGATCAAGGACAAGGAGACCTTTGTCACTGCCGATGAGTTTGGACAAGATCTGGAGCATGTTGAGGTGCTGCAGCGCAAGTTCGATGAGTTCCAAAAGGACATGGCATCGCAGGAGTATCGTGTCACTGAGGTTAACCAGTTGGCCGATAAGTTGATTCAGGATGGTCATCCTGAACGCGATACCATTACCAAGCGCAAGGAGGAACTCAACGAGGCCTGGCAGCGTCTCAAGCAGTTGGCCATTGTGCGCCAAGAGAAGCTCTTTGGTGCCCATGAGATTCAGCGTTTCAATCGTGATGCTGATGAGACTGTCGCCTGGATTGCTGAGAAGGATGTTGTGCTCTCGTCTGATGATTATGGACGTGACTTGGCCAGCGTGCAGGCTCTGCAGCGTAAGCACGAAGGTGTTGAGCGTGATTTGGCTGCCCTGGAGGACAAGGTGTCCACACTGGGCGCAGAGGCACAACGTCTGTGCTCCATTCATGCCGATCATAGCGATCAGATTCGTGACAAGCAGGCAGAGATTGCCAACTACTGGCAGAGTCTGACGGCCAAGGCACGCGAGCGCAAGCAGAAGCTGGATGAGTCCTACTATCTACATCGTTTCCTTGCTGACTTCCGTGATTTGGTCTCCTGGATCAATGGCATGAAGGCCATCATCTCTGCCGATGAATTGGCCAAGGATGTGGCTGGTGCTGAAGCATTGCTGGAGCGTCATCAGGAGCACAAGGGTGAGATTGATGCCCGCGAGGATAGCTTCAAATTGACCACAGAGTCGGGACAGAAGCTGTTGGAGCGTGAGCATTATGCAGCTGCTGAGATTCAGGAGAAACTGGCAGCACTGGAGAACGACAAGAGCTCATTGCTGTCCCTGTGGGAGGATCGTCGTATTCTGTACGAGCAGTGCATGGATCTGCAGCTCTTCTATCGCGATACTGAGCAGGCTGACACCTGGATGGCTAAGCAGGAGGCTTTCCTGGCCAATGAGGATTTGGGTGATTCGTTGGACTCCGTGGAGGCACTGATCAAGAAGCACGAGGACTTTGAGAAGAGTTTGGCTGCCCAGGAGGAGAAGATCAAGGCTCTCGATATCTTTGCCACCAAGCTCATCGATGGCCAGCATTATGCTGCCGATGATGTTGCCCAGCGTCGCCAGATGTTGCTCGCACGTCGTGCTGCATTGCAGGAGAAGTCTGCCAAGCGTCGCCAGTTGCTGGAGGACTCGAACCGTTACCAGCAATTCGAGCGTGATTGCGATGAGACCAAGGGCTGGATCAGTGAGAAGCTGAAGTTCGCCACCGACGACAGTTACCTGGATCCAACTAATCTCAATGGAAAGATGCAGAAGCATCAGAACTTTGAGCATGAGTTGAATGCCAACAAGTCTCGCATTGAGGACATTACCAACGTGGGCAGCGAACTGATCGAGAAGAAGCATTATGCAGCGGATCAGATCAATACACGCATGCAGGAGATTGTTGTGCTGTGGGAGACACTGGTGCAGGCATCGGACAAGAAGGGCACCAAGCTGAATGAGGCTTGCCAGCAGCAGCAGTTCAACCGCACCATCGAGGATATTGAGCTGTGGCTGAGCGAGATCGAGGGACAGCTATTGTCGGAGGATCATGGCAAGGACTTGACATCGGTGCAGAATCTGCAGAAGAAACATGCACTGTTGGAGGCTGATGTGATGGCCCATCAGGATCGCATTGAGAGCATCAATGTGGCTGCCAATAAGTTCATTGAATCTGGACACTTTGATGCCGACAATATTCGCAACAAGGAGGGCAATTTGTCTGCACGCTACGCCGCCCTGGCTGCGCCGATGGGCGAGCGAAAGCAGCATCTGTTGGACTCGCTGCAGGTGCAGCAACTGTTCCGCGACCTCGAGGACGAGGCCGCCTGGATACGTGAGAAGGAGCCCATTGCAGCATCAACGAATCGCGGTCGTGATTTGATTGGTGTCCAGAATCTGATCAAGAAACATCAGGCAGTGCTGGCAGAGATCAATAACCACGAGGCACGATTGTTAAATGTCATCAGCTCTGGAGAGAATATGCTCAAGGATCAGCCTTTTGCTAGCGATGATATTCGTCAGCGTTTGGAAGCTCTGCAAGAGCAATGGAACACGCTGAAGGAGAAGTCGAACCAGCGCAAGCAGGATCTGGATGATTCACTGCAAGCTCATCAATACTTTGCCGATGCCAATGAGGCTGAGTCATGGATGCGTGAGAAGGAACCCATTGCCACGGGCAGTGACTATGGCAAGGATGAGGATTCATCGGAGGCTTTGTTGAAGAAGCATGAGGCACTCGTGTCGGATCTGGAGGCCTTCGGCAACACCATTCAGGCTCTGCAGGAGCAGGCTAAGAATTGTCGCCAGCAGGAAACACCTGTTGTGGACATCACTGGCAAGGAATGTGTTGTTGCTTTGTACGACTACACCGAGAAGTCGCCACGTGAGGTGTCCATGAAGAAGGGTGATGTGCTCACGCTGCTCAATTCCAACAACAAGGACTGGTGGAAAGTGGAGGTCAATGACCGTCAAGGCTTTGTGCCTGCTGCTTACATTAAGAAGATCGAGGCTGGATTGAGTGCATCGCAGCAGAATCTGGTGGACAATCATTCGATTGCCAAGCGTCAGAACCAGATCAACTCGCAGTACGATAACCTGTTGGCTTTGGCTCGTGAGCGTCAGAACAAGCTGAATGAGACTGTCAAGGCTTACGTGCTTGTTCGTGAGGCAGCTGATTTGGCTCAATGGATTCGTGACAAGGAGAACCATGCACAGATCGCTGATGTTGTTGGTGAAGATCTTGAGGAGGTTGAGGTGCTGCAGAAGAAGTTCGATGACTTCAACGATGACTTGAAGGCCAACGAGGTGCGTCTGGCCAACATGAATGAGATCGCTGTGCAATTGACATCTCTGGGACAAACTGAGGCTGCTCTCAAGATTCAGACTCAGATGCAGGACTTGAACGAGAAGTGGAACAACCTGCAGACCCTGACCGCAGAGAAGGCTAGCCAGCTGGGCTCTGCTCATGAGGTGCAACGTTTCCATCGTGACATTGATGAGACCAAGGATTGGATCGCCGAGAAGGCTAATGCCCTGAACAATGATGATCTTGGCAAGGATCTGCGCAGTGTGCAGACGCTGCAGCGCAAGCACGAGGGAGTCGAACGTGATTTGGCCGCTTTGCGTGATAAGATTCGCCAGCTGGACGAAACTGCCAATCGTCTGATGCAATCGCATCCTGATACTGCTGAGCAGACCTATGCCAAGCAGAAGGAGATCAACGAGATGTGGGATCAGATCATTACCAAGTCCACAGCACGCAAGGAGAAGTTGCTGGACTCCTACGATCTGCAGCGTTTCCTCAGCGACTATCGCGATTTGTTGGCTTGGATCAACTCGATGATGTCTCTGGTTACCTCCGATGAGTTGGCCAATGATGTCACTGGTGCCGAGGCGCTGATTGAACGTCATCAGGTAAGATAAGATGTAGACGAGTTGCTTTGCCTGCGCAATCCTTTATAGGTTTCTCTCTCTCTATGATCAAATTGGCTTTGTTCAGTTCTCGATTTCACTTTAGTCAAATCGGGAACTGTCGAAATTCTTCTGGTTCTCATTCTCATTCTGATACATTTTCATTTAATTTTGACTTTCGCTCTTTTGTTTTGTTATGCGGTCTGATCCGTTCCCCCTCCAACAACTCCCCCAATCCTCCTCATCATCAAATACCAATGTGAACGTCTGCTGCAAACAAACAAACAAACAACAACAAAAACAACAATGGTTCACGGTTCATGATCAACACAATCTATAAACCCATCCATGGTTTTGTTTATCTCATCTCTAAACACAGGCACGTCGTGCTGAAATTGAGTTCACGCTGGGCAGCAGCGCATCGCCGAACAGCGACGAGGTAGTTCTTCCCGTATACCCACAACATTCAAGCTTCCATCGTATACCACAACATCCATCTGCCATCCAACTATCCATTCATCCATTCATCCATGTGTTCATTTCATCTTTCGTTTCGTGTTCTTCTGTTGTTTGTTCTAAGTTCTTGTTTTCTTTAGCCAAGCTTTCACATGGCACACGCAATCTCAGAATGTTCCTGATGCTAATACCTTATGGAATATCCATGTTTTTCGAGCTGCAGCTAGCTGCAATATAACCCTGGATTTGCACTTGAATTGAACGTGTGTCTTGTTTAGACCTCGCTCAGCTTATGTTTTAAATTAGCGCACATTGTTATTAAATAATAATGCCTTCACAAATTATGTATGTATACTAGAGACCTGAAAGTAGCAACCACAGTCTACCGTATGCATTATGTATGCGGTTGTTGCGGTTTGCAGATCTCTGATACATGATACCATTACTGTTCATTGTCGTTTAACACACACCACATATACATCTCTGTTAAATCACTTCGGAATCGTATCATAAATAAACCTCTCATATTTCAGCAAGGATATCATAAAGTCGCTTCATCTCAATTGACCGCAGACTAAACTGACTATGGACTGACTTCCCTAACAGCCTCTCTACTCTTTCGATACACTTTCCTAACAGCCTCTTTTCTCTTTCGAGCGTCTGCACTTCTTCGACATGTCTCCCTAACAACCTTTCTACTCTTAAGACAAACTCTTCCCTAACTGCCTTCTCTATTCTACCAACAAACATTCCTAACAGCCTCTCTCTTCTTTCCTTCCCTCCCTAACTCCCCTCAATCAAATCTAACACACCTGCCCCACTCTGTAAAGCACCTTTTTCTACTCTTTCTCTCTATATCTTTCTCTCAGTACCAGCTCTCTCGCAGTCATCTCATCTGTTCGACGTTTTGTTGTGTTCTTTGACTAAAATACAAACAGTTCCAAGCTGCCACGAATACAACCACAGCCAATAAAAATCAATTGTTCTTTGTTGTTCTCTAACCCTGGCCCCCCCCCAAATCTATAAAGATCCCTAACTAATCTGATTTTTCATTGTATATAGGAACATCGCACGGAGATTGATGCCCGTGCTGGCACCTTTGGCGCCTTTGAGCAGTTCGGCAATGAGCTGTTGCAGGCCAATCATTATGCTTCACCTGAAATTAAGGAGAAGATTGAAGATCTGGCCAAGGCACGTGAAGATCTGGAGAAGGCCTGGACCGAGCGTCGTCTGCAGCTGGAGCAGAATCTTGACTTGCAACTGTACATGCGCGATTGTGAGTTGGCCGAGTCATGGATGTCCGCCCGCGAGGCTTTCCTCAACTCGGAGGACGATGCCAATGCCGGTGGCAATGTGGAGGCACTGATCAAGAAGCATGAGGACTTTGACAAGGCCATCAATGGACATGAGCAGAAGATTGCTGCATTACAATCGGTGGCAGATCAATTGATTGCCCAGAATCATTATGCTTCCAATTTGGTCGATGATAAGCGTAAGCAAGTCCTGGAACGTTGGCGTCACCTCAAGGAGGGCTTGATCGAGAAGCGTTCGCGTCTGGGTGATGAGCAGACCCTGCAGCAATTCTCTCGTGATGCCGATGAGATTGAGAACTGGATTGCCGAGAAATTGCAACTGGCCACTGAGGAGAGCTACAAGGATCCGGCGAACATTCAGTCCAAGCATCAAAAGCATCAGGCCTTTGAGGCTGAGCTGGCTGCCAATGCTGATCGCATACAGAGTGTGCTGGCGATGGGTGGCAATTTGATTGATAAGAAGCAATGCAGCGGCTCTGAGGATGCTGTGCAGAAGAGATTGACACAAATTGCCGATCAATGGGAATACCTGACGCACAAGACGACTGAGAAGTCGCTGAAGCTGAAGGAGGCCAACAAGCAGCGCACGTATATCGCTGCTGTCAAGGATTTGGATTTCTGGTTGGGCGAGGTCGAGAGTTTGTTGACCACTGAGGATTCTGGTAAGGATTTGGCTTCGGTCCAAAACCTCATGAAGAAACATCAGTTGGTCGAAGCGGATATCGTTGCGCACGAAGACCGCATCAAGGACATGAACAACCAGGCCGATTCCTTGGTCGAGAGCGGTCAATTCGATACTGCTGGCATACAGGAGAAGCGTCAGAGCATAAACGAGCGTTACGAGCGCATCTGCAATTTGGCTGCCCATCGACAGGCTCGCCTCAATGAGGCCCTCACTTTGCATCAGTTCTTCCGTGACATTGCCGATGAGGAGAGTTGGATTAAGGAGAAGAAGTTGTTGGTTGGCTCCGATGATTATGGTCGTGACTTGACTGGTGTGCAGAACCTTAAGAAGAAGCACAAGCGTTTGGAAGCTGAGCTTGCCTCACATGAGCCTGCCATTCAGGCAGTGCAAGAGGCTGGCGAGAAGCTCATGGATGTTTCCAATTTGGGTGTACCCGAAATTGAGCAGCGTCTGAAGGCACTGAACACCGCTTGGGCTGAGCTGAAGAATTTGGCTGCCACACGTGGTCAGAAGCTGGATGAATCGTTGACCTACCAGCAATTCCTGGCACAGGTGGAGGAAGAGGAGGCTTGGATTACTGAGAAGCAGCAATTGCTTTCGGTTGAGGACTATGGAGATTCGATGGCTGCTGTGCAGGGTCTGCTGAAGAAGCACGATGCCTTCGAGACCGATTTTGCCGCGCACAAGGATCGCTGCTCGTTGATCTGTGAACAGGGCAGTGATCTGGTTGAGGCCAAGAATCATCATGGCGATTCCATTGCCCAACGTTGCCAGCAACTGCGCAACAAGTTGGAGAACCTTAATGCTCTGGCCGCGCGTCGCAAGGGCGCCTTGCTCGACAACTCTGCCTATCTGCAGTTCATGTGGAAGGCCGATGTGGTCGAGAGCTGGATCGATGACAAAGAGAACTATGTGCGTTCCGATGAGTACGGACGTGATTTGTCCACTGTGCAAACGCTCTTGACCAAGCAGGAGACATTCGATGCAGGTGAGAAGAAGGGGAAGGAGGAGAAAGTTAAATTGGAATTGTTTTACTTACATTAACTATTTGTTTCTATGTAGGTCTCAATGCCTTTGAACAGGAGGGCATTCACAACATTAGCGCACTGAAGGATCAGCTTATTAATGCCAATCACGCCCAATCGCCGGCTATATTGAAGCGTCATGGTGATGTCATAGCACGCTGGCAGAAGCTGCGCGATGCTTCGGACACGAGGAAGAAACGTTTGCTAGCCATGCAGGAGCAATTCCGCCAAATCGAGGAACTCTACTTGACATTTGCCAAGAAAGCTTCGGCCTTCAATTCTTGGTTCGAAAATGCCGAAGAAGATCTCACTGATCCTGTTCGCTGCAATTCGATCGAAGAAATACGCGCCCTGCGTGATGCGCACGCACAATTCCAAGCGTCTCTATCATCGGCCGAAGCTGACTTTAAGGCATTGGCAGCACTCGACCAGAAGATCAAGAGCTTTAATGTTGGACCGAATCCATACACATGGTTCACCATGGAAGCTCTTGAGGAGACCTGGCGTAATCTGCAAAAGATCATAGAGGAACGCGATGGCGAACTTGCCAAGGAGGCCAAGCGTCAAGAGGAGAACGACAAGTTGCGCAAGGAGTTTGCCAAGCACGCCAATCTCTTCCATCAATGGCTTACCGAAACAAGGTGAGTGACCTTAGAATCTCTTTCTATCTTTATATATATATCTCTATCCTTACCATATCACGCTCTTCAACTGAGTCTCGATGTTTTATTGGTGTGTGTGTGTTGGTTACTCCCCCAAATAATTTTATATTCTTTCCTCGACACACACACAAACTTCAATCAATCAATCTTGTGGTCTCCCCTCTATCTTTCTCAAACTCTCAATGATCCAGTAATCCCCCCTCATCCATGAACAAAGCGTAACTGAAACTGAAAATTCTATTCTTCTAGATATTATATGCTGGGTTATAATCGACAAGGGTAATTAAGAAGATGATGATGAAGAAAAGGAGAAGAACATCGTTTTATTGTTTCTATATTTCCGTTTCTATATTGTTGTTGTTTGCCATGGCAAAAAAAAACCTAAAAAGTTTAACAGCTGCGTCGCTCCACTAACTAAAACAAGAAAAAGAGAAGAAACTTCAAGTTCCTTTCCTCTTTGCTTTGTAAATATATCAATTTATCTAGTAGATCTGCGCGAGAGTATTTGAAAGATCTATAGTTCTAGTGCGTAACCGATATTCTAGCTGCACCGTTAGCAATCGATAAATCGATCGTTTCAGCCGTACAAATTCAAATTCGATTTCTCTAAAAATTCTATACTCAATTTCTTTTTTCCAAACCACCTTACAAGTCTTTTTTTTTTATCAAAATTTTAGCATGTCCAAAAAATAAAGTAGAACATGAAAAATACGTAGAAAAAAAAGCGAAATTTTGCATAACTCTTTGTATATTCCAAAGCGTTGTAACTAAATTTTTAGTAGCTTTCTCAACATAAACTATTTGGCTTTATTTTTTCCATTATTTTCAACTTGCTTCATAGAAAAGTTTGTATATTGTCTTTATAATTTGCTGATCTACACATAACTAACAGCTTTCAAGCGCTGTTTGCCAAGTTAATGATTGGAACTGAATTCCTGAAGGGGTATTCCAGTTTCTATCATTCATTACACATACTCGTAAACCCCCCAAAAACACTGCTGTATATATGAACATGAAGGAAAATAAACAAATTAGCCGCCCATTCAAAAATAAACCAAGTTCCAAACAGTTCTAATTATCTGCTGCCCTCTTTAACCACAGACCATTAACAAGATTTGCTTTTCTTATATGCATTATATTCATTATCTAACACTTAAGAAGTCTACTATATGTGATGCATATTGTGCCTTACTAATGATATTTTATATATATTTGCCACATCTCGTATTCATACGACGCTTATTCCCTATATAGAACATCGATGATGGAAGGCTCTGGTTCGTTGGAGCAGCAATTGGAGGCACTTCGTGTTAAGGCTACTGAGGTGCGTGCACGTCGTGTGGATCTAAAGAAGATCGAAGAACTTGGTGCATTGCTGGAGGAACATTTGATTTTGGACAACCGCTATACAGAACACTCGACTGTGGGATTGGCTCAACAATGGGATCAATTGGATCAGTTGTCTATGCGTATGCAACATAATTTGGAACAGCAAATACAGGCACGTAATCATTCGGGAGTCTCGGAGGATTCACTCAAGGAATTCTCCATGATGTTCAAGCATTTCGACAAGGACAAGAGCGGCAAACTGAATCATCAGGAATTCAAATCATGTCTGCGCGCTCTTGGCTACGATCTGCCTATGGTTGAGGAGGGACAACCCGATCCAGAATTTGAGGCTATCCTGGATGTTGTTGACCCCAACCGCGATGGCTACGTTTCACTGCAGGAATACATTGCATTCATGATTTCCAAGGAAACTGAGAATGTGCAATCCTACGAAGAAATCGAGAATGCCTTCCGCGCCATCACTGCCGCCGACCGCCCCTACGTCACCAAGGAGGAGCTCTATTGCGTAAGTTCTAAATGGAATCCCAACTTGATATACCTCAATATTAACTTCAATTTCTTCCTTCTGCAGAACCTCACCAAGGACATGGCGGACTATTGTGTGCAGCGCATGAAACCCTACGCAGAACCGCGCTCTGGCCAGCCCATCAAAGATGCTCTAGATTACATAGATTTCACACGAACGCTATTCCAGAACTAAATCGCGTTACCGTTGTGTGTTCTTCGATTTGCGCCTGAGAAAATGTCTTACAATTTAACAAAAAAAAATCAATATATATTTACACGATTATTTTCGATAATTTTTAGTCTATAAGTCCAACAGTTTTATGCTTATTTAAGATCAATTAATAATGCCACTATGAATCCAAAACAAATACGAAAAAAAAACAATAACAGCACTTTTCAATACAAATATTTATCAGCATATAATTTCCCAGTTTTTTATTGCATTTATTTCCCGATCCTCTCCAGAAAAGTATCTTAAATTTTTACATGACGAAGGTTAGACAAAATATACAAAAATACTTAATATACTCAAGAGCAATACGCAAGATATATAATACTATATAGCATGCCTTATATGCTTGGGCAGAGCTTTGCTTTCGATACAAAAATATACACTCGATTTTCTACGTCTTGTAATCGCATTGGTGTTCAAATTTAAGATACTATAACCATATATACCAGCTATATATCCAGTCTTTTTGAGTTGTTTCCAGTTTGTACGAAATGCAAGTAGTAAAATATGCAAAAACCACAAATTTTATAAAAGAAAACAAAGATATATATATATAGAAATTTGCCTCTGTATGTGTTTACACTTCAACATATTGCAAATAAAATATATTGCTGCATGTCTTAAAAATGTTAAATGGAAAATCTCTTTTGATCTTTTGGAAAACATCTGTAATCTTCATTTAATCGTACAGGAAAACATTTAAATTATATCAAAAATTTGTTGATACTATCCACATAGGCTTCGTTGGTTAGCTTCTGGTTGAGCGCCTCCTTCGGCAGCCATTCGTATTGGACAGCCGAGTTCTTCGTCTCCTTCGTCGCGCTCACATTGCCCGATCGCAGCGAGGCTCGGTAGAAAAAGATCTTCGCTCCGACACTCTCGGATCGCTGGTTGCTCGGGTATTTGTACTTGTGAAAGCCGACGGGTGCGTTGCCATAGAACAGAACTTTTAGTTCGTCGCCGCACTTCTCGCGCAGCACACGTTCCGCTGTCTGTCGCATAGTTTCTCCCTCCTCGCGCTTGCCTTGAGGAAGAAGCAAGTGCTGTTTTTCTCCCAGCTGCTGTTGTACAACTAGAAAGAGTGTGTCCTCCAAGCAGCGATTTGTAGACGTGGTCTTATTGGCGGCATCATCAGGTGTCGTGCGTGGTGCGAGCTGGAATTTCTTGAGCTCTTCACTCCATGCATCCTTAAGATCTTGAGCTGTTTGCTTGGAGACAGTTTCATCCAGATCCACTTGCACTTTACCCTGTTTAACGAGCTCTGCCTGCACTAGATCGCGCTCGTGTTTTAGCTCAAAGTCGGATTTGTAACTGTTTTCGTACTCCACTTTGGACAACATGTCTTGGAATTGCCGTTCCAAATCGTTGAGAGATTTTGACACCACCGGCAGTCGTTCGACCAGAATACCGGCATACAGATCCCATTTATCTTTGGCGCCAGCTGCAGCAGTTGACTGTGTGCGCGCCAATTGCCTGGCGCTAATTTGTGTAAGGCGGCGTAGCATTTTTAATTCTTTAAATTTACTTTAAAAGCACAAACGAGGAGAAGCCTCTTCTTCGATTACATGAGCACTTATCGAACAGCTGTTCGTGAGCCCCTCCGATAAGCCTGTTATTCTTTCGATAGTTGTATCACGCACAGCTGTTGTACAACAAATATCGATACATCGATAGGTCACTTGCCATCCGTCAAACGTTTTTTCACAGCAACGAAAATTTGCGCTTGTTTTGGTTTTCAATTACAAAAAATAAAGCAAACCTTAAAAGAGTGCTGGCACCATGTCCGGCTTGGAGTCCTACATCAACCACACAGTGTCCATAATCACTGCAGATGGACGAAACTTCATAGGGACGCTAAAGGGATTCGACCAGACCATCAACATCATCATCGATGAGTGCCATGAACGCGTCTTCTCCACAACGGCAGGCATCGAACAGATTGTGCTCGGCCTGCACATAATCCGTGGCGATAATATTGCAGTGATTGGCCTTATAGATGACGCCATCGATTCCCGCTTGGATCTGGCCAACATACGCGGCGAGCCACTTGGACCTGTCGTACACTGACTGCAAACCTTCTAGTTCTTAGTACAAATAAAATTTAACACAAAAATATACAAAACGGTTTATTAGAATAGAATATACTAAATAGTTTATTCAGTTTCCACATTGAAACTTATCTGCCGGCAATCGAGTGTCTCCAGATCTACTAAGGCAACACTTTGCGTCTTGCTGAAGCTGGGCACGCACACCAGTCGCGTCCGTTTGCCGTCAGATCCCTGATGGAGCTCCGTTTCAAAGGACTCGCAGTTGCCGGCAAAATAGACATGCGGACATTCCTTCATGATGAAGGGATCGCTATCGATGTACGGATAACAGGCCAATGTATCCGGTGCAGTGGGTGCTATGTGGCCCCAGGTGAGTGTACAGCGCAGAGCCTGCAAAGCGGAGTCCAGCGATGTGTTACGCAGCATATCAGCCACATTCTGCCCGGAAGTACCAACTACCAAAGCGCTGTTCACACGGCAGGCATAAGGATTGGATACCGATTGAAAGGAAGAGAGTTGTCCAGCCAGCGGGAACATACATTTGTGGAATGGCTGCTGTGGCAACATGAAGTTGGCCGGATCATAAGCACCAGGCATGACATCCACGTGCAACGCATGCGCCCAGGCTGCAAACCAGGTGTCCAGTTGACTGACCGCTTGTACAGTGTCATTGGCATTCGCCTGGCTGCGAGCGATCTGCAGCGTGGGCACAACAGCCATGGCAGTGCTCCTCACTGAGTTTCCTGCCACAATGAGTCGCACCATGGACTGTGCCTCCGAATTGTTGCCGAAGCTGCCACTGAGCCAATACTGAAACGTGTTCAAGGCATCTACGTAATTGTGGGCCTGCAACTGATCCAGCCCAGAAACGATCACCAATTTGCAGCCCTTTGTACGCGTAGCCAGTGGCTTCTGTGGTCCACTTTCAAGGAAGAGTATCCCTTCCACATTAAAAAAGCCATCCGAATCAGTGCCTCCTTTGACAGCACACACCACACCCGTGGCCAGGTTACATCCCTCCAGGTGTTCTCCCTGTAAACGCACTCGTTGTAGCTCATCTTCCAGTATAATCTTGTCACCCGGCTCTGAGTAATTTTGGCGCTGTGGTTGTGGGGCCAGTTGATTCTCCTCGGAAATGTCACGCAATATGCTGGGCTTGTGTGCCTGATGCTTGTAGATAGTCCCAATGATGATGCAATGTATGTCCTGTTCGCCGCGTAGCTCGCACAGCTTCATAATGGGCACCTCCTTTCCCCACTTCTCTAGAACCAGTGGCGTCAGCAGCCTGGTCATTTCAGCCAAACGATGTGCGTACAGATGAAAGAATTGTTTCTGGTAGTCGCTGGTCAGCTGTAGAAAAGAGCTGCTCAGGTTTTCGTACGGACAATCCACGCGGTTGGTCATATTGCAGAATACAACAAAATTAAAATCTTTATAAAAAAAATCTTCACGAAATTGTCTTTCGCGCGCTAATGAAACACAACAAGGTAGCTTGGTGTTGCCGGATTGTGTAATGTATCGACCGATATGTACACTGTTGCACAATGTGCCAGGGCTGTGCAAGCTTGTTGGGTTATCGAATCGATAGACAAGCAGCTGTTATAGAGATTAAGTCGATTAACGTTTACGAACTGCAGCGTAGAAAAAGTTTCGGATGGTTGCAATAAAACTCATTTAAAATGCATTTCAATCAAGAATTAAATGTATAAAGCACCCAATGAAGATGTTCAATCATAAATGGAATAAACTATTTCAGTGCGCGTGTTGTGCCAAGTGCTGATTTGTTGTGCAAATGTGTGAAAGCATCGCGTATCTGTATTGATTTTTACGTTGCTTCTGCTGCTGCCTGCTCTACGCATTGTTTATTGTTATTGTTTCTGTACAGGTAGAAGAAGGAGCCACATATACACGCACGCAAACACCAACACACACCCAAAAGAAGCAATTGCGTCGCAAACATGCCTACTGGCATAGATATTAGGTGTCCCATTAATCAACACTGATCATATAACTCCCAAAGAATCATCCTCATTGAAAAGGAAGATACGGAGAAGGAGACTGGACATGGGTGGTTCGGTGAGCCAAGTGTTTCGCTCGGGCTCGGCATTACTCTCACATCGCGATGGTCACAAAGTGTCCAAGGCCACAGAGGAGAAAATCCAAACACTTTTCGAGATACTGCGTGCCAATCCCAAAATCTCATTGCAAACTCTGGAAAGTCTGTTGATTCAAATACCCAAAAACGAGAATATCCTGGTCATACACGATGACTGCGGCTACAATATACTGCAGCGCAGCGTTGGACTCAATCACATCGATCTCACCAAATGGCTGCTCCATCGCCATAGGCCAGATGTCAATCGAGCGCCCTGTTCCCTGCCCCTGCATATTGCCACATTGCGTGGCTATGAAGAATGTGTGGAGCTGCTTCTGCGACACGGTGCACGCATCGATGCCGACACACGCATGTGCTTTCCCGGCTCACATTCGCACAACTGCGAGGAGAGCGGCAAGTGGCACAGTAATGTAGACGAAGGTAGCGAGCGACAGACTACAAAGCTACAGAATGCACTGTGCTATGCCATCGACGGTAAAGATCAGCCAACATATTCTCTCTTTACTTATCTCTAATCATATGTTTCCTCCCCCCCAGGCGATCAGTACAACGTACTGAGCATGATGACGCAAAAGATGGAGGAGCCCTGGATACCCTTTCGGGCTAAGAAACCACTGCTGCACTTGGCCTGTGAGCGTGGCGCCTGGAACTGCGTGCAGCAGCTGGTGGTGACACGTTCCGAGGAGATAAATCTTATTATGGACGAATATTATCCCATACATCATGCTGTACTGCACGATGGACGCTTTCTGGAACTGCTTATACAACACGGTGCCATAACCACAGTACGCACATGCACACAGCAAATGACGCTGCTGCATGTCGGTGAGTGCCGTGATGGGGATCATTAAGTAACCAATTAATACTTCCTTTTTTTCCAGTCATCTTTGCTGCACGCAAATCCGCCGAGGATACACAGGCCACGCTGCGTATACTGCTCGAGCGTGGTTGCAAGGAGCTGATCAATGCCCCAGACTCACTGGGCAATACGCCACTGCATGCGCTAATTGTGCGCTATGCGCTAGAGGAGGCACGCTATGGCTACGATAAGTGGAGCAAATGGGATGTGCTACATCTGGTGCGTTTTCTGCTGCAAAACGGCGCCAAGCCATCCATCAATCAGGCTGGCAATAGTGCCATTGCCTGCGTGTTTCGTCATCTGCGTGACTGGGAAGTCTGCTACGAGCTGCTCAACATGCTCATCAAGGAGGACGGTGAGGGAGCAGCATATAGAGCAGCAACTCTATTCATTATATTCTATTCAATTTCATTACTTTATTGTTATTAATTATCTCTTCAGGTGATCCCAACATTGTGGGCCGCGATGGTTCGGTGCCCATTATGGTGCTACTGGTTCCACTGATCAACAAGGATCATCTGCATCATTTTACGCATTCAATGAAGGTAAAGTTGTCCTGAAACATAAAGTGTATATCTATACTAAACAGTTCTCCCTTCTAGGTTTGCTATTTGAACTGCATACGCATCTTGCTGCAGCATGGCGCAAATCCCAATTGTTCGTATCGAGCGAACCTCAAGCCACTGCACGTGCTGGTCTTTACGGTCAGTGAGAACTTTACGCTTAACTGTGATGCACAGAAACGCACAAACTTTGACTTTATTAAGAACATTCTGCTGCTGCTGCTGCAGCACGGGCTGGACTGCAATAAAACATATCAGCACATTCTGCAGGCAGTAATGGATATGGTGCAGAACGTGCGCACTTGCCACGACATGGAATGCATCTATGAGCTGACGCTGACCCTCATACAATATGGCGCCGATCCGAATATTGTATTGAGTAGCAAAACGACGCCAGGGATTGCAATCTTCTCTAGCGCAATAGCCAGCTATGGTGAAGCCTTAGGTGGTAGTGGAGGGGCCGCAGCTGGAGCAGTTTCTGCAGGAGGCGCTGGCGGTGGCGTTGCAGTTGGAGGCGGTGGCAATGGAGGTGGAGGAGGCGCTGGAGCACTGGGCGACAATACGTTTCGCAATTCGTTTCGCACAAATTCACGCTATCTGCTTTTCTACTATATAATACTGATTACGAAAAAGGAATTTATACTCAACGATCCGCAACTGACATTCACACGCATCATACATCTCTTTTATCTGACCATGGAGCATGAGCCGCTCTACAATTGCCTCAAGTCATTGCACAATTTCTATGTGGCTCAAGTGCCGAGCAAGAAGACGGAGCAACTGATCGCACTAATATCGCAGCTTTATCGCAAGCCAAGGAGTCTCAAGCAATTGTCTCGCATGGCCATCTATGAGGCAATGAACCGCAGATTGGCACAGAATGTGAATCGTTTGAATCTGCCGGGTCCACTCAAGGATTATGTGCTGCAATTTGAGAGATAACAAGTGTAAAGTCGACGACCAAACTAAAAATCAATCATAATTGCAATTGTTATGTTGAGTTCTTCTCGCCCACGCCCCCTGCCCCTACTTTTACTCTCCACACATACATAATATGTGTAAGAATTTACAGTATGTTCTTCATATGAGATAAACGCTTAACGTACCTTAAACAAAAACATCGTCAAAAATCAAACATGTGCAATTTCTTTTATACGAATCTATTGTTAAACAACAACAAAAACAACAACAAACGCTCATTGACTACTTTATGTGTATTGTGAAACTATCAAATTGTATAACTTTTACGTGTTGTGCTGCAAATCGCACGAAATCTCCAAGAAAAGAAACGCACAAAAATCCCCTTAAAATTACATCCACACACACACACACACTTAAAATTACGCCCACCCGCCTACATCGCCTACTTAAGCTATTCTTATGCCTATGACCTACCTACCTATTACACACACACAGACACAGAAACACATACACATTTATCGACATCTGCATAAACTTAAGGCTGTTTTTTGATGAACAATTCGGGGTTCTCTTTTTTTAGAATATTGTATATTTGAAGGCAATTTAACAAGTGTTATACATACTATATATATAATTATTATTGTAATTATTGTTGCTTAAAAAAAAACACAAGAATGAGTTGTTAATCTGATCTGTACTGTCATTTTCAATCGAATTGTTACTGATATCGAAACTGCTATCGTCTTATCGGAACATAAATAAAATACATACACAAGTTCAGATAGGAAAACCGCGATGGTGTGTCCAATTGGGATTTTAAGTTGGCTCCCTCATTGCCAACAAGGCTTGTAAACAAAACAAAACAAAACAATCGCAATGTCCTTTTCGATCGAATTGTTACTGATATCGATATTGTAATCGTGATATCGATTCAGGCAGAGCGAGTGTCCAAATGACATTTGAAGTTTGGCTTTCTCTTCGCCAACATGGCCGTTTGTTGTGAATGAGAAACGTAAACAGAAACGGAAAATAAAAACATGGCGGCTGCATTTCAGATCGGGAGGTTAAACTCCTGGCAACAATTTCTTTAGAACGAGAGAAATAAAACAAAATAAATTCTAGTTGTCTTAGTAACGACTAACAAGAAATTCAAATAAAATATAGAGTCGTTGCATGTTGAACTCAACTTGAATAACTTGAATCAGTTGCAGCCTTATATTTTTAGCACACGAACAGGAACACAAGAAACAAGCAGGAGCAGCAGCACAATGTATTCTAAAAGACTAGAGCGTATGCACCGCCCGTGTTCGGACATAACTAAATACGACGATGAGGATTATATGAAGAATCCTCTGCTGACTTTCCGCATATCCGAGGTGCATGAACGACGTCACTACAACTTTCTCAAGCAACGCGCAGCTGATATAAAGGTAAAAATTGCCAGAAAACCATGGGCTCCCGAGCCTGATATACGAGCATTGCATCAGTCCCACTATGTGGACAATTTACGTCGAGAGGTGCGTAAAATCATTGTGCCACGCATGCTTAAGCGAACTGAAGCAAAAATCCTAAGCTTTGCTTCAGATAGGCTCAAGAAAGCATATCCCGATTTGGTAAAGGAGTACATGGCGGATGTGCACGCCGAATTCGATCGTCTAATGAAAATCTACAGCATGAAGAATATACTACAGAAACCAGAGTTTACAGATGAGGATCCAGCAGACTACGAGCTACCTCATGCTGATTTCCACTTTAAATATCCCGGAAGAACACGCCGATTCAAAGTCTATCTGGAGAATCGTCGTAAAATTGGCCAAAGTCTACTGATCGTTCAGTTGCCGTTGCGTATTGTGCTCAGCATATCCGTCGCCGAACTGCCCACCTACGCCTGTATGTTTGAATATGTGAGCTCCATGGGAGCCCAACAGCAACAGGTGGGATTGGCTGGTCGTGAGTCTCTCTCCTATAAGTTTTATCGCAAGTACATACAGAATCAGTTGGATAAGGTGAACCACTTCTTGCGCTGGATATGGTACGTACATCTGCTGACGGTGCTCAAGAAGCAGTTCCGCAAACGTGTCATGCCCGCAGCCATGTGGAAGCGTGCCTGGAGTGGCCTCGAGGGTCTCATGAATCGCGAGGTGAATAACATGAAGCAACGTACATTTGAGAGATTGTTTTTTGTGTGCAGTAAACCAGCTACAATGCCAATGTTTCGTGTTGCCTTATGCTGGAACGACTTCGATGATTGCATCGAGATGAGGCCCAGTTTGAAAAAGATTCAATCTTGTTTTGGCGAAATAGTCACTGAAATCTCAACGGTTGGTAGTCGTTTTGAGGCATTGCAGCCGCTGGTGGACGTCAATAATGCATTTGCAAATGCTGATGATTATCTGAAGATCGAAATGAATGATCGTCATGTGAAGGATATGTGCGTTAAGGTGGCTGAGATAATCGAGCACACCTATGCGGAGCTGACGGAATATATTCAAGGATTTGAGGTGCGATACAGGAGCCTTTATTCGCTCGACGAGCGTGATAATCTAAACGCTTTTTTAGAGGACCCTCACGAGTTTGAGGAATATTTTGAACGCATCGATACCTACTATGAATGCATCAATATGTTGGCCAGTGAGCCGGCAACGGATTATTTTGCCATGGCCATTGTGGATAATACAAACGTTATCGCTGGACTAAGCCGTTTGGCTAAGGAACTGATCGCCGATATAACAACGAATGTCATACGGGCACATTTCAAAGCTGAGGTGGATATTTGTGATGAATTCGAGGTGATCAAAGAGAAAGCGTTGCTGATACCAAAGTCTACGGAGGAATTGATCGAGAGCGCTGAATATATGATCTCTGTGAAGACAGTGAAGCTAGCGGAGCTTACCGAACGCATAAAACATTGTCTGAAGGTGGGCACCAACATTGTGGAACTGACAGAAATGTCTAGAGAACATTTTGATTTGACTATAAAAACGATTAGCTGGATCAATGACATCAACGAGATCTGTGACTATAATGCATCACAACAGGAGCAGTATAAGTTCATGTTCGAGGAGCATTTGCAGGAGGTGATCGCGAAGTTGAAGACTGACATACAGGAAATGCTGCCCAAGCTAGAGGTTATCAACGATATGAGTCGGCCGGAGAAGTTTCGTGAAAGCTATATAGTACTTCAGAATTTCATAGATCAATTGAAAACCTTTGACGATTACGTGGAATGGATAAATAAGGAGGAGAAACTGTTTAAGATGAATCAAACCCAATATCCTGCACTGCAGACTATCAAGGCAATGGTTTATCCCTTTACTGACCTCATGAAGTAAGTAGGATGACTGCTGAGACGATATAAAATATTAATTATCAATATATTTTCATCTCTCTAGACTCTGCATAGAATGGACACGGTATCTGAGCGTCTGGAACGACGGACCGTTTGAGTATTTGGAGCCCAAGTTCGTGGAGTCGACTACAGATGATTATCTGAAGGAGTTTATGAGGAATCAAAAATTCTATCGCATCAAAATTAAACAGGATATGGTTGATGATCCCATTTGCAAGTTTAAGGTAAATATTCATTGATCACAAAATGGATTATTCATATAATATTAGCGACTTATTCTAGGGTCAAACTGAAGATCCTGATCCAGACAAGCATCCGGTGCCTGTTCGCTTGTGCGTTTCGATGATCAAATCAATCAAAGATTTTAGTACTGGAGTTTATGTTGTGAATATCATGTGTAACCCAGCGCTGAGGAAGCGTCACTGGACGGAAATGTCCGCAATAGCTGGATTTGATATAACACCCGATGCAGGAACAACACTGCGTAAGATACTCAACTCTGGACTGGAGCCTGTACTCGATCAGTGTGAAATTGTCAGCATTGGGGCCATTAAGGAGCTGCAGTTGTGGAACAATCTGGTAGCGATGCAAAAGGAATGGGAGAATAAGGTATTTCCCACGGGACCCTACAAGGAGACGGGTGTTACAATACTCAACAGTCTGGACGATATACAGGCACTGCTCGACGATCACATTCTCAAGACCCTCACGATGCGCGGGTCTGCTTTCATGAAGCCCAGCGAGACGGAAGTACGTGAGTGGTATGACAAGATAATGAGAGTTAACGAGACACTCGATCAGTGGGGAAAGGTGCAAGTGAACTACATCTATTTGTTGCCCATATTCTCGTCCAAGGATATTGTCGCACAGATGCCCGAGGAAGGGCGTCTGTTTGGCGTGGTAGAGCAGACCTATACACGCAACATGGGCTTGGTGTTGCGTAATCCTTTGGTCATTGAAACGGCACCAGTTGCTGGCGTACTCGAATCCCTGCAGAAGGCTAATGAGCTCCTGGAGGATATATCGAATGGTGTTACCAACTATCTGGAAAAGAAACGTCTCTACTTTCCGCGCTTTTTCTTTCTGGCCAATGATGAAATGCTTGAGATTCTGTCCGAGACCAAGGACCCGCTGCGTGTGCAACCCCATATGAGTAAATGTTTCGAGGGTATCAATATACTCGAATTTGATGCAGGAAAAAATGTATTGGGCATGTTAAGCAGCGACAAGGAGCATATTAAGTTTCTCGAACAGATCTCCACAGCTGCCGCTGGGGGCAGTGTGGAAAAGTGGCTTGTTGGCGTCGAGGACGAAATGCTAAAGGCGGTGTCGTATATGAGTGAACTCTCGTACAATCATTATCCGACTTTAAAGCGCAACGATTGGGTTGTCGAATGGCCGCAGATGAATGTGCTGGCAGTGTCCCAGGTGTATTGGGCCTCCCGTACCCACAGTTGCCTGCGTCGCAGCTATGGTGGCAATCAGACAGTGATGAATCATTTCTTTGGTGAACTCCAAAAGGAGCTCACTGACATTGTCAACCTTGTGCGTTCACCGGTGATAACCAACCTGAATAGAATCACAATTAAATCACTGATTGTCATCGATGTGCATGCCAAGGATGTGATCGAGGAACTGATCAAGCTAAAGATCAGCAGTGAATACGATTTCCAGTGGCTTGCCCAGATGCGTTACTATTGGGAGGATGCCACGATGCTGGTGCGCATCATTAATGCCACAGTACCGTTTGCCAATGAATATCTTGGTAACTCAGATCGTCTGGTGATCACGCCCCTCACTGATCGTTGCTATCGCACCCTGGTGGGGGCATATCAATTGCATTTGAATGGAGCACCCGAGGGACCAGCCGGAACTGGTAAAACTGAGACCACTAAGGATCTGGCCAAGGCACTGGCCGTACAGTGTAAGGTCTTCAATTGCTCCGATGGTCTGGACTACAAGGCCATGGGTAAATTCTTCAAGGGCTTGGCCTCGTGCGGTGCCTGGGCCTGCTTCGATGAGTTCAATCGTATCGAATTGGAGGTGCTCTCTGTGATAGCCCAACAGATCTTGCTGATCATTCAAGCGGTGCGAACTCATGCAGAGAAGTTCATGTTTGAGGGCACAGAACTTAAGTTGAACCCGGCTTGCTATGTCTGCATCACAATGAATCCCGGCTATGCTGGCCGTTCCGAGTTGCCAGACAATCTGAAAGTGTTGTTCCGTTCGGTGGCGATGATGGTGCCCGATTATGCCATGATCGGTGAGATCTCGCTCTATTCCTATGGCTTTGTCGATGCCCGTAAGTTGGCTGTGAAAATTGTGACCACCTATCGACTCTGCTCGGAGCAGTTGTCCATGCAGAATCATTATGATTATGGTATGCGAGCTGTAAAGACTGTGCTCTCTGCTTGTGGTAACATCAAGAAACAATTTCCCGATGAGGTTGAGGATATTCTATTGCTGCGTAGCTTAATTGATGTTAATCTACCAAAGTTTCTGTCTTTCGATGTGCCACTCTTTGAGGGCATCATCTCGGACATCTTTCCGGGCATTCAGCTGCCGCACATTGATTATACGCTCATGGAAAAGGAATTTGAACGCGTCTGTGAGGAGATGATCCTTGAGCCGGCACCAAGTTTTCTGCTCAAAGTCATTCAAACCTTTGAGATGATCATTGTGCGACATGGCTTCATGTTGGTCGGTGAACCGCTGGCGGGCAAATCTAAGACACTGTTGGTTCTCTCCAAGGTTCTGTCGGCTCTCAAGATAAAGGCACCGTCGAAGAGTCCCTACTTTCAGCACGTTCAAATGGGCATTATGAATCCCAAGTCGATTACAATGAATCAACTGTATGGCTCCTTCGATCCCATTTCATATGAATGGACCGATGGTCTGGTGGCACGTATCTTTCGAGATTTTGCCATGACACCAACACCGGATAGAAAATGGGTAAGGTGAAAAGAAGTTTAATCTTGCTAAGGTTAATTCTGCGTTTCATCTTCCGTAGGTTGTCTTCGACGGTCCCGTGGACGCCGTGTGGATTGAGAACATGAACACTGTCCTGGATGATAACAAGAAACTTTGCTTGACCAGCGGTGAGGTGATAACCATGTCCAACGAAATGTCCATGGTGTTTGAGGTAATGGATCTTTCGCAAGCCTCGCCGGCTACTGTATCGCGCTGCGGCATGATCTACATGGAGCCAGCCACATTGGGTTGGCGATCTTTTGCCAACACCTGGCTAAAGAAGGCCGATCCACGGTGGGCGGATGAGGAGAACCGCAAGTATATGATAACTATGCTGAAATGGTTGCTGCCACCGGTGAGTAGAAGGAGATGAAGAAGAGTAGAGGATGCAGAGTTCCTCATTATCTTTGCCTTTCTTCACAGTGTCAAACCTTCGTGCGCCGCAATTGCTCACAGTTTATCAAGCCGGGCGAGTTCAATTGTTTGTTGACCACCTTCGATCTCATTGATATGCTTATGGATGAGGGCATTGAGGAGAATCCTGATGATTATGAGAAGTATCTACAAAACTATATACAAGCAGCGTTGCTCTATTCCTTGACCTGGGGCGTTGGTGGCGTGCTGGACGTCAATTCTCGCGAGAGGTTTGATGGTTTTCTGCGCAAGGTGAGTTGAGTCTCCCCTTCTGCACTGTTATTATCATCTTTTTCTCTGTTAGCTCTACGAGGATGAGTCCAAGATGCCAGCAGTGTTGGGCAAAATGGAGATAACACCACCGCTGGAGGGTCTGATCTCGGATTATACGTTTGCCTTCAAGCAACGCGGCACCTGGCGCTATTTACCAGAGGTGGCCAAGCGCACCGAAGTGGAGGAGACCAAAACGGGTGTCATTGTGCCCACAGTGGATACAGTGCGTTATATTCATCTGTTGAAAATGCATCTGCATCACAAGAAGCGCATGCTGCTGGTGGGACCCACCGGCACGGGAAAGAGTGTCTACATACAAAACCATTTGATGAACAAAATGAATCCTGATCTGTATGAAACGGGTTTCATAACATTCACCGTAATGATTACAGCCAATAATACACAAGATCAGATCATAGCCAAGCTGCAGAAGTGGAAACGTGGCATCTTTGGACCACCGAAGGGTATGCAGAGCATCATCTTTGTGGACGACATGAATATGCCGGTGAAGGAGGTCTACGGTGCACAGCCGCCACTGGAGTTGCTGCGTCAGTACTTCGACTATGGTCATGTGTATGATCTGAAGGACAGTTCCAAGATATTCATACACAATTTACTGATCATATGCGCCTGTGGCTTGCCCGGCGGCAGTCGACAGGATGTGTACGCACGATTTCTCAATCATTTCCATGTCTATTCCATTAACACTTTCAGTGATGATACTAGTTATCGTGTCTTTCTGAACGTAGCACTCTACGGCTTCCGTCGCACTGGCCATGGACAGGATGTCTTCAATTTGGCCAACTCAATTGTTGCCGCCACGCAGAGTATTTATAAGTTGGTGTCTGCTGAGGTGCGTGCCACGCCTGCCAAGTCTCACTATATCTTCAATCTACGTGATATGGCGCGTGTTATCACGGGTTGCACGTTGGTGCGCAAGGAATCTGTCACCGATAAGAAGATGCTCGTTCGTGTCTGGTACCACGAGGCTATGCGCGTCTTCTATGATCGCCTGACCGACGAAACCGATCGGCTATGGATGTTCGAAAAGCTTAACGAATGCCTGCGTTTCAATTTCAGGGAGAAGGTGGAGACCATTTTTGAGAGATACTGCGCGGTAAGTTGGTGATGGGGTAATCCTGACTAACTGTCCGTCTGTCTGCTTTGTCCTTCTGCTCCATTCGTCTGGTTGCCTCCTCCGTCCATCTGTCTTTCTGTTTGTCTATCTGCCAGTCTGTTTGTCTTTCTATTTCTCTGTCTGTTTGTCTTTGATTTCTTTTCTTTATCATCACCAGGAAGTCGATCCAGAGTTCACCATGACTGATGCTTGTAGCGTCTTCTTTGGCATGTATTTCGATGAGGATAACGAACCAGACGAGCGTCGTTACGAGGAGGTGCCCAGCATGGAAACGTTTCATCGTTTGGCTGTGGCCAGTCTAGAGGATTACAACTCGACAAGGCGCAACAAAATGGACATCACACTCTTCACCTTTGCCATGCTGCACTTGAATCGCATCTGCCGTATCATTTCTATACAAGGCGCCAGTGGATTGCTCATCGGTCTAGGCGGTTCGGGGCGGCAATCATTAACGAAACTGGCAACAAACATGGTGGTCACATCATTCTTTCAGCCCGAGATAACCAAGAACTATGGCGCCAATGAGTGGCATGACGATATCAAGGCAATCCTCAAGGAGGCGGGAGGCATGAACAAGCACACTACCTTCCTGATCACTGAGAATCAAATCAAAATGGAACTTTTTCTGCAGGACATCGATTGTTTGCTCAACCAGGGTGAGGTACCCAACATCTTTCCCATTGACGAGAAACAGGAGGTGCTCGAAATGGTTCGCCTTGCCGCACAGGGTGGCAATCGCAACATCGATGTCTCCCCATTGCAAGTCTTCTCGTTCTTCGTGAATCGTTGCAAACAGAAGCTGCACATCATTCTGAGTTTCTCACCCATTGGTGATGCACTGCGCACCCGAGTGCGTTTGTACCCTTCATTGGTAAACTGTTGCACCATCGATTGGTACGACAGTTGGCCCGAGGAGGCTCTCCAAATGATTGCCAAGATGTCGCTGGTGGATGTGAATGTGCCATCGGAGGAGATAAAGTTGGCCATTATGGATACTTGCCAGTATTTCCACACCACAGCAGCGGCAACTACGAGTGCCTTCTGCAAGATGGCGAGTCGTCACATCTATCAGACGAACGCCTCCTTCATCGAGCTAATCCGTTCGTTTCAGACACTCATCGATAAGAAACAACAGGAAACTTATCAGGCCAAAATGCGATATATTGGCGGTCTGGACACCTTGGCTGTGGCGGCAGCTGCGATTGCCGTAATGCAACGTGATTTGGGTGCACTGCAGCCCAAGCTGTTGGCCCTGGCAGAGCAGTCACGTGCCATGATGATGATGATCAGTAAAGAGACGAAAGCCGCCAATGAGGCAGCAGAGCAGGTGAAACTCGACGAAGCTGTGGCTTCCGTGCAGGCTGAAGAGGCTCAGATATTGAAGGGTGAGTGCGAGAAGGATTTGGCCAAGGCCATACCCGTGCTAGAGGAAGCTCTCGGTGCGCTTAATACACTCAAGCCCGCGGACATAACGCTAGTGAAGTCCATGAAGAATCCACCGCCAGTCATTAAGCTGGTAATGGCAGCGGTGTGTGTGATGAAGGGTCTGCCCCCGGAACGTGTACCGGATCCAGCATCTGGTAAAATGGTCATGGACTATTGGGGACCCAGTAAGCGCATTTTGGGCGACATGAACTTTCTGCCCTCACTCAAGGAATTCGATAAGGACAACATACCGGCGGAGACCATAAAAAAAATACGTAAAGAGTATATACCCAATAAGGATTTTCAACCTGCTATCGTTGCCAAGGCATCCAGTGCTGCGAAGGGTCTGTGCCAATGGATCATTGCGATGGACATGTACGATGATGTTGCCAAAGTGGTGGCACCCAAGAAGGCTAAACTGGCTGCAGCCGAGAAGGAATATGCAGACACCATGGATTATCTGGCGGCGAAACGTGCCATGGCCGCTGCACTGGAAGAGAAGGTGGCACAGTTGAACATCGAATTGGATAAGGCCAATGCGGAAATGCAACGCACTGAAGATCATGCGGAACTGTGTCGTAACAAACTGATACGTGCCGAGGCACTGATTGGTGGCCTTGGGGGTGAGAAGTCACGTTGGAGTCAGGCCGCTGAAGATCTACAGGATCTGTATGATCATCTGCCCGGCGATGTGCTCATCTCGTGTGGCATTATTGCGTACTTATCTGCCGTGAACTTGCAATATCGTTCCACCTGCGTGAGTGATTGGTTCAAGAAGTGCGTTGATCTCAATATACCCTGTTCCAAGAAGTACTCGATCTCACAAGTGCTGGGCCAGGAGGTTGTCATCCAGAACTGGCAATTGGATGGCCTGCCAAATGATGAGTTCTCCAGCGAGAATGCCATCATCTGTGCCAGTTCGAGTCGTTATAGTCTCTTCATTGATCCGCAGGGTCAGGCCAACAATTGGCTAAAGAACATGGAGCGCAAGAATCGCTTGAATTGTGTGAAATTCAATCAGGGTAACTATATGAAGATCATTGCAGAGGCACTAGAGTTGGGTTATCCAGTGATAATTGAGAATGTGCAGGAAGAACTTGAGGTGCCGCTCGATCCGATATTGACCAAACAGACTTTTGTCGTTGGTGGCGTCAAGTGCATCAGTCTGGGCGAGAGTATTGTCCCGGTGAATCCAAACTTTCGCCTTTACATGACTTGTAATTTGCGTAATCCTCACTTTCTGCCCGAGACATTCAATAAGGTGACCATCATCAATTTTGCACTCACCCAGAATGCTCTAATGGATCAACTGCTTAGTATTGTGGTGGCCAAGGAACGTCCCGATCTACAGGAATTGCGCATCATGCTCACCTCAGAGGCGGCACACAACAAGGGAGCGTTGCTTGATGCCGAGAATATGATACTCAAAACGTTGACAGGCGAAGGTGATATTCTAGAGAATGAGGGTGCCATCTTTATATTGGCAGATTCGAAGACCCTCTCGAAGGATATTGCCGTTAAGCAGGAGGCAGCCAAAGCAACCTCGGCGAAAATTGAAGCATTCCGTTTGAATTACAAACCCGTGGCAGTGCACTCCTCTATACTATACTACTCGATCACAGATCTACCCAACATAGATCCCATGTATCAGTTCTCACTCAATTGGTATATCAATCTTTATATGTATTCCATTGAGACGGCCAACAAGTCAAAGGAATTGGCACGTCGCATTAAGTTTCTGGTCGATGGTTTCACAAGGAATCTTTACAATAATGTTTGTCGTTCCATTTTCGAAAAGGATAAGTTACTCTTCTCGTTTATTCTCACGGCACGCATACTGCTTGGCACTGGTCAGGTGGAGATGCGTCATTTTGCTCATTTATTGACCAATGCCAAGGAGTCACCGAATACGCCACCCAATCCGAATCCCAAATGGGTACCCGATAGCTTGTGGTTGAATTTCTTGCGTCTGGAGGAACTTAAGGAACTGAAGGGCATTGTCGACTCGTTCCGCAACAATATGTCCGAATGGAAGGCCATCTATGATCATGTCTCGCCTGAGACTCAACGATTGCCAGCACCTTGGCATGATAAGACAACGGATTTTGAAAAGCTAATCGTATTGAAGGCTATTCGAGGAGATTCGGTGTTTGTGGGCGTGCGTAACTTCATTGCGGACACGCTGGGTGAACAGTATGTGACGCCACCAGAGTTTGATATATCCAAATCGTATGCAGACTCCACGGCACTTACTCCACTCATCTTCATTCTGTCACCGGGTGCTGATCCTATGGGTTCGCTGCTGACATTCGCCGAGAAGATGAACCAAGAGGAGTCGTTCCAGAGCATCTCGCTGGGCCAGGGACAGGGCCCCATTGCCACGGCAATGATTAAGAATGCCCAGGAAATGGGTGATTGGGTGTGCCTCCAGAATTGCCATTTGGCAGCCTCCTGGATGCCCACGCTGGAGCTGCTGTGGGAAAACATGGATACGTTTAATACACAGGGTAAGTGTTGGTGTTGGTGTAGGGCGAAGTTACCTTCTTCTTCTACAATTAATACTCTCTCTGTCAGGCAACTTCCGCATTTGGCTGACGGCATATCCGACGCCACAATTCCCCGTGACCATTCTGCAGAACGGTGTCAAGATGACCAATGAACCACCGATGGGGCTAAAGGAGAATCTCATGCGATCCTACAACTCGGAGCCGATCAATGACCCAGAGTTCTACACTGGCTGTGCCAAGCAGGATCGCGCCTTTACACGTCTGCTCTTTGGCATCTGCTTCTTCCATGCTGTCGTACAGGAACGTCGCAAGTATGGCCCACTGGGCTGGAATATACCCTATGGATTCAATGAGTCCGATCTGCAAATTTCTGTGCTGCAACTGAGCGTAAGTTAGTTTCCTTTTCTTCCTCTTTCAAAGTCTGCATCTCCCTTCTCTTCTGCCTCTTGTAGATGCTGCTGAATCAGTACGAGCATGTGCCCTATGATGCCATCTCCTACCTGACCAGTGAGTGCAACTATGGCGGCCGAGTCACGGATAACTGGGATAGACGTTGTATAGTCACCATTTTGGCGGATTATTGCAATGTTGCAGCTGTTACGGATAATAAATTTCGATTTGCCAACGATGATCGTTATATATTGCCACGCAAGACGGAACATCGTGAGATTCTGCGTTATCTGGAGGAGAATATGCCATCGTTAGCACCACCTGAGGTCTATGGCCTACACGCCAATTCGGGTATAACCCGAGATCTGCAAACATCAAAGACACTGCTGGATTCGATGATATTGCTGTTAGGTAGCGAGGCAGCGGGCACAGCTGGAGCCGGAGTAAGTCCAGAGCAAATGGTGTTGGAAACAATCAAACAAATCGAATCGAAGATGCCACCGGATATGGACATCGAGGGAGCGGCGGAGAAGTATCCCGTTAACTATAACGAATCAATGAACACTGTTGTGGTACAGGAAATGGAACGTTTTCTTAAGCTACAAAAGGAAATTCGCGATTCATGTCGGAATCTTGCGCTGGCCATCAAAGGTATTCTTGTGATGACACCTGAACTGGAGAATGTCATGATTGCCATGAAACTTAATCGTATTCCTCAGAAATGGATGGGCAAATCGTATCCATGTCTTAAGCCACTCGGTTCGTATATAGCGGATCTATATAGGCGTCTCAATTGGCTTCATACATGGCAAGCCGAGGGCAAGCCACCAACATTCTGGCTATCGGGATTCTTCTTCACGCAGGCTTTCCTCACCGGTGCTATGCAGAACTTCGCTAGGAAATACAAAATTCCCATCGATACGTTGACCTTTGACTATGATGTGCTCAAGGTGGAGACAATGCCGGTGCCGCCCGAAGATGGCATCTACTGCAACGGACTGTTCCTGGAGGGTGCACGCTGGCACTGGGAACAAAATGCACTGGCCGAACAATTGCCCAAGATTCTTATGTATGCCATGCCAGTCATATTCTTCCGACCTCTACGAATAGTGGAGCTATTTGAGGGTACACGGTATAAATGTCCCGTCTACAAGACGGCCGAACGACGTGGCATACTCTCCACAACGGGACACTCGACCAATTATGTGGTGCCGCTGCTGCTCAACACTAAAGAGAAGGCTTCACACTGGGTCAAGCGTAGCGTTGCTCTTATCTGCCAGACCAACGATTAAGGATGAACTACAAGAATTAGGAGAGAGAGACACGACTAAACGAATACACTGAAACTGTTCATTGTGGCGATCGAATTGTTCTAAATTGAATTTCGCGCGCGATTTTTTTGCATTTACAAGGCTTTTATGTAGCTTGCAACAAACGACAATGAAAATAAAGAGATAAATCTCATGCATTATAAAAATTCAAATCTGTTTTGAGGTTTTCTTCATTCATGCAGTGCTGGTAAGTTCATTGAAACAAATTCAAATCCATTAATCCTTTCGATAAAACAGTGTTGCATACAAGCCATTTGTGACCTATTTATTGAGCAGTTGGCCAACGGTTGAGAGAAATTCAAATTTGCTACTTATCGTGCACCATTTGAAGACGTGATAAACTGACGACTTATCGAATATTTTCATTTTTAACTAAGGAAAAAACAACGCTTTTTCATGTGTGTATTTATTAGACATTGTTCAAATTAGAATATTAGCGCGCTTATTTGTATATTCACAGATTTGGAAACGCTTTGAAATAAAGACGTAGAGCTCGCAAACTTTAAGATGCGCCCGCAACTAAAAAATAATATCTAAAAAGAAAAGATTTATGCATAGTTGGCAACGCAACTTTTCAAGTATTCGCCAAAACCACACAGAAAAAAAATATACACAAAATAGACTTTGGATCGATGCGCTGCTCTATCTCTGCTCTATTATCTACTGCGGCCGGCAGCCCAGAGGATCAGCGATGCCCTCATCGGAGCTGCTAGCGTTGCTATCGCGATTCGGCTCCTCACCTTGTGCGGCAGCATCAGGCCTTTGGGTGCGAATGCGAATGCGACCGCCGCTACTGCTACTGCTGCTACTGTTGCTGCTGCTGCTTGCAAACAACTCATGGGTCCTGCCCATCTGGCGAGCACTCATTGCTGCATGACCTCCATTGGCCAGAGGATTCAACAGTTGACCCACAAAATAGTGAATTTGATTAATATCAAAGTCGCCCACATCCAGAATGCTGCGCCTGAAGTTGCGCTGCAATGTTTCCTTCAGAGCATCCGTGCATGGCCCTTGCTAAAATAGTAATAGACAGGGATTAGAGCAGGAGCAGGGTTTAATTGACTCCTACCTACCTTTTCTATTGCACCACCATGTGGTGCCCAAATCTTGACCTTATGCTCCAATCCCGAGGTAGCCAGCACTGGCATCGATGGATGTGGTTCCAGGCAGTTGACAACACCAGCATCATCGCCCTTCATGAAGTTGATGACAGCCTCCGTGTTCTTGTCCCAAAAGAAAATGTGTCCACAGTCGCTGCCGCTAACAATGTACTCCGAGTGGGGGCCAAAAAAGTTGACGCCCTTAATGGTGCGACTATTTCTGTAAAATGAAAAGAGATTGACATCTTCAATTGGATCAGGTTAGTTGGGTTCAACGTACATGTGTCCCTCATAAACGTGCAGATATTCGCCCTCCTGGTAGTTGCGACTGTCGTAGAGATAAATTCCTGCATCGCTATACGAGGCAAGAATCTCGCTGCCACTGTGATTGTAGACTGCGCAAGTAATCTGAGTAATCTTCGTCTGTGAAGAAAAGAGATTGTTAAGAGGGTTTCCAATGCCATGACCAGTTCGTGTTTTCTTTACATCCTTCAGATCCTTGGGCGTCATCACATGCACAGACTTCGGTAAGCGACGTTTATCGTAGACCCTCAGCTTGTCATCTGATCCGCTGATGCAGAACTCCTGCGTATACGGATGATGTGAGATGCTGAAGAGTCGCACACGACGCTTGTCATCTACACAGCGCAGCATTGTGGTGGACGTATTGGTGCGCAGATCATAATGTTTGATTGCCGCATCCTCGCCAGCACTCATTATCTCATGTCGACTCTGTGGCACCACGACCAACTTATGCACAGCATCGTTGTGACTATAGAGACGCATCGGCTTAATGCTGCTACTTCCCGACGGGGGGATGACGGCACGACGTACTTGACCGTCTCGGGAGGAGGAGACTATATCCAGACAGCCGGCGCTATCGATGAATTTGGTTTGGAATATATTATAGCTGTGACCCGATTTGAAGCTATGCCTTGGCTTGCCATTGGCCCAGTCCCACACATGGATGGAGAGATCATCGGATCCGGAGCAGATGAGATCACCGAAACGATTGAAATTCAGGCAATTAACACAGCCCGTATGGCGACTCATCACCTTCAGCAGCTTCAAGCGTTCCACCACCTGACGCGAACCATAATATCCACGGCCAAAGCTCTGCGATGACGTGTGTCCTCCGCGCCAGCCAATCCGATTGAACAATTGATTCTCTCGCTGCATTAACTCTTGATCAAAGTTCCAGCTGTACGAAGGTTTTGATTTGCACATCACCTTGTTAACATTAATCTCAATTTGTTCCTTCTCGGCAGGATTTGCCACGCTGTCGTTGAAATCATCGTCCTATTAAGTGAGAGGAATAAATAACTATGATTATCAAAAAATCTCAACTCTTCTTGTGCTTACGCAAAAAAACATATTTAGAAATTTTCTCAGTTTATCTTTCAGCTCTCTCAGTATAATACTAAAGTGTCTGTGACTGTGTAAGCTACGCAAGTGATCTACAGTTTGACATTAGAAGCGAAAGGTTCTTTATATGCTATAGGAATAGTAACAGCGAAGGGTTCTATATAGGTATTCTATAGAAAATGAAGTTGTGAAGGGTTTATGAGTTTATGATTATGAGTATTCTAAACAGGATCTGCGAATGGTTCCAAATTCTACGGCAATAGCTTTTCCATATTCTGTATAAATCACTTACCGAATCAATATCCTCATTGCTGGATGTGTAATAGCGATTCCAAAAGGCAACGCTGGAGTCGGAACTGCTCTCTTCAGGAAATTCAGGCGAGAGAGATTCATGTTCGTTATTGGCTGCCGCAGCTGCACCATCAGCATCCTCATCCTCATCGCCGTTGCCGTCCCCAATCTGCTCGACTTCTGTATCATCTGTATCGATGTACGATCGTACCCTGCGTGTTCGATTAGACTCGGCCACATGATTGTTCTCGACTTCGGTATCATCGGTGCTGCTGGAATCCGAATGTGAGACATTCGAACGATACGCATAAGTTCGTGAGCTGCGTGGCCGATTAAACCTGGTCGAATTCTGCGTCTGCTCCACTTCTGCGTCATTAGAGTCTACGACATTATTAGCAGGGGGGCCTTGAAAGATCGCTAGGTATGAAGCTCTTCCCCTAGCAGGTACATTATTCCCCACAGCACCACCTACAGTTGCCTCAGCAGTTGAAGCTGCTTCTGCTTGAGCTCTTGTTGTAGATGTCGGTTTAGCTGAAGTAGTTGCTGCAGGTTCCTCCTCGGAGCTAGTGCTATCATCAGAAGAAACGACATTGATAAGGGCATCGGTGATTGCTTTGGAGAACGAAGGCGTTGCCGCTGTAGCTGAAGTAATTGCTGCGTGCACGTTCTCGATATCGACTTCGGTATCATCGGTGCTGCTGGAATCCGAACTTGAGAAATTGGAACGATACGCATAAATTTGTGACCTGCTTGGCGAATTAAGCCTGGTCAAATTCTGCTCCACATCCGCGTCATCAGAGTCTACGACATTATCAGGAATGGGGCCTTGAAAGATCGCGAGGGATAATGCAGGTGCATTATTCGCCACAGCATCACCTACAGTTGCCTCAGCAGTTGAAGCTGCTTTTGGTTGAGCTGCTGTTGTGGATGTCGCTGTAGCTGAAGTAGTTGCTGCAGGTTGCTCCTCGGA
Organism: Zaprionus indianus; assembly: GCA_018904595.1. Lineage (NCBI taxonomy): Eukaryota > Metazoa > Arthropoda > Insecta > Diptera > Drosophilidae > Zaprionus > Zaprionus indianus. The sequence goes on from JAEIHA010000140.1 coordinate 4,725,297, forward strand.
GCTAGTGCTATCTTCGGAACAAATGTCATTGATAATGGCATCGGTGATTTCTTTGAAGAATGAAGGCGATATCGGTTTAGCAGTCAGTTCCATCTTCTGTCCTATGTTGCCATCTTTGTTATTGTTATTGTTGTTGTTGGTGGTGTTACAGCCATTTACAGTCTCGTTTTCCTCCTTTGTTTTGTTTCTTCTGAAAGCCGTAAAAATCGATCATACTATGTAATACCTGCTGCATGCACCACCCACACTGACTTACCCAACCAGCTTTGGGTCCATGTCAGCGTCACCAGCAGCAGAACCAGCTGCTTCCACTGATTCTTCTGTTGCTTTTTCATTTTCTACCGTTGTTGTTGCTGTTGCTGACTTTGCAGTAGCTGCGTCGCCTCCATCTTCTTCGTTGCATGCTCCTTCATCGATGGAATTGTTGCGCTTCTGCCGTTTACATGCTGATGCGGCATCCGCAACATTCTCCTCGTCTACATCCATTACGAAAAATAAATAAGTTTTCAAATAATTACTACGGCCAACTATTATTTGGCCCCTTTTGATTTTAGGCTCTGTGTGTACGCAGCAGAAATGTCGGCCGTCAGGGGACGACGATTGTTTATGTTCAACGTAGGGATGGCAAAGAAAATGTGCCAGCGATGATAGTTGATCAGAGCTGTGTGTGTGTATGCGATATTTTTATAACAATTCAGTCATATCGATAACATACACACGCCGCCACCGTCGATGCCTATCGTTTTTTTTTGAACCTGTTTGTTTTGTCGCCTCGTAGTGTGTAAACAAAAACAAAACAAAAACAATAATAAAATATGGAAAAATTTCTTTATTTATTGAAAAGACTAATGTAAGTTGTTATTTTTAAAAGTCAAACGCTGTGCTGAATTGTGAAGTCTGCATGTTTTTCTTACTCTCCTACTCATTGAACTCACTTTCGAGGCGCGCTGTTGCGCTCTTTTCGTCATTATCTCTTTGCCTGCTTGTTTTCTACTGTCCCGTTCTCTCTCCCTGTTGAGTCTGCCTTCGGGCTCCCTTCGTTGTGCAGTTGACTGCGTCTTCGTCTCTTAGCTGAGTACGCACGCAGTGTGCTTCGTGCTCTCCAGCTCTCTCTAACGTTCGAGTCGGGCTTTCGAGAGAGCGCTCTTTGTCATGCAATTCTTCGTCTTCGTTGTCATCTCTTAGCCGAGTACGAACAGTCCGTTTCGTTCGGCCTGCTGGTAAGGTGCTCGTCGGGCTTGGAGCTCTGTGGTTTGGCTTGACTGACTTCGTCGACGCCTTCGACTATCCCAACTCGCAGTCGCAGTGTGGCCGTGGTGAAGTTCAGTTATTGGTAGCAACGCGTAACGGTAAATTAGCGGGTGTACCAAGCACGTCTTGAGGCAATAAAATAATTGTACGTATCTTACATACATAAAGTTAAAGTTTAATTAAAACGCACCTGGCACGTCACCACAGTGTTGTAGTTAAGTGAATTTCTTCTTGCGTGCTTCAAGCCAACTCCAAGTTGGTTTTCAAGTTGGCGCTAATTGGCTCACACACAAACACATCCACACACACAATGCACGTCTATTTATTGGCGCAGGCGTGGCCTAGACGAAAAGCCCCACGAAAAGCTTGAGGGCCCCCCTATATCTTCAGTTGAGTTCTTGAACTCAGTCTGGTTTTTTCCTCTCGTTTTCGTTTTGTGCCATCACTTCTTAATTTTGTTTTCGCATGTTTCGCAGCTCGTGACGCGCAGCGAATTCCGGTTTCCTTAACTCCAACAATAAAGAAGTAACAAAAATAAATAAAACACGAATGAAACAAACACAAAGCTTGAGAAACCAGAAAGTGAAATTGATTTTCTTCGCTGAGTTTAGTTTTTCTTCACCCCGGTGCTGCCCCCTTAGCTAATTTTGAGTGTATTGTGAAGTGCCAATTTATGCTCTCCCTTCTTCTTCTTCTTCTTCTTTCTCTTATCACCAACACCTTTGTTATTGTTTGTCCTACAATATTAAATGACTGATAACTTTGTGATAACGTGTTGACTTGTTGTGACTTTGTGTGAACCCGTCTTAAACTATGCGAATGATTCACATTCGGAATGTTATTCATATTCCTATTCGTATGGCTTATTCATTACGGTTAAGAATATCAAGTTGGGAGCGAAAGTTGAGAATCAGGTTTCCCAAACCCACACACACACACACCCCAAGCCGGCTGGTCAAGCTTGGCATATCCATAAAAGTGCAACGATACAGACGGTGCAAGGGCCAAGACTGCAAGACTGGTTCCACGAAGAGCTATAACCATAAATTACTTAGCAAAATCTTCTGAAATTCTGTAACTTCCTTCATCATGATGAAGATGATGATTCATCCTGCATTTATTCACACGGGAATCGGGCGGGTATAGCATGATTCTTGTAATTCTGTTGCCTTTCACTTTTCCGCATGTCGCGCTGCCTTAGAAACGCGTCTTAATTGAACTTAATTGAACGTATCTTGTAGCTATACAATGTATTCCTAGATTTCCCCATACATATCTGTAACTACTATATGTATACTATACACTTCCATCTCTTGATGTACGCAGTTCACTTAAGCGGCGCTGACTTAATTCGTCATGTTTTTATATTCTCTGTGTTTCTTTTTCTTTTTCTTTAGGCGGAACTATGGAGAAGGAGAGGCTGTTGCTTTTACTGCTCGCTGCAGTTTCGTGCACATTTTGGGCTTCCGTTTCCGCTAGGACGGGTAAGACGAGACGAAGCTTGTGGTTTCTAGACCCTCATAGAGGGTTGCACATTTGAATAACCTAACCCCTTTTGCAGGACCCTCACATGATAAGGTGGTGGTTTGTTACATCTCCACGTGGGCTGTCTATAGACCCGGCCAGGGTGCCTATGCTATAGAGAACTTCGATCCCAACCTGTGCACACATGTTGTCTACGCCTTCGCTGGCCTGGACATCACACAGTCGGCCATCAAATCGTTGGGTAAGTCAGGAAACCACACAAACTAAATATGCTAATTTCTTAACATATGTTACTTGTAGATCCCTGGCAGGACCTGAAGGAGGAGTACGGCAAGGGTGGCTACGAGAAATGGACGGGCCTGAAGCGCAGTCATCCGCATCTGAAGGTTAGCTTGGCCATTGGTGGCTGGAACGAGGGATCTAAGAACTATTCCACACTGGTGGCCAATGTGCAGCTGCGTCAACAATTTGTCAAGCAGGTCTCCAGTTTTGTGCGCAAGTACAACTTCGATGGCCTCGATCTGGACTGGGAGTATCCCACACAACGTGGTGGCAATCCGTCGGATCGTGAGAACTTTGTTGCGCTCACAAAGGAACTGCGAGAGGAGTTCGATAACTATGGATTGCTCCTGACGTCGGCTATAGGTGCTGCCAAGAATGTCATTGATCAGGCCTATGATGTGAGACAGATCTCTCGCTATTTGGACTATTTACACATCATGTGCTACGATTACCATGGCAGCTGGGATAAGAAAGTAGGCTTCAATTCCCCACTGACGGTGTCTGCCGTGGATCCATTGAGTGTGGTAGGTTACCTAGACTGATACCCCCTTGAAATAAAGCTCATACTCCTCTTCTTGTGCTTGCAGCAATACAGCATCGATTATCTGCTGAAGCAAGGTGCTCCACCTTCCAAGTTGGTTCTGGGTCTACCCTTCTACGGACGCACGTTCAAGACTGTCGCGCAGGGCAATGTGGATGATCCCAGCGATGGTGTTGGATTCAGTGGACCCTTTACGCGTGAAGATGGTTTCCTGGGCTACAATGAGATCTGCAATATACTGAGCAATAAAACTTCGGGCTGGACAAAGCAGTGGGATGCACAAACCTCTCAGATGTTGGCACGATCGGATCGCAATGTCTTCACACAGGATGTGAGTGTGGTTACCTTCGATAGTTCTCGTTCGATTGCGAACAAGGTGAAGTTTGCAATGAAGAAGCGACTAGCTGGTGTTATGGTCTGGTCTGTGGATACAGATGATTTCCTTGGGGCCTGTGAGCTGGATGAAGATACCTATGCGGACTTTAGATTGGTTACATCCGCTCCTAGGAGAATCAATGAAAATTATCCACTTCTGCGCACCATCAATGAGGCAACAACCTTAGCACTGGAGGAGATTGCAGCCGATGAGGCTGTTGTGCCCGTCGTGCCTGATGACTCTGAGAATGAGATACCCCATGGCAGCATTGCTGATCGCAAGAACGCTGCTGCGTCTGTTGTTAGTTTAAGTCTAACGGCCACATTTGTTTTCATGCTGTTGCACAGCAGCTTGGCACATTAACTTAACAACTTAATAGTTGCCATAGTTTTATAGTTATTTGTATATTTGTTCCAACTGTTTTACAAGCAGAAATTGTGTATGTCGTGCGTAATAAAAGTCCAAAATTAATTTTAAATTTAACGTTATCCAATACTTTCTTGATTGCAGCTATCGATATTTGTGCACGAGTTTCCTGCGTTGAAATCAGATTAACCAGCCTTGGTTTTCATACGATATCGATAGTAATTAAAAGGCGCGTAATAAATTAAATTTTAAATTAACGTTTTGCAATACTTTCGTAATTTCTGCAAACGATATATCGATTCAGCGAGCTTAGTGTTCAAATGTGGCTTACCAGCCCTGGTTCGAACGGTTTCAAACGATTTCGATTACAAGTAAGAGGCGCGTTAAGTTTGTTAAAATGATTCGTGTATTTCTCTTTAATAAATTTAACTTGTAATCTAACATTTAACTATCTATATAAGTGTATTTTGTATGTATGTTAATATGTGTGTATATATAAATGTATGCAACTATGTAAATACGCACGTAAGTGTAACATAATTTGTATAATAATAATATTCTTCGATTATCTCGTGTTGCTCTACCATATTCAACATTCAATTCAATACTACCATATGATTTATATATATATGTATATATATACTTAATATACATATGTATGTGTATGCTACGGTAAAAAGGATGGCATAAAATACAGTAATTAAAGCATAGCTGACCAAAAGGAAATGTATGTTTGTATGTATGTATGTTTGGATGGCAAACAGTACATTATGTGACAATCTCTGCACAAATCAACGGGAAGACAGTACATGGACAATACATGGATGATAACTGTAATAAGTGAGTGATTGTGTGTGTGTGTTTGTGTGTGCATGTATTCTTCTAGATGAAACCTAGACAAACAGTTCAACTTCGTCTCACAAACGTTTACTGCTGCCTCGTAATGCGCCACAGCCGCTGCCATCGGACCAATCTGATCTCTCCGTGGGGCCTCCATAGATATCCAGTTGCTCTCGGGAACGTGTCTTGGATTTGGACTTGTGCTTGCTTGAGCCGCCTCCGCGCTGCAGTTGATAACGTTCCCGCTCGCGATCATTGATGATCTCGTAATGAGATTGTGCTGGTGACACTGAATCCCCTCCTCCACCTCCAACAGTTGAGCTGCCATTGCCACTGGCCAGCAGCAGTTCGTGAATGTTCTTAGTGGATCGACGATGTGCCTCCAGGCACTGGGACTCCGAGGAGTATGGAAATGAAGCCACAAAGCTGTTGGCAGCTGCCGACGAAGCCGTTGGAGGATCACTAGCAAAGTTCGCGGGTGGAGGAGGCAATGGCAGCACGCCACCACAAGGCGTCGAGGGAGAGAGATCTGTGAACTCAGTCTTGGCCTCAGACTCCACCGAACACATACTCTGCCTGGAGATGTCCTTCTGCAGTTGCTGTTGCTGCTGCTCTAGCGCGGCGCTCTTCAACGTGGGCACATTCAGGTTGGAGCTCTCGTAATCATCCTCCAAGCGGGTCTGTGGAATGGGCAACCTGCTGCGTATGGAGTGCTCACGTCGTCCGAAACGCTGTGCCAGATAATCCTCATTGTTGTTGTTGCTGTTCGAGTTGCTGTTGCTGGCGTTTGTGTTGTTGCTGCTACTCTGATTGCTGCTGTTGGTGTGCTGGCTACAATTGCTGTGCTGATGCTGATGATGCACCTGCTGATGATGTACACCCCGCTGCGCATTGTCGTAGTAGTTATCGTTCTTCACGGACATGTTGCAGCAGCTGCTCACGTCGGCAAAGTAAACCTCCGATTCAGCTGCCTCCAGCCCTGCATCGCCGCCGGCAACTGCCCCTGCTGCAGTGGCTCCACTTGCGGGCGTGCCTTGTCCCTTGGCAATGGCACCATTCGAATCCTGATAACCACTATTCTCCACGCCATTTACAGAGCTCTGCTGCTGCTGCTGCTGTTCCTGTTGTACCTGCTCCGCTGGCAACTGTTGCTGCTTGCTGCTCACTTCGCAGGCGAACAACTGCTGCACATTGGGACGCTGCTGGTGGCTATTCTGCTGTGGCCCAATGCTCTTGGCGCCCGCCTCGATGCGCTTCTTCAGCTTGCGCGTGGGCAGCGTATTGGAGCAACGATCCCGTTCCCAGCCATCATTGCAGCCATCGCTGTCGGAGTGTGTGTTCTCGTACTCCCCGTTGCCCACTGCCTTGGCCTTGTAGACAGCATTGCGTGCTACAGTCGTCACGGAGGCAGCAGTGCCGCCTCCATCCTCCTGCGAGGCGAGACAGAGACGCGATTGTTGTTGCAGCAACTGTTGCTGCTGCTGCTGTGACAATTGCTGCTGTTGCTGCAGGTGCAGCTGTTGCAACTGTTCCTGCTGCTGTTGCTGAGGCATCAGTGCTGTGGCAGCGGGATTTCCCATGAGGCAAGCTCCCGCCTGCAGATATTGATAGTACCCCCGCCTCGCTGGACTATTGGGATCACTGTACGGCGGAGGTGGACCCCAGACACCATAGGGCAATGCATTGGGTGGGGGCATGGCCACGCCTACACCTCCGGCCTGCGCATTCTCCTCGATGAGCATCTGATTGCCATCGGCAACGGCCACAGCGGCAGCTGAACTGAATCCATATTGCGAGTCTGGACTGGCTGCGGCTTGGCGAAAGCGACGTGTGGCATCCGGCGTAGTGCGTTGCCAGGGCATGCGTGGCCAGCTCCAGCCACTGCTACTGCTGCGTGCGGCACGTTCTGTACCATTAACCATTTCCTCGCCACCAGGATTGGGTGAATAGAAGTTTCCAGGCGGTTGTGTGGCCCAGAAACGTTGCTCGGCGCCAGCTCCACCGGCTACAGCGGCTGCTGCTGCCGCTGCTGCACTGGCTTCATCCCACGGATACGCTGCGGCCTGCAGTGGCAAGGTCAACTGGCGATGGGCGTGGCACTGTTCACAGCAACGGCAATTCAACATGCGTCCTGGAGCAAGCGGCGGAGGTGCTTGACTTGCATAGAGCGAACGACAACGCAGCTCCAGCTGCTCCCAGTACATCTTCTTGCGCTCATGGCTGAGCAATTGATAGACCAACATGCAGCTGAACACAGCAATGAGCACGCCCGCAACGGACAAGCCAAAGATGGCGCGCAGGCAGGAGTAGAGGGAACCATGAACGACACCACAGTCGGAAAGGGAATCGAAGACCAGGCGCACACCTTCTGAAAGAAAGTGCAGCAGTTGAGGAAGGAACAAGTCAAGAGCTGCTGCTGACCTACCTTTGTCCACGCGATCCACTTGGGATTCAATCAGATCCGAGTAGCAGGTGCAGGTGCGTGTCTTCTGCGCATATTCACATTCCCTGAGCGCCTGCAGGCGACTCATGTGCAGCACAGTAGTGGTCACTGTGACCAGGGCGCAGGTTAAGGCGGAGACCAGGCCACAGGCGCCGGAGAGCTTAATCTGGAAAGGAGGTAAAGTAGAGAGATTTAAGTTAGCTGCTCCCGTCGCTAATCCTCTGCAGAACTTACCAGATAACTGTAACGATTGCGACGACGCGCCAGGCTCATGATGCAGACGCCCGTGAGGATGAGCTGTGGAAGATTGGCAATAATTTCTGGCTAGGATTGACTAGGTAACAGTTGAAACTCACCAGCGTGGCAGGCACAAAGGTGGGCACTGTCTCAAAGTTGCCCACGGTGATGGTATAGGAATGCAGCAGAAAATAGACGCCCAAGAAGAGCACGCCCAGCAGGCAGCTAAAGCCACCGCAGATGAGGCACCACACCACATACTTCTTGATGCCAGCGCCATGACGATGAGCTGCAGAGAGAGGGAGAGAGAGAAAGCAGAGATTAGCATACTACTTGAATAAATCTGGAGGGGGCGCCTTGCTAACCCAGCGAGCCGCGATGATGGTGTGCATCCGCTGACGTGGATGTGGGTGGCGGTGCTGGCACCCAGGAGCAAGGAGGTGGCATGCTATACTGCACGAACTGCATTACTGGATAGCCATGCATGTTGGAAGAGTATAAGAATCTCTGAAGGGGGTATGCGCTGCTCAGGCGGGAAACTCAATTAACAATAACAGATACAATGCCCTTTCTGAGGGACACTTCCACGTAGAACTAGAGAAACATCTCGCAAAGAGATTTATTATATTTCCTGGTAGGTTTTCCTTTTATGTTTTTCTTTTTTTGTTGTAATTTTCTATTATATTTTTCTTTTTATATATTTTTTTGCGTTCTTTTTCACTGCACACAGGAAAAATATCTATACACACAGTCGCGAGTTGAGATGCGCGGACTGGGAGCTAAGGTTGCTAGAAGATGACAGCGTGACAAGTGAACAAGGCTAGGGGTGGAGGTTGCTGTTGGTGCTGGTGCTGGTGGACAGGAGTAGCTGGTGAGGAGGGGTAGAGGGAGGAACACGGAAGCTTCAGGAAGGCGTCGCTGTTATTTGGGGAGTGCGTGTTGCAATTACACGGAACGGTGTCAACTCAAAATCCTGACTGACATTAACACAGTTCCTCACCAAACCAAACCACCCTAAGCTGCAATCACGGAAGTCTCCAGCGAGAGAGAGATGAGAAAGAGAGCGGGAGAGAGAGCGCGCAGGCGCCAAGCGAATGAGGAAGCTTTGATTGCAGTGTGGATGCTGTGTTGAATCATCACCGAATCATCGTGATGGGAACTGTGATTTTTAAGGTAAGTGTGCATAAGGTTCATCCTAATGAGAGTCGAGTTATTTGAAATATAACTTGAAATATATACTTTGTATATATGAACATCTATTTATTCATTATTTTACTTGCATTGTAGCAACACTTTGAGTGAGTAACTCTTCTTTATGTAATTTAATACCAAATTCAATTAGGTTGTAGAAAAGAAAATATGGTATTGCAGTTCCCTATGAATATATACAGAACTATGAGGAAAGACCACCTTTTTATTATACGATTTGAAAGTAATAGAAAGGGGAATTTCCCCCTAGTTATGTTTATTGAGTGAGGGAATTCTACAACTATATTATTTTTATAAGTAAAATAATATAATATATATAGTCTCAGAAGTCCAATCGATCAGGAACAGAACAAAGTTATAGCTCCAACTCATGTTTGATTTGAAATTCGAATTTGGATTGAAGAAATGTGAATCTTTTTATATAAAATAATCCAAAATTAATAAAAACCTTTTCTGCTAAGCAAGAAATATATTATTTTTATACGAAAATAAAATCAATATCCGAGCTATCGGAAAATTCCTGTTCTATTATGCAATTCGATATTAATAGAAAAAGGAATTTTTCCTTAGTTAAGGTATCATAATTAACTTGGCAGAACTCTTAATAATTTTATATGTAAATAAAAGAAAATTGAGTATACGATTTTCTTTAGAATAATATCAACGCTTTGAAATTCATAGAATAATATTTATATATAAAAATTCCCTGAGCTTCCCTATGATTAATATCAAAGCTATTTTCAAGTGAGATTAATTTATTCAATAACAGAGTTCCCTATAAACAATATCAGAGCTATCCGAAAAATCCACATTCTATTATAAAATTTTAAACTAATAGAATTTGGAATTTTCTTCTTAGTTAGGGTATAATAATAAACTTGGGCAACTCTTGAACAATGTACGTGTACTACAATACTTGTTAAGGCATCGGAGTTCCCTATGATAAATATCAGAGCTAAAGAAAAATACCAATTTGTATTAAACATTCAAAAATTAATAGAAATTGGAATTTTTCATTAGTTAGGATAATAAAACTAAGGGAACTCTTAAAGAATGTAAGACAGTTTATAACAAAATACCTTTCAGATTTGGACAGAAAAGTTATTGTTCTAACAATATATGATATCATATTGAAATATTGTTTTTTTTATTCTGAGAAATCCCATATATTTTATTGAAGTTCATAATTGTAGTTGTTACTATTTTAGATCATCCTAAAAGTTCCGGAAAACTCAATTTATTTCATTATAAATATATATAATATAATCACAAAATTCCCCTCTACAATTCCACATCACAAAACGCGAAACGGAAGCAATCCTTACCAATTGAGCCATTGACAGCGCTGCGTGGTCGAGGCGGTGGGCGTGGCGGCAACGGCGGACGATTGTCATCAAGGCCCTGGGACTTAATACTCCCCACAGCTGTGGAATTGGCGCCAGCTGCAGCAATCTCCAGTTCCGTATCATGATAGATATCATTGCAGCTGCCCACGGGAGGTTGCGTCTTGGACGGCAACTGACCCGCCTGGGACTGTGCAGAACTGGAGCGAGGTTTCTTCTTCTTGATCATGGTACTGTTGTTATCCGATTCACTGACTGTAATCTCATCAGCTCCAAGCATTGCATCCGCCAGTGCCAGGCTGCGTTTGTGCTGTTGCTGCTGTGTTGCCAGTGAGGCGTTAGTGGAGGCGCCACAACTGCATTCAAGATCACAGTCACAACTGGTGGAGCCCACTGAAGTGTCGAGTGGCAGATTGAGACGTTCACGTGGCACAGTCGGGTGTGCCGCCTGGTCATCCTGCAATGCTTGATAGGAATGATTGAGCAGTGATTGTGCGGATTGCGTCTTTAGAGGCGTCGAGGTTGTCTGTTGATGCACCAGCACAGCGACAGCCATGGAGGCATTCTGCTGCTGTTGCTGTGTGGCTGTGGCACGTCCACAGGAGCAGGGGCATTGGCAAGGTTGTGCTGCCACTGATTGTTGCAGCTGCTGTTGCTGAAACTGTTGCTGTTGTGACTGCATCTGTTGCTGCTGGTGTTGCTGCTGCAGATAGTGCGCCGGATATTGTATATAATGATAGTGATGAGCTGTTGCCGGTGACGAGCTCTGGACGAGACTCGCCTGCGAGGCGACACGTTGCAAGGATGCCGACGTCGTGGTCGTTGTCGAGTCGGTGGCCTCCATTGCACGCTCCTCCAACTGCTGGCGCTGCTGCTGGTTGACTAAACCGGTTTGACCCTTTAACTTCAAATGCTTATTAATGCTTTACACACACACTGAGACACACACACACACGATATAAAGTGCCACAAGCAACGGCAACAACGGCAACGACATGTTTGAGCGTGCTCAGTTCCTTCACTCCATGCCTTCTCACGCTTCCAATTTCACGATAAATCGAGGCGAATTTATTGCCAATGCCGCAATATGGTTTCAGTTTAATAGCTAACACAACCGAATTAACATAAACAAAAAGACACAACAACAATAGCAACAATGACAACAACAAAAGGTGAAGACAGAACAAGAACAACGTGCGGCGCCGACGACGACGATGAAGCGAACTCGATTGAAGTTGCGCGGAGACTGAGTTAATGCGATGCGACGACGAGGATCGCTGTGAGTGCGCAAACAAAGAGAGACTGAGAGATCGAGAGAGAGACAGTTGGCGCTCTCCATATGCGTAGTCTGCCTGACTGTATGTGTGGGAGTATGAAGTTGCAACAGCAACAACAACAGATAGTCATAAACAGGCATAGAGAGAGAACTTGGTTGCTCTCTGAACTACAGCCACACATGCATAGGCACGTACTCTCACCTATAGGCACACTTGTTCTCTCAGCTACAGGCACACTTGTTCTCTCAATCATAGGCCTACTTGCACATGCACACGCACTCTCTCTCACCAAGCACACATGCATACGTAGGCTCGTTAAGCTACACAGGCACAGTTGCATAGGCAGGCTCTCTCAGCCTACAGGCACATTGATAGGCAGGCTCTCTCACCTATGCACTCACGCATATGGAGTGCGCTCTCCCAAAGAGAGGCTGGAAGAAAAAAAGGTGCGCGCCTAAAACTTCAAATGAATTCCGGTTCTTGACCGCCCTGTGATGTTGTTGTTGTTGCTGTTTCCACCTCTAGTTGTTGTTGTTCTTCTTGTAACAGCTCTTACACAGTGATTGTTGTACCTGTTGTTGTTGTTGTTGCTGCTCTTGCACTGATTCAGTAAAAATTCTAAAGGTGTAGACCGAACGAAGGCAGCGCACAGTGAAAATCAATTTCTTTGTTGAGCATTTGTTTTGCTGTTATTGTTGTTGCCGTCGCTTCTTTAGTTACCTGCGCTACCTGAGCAGAGCTCAAGCCACTTGTTGTTGCTGTGCGGATGAGTGTGTGTTTGAGAGAGAGAGGAAGAGAGAGAGAGTGTAGTTAAGCAATCTGTAGAACCAATTTAAATGAGCTGCGGCAAATGAACTACAGTGGGCATTGACTAAGAATGGAAGTAAATATATCGAGTGACAAAACATCGCATAGATATGTAATAGAGATCGCGTGACAAAATATCGTATATCTATCTATCTAGAATTAGAAAATTTTAAATTAAATTATAATTATATTGATATTGAGTTCCCTACAACAGAACATAACTTCTGAGGTAACGTGTAGTAATTACTATACGATTTAAAATTAGTAAACTATACATTACCTTCTAGTTATGATTTTAAAGTCGGGGAAATTAATCAAATTAATGTTACCTACATTGTAACTCTATTTTAAATATGTTGTGTAATTTGTATATATGTTAATTCCATTGTTAATTCATTGAAATGTACTTATTGTCCCTTAGGACAGATGATTAATAAAGAATATTGTTATAGAAAAAAGCTCTGATACAATATGTATCCATTTTTCTTAATATTGAAAGTAAACATAGCCAAAATTAAAAATTTTGTTATTTTAGATGATGATAATATATAATTAGATTATAAATATCGCATAAAACTTTTAGCATAGAACTCAAGTTTCTGTATAAAAACTGTAGTTTACGATCTAGTGTGAGGATCATTATAAAAATTGCAACAGTGGGTGTCAAAGACTTTTATAGATCATGCCTCTCGTAAAGGTTTATCACCCCGACAAACCTCCGATTATAACTAATGCAATTGCAGAGCCGTACACACCTTGAAATTCTTTATAGTACTACACATTCAAGTGTGGCGCAATGCACACACACCCCCCAATCGAGACAGAATTGTTTATTTGTTTCTGTTATTTCTCAAGGTTGCGATATTGTTTCCAGGAACAAACAGTGATCACTTTGCCAAGTCTTAAGCTGCTTGGCATGCAAAATAAATAAATATAAAAAGTTTGGGGATTTCCAAAGTTGAGCTGAACTTAAGTACTTTATTTGGACATAAACACAATATTCCGTTCGCCATTAGCGTATGCTTACTGTACTTATAAGTGGTAATTAAACTGATAATTTATTTTTTTGCTTTTTTCACTTAGTAGCACCTGATTAAAGGGTATTACCTAGTTAAGTCAAGAGTTTTTAATGTTTTTTTTTTCTGTCTTTGTCTTTTCTATAAAATTTTTAATTTTATTAGAAGACTGGCTATGTACAATATCTGATATAAGCTTTATATATATATAGTATATAAATATTTGTGTATGTTCGCAAAATTTGAAACTAACACTAAACAACACAGACGTTCGGGGACGATAAGATACCATAAGTACACGAATTATAAACATATTTGAACTAATTTTAAGCGCAAAAAAACTTAGACAAGTGACTTTTCGAGTGCCCTCTCCTCTAGAGGGGGAAAGGCAGGGTTTGGTTAACCATCAACTATTTACAATTTTGGAACTACCGTTAAGTAATTTATTATCACAACCGAAAAGAATCGATGCGCACTCGTCATGGAACTGATGATGGCTTCTTTCAGAGGTTCGTCTATGGATTGACCGACAGTGAATGCACCAACATGGCAAAGGTGCTGATCAGGAAGATACTTGCAGGCAGTGAGGATAGCATACGATAGTTCTCCTCCGTATCGGTGATTGTCTTCTTTTGCTTGATAACCCAACCCAGAGATCGTTCCACGGCGCGTTTCCATTTGCCATAACGTACAGCACGTTCCTGTTCCGTCGTTGTGGGCAGGAAGGTATCATAGTGCACATTCTCATAGTAACGTTTCTCTGGCTCAAATTTACACAGATTGATACCCTCCGCTTGAGCAGCACACATGGCTGCACCAAAGGCAGTGGAGTCCATTAACTGGGAACGGAACAGGGGCAAACCGGCAGTGTCTGCTTGGAGTTGCATAAGCAAATTATTTGTGGTCAATTTGCCATCGGCATGTAGCTTATTGATCTCATAGCCACACTCCTGATGCATGCACTCCAGAATGTCTCGGGTCTGGAAACAGATGCTCTCCAGCGCTGCACGCACTATATGATTCTTGCGTGTGAACTGTGTCAGTCCAATGATGATGCCACGTGCATTCTGACGCCAGTAGGGAGCATAGAGTCCCGTGAAGGCAGGCACAAAGTAAACATCACCTGATGTGGGTACCTCCTCAGCATATTTCTCTGCATCTCTCGAGTCAGGCAGCAATCGCACCTTCTGCTGCAGCCACGACAGTGCATGGCCAGCTACAGAGACAGATCCCTCCAGTGCGTAGGTCGTTGGCGCATTTGGACCCAATTTGTAGGCAATTGTCGTTAGAAGTCCATGCCTTGAGAAGACGGGCTTGTCACCCGTATTGCACAACAGAAAGCAACCCGAACGATATGTGTTCTTTGTCTGTCCCGGCTTCACACACATCTGTCCCAGCAGCGAGGCCTGTTGATTGCCCAAGATGCCACTCAATGTGAGACCACGCAATGCACTGCGATCGGACGTGATCTTGCCAAAGACCTCGGAACAGCTGCGTATGCTGGGCAACATATCCTCGTGTATGGCAAAGGTCTTCAACAGCACCGGATCCCAGTTGAGGGTCTCTAGATTCATGAGCAGCGTACGTGAAGCATTCGTCACGTCCGTGATGTGCAAGGCACCTGGTAAGTGAAAGAGAGAATGGATTAAGTTAAGATTCTAATAAGAGAACTATAACCGGTCTCTCTCACCATTGGTCAAATTCCAGACGATCCAGCTGTCCACTGTGCCCGCCTTGCAGCGCTTCTCCCGGCACGCCTGTCGCACCTCCGGCACATTGTCCTTGAGCCAGCGTATCTTCAGTGCAGAGAAATAATTGGAGATGGGCAACCCTGTGCTGCGTTTAAAGTGATTCGGATCCTGCACCTTGGCCACTATCTGCTCCACTGTGCTGCTGGTGCGTATATCCTTCCACACGATGGCATTGTATAATGGTTTACCCGTCACTGCATCCCACACGATTGTTGTCTCCCTTTGATTCGTTATACCAACGGTGGCAATATCGCTGACACTGAAACCCAACTCTGGCAACTGTTTAATGGCTTCCTCGGCGCATTTATTGATCGATGCCATCATCTCCAGCGGATCCTGTTCATACCATCCATCCTGAGGTGATATGACACTCAACTCTACACGATGTGCTGCGATCTCTTTGAAATCTGGCGTTGTATATATCGAGAAACCAATTGTCTTGGTGCCCTCATCGATGACACCCACCAAACCCGTTGGGTGCTGGATGAGAGATTGCTTGCGCAGCTCCTTGCTCCGAAATGGCACATCGGCGCTGGATGTTGGTAAGTTCTTGCCCTCCGTCATGCTTACTAGAATTATAAATACAACTACTATATAGTATAGATCGAGTAACGATCGCGTACAGATCGCGACTAAACAAAGAGCGATTACATAAAAATAGTTTTTTATTGCGGAAATCGAAATCGAAACGTTATACACTTATCAGGCAAGCTCGATAAGAAAAGTTGGTTATTATCAGAGCAGCACAAAAGCAAAGCTAACAGTTTCTGTTTCTTGCATTGTTTTTATACCTTTTCACTATTGAATAGAGAAAGAAAAGGGTAGATAATGGTTGTGCAAATATTGTTAAATAAAAGAGGTGTAGCAGATGTCATAATATATTTATGTTCTTGATTCGAATAACTGGACAAGTTAATCTTGCTTTGTCTGTTTTTCTGTCTGAGATTCTTTTTAAACACAGAGTTGTTCAATTCCATTAAGAAGCTATACAACCTAGCTATAAACATACAACCTTGTGCCTTTACTTATACTTAGCTGACTATACTATCTAACTATGCTCCAAATTTCAATTCAATCGGACAATAGACATAGACACACCTCGAAATTAAGATGATGATGATTTTGTTGTTGGGAATTGCAAGTAACTGTGGAAAAATTATTCCAAATGGAAGGGTATTTTACAGTCATGACCACTTGTCTGTATCTTTCTATACTTGTTATTTATACCATAAGCGATATGATACGATCTAAGCATTGTGCTAATTAATTTGCGATACACACACAATGTACAATATATTCGCAACGAAATTTTGCGACTTTGTACCCTGCGCTCTGACGGGGGGTACAATGAAATCAAGCCCCAAAAGCTTTTGTCGGTCTAACGGTCGAGCCCTCCTCACACACACATACAGATGTGTATAGAGTAAACACATGTATTTATTATCGCGTGGCGGCATTGCGAACGAAATAAACATGTTGCAATGGGAGATTAAAACGATGATCGAGTGATGTCAATGAGTATTTACGGGCGAATTCCTTTACGCAGCTCTAAACATGCGAAATTTTCAAATGCTTTTCACAAGATTTCAATGTCTATTTGAAAGTCAAATAGACTTGGTAATATTCCATTAAGCTCATTAGGGATTAATCTGTAAATTGTCTGAGTTTCAGACTGTTACAGGTGACTGATAAGCCAGACTACCCAGTCATAGAGTGCTTGACTTCCCGGCAAGCTTTAATTACTGTTGGTCCGACGCACACACTCATTATCGATGGATCGTAAAATGGTCTCATAAAAGTTTTTTTTATGCTGGCTCCTTATGAATTAAATTATTGACTATACGTACATTTTGTTATTATGTATTCTCCTGATAACAGCGATGATAACAACGACACAATGCCGACACTTGTATCAATAGAAAGAGAGACGGGAGAGAGTGGGTGACAGAGAGGAAGAGCGAGTTTCCAATATATAGTTGTTTATACGCTGCGGTTTGCTATGAAAAACCCACACGACATCCGTCTAAGGCAAGCGCCAAAAAGTATCTGAAAGTCAGGGAACCGTTGACAGCTGCCCGAAGCAGTCGGCGCTGGCTATCAAAACGAAGGCGCGTCAGCACACAATACACACACACAGACACACACACACAGACAGAGAGAGAGAGATATGCATACTATATAGATATGTATATATTTGTATAGAGCTTTCAATGCATCGAAAACAAACAGAGAAACAGAAACAACAACAATCTCGTCTATTGACACGGCGCGACTTGAGAAACTCGAACGAGCCGAACAGCTGATAAGACAAGCCGGTTAAGCTAAGGGGAAGGGGGGAGAGGGGGTGTAGGGGTATATGGCGTTAAGGGGAGTACGATACCATCTCCGTCTGTGTCTCGCCCAGTGGGTGGCGGGACTGTCTCTGTCTCTGCCTCATTTGTACGTGCGTTCAATAGCCTTGACATTTAAAAGGCGCAATCTTTGCATACGTTGCTGTACATAATTATAGCAACAGCTGTGACTGACATGATAGACTACACAGATATCCAGCATTTAATAAGCATGGCATTTTTGATATGTATCATATAACGCAATAAATTCCTTAATTTTATTAGAATTTTTTCCCATAATAAAATGTTGTCTAAGTACTTGCGGCACGCACTGTATACAAGCTAATAAAATGTGTCATTTTATTGCAACAGTGTCGGCAAAATTTGCATACAAATTAAGCTATAAAAGCTCTATATGATTGCAATCATCCCGATGCGAGACGACAACATTCCACCAACGTTCTCACGTAATTATCGAAATTCTTTTTGAAAATCCTATCTATATTTATGTGTGCGTAAATAGATGTAGACGACCGAGTGTGTGCGTTCATTCATTTTCTTTCTCTGCGACTGTTTGACCAAGAGAGCTCTATAAATAAATGGCAAGAAATAAATTCATATTATATATTTCATGGCTTCGGTCATAAACGTGAAATGGAAATTTCCTACTCTCAAATATGCGAATGCTTTATGCAACAGTTTTTTGACTTCATTAATAGATTAAAAATGTTAAATATACAGCAAATTGAATCGAAACGTCGGGATTGGATATATAAAAGATGTTTAAACTTTAATAAACCTAAGTTATTTAAAAAATATGGAGTATATATATTAAATATACGTAAAAACTAAAAGAAACTAATATTTTTATATATAGATTATTAAAAAACACTTATACAACATAAGAAAAGAGGGTGTATAATCTAAATATACATGAAAGCCTATGTGATCCCATAAAATTTAAAAAAGAAAGAGTATATTTACTGCTGGCTATGCTTTGAAGACTTTCGACTGTATACAAATCTATATACGATGCGTATCAATATGTATAAATCGGAATTGCATTTGCATTATGGGGTAATCGAATGCAGAACAGAGTAAACAAAAGCCTTGTCAGGTGTGTGCAATATATGAGAGCGAAATTGAACCCGTAATACCTACCATATAAATAGCTATATCATTAAACTCGACTCACGCTTGGTCAACAAACTTGACGCCAGACCAAAGGTCAGTATGAAGTAAGGGAGTGAAGAGAGAGAGAGAGCGAGATATCGTGTATCTAGCTACCATTTAAGTGTCATATGACAAAAGTTCGATGGTTCGTTGTTGTATTTGCACTGATTATTAACTGTGTTTGCTGACACGAACATATGCCCCGATTAGCTGATAAGACACAGAGAGAGACAGAGAGAGAGAGAGAGAGAGAGAGAGATAGGGACGGGGATACACATAGTAATTTGTGGTTGACGACAATTCTGTGCTTTGTTGGATGTGCCAATCAGCCTCTTGTCGGGGTCTGGGTTAGAGGTTATTACACTTTACAATTCGCAATTATATATAGATCTATATTATTATCTGTGGCGCCGGTACACACCCTTGAGTTGAAATGAGCACGAAGCAAATGCGCAGCAGCCGACGAAAGTTACGTAAAATGGAATTACAAAATATAATTAAAGGCACTAGAAGAATAACAACAACGAGAAGAAAAACACAAATATGCTCATTAAATAATTGAGACTTCCGCGTGCTCGTGCTGCTGGCGACAAACTGAACCGAACTGAGCCGATACTCTGTTGATGGGGCCAACACGGGGGTGTGCAAGAGAGAGAGAGAATGTGCGTTGAGTGATCTGTGCGAGAGCAAGTACGAGAGTGAGAGTGGGGAGAGGAGCAGCGTGGGAGGCAGGCAGGCATTAGGCACGTGATTCTAATGCAACTAGATAATCAATAGGGAAATATATACAAGCACACACATACACTAACACATGCACACTCCCTCACGCACACACACAGCTGCCGTCGACTGCGGACAAGCCCCTCGCAGCTGCAAGCCGATTGGTCGGCACCATTTTGCAGCGATGACGTCACGCGGGCAAACAGCCTCTGTACAGCTTGCTTTTTATCTTAATTGCAGGTTTATGACTGCGTAATTAACACCATTTTAGTGCACAAAAGTCTTGCGCAAATTGAATTTTATATTTAGCAGCTCCTTATTTACAATCACAACAACAGAAGCAGCGTCAACAGCGACTGCGACGTTGGCAGCACGTGTACCGGCAAATAAACACACACACACCAACTCACCCGAATAACTGTTTAATTCGCAATTGTTAGACTATTTTACGGCATTGACAAGTTGCAGAGGGATAAACACTGCACTGGATGACCAGCAGCGTCTTTTCTGTGCCCCGACGCGACAGCCATGAGTAATATCTCAACAAAGTTGTTGCGTCTTATTTGGCGTTTCTTTATCAACTCAACTAACTTGGCGAGGCGAGCCCTCTTTTTCGTTCTGTCTGCGTGAGTGTTGTGCAATGTCAGGGCTGCACAAAACTGTGTAATGTCAACACGCTGTTGTTCAGCACGCACAACTGTTGTGGCGCCGTTGCCATAGCATTAGTGTTGAAGGGCGGCAAATTTGAAAATTACTGATAACACTCGATTTTTACCACTTAAACATTTAATCTCTCGCATTAAAGCTTATCATATTGGTAACACAGACACACACACATACACGCAAACACAGATAGACTTATATTGTACATAGATTAGTTGGCTTTTATCAAAATGTATTGGGGTACGTTTATAGTTGGCCACTTTTTCATCAACAATCAATTTGATTTTCACGCCATGGAACGTCAGTATCCAATAGATCGTTATGGACAACGTACCGCTTATAACAAATACGGAAAACCCGAGCATACATTATAATAAGCGTGTATCGGAATCGATCGATCAAAGTTTTACCTCATTACTGGTCATTTTGACTACGTTCTGGGGCGTTGTGCTGGCTCGGATTGCAACGCATCGACTTAGCCGAAATGGGAGTGCAATATCGTGTTATCTACTTGAATTCCCATTGATAGTGTTGCCGGGTGTGCTCTTTGTGACTGTTGCACATGAATATAGTTTACACTTTGTGGCCGTGATGATCCTGGCATGCGGATGCTTCATTGGATTCACAGGTGCAGTGTCTCGTGCCCGTTCGCGTGCATACTTTGAGCTGGGCAAGCGATCTACCACACTGACCATTGGCCGTGCCTTGACTCATCTAATTACGGCCATTTGCATATTGGCCATCGATTTCGAGAGCTTCCATCGTCCTTATCGTAAGAGCAAATTGTTTGGAGCGCAGCTTATGGATACGGGCATAGGATTCTTTGTGGAAACTATGGGCGTGGTATCGCGTCGACCCCGAAACTATCTGGAGCTGCGTCGCAGTGTGCTGCGCTCGGCTATGCCGCTTATCTTGCTCGGCTTTGCTCGTACTTTGGCCATTCAGATGGTCGGATATGGACAGGATGAGCATGAGTATGGAAGGCATTTGAATGCTTTCTTCACGTTGGGATTGACTAAACTATTTGGCAGCCTTATAAGCTACTTTCTTTGCGATGATTCACACCTGTTGCCAGCTGCTTTCGGTTAGTGAATAGTAATAGTTTTCTAATCTTATCTAATGGTATTTTTATCTGCATTCGCAGGCATTCTCCTCCTTCATCAGTTTGGACTCACTGCTGGGGGCATTTCGGACTTTGTGATGGATGAGGATCTACCGCGCGACACCTTGGTGACCGCCAATCGTGAGGGACTCTTCTCTTTGCCGGGCTTTGTGGGCATGTACATGATCTGGATCTATATGCGGAGATGGTTTACCTCCAAGACGTTGCTTACTTACGATCAGATTGTACGCAGAATGTGGCAGCTTGTTCTACTTTGCACACTCTGTTGGAGTCTCATGATGATCACAGCTCAATTCTTTGGCATCTCTCGGGTGACCTGTAATCTCAGTTATGTGCTCTGGATGACTGCCATGTGCATGACGATGTTGCTGCTGATCATGTTCATCTTTGACTTCATCATCAGTACTGTGCTGCCGGAGGATACGAAACTGAATGTGCCGGCGAGTCTGGAACAGGCAACACCGATGAACAGCGATGAGAAGGTGGACCAGGCACAGGGACAGGTCAACCTCATCTGTGAATCATTGAACATGAATGGACTTTGTTTCTTTCTGTTGGCCAATCTCTTAACGGGTCAAGTGAATATGTTTCTACACCCCGAAAATCGTTCGGATACCTCCTCGGTGATCATTCTCCTTCTGTACATGTTCGTGGCCACCTTTGTGGTCTTCCAGCTCTATAGGAAGCGCATTCGCATTGCCTGAAGAACCCACGAGCATAGGCAAGGTTAGCTCGTCTATCTGGCTGTGTTGATAGTAGTATTATGGAATTTAGCCAATAACATTGAAAACAGGGTCAAGTGGTAGTGCCTAGTTCAGGTGCTGCTTCTCGAATAGATTTATAAGGGGGTGTACAGAGATAATTTGTATGTTTTTCGTTTATCGTATCGGACAGTCCAGATAAAAATGACAATGACTGAAGTCCGTTTGATAATGAAAGTGACGTTGAGCGAGCATGTGTTGCCTTTATCTATATCAATATATAGTTAACTTCCTCCTCGTTTTACTATTATGTCATTTTATTGAATTATTTTGTAAACTCAATACAATTAAACGTTAAAAGCAACAAGTTGAGGTGTTTACGTTGCTTGCCAACACTACATTGTTTATTGATTATCTCTCTCACACTGTCTGGAAAATTAAAACTGTAAACAAAAGTGAGACAATAAATTACGATAACAAAAAAAGAAACTTAGCATTTGTTTATCGTAACTTATAATATAAACACTATTGCCATTATTTATAGCTATGTATAATAACTTTTTTCTGGTAGTTAATATTTATTTTTGAATTATTAAACGTTAGAAGCAACAAGTTGACGCTTGCGATGTTTACCAACACTACTCTTTGCACATTGTGAATGACTTGGTTCATTTTCATACTCTCTCATTTGGACTCTCTCTGACACTCTCTTTGGCAAATTGAAACTGTTTGTAAACAAAAGTGCGGTAGTAAATTACGATATCAAAATAATAAACAAAGCATTTGTTTATCAAAATTTGTAAACACTGGTTGATATGTGCAACTTAATCATATGAAAGCAACAACAATTTAAAGCGCCTGCGCAGCTGAGCGAAACATTCCCAATTGTCATGGCAACCTGCTGTAAAGGTTGTTGACGCAGGTGCATAACAAAAGAATAGCTGAAGAAGACACCTGAAATACGCAGAACTGGTCAAACATGTTTGTCTATCTAAGTAAAAAGGTAAGAAAACAGAAGTTTCTTTACTCCAATTAAAGTTATTTTATTCAATTTCTGCTACAGATTGCCATTCCGAACAATGTGAAGCTGAACTGCATTGCATGGAACAAGGAGGAAGGTTACATTGCGGTGGCCGGCACCGAGGGGCTCCTTAAGGTGCTAAAATTGGATCAGGGTAAGTGCTGCCAAGTTGCCTGTATCATTTATACTTAAATCTACTTATTTTAGCTGCCAACAATGGCCAGAGCAAAGGAGGCCTCGCTGCCGTCTCCAATCTATCGATGAATCAGACCCTGGACGGGCACAAGGGCTCCGTCAAGGTGGTCACCTGGAATGATACACAGCAGAAGCTGACCTCCT
The DNA here is from genome assembly GCA_018904595.1 of Zaprionus indianus. Lineage (NCBI taxonomy): Eukaryota > Metazoa > Arthropoda > Insecta > Diptera > Drosophilidae > Zaprionus > Zaprionus indianus. The sequence continues at coordinate 4,748,591 of JAEIHA010000140.1, forward strand.
CGGACACTGATGGCGTCATTATGGTCTGGATGCTGTACAAGAATGCATGGTACGAGGAGATGACGAATGATCGCAAGAAATCCACTGTGTCGGGCATGGCCTGGACCTCTGATGGTGCCAAGATCTGTATAGTGTATGAAGATGGCGCCATTATAGTTGGCTCCGTAGATGGCAATCGCATCTTTGGCAAGGAACTGAAGAACACACATTTGTCTGGGGTACAATGGAGTCCAGACAATCGTCTCATACTCTTTGCACTGACCAATGGGGAGTGTCATCTCTATGACAACCAGGGCAACTTTGCAGTGAGTATAGATTGTATATAGTGAGGTGTATATATTCTACTTATATTCTACTCCTCCTGACAGATGAAGTTGGGCATCAAATGCTTGACGCTCTCGGGCAGCTCATCCAGCCGTGTGCAGCGCATTGCCAGCATCTCCTGGTTTAGTGGACGCCCCGCCAACAATCGCAACCGCCCTGTGCTGGCAATATGCTATGAGAACGGCAAGGTGCAGATTATGCGCAATGAGAATGATGATGGTGAGTGGGCCAGAGATACCAGAGATCCTGCTTTAACTTTAATTTCCTCTTCTTTCCCTGCAGCTCCTGCCATCTTCGATGCGGGCATGCGCAATGTGGATGCCAAGTGGAATCACGATGGCAGTGTGCTGGCCATATGTGGCACCACGCTGGAGCAGGCTTCGCCGCTGCGCGACACCAATCAGGTGTGCTTCTATTCCCCGCTGGGCAGGCTCTTTCGCACATTGAAGGTGCCTGGCAGCGACATCACCTCGCTCAGCTGGGAAGGCAAATCACTTCGGATTGCCATGGCTGTTGATTCATTCATCTACTTCGCCAACATACGTCCGGACTACGTGTGGTGTTACTTCGAGAAGACCGTGGTGTTCCTCAACAGCAACAATGGAAGTGCAAGCACCAGTTCCTCAAGTAGCAGTGTGATGGCGCCCATGAATGTAATTACCTTCTGGAATACTGTGTCAAATCAGAGTTTTCTTAAGGAGGTGGAGCCCACACTATGTCTGGCAGCGAGCAATGAACACTGTGTGCTGGGCGTGGAGTGTGTGAGCAGCAACATGAAGGAGATTGCGCTAAGCACGCTGGAACCGCGTCCCAATGCCTCACCCGATGATCGTGTCTATCAGCTGCTGCTGTGCAACTCCATTGGCACCACTGTGGACTGTGAGTAAAAGGGAAGGAAGGATAAGTTGCTTATGGATGTGACTGCCTTACATTGCCCTATTCACTACCAGGAATAGATCAAATTCTTGCTTAATCCTCTTTATCTTCTTTCTCTTTCAGCCAAATACACCGACATCAAGCCACGCTTTGTGGGCATCAATTCCAGCTATGTTGCAATTGCCTCCCATGACGAGATACTCATCTGGCATTATCATACGCCCAAGGTGAGTAAGGAATCCCTTCTCTTAAAGGGTTCCCATCTTTTCCCCTCTTCAGCACTGTTTCTTTCTAATCCCTCAATTTCTATCTCCCTCCTCGCAGAGTTCCTCCAATCTACACGGCGTCAAGGCACGCAAGGAACGTCGCTTTCACATTGATGACGCTCCCACAGGCGTGGAGCTGGCCAAGGATCTACTGCCGCAAAGTGAGCAGCAACAGCGTCGCATCAGTGACCCCATCTGTGCATTGGCGCTCTCCGAGAAGTTGCTACTCGTGGCACGCGAGTCGGGCGTCATCAATGAGTACAGCGTGGCCAATGTAGCGCTGCGCAATCGTCACTCGCTGCACACCAAGGTGCACAAGATTGCGATCAACTGCAACTCCACGTAAGTCTGCTTGTTATCTAATCCTCTCCAGCTACAACTCACTTTATTTTCCTTACAGTCGTGCTGCCATCATTGATCATGTGGGTGTGATGACCCTCCTGGAGCTAGATGATAATCGGGAGACGCAGCTGAACTTTAGTCGCGTGGAGCGCAAGGATGTTTGGGCAGTAAGCTGGGCCAAAGATAATCCACTTCTGCTGGCGCTGATGGAGAAGACACGCATGTATATCTTCAGAGGCAATGATCCAGAGGAGCCCATCTCGTGCTCGGGTTACATTTGCACCTTTGAGGATCTGGAGATCACTAGCGTGCTGCTGGATGACATCATCAGCTGTGGTGAGCTGCAGAATGCATCGCACATCATTCAGCTGCGTGTGAAATCTCTGCGGGACACAGATGATCTGCTGGAGCATGTGGGATTGGAGGATGCCAAGCAGTTCATTGAGGATAATCCGCATCCACGTTTGTGGCGTCTGCTGGCAGAGTCAGCACTGAAGAAGCTCGAACTGGATACGGCAGAGAATGCCTTCGTGCGTTGTGCCAACTATCCTGGCATTAAACTCATCAAGCGGCTGCGCAACATCAACTCACAGATACTGCAACGCGCAGAGATTGCTGCCTTTTATGGAGAGTTCGATGAGGCCGAGAAGCTCTACATGGATGCCGATAGGAGGTGAGAAGGGGGAGTGGAATACACCTTATGTCTATCTTTAATTGCTCATTCTTCTCTCAGGGATCTTGCCATAGATCTACGCATGACGCTCTGCGACTGGTTCCGTGTGGTGCAGCTGTATCGCATGGGTGGCGCCGGCGTCTCGGATCAGCAAATGGAGACGGCTTGGCGTGAGATCGGTCATCACTTTGCCAATCTAAAGAACTGGGAAAGTGCCAGGGAATACTACGAGAAATCACATCATCTGGAGGGCTATATGGAATCGTTATATCATCTTGAACTGTTCGATGAGTTGGAGAAGTGTGTGGACAAGTTGCCAGAGAAGAGTCCGCTGCTTACCAAGCTGGCAGAGATGCTTATCTCAGTGGGTAAGATAGGATGAATTTAAGAAGATATATTCCCACCTAATCCTTTCCCTTTCTCCCCAGGCATGTGCTCTGAGGCTGTGCAGGCCTATCTGAAGTTCGGGGACCAGAAGGCCGCCGTGAATGCCTGCGTGAATCTGCGTCAATGGGGTCAGGCCGTGGAGCTGGCGCAGAAGTTCCAAATGCCTGAAGTGAACACGTTGCTGAGCAAGCAGGCAGCGCAGCTACTTAACGAGGGTCGCTTGGCGGAGTCCATAGAACTACAGCGTAAGGCAGGAAGGTACCTGGATGCAGCACGTCTGCTGTGCAAACTGGCGGAGCAGCAGGTGGAGCGCCGTGCGCCAATGTTGCGCATCAAGAAGATCTACATCTTGGCCGCGCTGCTTGCCGAGGATTACCTCAAGTCAGTGGCCACTCCACAGCTGGACTATGCGATCGATAGGAATACCCTGCTGGATTCCATTAGTCTGGAGGATGCGGCGTGCATTGAGCGTATCTGGCACTGTGCTGAGGCCTATCATTATATGTTGCTTGCGCAGCGTCAACTGCGTTTTGGGATCATGCACAGTGCGGTGGTGACTGCGCTTCGGCTGCGTGACTATGATGATGTGCTGCCTGTAGAGGATATCTATTGCCTGCTTGCCTTGGCCAGCTGTGCGGACAGATCCTTTGAGACCTGTTCCAAGGCATTTATGAAGCTGGAGTCACTAGATTTTCTGCCCGAGAAGTTGCAGCAAGAGTACGAGGAGCTGGCTGTCAACATCTTTACCAAAAACGAGCCAGAGGATCATCAGGCCGACACTGTTGCCTGCTATGGGTGCTCCAACATGGTGCCCGATAAGTGAGTCTAAAGAATTCGTCTCTGCACTCTCATCTAATCTTGTTCTCCCCTAGCTTACCCTCCTGCATGGAGTGCGGTGCACGTTTTCCCGGCTGTGTCGCCTCTGGGAAACCCATTATGCATCCCACCAGCAACATTTGGATCTGCTCAACTTGCCACCACTGTGCAGCACCCATGGAAATAACACGGCATCGTAATTGCCCACTGTGCCACAGTCCCATTGCAGGGGAAGTGGCAAATTCTAAATAAGCTGTTTAAATCAAATGAAATACATTAGAATGTAATAAATTATTTAAAAAACCCGCGCAGTATTCAAATAAACAGTCTGTTAAGAGGGTGTACTCTGTACAGAATGCGTAAGCAACCCTGTTTACCAGCGCCACCTGTCGTAAATTTGGTTGTACTAGCTTTAACAACGATACTACTCACTTCAGAAGCAACTGCAGATTTCGATAACTTGTGTCGATTTCAACTCATACGTTTCAAATTAATAATAAAATTATTAATTTATAATTTTATTTACATAATTACTTCACTTGACAGAACAGCTGCAGTAGGTAACGAAACGAGTGCAATTCACTGTGTTGCTGCAAAACAAAAATCAGCTGTTGCCGCTTTGCTATCGATACTTATTGTCAATGTCTATACCAGCAAAGATTTTTCACGTATGGTAGGTAATTTATACAAGGTTGTCACTTGACGTGATAAAGTTAAATGTAATATAATTAAAAGAAAATAAAGAAGAACTATTAATAAATGCATATAATCTGCAAAACAAAAGTATATATTTTCCATATTCTTCATATCTCAACTCGAATCTTCCACTTCCAAAACAGAAGAAACGATACCTTATACAATTCTACTGTGAACACATAAAAAGAACACGAAGTTGAGCGCGTAAAAATATTTGTAAACAAAGAGTAAGTACTTATAAATGAAAAGTGAAGATAATTTAAAGAATTATTTTGGAAATTTTAGTGTTTGATTGGATTAACCGATTCCCAATTTGGATAGCAATCTCTGCAGCTTACGATGGGATTAAATTTGTTTATCATTATGTATGCGGCGGCATCTACAACCAACAGTCTCAAATTCACGAGGTTATCATGTTCAACGAACTGAGCTACGACTGCGTCTTCAAGCATCGCCAACATGAAGACGACGAGGTTCCATTTAAATGTACGAATGAGTATTGCAGCCGGCGCCATGTGGATCGCATTGCAGAGCAGCTTGACCGTGCCCAGTTTAGCATTGATCTTGCCATGTACGCTCTCAACTCGTTCGAGCTAGTCGCCTCACTGGAGGCAGCCCTCAAACGTGGAGTTAAAGTGCGCCTTATCGGTCATAGGATATCCACTCACATTGATGTGGAAATCAAAAGTCTGTTGGCGCTGGGTATGCGAATGCGTTTTCCAGATTCCATTAAATTGATGCATCACAAATACTGTTTGATCGACGGATGCGATCGGGTCACTAATCTGTTGAGTGAGAAGAGTAAGCACTATAGACCGCCCCGAACCACAAGTGTGGCTATCTGCGGTTCTCTGAACTGGACTAACGGTGGTTTTGGAGCCAACTGGGAGAACCTCATCATTACCACAAACACTTTGATCAACAGTGAGCTGGAATCGGAATTCAATCGCATGTGGCGTGAATTCAGAACGCGTAGGAAAGAAAAAAAATAATAATAAGACACTATTTTCATATAAAATTGACTGAAATTATGTTTCTGATCTCGAACTTAATTTGAATAATTTTAAAATACCGCGTACTATTTACCTTAACAGTGCTCTAAATGTGAATCAGCAGCACTGTTTTTCATGCGCCACCTGGCGGAAATTTATCAAAACCAGCTCTCAACGAAAATGACTCATCAAACGAACAGCTGATTGGTGCATTTCTGTCATTAGCAAACACTGCCGCCAAAAATAGTGCTGCCAACGCGTTTGCTAATCAAGTGCACAAGTTTGTTGACTCTTTTTATTATAAACAATTTGAATTGAATAACGTATGCTATGCGCGCCCGCAAAGTGTTATAAACACATCTATTCGGTTCGCAACACACAGTGCCTCCGGCGCCGCTGAAATCCCACACGGTGTACGGTTTATAACCTCTACCCTTCCCCAACAAAGTTCGCACAGAAGCTTCGTTCGGTTCTCAGCTGTTTAAAGTGTTTTTATTTTTATTGTTTGCGGCGCCGCGCGTATTTTGTATTTTGCAGTGATAATTGTGTTAAATATTGCCTAATAAAGTGCTCAATTTACAGCTAAGATTGTGTTCTAAACAAATGCAGGTAAGTTTGCGGTTTTTCTTCATACAAACACGCTGTCAATGGCGGCAACCAAGCGGCGTTTTGGCAACAACAACAACATCGACGATGACAACAAGAAATTGCGTGAGTGGCGCCAAAAGTTAAAAAAGTTTCGAAGTGGAAAGTGAATTATTGTGAGCTAATTGTGAAATTGTGAATTAGAAATAAGTTTAGTGAGCGCGCGTGCATTTACAACAATACGGTCAAGGACGCGTAGGATGTGGCAAGGACATCAGTGGAGGAGAAAGAACAGCTGTTCAGGAGCATCGTCTGCATTGTCAAGGTAAGCAGTACCACATGCAAAACGCATTATACAACAACTACTGCATGGCGCAATTAACAGCTGTCTCACTCTCACATGTGTTTACAGGCTTTTCCCCTCCCTCTCTTATTCCTTCTTTTCCTCTGTGCTTGTCTGCCGGCAATCAAAATTCCGTTTTCACTTTCATATGCTGCACGCCGGCGCGGCGTTTTTGCTCTGAAATCTTATTCCTCTGCATCTCCACTCTTCTTCCGCATCTTTACTCTTCTCTGCTCTCACATCTTTCCCTCTTCTCTCTGCCTCTCTAGATTCTTCTTTTTTACGCCTTTTCATTTCTTTTGAGTCATTTTCATGTCTGGCAAAAATAGCTTTTTCTTATTTTCATTCTTCCTTTCGAATTTTCCGAGTGAGAGCGCAAGTGCTGCGTCGCGTTGCCGCTTTGCTTTTGCCGTACAATTTTCCGCTTTTCCAACCCATTCAGTTCTACGTTAGTTGTGTTCTCGTGCGCGTCGCGTGCCCGTCGCGGGTTTTCTTTATTTTTGGCTTTTTTCTCTGTCTCTGCCGTCGTCGCCGTCGTGGTCGTCTGCTGCTCTCCAGCGACTTTTCAACAATAAGAAATATAAAACACTTTGTGTATTTTCCTACACAGTTTTGATTGAAAGGTTCGAATCTTTGTTACTTTCTGACGACTTAAGATACATTACGCATACGCCTCGTTGTTGTCGGCTTCTCTCTTTGGCCAAGCCTGTGGTGAAACTGCTAATTGGATTGTCAACAGTTTAGCCCTGCAAGACTGTCACAACAAACGGCAGGGACGGAGGCGGACGGAGTGAAGACTCCACATAACTTCGCACCCGGCACATTGCAGAGTAATCAATAGTTTCCTCTTGTTTTTCTCGTCGTGTTTCTCGTTTGTTTTGTTTTGTTTTCGCGCGCGGGTTTCAGCTTGACAAATGTACTCGGAATCGAACTGTAACTCGAACTATGCCGGGTCCGTGTGCGCGTGTGTATGTGTGTGTTCGTGTATGTTACTGTGACAACGACACCAACAAAACTGAACAACAACAACAACAACAGCAGCAGCAGGCAACAAACTGCCGAATTGACGGCATTTCTTTTTCTTCAACTTCTTTCACAAACTTTCGGATACCACAGGCAGTTGTTTAACGCTGTACAGTACGCGCCATAAGTGTGAGTATCTGTGTTGCTTGTACCTGTTCAAGCCTAAGTGGTCGGCCCATTTTTGGCCACGATTTGTTTATAAACATCCATCGGAAGCATCCGCCCCGAAAAGTTTTCCTTTCGATTTGTTCATCATGAATCAATTGCATGTTGTTACACTGTACAACACAAGTTGGAGCATATTAAATTCATCTCTCATTCTGGAATTTCCTTTAGTTTTTTAGCAGTGTATCTATATGTTCTTTTATTTAAATCTGCGCAACTTTGAAAGTTTTTTCTTGTTGGATCCCACAACTATTCGGCATGCAGAACATTTTCGAGCTGTTTTTTCCCATCGTTTTTTTCTGGTTGTTGTTTTCTTTTTTAGAACTCAGACAGCTCCCATTGAGTTCGTCTAAAATTGGATCTATGCGTCGGCAATTAAACCCCACAGAGAAAATACCTAGTGAGTCTTCACGACTGACTCGACTCGACGTATGCCTAATTTGAATTGAGAACTGCAATAAATCATTTACTATATAAAATCACGAGCAGATTACTAGTATCTGCTAGATACTTTTAGATTAGTTTGATGGGAAGCTGAGCGTGTTGATTTGGCCTACAATAATCGAACATATAGGCAGTGCAGCTAATGGATAACTATGGGTATTGATTTAATCTATGATAATCGTGCTAAAAAAAAGGAAGAGCAGTGTTAGGAATTTAAAGGTATTGATTAGGGCCTTGATAATTCGGCTAGATACTTATGGAATCTTACTCAACAACAATGTTTTTTAAGCATTTTATCTTTGATATATTTTACCCTATTTTATTGTCAAAACAGAATATGTTATTTCCTTCATACTTCTACCCTATTTTAATGTCAAGCTGACTGGTTAATCTGGCTAGAAAACCTGTAGTTATTTATAGTTATTTCCCTTATATTTAACGTCTACGTTAATAGCTTTTTTCTAGACACACCGCTCGGCCTCTTTTGGGTCGCGCGTTAAATGTATCTTTTGAGCACAAATGTCAAATATTGCTTTTTAAGGGTCAGCAACTACAAATATTTGTTTTGCCTTTGTTTTACTTTTCAATGTTGTCCGTTTTTTTGCCCCTTTGCTTTGACGTTTTTTTTTTTTGCCCCTTCTGCTTTGCGGTTTGTTGAGTCATTTCACTATTTCAACGCTCTGCAGGGGGTTGAAAAGCAGCTGAAAAGCGTTGAGTGCATTTTGCATTTTTCCAACTATACAAAATAAAGCTAAAAAGATGCCTCTAGCCATAAATTGACTTGGAGCAGCTGCTGCGCCACTGTCTCTGACGATTGCCAAAATCCTGTGTGCGTTCAAGGCGCTGGCTAATAGCTTTTGGATGTACACGTTCTGTGTATACCCTGTAGGTGGAAGAGAGGCATGAAAGGGTAGACAAAAAGATAGCAAAAACATGCCTTTGCCCATATAATTTAGCTAGTTTTCTAATGCGAAACAACTTGTGGAAAATCTTACAGATTAGTTTGTGTTTTTGGCTCCCGCTGTTTACAGGGCATTCCTCAGTCAAATTTGTGTATTTGTTTTTGGTTTTTTGATTTATTTTCGACGCAGATTTTCATATGCCAAATAAAATCATTAGCCCCAATGGTCTGTATGGTATATATACTCTCCCTATGGCGGATACCATTCAATCTATTCCATTTTTCCATTGACGTCAAATTGTTTATGCAGCTCAGGGCGCCGTTTGAGTAGATCTATACGAATGTATATAGCATATATACATACATACGTATGCATAGTTATACGACTGTGTACGCACAAGGAAATAAAGTATCTGCTTCAATTTGTATGCAGCTCCACGTTTTGGCATCGATATTGAAAACTTTGGCAAAAGCGCGACTCGCAGTTGTCGCAGTCATTGTCGTTGTTGTTGTTGGGCTCCCGCTTTATATATAGAGACATTTCGCTGCAGAAATATCAATTAAGTGGTTCGGTTTTATGCTCACTAAATACATAGTATTTTTATGGTATTTTGTTTGTCTTTCTGGTATATTTTATGCATATTTTATGCCTTGTTTAACAAGCGCCCCCAAAAGAAAATCGCTTTAAATGGTTTTTCTCTTTTCTTTGCAATGGGGTACTCCGACGACACGCGCACTTCCGCGCCAACACAAAAATACATTTAATATTCTTGAAAATCTCTCAGATATATTTGTATCTTTTGTATGATCTTTAAGCACAAAAAGAGCAACGACATCGCGCATGAGGTTGACAAAATAATGTGGCATATTTTGTTCTGCGATCTGCGTACTATATAGCTATGGATGTTGTATATAATATCAGGGTCGTCTTACGTCTTGCCGACAATGTTGTCTTCTTGTCTTGGCGCTTTTTTCTGGCTTTTTCTCGCGTAATTATAGCTCGTTAAATATGACAAATGTGCAGAGAAAATGCCAAAATGCCAGAAAAATCTCAGCAATCTTTGGCAATTGCGCTATATCTTTGACAGAAATTAACTGTGCTATATAGACAACTTGAGTTGCTTTTAAGTGAAAAGCGGAAGAGATGAGAAGAAGCTTCGGCAAATTGTATCTATGTTTTGATTTGCTTAATCGTTTTAAAAAAAATTTTAAATAAAGTTGTTAGCATTAGAAGTGAAAAGTGAGGGAAAAAAGGAGTAGAAAAAAATATATTGTAGTAAATATTTCTGATATTTCTTTTAGCTGTATTTTCAGTTTCAAAAGATATAGTCCAAAATAAATTCAAGCATATTTTCTCAGCCTTTTCAATAGTAATTCAAAATTTTGTCGCTACATAAATTCTAGGTCTGCATATGTTATGTATGTGGGTGTGTGTGTGTAAATTTAAAACAGATTCCCCCGACTAGACATTAATTTTTTTGGACACTGAAAAAAGCGATAAACAAAAACAAATTGTGCGAAAATAAAAGACGAACTGACGACATCGATTTATTGTTGTTTTGCTATAAAAATAAACTGTATAGAGAATTCTCTACCTTCCACTACGGTCCGAGTGAAATAGTTTTGCAAATATCTAAATGAATAAACGGTGTCTGTTGCCAATTTCCCAAACGACCTTCGAGCTAATCTAAATTGAACCTCAAAGTATTTGCATATATTTGTATATAAAGTGAGGTCTGTCCTCCAGTTCAGAACGTTTGTCTGTCTGACTGTCTCCTCCTTGTCTGGAACTGGGTCAATAAAAAGGGGGCATGTGCGTTAGCTCAATAAAAGATAGGCCGCTGGCATAGCAACCCCCCCTATCCTCTGTTCGCACCTCGCCCCTCTCACTATAAACAATCCAATTAATACAATTGCCCAGGGACATCAAAGTGGAAACCCTCCCGCAGCGTTGTGCTCAATGCGTTTTGCATTGCGTGCGCTAGTGCGAGGCCTGTCTGAAAGTATCTGCCAGATAGTAGATAAAGAAATATCTTTAGTTTCGATTTAGGGTCTGCTAGTGGCTAAAGCCATTTCTCCTAACTCCACCTGCGAAAGTGAAAGTCAATTTTTCGCATATATAGTCGAGAGCAATTTAATGTACAATTTCTGTTCATTAATCTTGGTTGTTTTCTTTTCTATTTTCTTTCTTTTTTTTTTGCGCCCGTTCATTGTTTTGCTCCATCGATAGGCCGAAGAGAGTCAGTGTGTGGTATCTCTTTGGTATACACTATCTTAAATTGGTAGACTCGCTTGGCAGCTCTTTGATTGATTCGTCCGGCGTGCTCGATTAATTTGCCGAGAGCGAATGTTCAAATTGAAACTAATTAAAGTTAGCCGCATCAAATTTGATTATAAAATGTTTGTTTTACGATTGCTGCAATTCGAGAAGGGTATCTAGAGTAGGGTAGCTGAGTAGAGAATTAAATTCGAGTTGGTTTCATGTGTAAACTCGATGAGCAATCGAAGACAGTCTACGAAGCTGATAATGCAGTTTAATTGAAACGGTTTTGTTTATAAATTCGATGTGCAATCTATATAATTCGATTCTCTTCTAAGTTTATAGGTTTTTCAATAGGTTAAACTCAGCATATTGTAGTGTGTTTTTACTTCATCTTACTGCTGATACAAACATGATATTTTTACTGCCCGCTAAGTAGTCGATGCGCTTTTAATTTTTATGACATTTCCAGTTCCAATACTGGATTTCTTGGTCCATTTGACACGCTTCGCTATGCTATTTAAATATTAAAAATAAAATGAAGATTAATGAGTTCGACTTAGGCAGGTTTCTCTTGTCGTTTATAAAATCTAGTTTATTTTTGGACTTAAGCTAATGATTATTGAACTTAATAGAGTTGACAGTTGGCTTTAGATGGGGAAAAAACTCTTGAGGAACTTGAAATTGACACTTCAGTAAAGTGGAAACTGGGATGAATCTTTGGGAGTCTGCTAATGCAAGTTGGAGCTACGACTTTAAGTAGAAACTACAGGAAACATATCTTAGATCTGTAGACATAACGAATTTATTGAAATTGAGAATTTGCTAAAGTGGAAACTAAAAGAAATCTTTAGTAATATTCTATAGCAAGCAACTGCAGGGAATTTCCTGTGCCATAAGAAGAATTTCTTTAAGTATGTACTACATGCTACTACATTCCTTATGATGTTGAAAGTGTGTTTATATTCTAAAATCTTTCAACAGATTTTTAAACTATAATTTAAAGACAATTTCCCATATCTTTCGCAAAGATCTATAGGAAGTTGCAACTGGCACTAAACTGAACTTAAAAACTTAACTTCAACTGCAGTTTTCTGTTCCGTTTTGACGACAGTTTTGCTCCCCTCAGATCATTATCATATATCATTTGCCAGTGTGTGTGTGGGCTGAGCTATTTGTCAGTCTGCATATAAAGACAATGCATTATGATTGTTTCGGATATAATTATAGTCCATAGGATTGTCTGTGTGTGTGTGTGTGTAGTAACCCAATTCGAGCTTGGCATTTCATTCAAGTTCACAATGCAAACACGTTTCTCCATCGAGTTCGAGTTGTTGTTGTGGATGCGTGGGCTGCAAATGGTTAAATTGTTTCGCGCCTTAAAACCATTTAAATGGACTCTAGAGATCTGACATTGTTTTAGGCAATGCTTATTACACAATTTACATATAAGTTGGCAATTAAATCGCAACACAAAACAATGCAGAAACTATACTAAGAAAGAACAACAACAACAACTTGACACACCTCACACAACATGTTCCTGAAGCTGAAGCATGTCAAGCTGTCGAGGATTGGCCCGGGTCTGGAACTTTGCAGTGGAGTTGAGCTGAGTTGAGTTTGTCATAGATAGAGTTTACTTGGCTTAGCTTAACGCATTAACATAAATGCCCATAGAAAACAAATTTCTAATTCCCAACAGCAAAAACAACAACAACAACAAGTCGAAACGTGCCTGTGCGTCAAACTGTGAGACACGTGAGTAGTTTACAAAATGATCTCCGAGAGAGTACGACAAGAAAAATACTGGAAAAACAACAAGAAAACGCACCTAGTTGAAAGATTTCATAAAAAAACAACACACACAGGCACACACACGTGGTAGAAACTATAAAAAAATTAAAATAAAAACCATGAAAACAAAAAAAAAAAAAAACAGAAATAAGAAAGGTAGGAGAGAAATAAAAACAACACTTAGCGAGGCGCAAAAGCATTTTCGAAACACATATTCGGGCGTACTTTTCGTATTATTCCTGTCGTTATCTTTACTTTATCGTTGCATTCTGCCTGAACACGTATGTGTTGGACATCGCAAAAGGGCAATAAGCGACTGACAGATGCTCTGTAGAGCAAGATTTCGGATTGAGATGGGATTGGAGGGAAGATGAAAGGATTTTTATGGTTGGAACACTGTTCCCAATTCTGATGTGAGAGGAACTAAAAGCTGATATGAATAGGAAAAAGGATCCATCATAATTATTGCAGTATACCTGATGTTCTTATTATATAGATTATACAGCTCTGATGCAATAGGATTAAGTGTAGGTAGATAGTTTTTTTTTCATTGAGAATATCTATAAATTGGCTAAGAACCTCATTGATCAAGAATTAAGTTGGAATTAGATTATGAGAGTAATAAAAGTCTTTGATAAAGATAGCTTAATGGTTCATATCTTTACACTGATCATACAGTTAAGATACATTAACTTGTATAACTTTCTTTTTGTCATAAAGATTGATTAGAATTAATAAAAGTTTTTTTTTGTTTTTATAATGAATATTTAGAATACACTTAAAAAAAGACGATAGATCACTTTTGAAAGGATTTTCTTTGACTTGTCTGTCATCTTTACCCTAAAGCAGATTTATGACTATGTCTGCAAGTTAAAGAGTCACTGTAGCCAATACTCCGATCTTGCTATAATCCAATACCTTAGCTCCCACTTTCCTCTATAGTGTATAGGAAAAACACATATGTAATACTCAATTTCTTGACGCGTTCGCTCGTCTCTCGATGCGTGTCGGCGGCTAAGATTGCATCTGGCTAAGCAAAGGAAAAGAGGGGCAGAGGGGAGACGTTTAGGGGGTGTGCCTACTGCGCTCTTGACGTCAACGCACATGGGCTATATTTAGGTGCGCATATTGTCTATAAGAAATGGCCAATGGCAGATTGTAAACTAGCTGATTAAGTTCATGCACGCCTCGACTCGCGTCGCGGCAAATTGTCTATGGTATTTAATAAAGATTTTGTTGCAAGTTGCAAGTTTTCACTGTGTGTGCTTGTTTGTGATTTATGCCGACCACAGTCCGGTTCGATGTGGACTTCGAATGAGTGTTCGTTGTTTGTGTGCATGTGTGTGTGTGGGTGTGGTGGGTGCAGCCAGCTAGGCGAGAATTTCTTAATGGTCAGTTCGGCGCGAATGTTACGTGACCAAACGGCAGCAGCAGCAACAGCAGCAGCGACTCGAGAGAGTTGCGAAAGTCGCAGGCCACTTAGGAAAACGAAAGTGGCAAACTATGCTCCCCTCCTCTCTCTTCTCTACTCTATCCTCTCTTTTCTCTCTACTCTTCACTCTCCACTCTCCTCTCTTACTCTGCAAGCCTTCAATGCGATCCGTTTCGACGCAGCCTTCTTTGCAGTTTCCTCCGTCCACCCGCCTGTTGCATCATCTTTACATCTCACAGTATGTCTACCTCCCCCACTGCCACCCCCCCTCTCTCTCTCTCTGTCTGGCACACTGCAGAGCTCATATTTCGCCGCTGCTGCTGCCCAGTCAACTGGCTGTAAATACCAAATATAATTGTTTAACTGTCCATAAAAATGAAGAAATAAAAGACCCTTTTGTATGTGTGCACCGTGTGTCCATTGAACTCCACAACAGCAACAACAAAAACAACGACTTGAACTCTTCATCGAACCCCCGAGCAGCAGCAACTCAACTCAACTCAAAGAGAGATCTTTGAGTTCGCAAGACAAATAATTTCACACCAATATGTTGGCGATTGCCTGTCGCGTAACAGGTCTCCCTCTACGACTCTTCGACTGTCGGTCTGTCTCTCCGTTCGTCTGTCTGTCCCCTCTACGACTGTCTGTCTGTCTGTCTCATCCATCAAATACCGCTGGCATCTGTCGAACATCTTCTTCGCCTCTACGTATTTTTTTGGGGGATGTACCAGCGAGGCGTAGACTCGAACTGAGCAGATTAGTTTGACGAGTTAAGATATCAATATGGGAAGAAATGTTTGTTATGTGCGAGGCGCATAGAGATGTATCGATAAGCGTGGGTAAAAATTTCCTTGAAATTAGCTATGGTAAAGTGAAGGAAATATAGCAGGTGATATGGGGAAGATATAGGTAACTAATGATTGATAGCTGTGGTAGGTTAATGAATGAAAGGTTATATAAGAATGATATGCCTAATTTAAGCTGGCTATTATATTAAGAGATCAGGGCTTATAAAGATGTATAAAATCTGTTTAAGAACTCTTAAAAAGAGTTTCTTAGTAGAGTTTATTGGTTATGTGACTTTTATATTATAATATTTGAGCATACCTATGTTAATTGAGGTATTGTAGCTCGAGGAGTTAATAATAATAACAGTTTATCTTGGATACCTTCTTACAAAAAGTAGGAAGTATTTCTCTATCCTACCTAAAAACGATCATACTTCAGTGAAGGAAATTATGAGAAATATATATGATAATACTCTTAGATTCAATATATCTAGGTGACTTTAAGCAATAATAATATAACATGCAATACTATAAGATCATTAAGATCTTAGTGAAGGAAGGTTAAAGTTGATATGTCTGACAATAGTCTAAGATCTTTAGATCTAAGTGAAGGAGCATTACTGTACTTAATATTTATATCAAACCAACAAGATCCTTCAGAACTTCTTCAAGCAACAGTTTCACTTACTTAGACTTCATCAATGCCCAATACAACACAAAAGTTTGCTCAATTGAATCTCCGCTAAAGCTACAATATCGTCGCTCTCCTCGAGCCTCATTAAGCATCATTAGGCTGCCACCTCGTGCATCACCTTTGGGCTACCGCGTAAACAGAAAAGGAAAAACGCGACAGCGGCGCGCGCTTATTGAAAACTCAATGGGAAAACTTGATTTATGGTTATCTCCGGTGGCTATAGATGGACATGGAGTGTTGTGGACGAGGGGAAATTGCATGTCAACGGAAATTGCTTAATCATTTCATTTCCATGCGTAGTTTTCGCCAGGCCAACGTAATCGTATCGCCTTGTGAAAAGGTCTTTTTTACCCTCCACTGACTAATAAACTGACATCTCTCTCTAATTCTCTATCTTTCTCTTTCCTTCTCTTTGCAGGTAAGTTTTGCCTGCATGTGAAAAGAAGGAAATCGTTGCGTAAGTCAATAAAATGCCAATGACGTTCGCGTTATTTGCTTAGGACACACTCAGTTGGGGGGCAGATTGCGTAAGTCGCCTAATGGAACGGAAGGAAGTAAAGGTGCATAACTTCGCTTGTGGTATCTGCTTGGATTTATAGCTGTGCCCATTATAAATGTATATTATGATGTAGGGTATATCCATTAGCAGACGCGTCCTAAGAGTCCAGCAGAAGAAGTTGCAGCCCCGTAATGAGTTGCCCCATTCAGGGGATCGTAAATGATCGTCATCAGCTGAATGCCTCATTTGCGCAGGCGGCTGCGTTGATTGCGAATATGAATACACTCATGAACACACTCATCCACGACGGAGTACTTGCCTCACCATCGTCGTGGTCGTCCTACCTGACCCCTTGTCGCGCCTAACGATCTTTAACCTCAGTCGGCCAGACAACGAGTCTGTCTGTCTGCCCATTGTTGCTGCCGCTGTTGTTGTTGCTATTGATTGTTGTACAACATCAGCACGCAGCGCAGCGAGGCACAACGTCTCGTCGCCGTCGTCTCGTATCTCTTAGTTTGTTTTGCTATCTTGCAAATACATTTGATGCCACAAGTTGTTGCAAGATGCAACATGCGCCTCCAGCTCATTTGTTAATCACCTGGGTAATCAGTGTTCAGCCCCTTGTTGTTGTTGTTGTTGCAGGGATTTCTATCTTGACTTGTCTGCAGTTAACCTTGCGGTCAAACCTGCAACTGCAACTGCAGGTGAAAGTGAAAAGTGCCGCGTGGGCAGCGCTGTCGCTGATTACCTCTAGTTTCCCAACGAGCAGGGCTACTGTCCGCAGAATGAGTGAGGTGATTGAGTGTCTTGCCTCTATTAGGAGGCTAATTGGAGTGTGTTTTGAAGACCTTATTGATACATTTTGATTGGAAACAGTTAAATTGTTGATATAGTTATTATTGTAGATATTGAACCTGTTTAGAGTAAAAACGACCTACAAGTTAGATCTGAAAAGGAAATGGAACTAATTAGTTTAAAGTTTTTAGTTTTTATTGAAGTTAGGATAAGTTTAATAAACGATAGGCATCTTAGGATAACGTAGGGTCAAGAAATGTAAGGAATCTAAGTTAAACTCCTCAGTCTATCAAATCTAAGAAGACAATCTAAACTAAGGATAGGTAAGAAACTGAAACTTATTGAATAAATGATGTCCAAAGAGACCTTCAGAGAAGATATTCATAATTTAGAACCGATTATGATAGATTTCTAAACCATTTTCAAACATTCGAAGTAACAGAAGTCAAACAATTCAAGTTAAATTCCGCAGATCATCGATACTATCGAATTGAAAAAAGTAATCTTATGTTAAGTAAGGTTAAGATACATGGGGAATACTTTTAGAAGAATCTTAGTTAAGTTAAAAGACAATCTGTGCACTCTATCAATGCTCCTATCTAAAATCTCTGTATAAAACCTTCTCTAACCGATAAATACCCTCACATTACATTCACAACCAATGCAGGGTATAACGAGCGACTAAATCTCTGCACAACGTGTGTAGGATGGACGCCCTTTTGCCCATTTCATCCATTTCATAGTCATGGAGAGCTGAGGAGGAAGGAAGAGAGAGGGGCAATTTATAGCACAAATTAAATGCATGAGGAAATTATGATGAATGCGAAGTAAAATTTATGCTGATGACATACCCAGTACACAGACAGGCGAAGTCTGTCTACGCCCGCTGCAGAGGCTGAGAGGCAGGTTGGTGAAGAAGGGATAGGCAGGCAGGCAGTGAAGGGAGGAGAAGACGCAGGCAGCCAAGAGGAAAGGCAGGCAGTGAGGCGAACTGCTTTTGGCAGCACCCAATCAGGCGCAGACGATCCGCCAGACAAGCAGCTCAAAGGGGGGTAGGGAGAGAGGGAGGAGAAGAGAGAGGGAAGAGGGAGAGGGAGAGGGGAAGAGGTAGGGAGGGAGGTTAGCGAAGTCTGCCTTAGCGAATGTCTGTTGTTGCGCATTTTCAATCTCATGGGCGTCTCAGAGCTTTGGTATTCCATTGAGTGAGGCACAGCTGAGAGGGAGGGAGGTAGATAAAGAGACGATGACTGAGGAAGAGAGGAGTGGGGAGATGAGGGGCTGGCAACTTTGGCGGCCACTTCACGTTTTGCCATGCCACCAGCAGCAGCAGTGCAACAGCATTGGCAACAGCTTCCACTGTCACTTCCACAGCGACTCCTTTCGCGCTGTCTCTGTCTCTCTCCTTCTCTCTCCCTCTTTCTGTGTGTGCTGCCTCTAGCCGAAAGTTGTTGCGTATTAAAATGGAAATTGCAAGTTTTTCGCTTGGTTCAGTTTCGCCGTCACTTCGCCGTCGCCGTTTGCTGTCGTTCGCCTTGTTGTCGGCGGCGGCGCTTTTGTTTCACTTTCGTTTGCCTGATTGCAGGTTTTTATAACCGCATTTATCACGCTGCCTCTGCCTCTGCCTGCCACACATACGATCGGCTCTCGAGAGTTTCATTTTCATAGGGAAGGGAGATCACTGGTCTCTGGGCTGCCCTGTCAGCTGTTGTGGCCACGCCTCCACTACTACTTGTCGAGGGCGCCGCAATGATAAGGCAATTTGTATTGAATACTTTACCTCCAATACTTTTTTTTTTCGATCTCTTTTTCTTCTTTGCTTCGTCATATTTTGCGATTTATGTCAGGCAGGTTATGAAATGTTTTACAAGTTGTTTTTTTCCTGTTTTACAATGGTTACGCACTTTGTTGTTTTGGCAAGAGGAGAGGTGAGGCGGGGCAGGTCGGCAGGTCTCTTGGTCAGTTTGGCCAAGTATTAATTATTATGGTCTTATGATTTTATGGCGTTAACTCACACTCACTCATTGCCTGCCTGCCTCTGCAAGCCTGGAACCTGTTGCAATGCGTTCCACAGTGCTGTAAAATGCGAGGTGCAGTGCAGAACTATGCAAGGGAGGGAGTGAGAGAGGGAGGAGGATATCTACAGTATGTTGTGCAAAATTCGCATATCATAAGTTAGGGTTTCTAAGCTTGGGTTGGCAGCGCAAGCACTAATAACATAATCTACGTCTTCTCTAATTGATTAACGCCCTAATGCGTGCATTAATTTAATACGCATTAAGCCAATTTAGCTAATAATACAAATAACTTATCAAATTAACTAAATTCGGGAGTAAAGAGACACAACAGCGACTCAGAATAACTGAAATTCCAAGGCATGCGACAAGTTTCAAGTGCGATCCAACCCAATCAAAGACAAGTTCGAACAAAAAAACACGGGCAGGCAACTCAATACACATGCATAGGCACGCAACTTGCGCAGGCAAGCACACACACACAGCTACGCAACTTGCACAGACATGTTCGTCCAGCCCTCTCACACACTCTCATACCCAACACTTTCGTTTGGCCAGTCAAACATAATAATGATGATGTTGGATTGCCATCCACACAACATGCATACCACAAGCACAATGCCCGTTTGAGTTTAACAGTGCCATTTTGAGTATAACATTCACATTGTCCATGCTCTGTTATGAGGCAAGTGAACATTATTTTGGAACGTTTTGCGGCAATTTCAGTTCGCGCTCAACTCGCACAGAGAACGCACCTGCAACGCGTTGCAAACACAGGTTGCACAATAACAAAAAAAAAAGAAAGAAAACAACAAAACTAATCAAAACCGATTTCTAACTAAAAATGCACTAAACTGAAAATACACACTTAACCAGCCAAACGAACTGTAAATAATAATTAATAAGAAAGAAGTGTAGAAATTCAAAATTCAACGAAATACCCCCTTGACTACCTGCAACAAACATTGCTCAAGTTCCAATACATTGAGCAAGTTCGCGTACGCGTTTGAATATTGTTTGATCGATTAAAAACGGAATACCAACGGAACCCAGTAAAGGCATTCCCCATAAAGCCAAAGTCAAGACCTAACAACAATGTGAAAAGTAAAAAGTGTGTGACGCAGGTCGTTGAAATTTCAAAAATTAATGTATTCTGCAAAAGTAAAGAGAAACAGCTGCACTATATAAAAGTTATATGATATATGCTAAATATATTTTGTGCGGTCGCGTAATCAACCCCAAAGAAAGTGAAACAAGTGGAAAACAAGAAACATATTGCACTAATTCGTTATACCCCTCGTTATTTGCGTTTTCGTTCGTTTTTTCAAGAGCTTGTCGACTTATTGCCTCTTATATAGCCAGACTATATAGAATCGTACAATAAGAGACAGCCAAAAAAAAGCACACTCACCAACCCTCGAGGAACCTCAACCGACTTTATAATTTACTACGCGCTGGAAATCGCTTCGAACGAAGTTGGAAACATTTGCCAAGCCACAGAAACTTTTTTGTTTTCTTCTATTTTTCAATTTATTTTCATTAAGTGAGAAAGTTAACAAATTTCCATTTAATTGAAACAATTGCTCTAAACTCGAAAGTAAATAGACTGACACAGTGAAGTGAACTGCATTCTAAGTAGAGCAAGGCAGCAATAACAGCACAAAAAAAGATACAAGATACAAAGATACGAAAAAAGATAGTGCGAGATACGACGACGATACAAAGATACCTGTCTTTGGCCGGCCCAACCCTCTCGTAAATGCAGTTTGAAGAACTGCAGCATAATTAGCATTCAACTGTGTGTGTTTGTGCATGTGTGTGTGTGCCTAAGGCGACAACAACAGCAGCAGAATGTATCTTATACAGGTGAGAGACCACTACCGCTACAACAACTACAACTACCACAACAATTACAGATATAACTACCTGTACAGTAGATCACATAGCATAGATCACAACAACAACAACAACAGCAACAACAAGTGCTACGCTTGGTTAATTGAGTGTTTGCTTTTACTTATCACATGCTTAAGACAACTGCAACAACAACAACAGTTGCAACAACAACGGCAGCAACAGTTGCACTTGCAACTGAGAATGATTGTCTGCATTTAGCCGAGTGTCTTCGCCAGTTGTGAGAGTGTTTGTGGGGTAGATTAGCTTTGTTATGTGATTGGGAAAGAGTTTACAAAAAAGTTGATATGGTAGAGATTTAAGTAAAAAATTAAGTATAACATTTCTATAGCTTTCAGATGATTTAGTAACTAAGTTTAAGTTAAGAGGAATTTTAAGACCTTTTCGAGTGAAGAACCTCGTATAAAATTGATGATATTTTTGTATAAGTTCATCTAAGATATCTTTATTCTTTAAAAAATCTGCAGATTATTCTTTAGAAATTTTCAAAATGTTTTCACAATTTCTAAGTACTTCAGATCCTTAAGGGTAACTAAAGAACACTAGTCCAGTTCTTTAGAGTTTTTTTGGTGGATGCTGAATATATTTTCTTATATTATTTATACTTCTAAAAACTGTAGATACTTACAGGGTATCTACCAGCGCACTGCAGTAAAGTCTTAGCTTCGTTTATTAATTGCTTACTTACTGTGATTTTCTGTCTGTCGCTGGCTCTGTATGTGTGTGTTTGTACCCCTTACCCCCTGCCTGCAGTGCGTGCTGCAATTCACACTAAGATACACACACAGACACACTCACACTCGAGTAATTTGTTTAATTTGTAGCTAATTTATCTTTCCAGTTGACCGCGAGCGACTTTTGTAGTTGCGCTTAATAGATACATTTGTATATGTATGTAACTGTATGTGTATGTGTTTCAGTGTTAACTGGATCAGGTGGCTCATTAGTTGAACTCTGAACTTGAAATGAAGCTCACAATGGAGCTAAACTTCAAGCTGAATGTTAGTAAAGTTTGTTTTCCATGAAACTAAACTGATTTATTGTTTCCCCCTAAGCAGTCTGAAAGAATATTATCAATAATTTCAGTTCTCAACTATTTTAGATTTGTTTTATATTGTTTATGGTTTAAAAATTTCAAAATTTGATAATGTCGAATAAAGAGAGGGAAGTGAACGATGCAGTGAAGAAAGCCAAGCAGCGAGAGGAACTTCTCTTTATTATTCATAGCATGACGGAGGTAATCAATGCGGATCTCACTCTGGATGCTGTCAAGATCAGTGTAGAGCTACTGGAGTCGGGTGTAGTCGAACCACTTGCGTTGGCCACTCTGATAAAGACACTGAAAGGTCAAAAAAACAAGGAACAGGAGGAACGATCGTTTGTTTGATCCAATCGTTGTTTATTCTTTCACGTTGTCGTTTTCAATTTCAATTTCATTTTTAATATATTAATTTGACAAAAAAATTTTTAATAAACTTCAAAGGATCTTGTTGAAATTGAGTGGATATACGTCGTTCGGATCAAGAACGAGATTACTGCGATACAGCCGATACGAACTTCATCCATTTTGAATAAAGTGTTGATTAGCTACTGGCAATAATCACCTTGATCCCAAGTTATATAATTATCAATCTTTGGGTATTTGCTAATCATTCTTTGTAAATATTTCGGATGTATTATGTCCCTTCATAAAGTGAATGATTCCCGCCATTATAATGACCATTTGCAACAATTTCGCTTGATAGAAGGTCTAATAAACAAAAAGATTATATAGTAAATAATTCGGTGGAGAATAGTGTTGATCACTAACCTGTCTAATGTACATGGGAAGCGGCACAAATGCGCGATGCGAATGATAATCAAGGCCCCGATATATCCAATAGCCTGGCCAGGCGCCCAAGCTGGCCAGTAAATATGGGGATGTTGAATTTAAAACACGTTCAAACTCAGGATTATGGACCACTTGGTTAATGTCCTCACCCAGATTTGGAAAGTGTTTTCTCTTCGTCGTGTTCTCGTCTTGTTTAGACATCCATGATATCCAACTCCTGGCGCCTTCCAAAATGCCCATATTTCTTTTTTTTTTTTTTTGGTTTTTTTGTTTTTTTTTCGATTTCAATTTGGAATTTTGAGGTTTAGAAAAATGTTTAACATGAATATATATACATATATATAAATGTCGAGTCTTTCATTTTTAATATATTAATTTTCGGTAATAATTTTCGAGTTCTTTAAGGCATAGCCTGCTTTTCTGTTTTCAAAATACCAGCGTCTAATCATCATCGGGCTTAGCTTCTTTTTCAAATGTGACTTGATGCATCTCAAGCGATTTGGAGGATAAGCGTGGCATGGTGGCCGCCAGAAGACCCACGGTTAAAATGGCCAACTGCATAGCCTTGGCTTGTTGAAAAGTCTGAAAGGGAAGTGAAGCAGGGGTGGTGAGAACTTCTAATGAATTCAACGTACCAAGTTACTCGAGTGATTCGAATAATTTAAATCATTCGAAATAACGGTTTCGACTTACTAAGTTACTCGAATGGTTCGAATAATTCGAAGTATTCAAATGATTTCAAGACACTCGAATGATTTGGTGGACACAAATAGAATCAAGTTATTCAATAATTTGAATTAACAATAAATTCGACTTACTAAGTTACCGAAATGACTCGAATAATTCGAAGTATTTGCATGATTTCAAGATATTCGAATGATTTGGAATATTTTAAATGAATCGAGTTATGGAAGTGAACTCACCTTATTTATGTAAACGCTAAGACGCTCGGAGCGCCGTACATTGTGCCATTTGAAGCTTCGATACACCCAAAAAGTGGGCCATGACATCAGACTGAGTCCAATGAAGGGGAGGAGAGTCTGAAACTTGGTAGCGAAACCCTCCGGTGCATTGTGATCGATAAAATTCAGCAATTCCACTTGGTAGCTTATGGAGCCCTCTTCATCGATGTTGTATGCTGTTGTCAATTCAGATTAACAGATGACGTACTGATGACGTCAATCAAACATACCGTTTTTAGCATCCTCCTCCTTATGGTGTGGAAGTGGTGCCAATTGCTTTGGGTGTATTAGCTCCAAGACCTCCTTTGTGCCAAGCTCTTCATCTTCATCTTTGGGGTTTCGTTTGAAAAGTTTTTTATATGTGTTCCGCAATGTGTCCATGCCTATACAGTGGGTAGCGAATACAAAACTAAAAAAGAATTTAATGAAGGATTTGTCGTTTAAAAAATAAAAACAAAAAATGTTTAGAAATGACCGAAAAAATAGTTTGGGTATTAATAGATTTGTTTGATGAGTGAAAATAGGCATGTGACTAGTTTAACTAAGATCATCTCTCTCTCTCTTTGTTGGGGAGTGTTTCTCTACCTCTCTCTCTCTCGCTCTTGCTCTCTCTTTCTCTGCTTCTTTATTCTTTTCTCCTTCACAGTAGCAACACAATAAGAACTTTCGAAACGCATTAAAAGTTCAAAGACTTGTGAACGTGTCGCATTAATTTTTCTATATTGTTGCACATAAATTATAGGGTATTATCTGCCTACCCCCACCTACCACTTACTTATCTCTTGGCTACGCTATTCGAATGCATTTTCAGCTCTTTGGCTGACAATCTTCCCCCTGTTTCCCCTTTTTCTGTGCCTTGTTCTTTGTGTTCTGCGGGCTTTTAAGCGCCCTCAGCTTTTCGGCTCTTTGAGCTACCGTAGCAGGCTCAATTAGCATGGTTAACCTGGTGGGTGTGTGTGTGTGTGCTTGTTACCAAAATGTTTATAGCGCTGCTGCTGATGGTGGCCAACAACTGCATCGTGTTGCCACTAAGTGGGTAAGTTTTCGCAGTGCAATTATAAAGCGCATACCAAGACGTAGTCTCTAAGCCAAGCTCCATTGTCTTGCTTGGCTAACGGCTTGGCTTGGCTAGTAGCCGCAGCAGCAGCAGGTGTCTTTGTATGTGTGTGTGTGTTGGTTTCTTGGGTTTCGGTGTCGAAAATGTGGCTTACCTTCAACATTCATCTGGCCAACGGTTCTCGCTTGGTTTCAGTCTCTGTCTAATGGCAGGAAGCTGCCGCTATCTCTAGAAGCTCTTGAAGCTCTAGCTGTGCCTTTTGTCTAAACTAGTTTTGTGTTTCTTCTAGTATTTTTCGGGCTTAGAACTCTCTTAATGATCAATGCATTTAATCAATGGTGAACAAACAAAATACCAAAATGGTAAATGGAATGCCAAAAACAATTTAACGGTAGTTTGCGGACTTGCAGTGAAAATGTGTTCTGTGTTCTGTTCTGTTCTTTTCTTGGCCAAACAAAGGAATTTAATTGAATGAAAACTATAGAAAAGCGCTTGTAACATTCTAATTAAGTGTATTGATACCCTGTAGAAGAGAGAAAAGGGTAGTGATACATACAATATATTAAATTATTTGAAAGATTTGAATTATTTTCATTGATTTATTAGAATTATTCGAGTTACTCAACTGATTCCAGTTATCTGAATGATTAAAGTGATCCAAATGATTCCAGTTATCCGAATGACTCGAGTTATCCGAAAGCTATGAGTTATCCAAATGATTGAAGTAACTCAAACTTTGTTAAAACTCCCCAAACATGCGTGATAACTGTTAACTGAGCTACCCACATATTTCTTTCTGGGCTAATAGAGTTTCCATGCAAATTTCTCTGCTCACCATAGCGTTTAATCTATGCAACCCATTTTCATGATTTATGAAGCGTTTGACGAGCTTTTGTTTAGAAACATTTTGCAAACTTTTAACGCCTGAAGTTGCGCAGAAATGCGTGGTTATAAAATTTATATAAAATTTTAATAGGATTAGGCAGATATTGTGTAAATATTATGGTTTCCTAAGATATTAAAAGGTATTCGCCGGATGTTACGTAGTCTGTGAGGTTTTCTATAAGGTAAAGCTTCTTTAAACTCTTTGCATGGCTTCCTTCGAATAATTGAATTAAGTCGAATGGTTTTAGTTAACCAAATGATTCAAGTTAGCCGAATGGTTCAATTTAGCCAAATGATTTGAGTTATCCAAAACATTTGAGATAATTTTATATACAGTTCTATTTTATAGAACTGTATCTTCTTATTCTACCTGAAAATATACAACGAATATTGTGTAATTTATAAGTTCCACTCTAAGGTATAGATTCTGGAAATCATTCCCAGGCTTTCTTCAGCCTGTAGCAATTGTTATTCCGTTTCTTTTCAAGGTTTCTCACATGTGACTTCCATGATCTGCTCCCACGTGCTCGCCATATAAGGCCTGAAGTACTTTTTCTGCGGCCTACGCAAAAAACCAAACTGTCTATTCTATTTACGCTTCGTTTTTTGGCCCTTTAACCGTTTCGAACAACAACAATAACAACTCCAACAATTAACCCAATTTCAGATTGTGAGTTTGCAAAAAGAGTCTTTGAAAGTCTTTGCCGAACATAAATCAAATCAATACGAGAGCAATTTCTTTCGCCAACGCGTTGTCAACAATTTGTGGGCCACCTGCGATTTGAACGTGGGTTGTGGAGGCACAAGATGCGACTTGTTGCGCCTTGGTGGGTCCATCTCTCTCTCTCTCTCTGACTTTACCCTTGTCAAATTGTAATTGCAACATTTTGAATGCAAAAGTTAACTGGTTAATCGATTAGTTAATTGTATAATCGATTCGATTCGTTGAGTTGAGTTGTGAAAGGCAAGAGATGAGTTTGAAGAGACACTGAAAGTGTCAAGTGGTGTCTCTGTGATTGGAATGCGAAATTCATTGAGAAGGCCATAAACGGGTAACAAGCAATTGTTGTTGTTTTTCTTTCTTTTGGTCATCCCAAAGTGAATCATCAAATTACCGAGGGTAACATTAATCTTCAGAGCGTTGCCTGATTTTGCTATTATTTTGTTTTAGTTTTCACTTTACAGTAACTTTATTATTTATTTTTGTCTGCATTCCATTGCTCCTACTTGATCTCTGTGTTGACTTTGCCAACCCCTCGATTCGACTCGATTCTCTGTCATCATGAACATCATCTGAGCCCCTTCGTCATGCTAATCTCAGCTAACCCATCGCGCCCGCATACCAAACCAGAGCAGATTACTCAATTTTCAGACAATAACATTGCTCACATTTCTGAAACGAAGATGCCACACCAAACTAAATACAAACAACAACTATAGCAACAGTCCGAGAAGGCAACAACTGTATGACAAGCAATGACAAATGATCTGCGGTCGCCATGCGATAAGGTCCAAACAGGGGTTCGGTGCCTGCGCATCGCCTGCCTGCCATACATCAAAAGGGGCATCGGTTGACATCGGCGATAAAATCTTTAAAGTAATTTTCAGCTTAGTTTTTTTTCCTTTTTAGTTTTGTCATTGTTGGACCTTGATCTTATGTCCGTTAGACTGGGTCAACAACTCTTCCCCCCTCTTCCCCTTGGTTGAAATGCGAGTGGAGTCATCTAACATGATATTGTTATTGATATTGATTTGCTCTACATTTACACTTCACTGGATGCTCAACTCATTCGATCTTTTGCATTTCACTGATCTCAAGTAACGTCTGTGGTTTTGGCTTATTTGGATTGGGTGCGGTTCAGCTTGGGTACGAGTTGGGTACGGGTTCGAGTTTATAACGACGTTGTTACCAGAGAGTAACGAGTCATTTGCAATGTGATCCTAACTGCTGACCGTTCCTAAGTAATTACCCTGAGAATGCAAGCGTTAGGAATTTGCCTGGGCCTGGCCAAGGGATAAGGTAGGTATTTCATGGGCGTGGCTATAGTAATAAAAATAAAAAAAGGGAGAAAATGTATCATTTTAATTACCTTTAAGTCCTTTATGTGAAACATGGACACAGCACACGCAATTAAAGTTCGAACCCCAGTGAAAAGAATCGAATGTCTTTGAACCCCTTTGGGCATTATGCCCGACTCACTTTCGAGGTTTTATTTCTCAGTTTTTTTATGAGCTGACAACCAAACACACCTCAAACCATTGACTACCTGACTGGTTGCAGGATTCTGTAATTCCTTGGAAAACAGTTGAAGAAAATGAAGCAGCAAAAGAACAAAAAACAGAAAACTACAACTCAGCATCGCTGCCTCTCTCTCTGCGACTACCTGTTGTAAATCTGTTGGAACTTTTCCATACTCTCTGAGCTCCCATCTCGATTCGTTTCTCTCTCTTTTGTCTGCATGTTACATGATTTATCTTTGACATTCACATTTCATGCCTTATCAATAACATTGGAGATGGAGACGGCGAAGGGAAGAAACCTTTTTGTCTGGTCTGATTTGAATATATTTACGCAGGGTCGTTCAAGTTCATTGCCGTTGGGGCGTGTCTAAATGCAACGACTCGTAACGCATTTAGTCGTCGACTTGTTTTACTCCTTCTTCTCCCTCATATATTTCATTCTCCCCCGCACCTCTGACAGTTTTCGGGGCGTATTAAGACGAATTTCAATTAGGCTTTTCGATTATTATAAGTTGTTTTTATATCTTGGATCTCTCTCTCTCTTCATGTAACATTAGAATCGTTTTCATAGGCGGAACTCATTGACTGACGCACGTAGCCAATATGTAATTCGATAACTTTGATTCGGTAAACTTGTTTCGTGATAAACTTGGCATGACTAAGGCCAGCAAGCCAGCCAGCCAGCGACAGCAGTTAGACATGAAACCAGGCAAGGCAAGGCCCCAAGCTACTAACATACTACAAATACTACTTGAGGCAATGTTGTATCTGTTTGTTCAGTTAATTGATGCGAATGTTCAATAGGCAGGCAAGTTGATAGCGCCAAGAAAAACCTAACTAGTCCAATAAAAACAAATTCAACAACTTAAATTCGATGATCAACCAAAAACTTCAGTTTGTTGACTTATTCAATTTATTAGACGTTTGTAGAATGCATTATAATAGTCGGAAATGGAGGAAATGACGAACTAACTATTGCCAATATCAGTTTTAGTGTGCTACGTTCTTTAATGTTGGTATAAACTATGTGAACTCGGGTTCCTCTGAGCTTATAAGTATGAAACTTGGTAGAATTGTTTAATTTGACTTTATAATGCCATCAAAAGCTGTAGAACACCCTTTATGCTATGCTAATTTATTTGAAATGTAAACAGATTTTGATCTTTTTTAAAGTAGTTTTTCTTCCTATAGAAATACCTCTTCCATCAACTCTATTTCCGTTTGGATCAATCAAACAGCAACAGTTTTTCAGTTGCGCCTAATGACCATAATCGTTTCGATTGGCCCTCAACGTATCCATCTAACGCTTTCAATCAATGTTGTTGTAGTTGTTGCTGTCGATTCAGTTGTTTGATGCATTATTAAGCAAAAATTTGTTGAGCTTGGGCATAATTGCCGCACGTGTTTACCGAAATAAAAGCCCAAAGAGTCTGATGTGGGTTCCCAGACACACCATACATATATACCATATGCATATGTCGATTCGTGGCTGACATTGATGAAATGGGCTTTTATTGGCTGCGACATGCGACTCATGTTGGAGTAGGTAATATATTGTGTAATTGTTGTTGCCTGCCACAGTTTGAAAGGCATTGCAAATGGAGTTGAAAGAAAACGAAAAGCGAAAGATCAGCTCGAAACGAATCGACTAATTGAAAAACAATCGCTTATCAAGCTCCCTTATATATAAAGTATATAAATTCTGTAAATTATTGCCTGATAAGCCGCCAATTAGCTTTGAAAGGAAACTTCTGTTTATTTTCTATTTTGTTTCTTTCTCTGTTTTTTTACGTGTTTCTATGCGTAATCACATTTCTCAATTGTTTTTCTTTATAAAACTTATTTTCACGTTTGCTCGAACCAATTGCTGTGGTCATAATGAAATTTATTACGTGATGCTGTTGCAACAACAACAACAACAACAACAACAACAACAACAACAGTAAAGTGTGTAAAAATCTCGTAAAAAGTAGAAGGAAATCGTAGAGTAAAGCACATAATGGAAAAATTCAGAAAATCATTGTGGAATTGTGGCTTGCGTACAGTGGAGTAAATTGAAATTGGAAATGGTTACATAAAAGCTGAATTTGTAGAAAGGTTACGTGATTTTTTGTTGAATTTCTGACTGCATTCTTAAGAGAAGATTACTCTACACACATTATTCTCTATTTGCTTAAGTTCCTCGCAGCCGGTGTCCACTGTACACGCCTCTGTAATGTTTTTATAGCATTTTTAATTCCGATTTTCTTGCCTCACATGCAGCATATGTGTAATAGAGTTGTTGCATTGCATTTACCACGCCACACACAACGTGCTGGCAAAACTATAAAAATTTATGATAAATTAAATTACAACAATTTCCAAAGAAATCGTTCCGAAAGAAAGAAAAACTCTCTGCTGTTGAGGCAGGTCCCGATCAGAGAGAGAGATAGAGAAAAGTGCGTAATTATTGCCTGCCTTATGTGCATGTTAGTTGCTTTTTTAAGCTTTCAATCCAATTAGGTTCAATAACAATTACTTTGCCTAACGCATTCGAAATTGAAGCCCCCAAAGGGGCAAGTTCATCCGGCACAGCTGCAGCGTGTATGGCCTGCTAATGATGTGCGATGTTGGCTTATTTGATTAATCGATGACACTTTAACGGGCTCAAATCGATAGTGCGTAAGTGCTGAAAGTGTAATATAAAACGACGAGTATAAAGAAGAATGTCAAGAGGCCACAATAATTGCAACTAATGCGGCACGAGGGTCGCACCTTGGGCCATAAAAGCAGCCGCCACATAGTTTTCTAAAATGTAGAACAACTGTCAGCGAACTGGCCCAGACTAGGCAGAGAACTTTGGGAGGGGACTGACAGATTGACGTTGCGATTTGGCACACGTGTCCTCAGTTTTGTTGGTAGCCAGGCCCCTGTATCGAGATGTATCACATCTCCATTTGCCTCTGTGTGTGTGTGATTATAGCATATCTGAATCGCATGCTCTGTGACTATTCAATTACCAAGATCAGAGTTCCAGTTGTTGCCCGTTGCTGGCCGGAAATGCAAAGCGCTCTCTTCCGGTGGGAAGGATGTTAAAACCAATGAAATTATATTTTATGTGCCGCATAACATGATCAAGATCTGTTACTTGCTCTGTTAACCCATTGAAGCTTCCTCTTCTTCCTCTACTCATCACATGCCACTTGGCCTTGCCCCAAAGTCAATTAAAATAAGCAAAATAGAATCGCAGCGTGAATATCATTTATTTATATGTACGAATATCATAATAAAATCACTTTTGTGATTTATCAAGTGAGTGAATGATTCACTTGTGAAGCATTCGATATTCACTATTTCACTTTGCCAAAAACTCAGGCAGGTACAGCAAAGTATATGGCACAGATCCACACAGCATGTGTATATCTACAGCTGTCTATATAGTGCACATTATTCGCTCATCTCAAGTTGTGTTCATCTGCCAAGACACACAATTTGCGAACTGTCAGAAAATTAAAACAAACTGAAAGAATAGAAAAAAAGAAAATAGCAGAAAGAACATTTGAAAATTTAAATTTGTGAAAATAAACAAGAGCGTAAAATGATAAATGAACAAACTAAACCTAACAGTTGCTCTACGGTGGGAAGACTTTTTTCTGCAGAACCCAGAAACGTACAAAATTCACAACTTTTCAAGTATCATTCTGAAATTCAGTTTAAAGACATTAAAATGTGTTTACTAACTGTGCCCAAAATTTGCTGACAATCATATAGTAAATCTTTACAGAAACAACAGATATTCTTCTAGTACTACTCCTCTTATGGTCTCTCGCATTCTCCTCAGCATACCCTCTTTCGATTCCCCAAGTTTCACAACCATAACATAATAAACAAAAAGTTTATTACTATACAAATAAACTCTTCTATGTATTGTATATATATTCTTCCATAATCCCAGGCGAAATTCATTTGCAAAAGTCTATTCACAAGCCAAAAAAAAAACGAGGTATACGTAATACGCTTTCGTGTTTCTGGTATTATGTGCAATATAAACAAAAGCGCATGTGAATTTGTTCGTCTCTTTTTGTTTTGTTTTCATTATGGGGGCATGGCAAATGCTCTACACATCTTGTAGTATAGTGTGCTATATATAAAATTACGGAAATCACCGCGCACGTCTCTAAAGATATTTTTGAGGCAAGACTCCATTTAAAACAATTACCCAAACCTTAACTTAGTGAGACTGGGTAAAACGCCCAGTTAACATTGAATTTTGGAACGCTTGGAACGCTGCTGCTGCTGGGTCAAGGTCTGTCTGGGGAGTTAGAGTCGCGGTCGCTCGCAACGTGTTAATAGCTTGTTAAACTGACAAAAAAACATCCAAAATAAAGTTAACAACAGCAGAAAAAGACAGAGAAAGAAAACCTAAAAAGCGTGCAAAAAAATGCATTGTTAACAGAAAATGTTCCGCTTTATGAGCTTTAACAGTGTACGAAGATGTGTTTATGTAAGGAATTGACGTGTGTCTATAGAGAAAAAAAGATACCCTAAGGAGGTGTGGTGATGTTGAAGGGAGTATGGTGATATTCTGACTTTAAAGGTTAATTTACAGTGAAAATCACAAGTCCATCTTAATCTTAAGAAGTTTCTTAAGCTCTTTATAAATATATCTGTAATTCATTCATTATCTAATTGAATCTACACTTAATCTTGAGCCTTAATAGTTTCTTCTGCTTACCCACATAATTACAGGGTATTTCTTGCAACAAAAACTCATTAATATCGCTAAGGTGAACACGCGTTCGCATCTTTATGATGCTTTCTGTGTCTTTTTGTTTATTCCCTCTCCCTGTTTGTTCAGCTTCCAGACGGGCCCCTGAGGCGGCCCATAAAAATTACACGGTTTGATGTTTTAATTGCGCAAAATGTAAACGCAAAGAAAAACAACAGAGGGGAATTCTTATAAAAGAACTGTACTGTTATTGTTACAAACGAAATGATTGTCAGAAATGAAGTTTCTTCTCCCCAATTCCCCCTTCCCTCAAGTTTATCTGTCTTGCACCTGTCGCCGAAGTTCATTCACAATCTCCGCATAGAGATTCCCACGTCTCGTATTGAATATCATTCAGTTTATAATGAAAACTTTTCAACACGTTTGCGTAATTATGTAAATCTCTTTCTCGACTCCAAAATATAAATAAATAAATGCTACAAATTAGCTAAAGCTTTCGGCAATTTTCATATGATATTCAAAAAAATAAAATACAACTTTGCCACCTGCTTGTGAAACGTAGAAACCTCAAAAAAAAAAAAAAAAAAAAAAAACGAAGGCAAAGCAAAGCCAACGCACATTTTGGGGCAATTAAAAATCGATTTATATGGACGGGGGGACTGCATGTTGAGCAGCGCCCTCTAGCGTACGAATTGGGTGAAAATTAATGATATCCAGTGAAAGTTGAATGAAAAAATAAAAAATAGAAAAAAAAAATCAACAAAATCATAATAAAGTTTGTATAACTAAACGCAACAATATAATATCCCCCCTGCCTTTCTGTCTCGTGTGATCTGTGCGTGTCAAATATCTGTTGGGCAGCTTGTTTTTTAGCGGCTTTTTGGCCAAAGTTCATTGGCCAACACACGTGAAATGGAAAGCGACGAGTTTTTAATTTCGTTTAATAATTTTTTTCCGTTTTGGGCTGTTGTTGTTTTTGTGCGCTATGCAAAATAGTTTGCCAGAATTACGGAGAGTTTTAATTTGGCAATTTGCAGAAAAGGTTTGACTAGGTTTAAAGTTAAAATATTCACGCTTTTCTCTCCTACTTCTTATATAATTTTCCGCCTCGAAATTTCATAATTAAAAATGCCCAACAACAATAGGCAGGCAGATATAATATGTGTGATATGCAGCTCTAAACTTCCTGCTGCCATCACTCTTCCCCCCTTTCCCCTATCACGTGTGCACTCACGCAATGCAACAGCCACAATATCACGCAGTGTTCATTAGCCGTGCTGTATAAACAAATAGTTGCCTCCTTCCCCTGCCCCCCTCTTCGTTTCAACCCCTTCTACATAGAGTTCAACACGTGCTGTGCATAAATGAAAAACTATTTGAAGTTTTTCCTGCAGCTGAAGAAGTTTTTCCACTCGACTCCTTTTTTCCAGTTGACCAACGGTCAGTTTAATTCAGTTTCAGCGGCTCTGTCATTGACCTCAAACACACACAGACAGACAAAATGTGGATTGAGGTCTATGAAATTAGTATAGATTATGCATGGGCTAGAATTTCTTATTGTTGTTGTTGTTGTTGGTTTCGGCTGAAACTTGTAGCATCCCTAATGAATTAGCTAAGCAGTCGGCGTGTCCGAGTCGACGCCTCAACCACTAAGTGGAAGCATGCCCGAAACCACCTGTCTATCTCTCTTTCCGTCCGCCTCTCCCCCCCTCCATGTCTCTCTGGGACAGTCGGATGTTTCTTTGATACCTAAACAGTTATTATATAACTTACTCTATGAACCTAACACAGCAAAAACTTTCACATCAGAAATGGGTCAAAGCTTCATCAATCTGTCGATGATAACCAAATTGATAAAGACATTTTCAAAAGTTCTTGCGGCGCTTTCTTGTTTGTACATTTCCATAATTATATACACAGCGATCAAGTCTTTAAAGATTTGTTTTACATATCGTTTAAGGCGTTGTATACCTAGTCATTTGTGTAATGAGAGAGGCTGGCATGAGTTAATTGATGATGTCAATTCGAATTAATATAAAGTGTCATATAGGGAATGTTAAGCCTAAGAACGACAGTTGTTTTTGAATGAGTAAATGAGGTTTTGTTATTGTTAGAGAGGGTAAATTTATAATTAGCTAATTAAAATCATATCTTAAAAGGAATAACATCATAAATAAAATCTAACAGTTATATTCCTAAAGTATCTCGAGAATTACGAAAGCTGGAGTTCTTATATTTAGCATGTCAACACCTTTAAGTACCTTATTTTATATAGGGTATAGTTTAGTCTAGAACCTTATTTAATTCCTTAAATAACTTTATTTTCTAAAGGGTATAATTCAGCTAAAACCTTAAAAACTCTTAGTTATTTTGCATAAAAATAAAAAAGATTTCATTCAACATTCATCCGCATTTGCGGTCACTTCACTATGACAAGTTCTTTCGCTGGAAAAAGACTGACTGTATAAAATATTGATTTTATAATATATTGAAAAAAATTCATTATTTCAATGAGACAGAACAGACTTTGATTAATTTCTGCACCAAATAAATTGCAGTGTATTTGCCTGACCGCATGTCAGAGAGTTGTTTTATTTTTCGGATGCTGTTTGAAGTTTTGATCTGAAATACGAACAACGAAAAAATTAAGGTAAAAGTCATTAAACTTTATTATGGCAATGCCTCGATAAATATACTGAATTATATACTGCAATTTTAATTAGGCAGAAAATCATAAACAAGCCAAATGAGTTGCAGTTTCAGTTCATTAACTTTCGATTCGAAACAGCTGCAAATGATGATGCTGATGTTGATGCTGATGTTGGCCCAATTCAATTAGAATTTAAATGATTTCACACCGATTTATGGCGGGCCTTGAATGGCAGCTATAAAAAGCAGAGTTAAGTAAACTTACTGTCAGTTTCTTTCAGTGTAGAACTGCACTCTTGCCAAAACTTTGCCCACTGACCCATATTGAAGAACTCATGTCTATTACAAATGACTATTTATAGCAAATATCTGTCTATAGTTAGCACAGCCCAGCATTATAGCAAACATTACTTTTACTTTTCTCTGTCTGTGTGTGTGCTCGCAAATTTCTTCCGCATTACAACAGCGACGGCAACTTCTGTTCCCATTTTCGAATTGAAAAGCTGCGAGAGAACATTTTCAAGTTTTTCACCTTTATGCTCGTCTATATTTAGCTGCCACTTCGTGTCGTGTCTGGCATGTAGGACTCATCGTGACATTAACGAGCCTCTCAACTTGAGCGACAGCCAAAACAAAACTGACACATTTTTTCATTCCTATATAGGTATAAAATGTGATTGTGTGTGTGTGGGTGGGCAGACAAATGCCTGGTCCCCACCCGCTTCTTAATTGAACTCGATTATTTACTTTATTCTATTCCCCAAACATTAAATCGTCTCTCCCTTGCTCTATCTCTGGGGATATCATGCAACACTTTCGAGTCGAGTTCGTTGACTTCTTCGTGGCTAATCCGATTTTAATGATCTCTAAAAACTAAATGGAAAATCATTTCGATTTTGTTACGATTTACTTAATTGAAATACTTCCCCAGGCTGCCATCTCTTTGTTCTTCTTCTCTCACGCACAATTCAAGCATTACTCACGCTCTTTCTTTCTCTTAAGTTTGCCGGCTGCCGTCTCTTTGTAAAGAGTTCCCCCAAAGAGCTTCGGGCAAAAGCTTTTGTGTAGGGGGCGCATTTTCGTTGGCTCGCTGATCGTGCACACAGTTTTTCCCTTCCCTATCAGTTGAGTTAAGGCGAGTCTACGACTCGGAAGGCTTTCGGGAATCGCGCGTAAATCAAATCTTCCACTTTCCTCCAATATTTATTTATAAATTTTCACATAGATTTTCTGCAATTCTACAGCATTAATTCACGATTTGCCAGGCACTTTTTTTGATCAAAAAAGGGGAAATATATCGAAGAAGAAATCCAATTGAAATATTTCTGTTGTAAAGCTGGAACTGTGCGTAGTTTATTTTTAGTTGTCTCACGTTGTGCGTGTGTTATTTTGGTGTGTTTGTGTTGTGTCTATTGTGTTTTTCCTGCTTACGCCATAAGGCACGCGTTGTACACTGCGTATGAGTGATTTGTGCCTTGGCATTTTGCCCGACATTACGCAGCTGTTTGCGACGCCATAAATTCCCAAATTCTCTATGTAACTTACATGGATTCAACACTAGCGAAAAAAGTCTCTAAAAGAAAAAAAAAGGCTAAAAGAAAATGCTACACATGAGAGAATTTAATTTGACTTTAAACTGAGTCACCTAAAAATTTTGACTTTTATACGAGATCGCATCGCATTCAGATTGAGAACGCAATCCATAAATCATTGTGGACAAATGTTGTAAATGCGACCGCATGACACGTGTCGAAATGTTGTCTAGGGGGAGCATTTTACGTTGAAATGGGAATTTGATCGAGTTGCTAGATCAGTTTCTGATCTCAGCGGGAATTTGTGGAAATTTTTAAATAGTTTTTAATGAACTTTTGATTTGGGGAACTTTTGGGAAGGAAGTTAGTGAAGTGTAGATCAGTTTTTAAAGTGATCATAGTGCTTATATTGTTGTTGATCGGTGATCTTGTATATTTGTATTAGAAATTTGCTTCAAATGATACACCTTTGGGATACTTCTTCTTATTAAGATCGTAATTTGCAATGTGTTCTACTAGTGATCCTCAATGAAGTTTCTTTTCTTCAAGATCGTAATATTCCCCTAATAATCCTCAATGTTGTTTCTCTTCATTAAGATCTTAATTTGCAAAATGTTTAGCTGATGATCCTCAACGATCTTTCCTCTTCTATTCTCCTACGGTTTCTTATTGACATATGATCTCTATAAACGATCCTCTGGCTCTCTCTCTGTCTCCCTTCCCTACTTCTCTCTCCACTCTTTCCCTAGAACTTCCCTTGACATACGATCACATGGAACATGATCTTTGTCTCCAACTGATCCGCTGCAATTCGCAGCCTTCAACGCACTCTCATTATCTCATTATTTATGTGTTCTATGCGTAATGATCCTCAATAAGCACTCGAGGCATATCGAATGTCATTCGATTCAGAGTGTAATTCCCCCCTAACCCTTTACTCATATCATGTTTATGCTTATCTTCGCTTTATTTGTTTATATTAGGTTGGAAAATATCTCCCTTCCGCTTTTTTGTCTTTTGAATTTCGCGGCTATGTACAAAGCGCTACAGAGCTCGTATCTGGGAACACTATACATAATTTGAAAGGTCTTGACATAACCTACAAAACAACGTTATGCATGATTAGTTTGGATATTGCGTTCAACAGTTATAGACGTGTAAACATGGAGTTGACTAACGCCGAAATTCGCGCTTTTTTTAAGTTTTCCTTGGTTAAAGGCAAATCCGCTAGAGAAACGTTCCGTGAGATTAATGGTGTTTTGGGGGATGGTACTCTATCACGTCGAACCGCGGAGGAATGGTTTCGACGATTCAGAGCCGGTGAAAACGACACCATGGATAAGCCGCCCGGCGGAAGACCTGTGACGACAAATACCGATCAAATCATGGAATACATCGAGTTAGACCGGCATATGGCATCTCGTGACATCGACATTATGTATAGTGTTGCCAGATACGAGCTCTGTAGCGCTTTATACATAGCCGCGAAATTCAATAGACAAAAAAAGCGGAAGGGAGATATTTGACAACCTTATATTAAGCCCTTCGGCCGCAAGAGTTATTAATAAGACAAGTGTAACGGGCTCTCTGTATGGGCTATGGAATCTGCCAGAGGAAATATGAAATATGGCTTTATGAGTAGATGGTGATGGTGGTTCATGGTGTATCTCTGCCACAAGAGACGAGCGACTTTTCAATGGCGTAAGCAGCAGGAAATGATGCCTCATCTACAATATGAATCCCACGCCCAATTTTAGAGCTTTTTTTCTTCATGATTCTATAAACAAAATTCGAAAGAGACGCCCAGCGCAAATATGGAAAGACAGCGCATCGTAAAAAGAAATTGAATTTCACACGCAATTTTGTTTATTTTCTTCCTTTTTTCTTCTTTCAATTTCGTCTTGGTAATTGAAATTGAAATGAGTGCGGAAAACCAAGTGAAATAAATTAGTTTTTTATGTGCGTCAATTTGCCGAAATTGAACTTGAGATAAGATTAAATAGTTTTCAGTCCGATCTAAATTTATCAACATTAGTTTGCCTTATCTTTGTACAGTTTTGATTGATAAGATTTTCGTTCCAGCGTAATCTTTCTCAATTTGTCTTGGCAGATTCTGCGAAGCAATTAGTATTATGCTAAGTATCTAAATAGTATGATAATGAGTTGCTTCCGTCTAACAGACAGAGAGTGAGAGAGAGAGAGGGGGGGAGGGGAACATACAGTGAGGTAGATTGCGTTGAATTCACGTTCAAGTCGTGGGAGCTCTCCGAGTCGTATGTAAATTTGCTCTTGATTGATAAAGAATTGCAAAGTACTCGCGAGAGATGGCGGCATAATAAGTACGTCAAGTGCAGAAGACAACCTCAAACCGGAGATAGATAGAGATAGAGGTAGCAAGAGAGAGAGACCAACGACCCTGGATACAGACTATATCTATCTGTGTTTGTAGTTGTCATGTAAATGACGTGAGGCCATTAAAAGTAAAGACTAGAAATGCGAGAGAAAGAGAGAACTAGACGACTATTGAATGCGCTTATGGGTAGTTTTAGTTGTAGATCATCAGCTAGGAGCTTATATGCTCTATAAAGCAACCAATTTCGCTATAATCTAGGTTAGGGTATGTCATAAACTAGGTATATTCTTCTATATATAGGGCAGCCTTTTTGGATTAGTCAGGCATAAAAGAAACTCATGAATTAGACAACTTTTGAGTAGTTTTTTCAATTAGTTTTTGATGCACATCTCTATAAGTTTTTCCAATCTTAGCTAAGTTATTGTAATTCCATAGTCTACAAATATCATTATGGTACATAACAGTGCTTCTATACTCCCGTTAAGGTCTGCTATAAAGCCTGTGTATCTAACAGGAATTACTGATGACTTCACATCTCAGTTTTAAATATGGAAACTCAGAAAACAGACTCATTTTGCCGTGCCTTACTAATCCTAGCTTAGCTCCTCTAAATACCAACTCTACACACAATATCAAAGTACACCATAGTTCCTCTATACTCCAGTTAGGGTATGCCATAAACCCAACATGCTCATCGACAGTTAGAGATGCCTCTTCTACCACTTTAATGGTTCGTTCGCATTTGTTGTTTGTGTGTTGCTTTTGTCTTATCTGCGACTTGCTTTGAGCCAAGTTAATAATGAAATCTTATCGTTGTCTACCTGAGCAACAAAGACAACAACAAAGACGACAACAACAACAACAACAGACAACAACAACGACAACAATAGCACTCTCTTCTTAACCCATTAAGTGCAAATAAAATGAATGTTTAAACCGAACTTATCTTGATTTTCAAATTAATTTGTATACCCTACTCGCTCTAGCAAACTGTAACTAATGTGTATTCCCCTCTCTCTCTTGCAGACTGTTCAAACCACTTGGCGTCCACAGCTGCCGCTGCCCAAGGAGCTGCAGTTAACCGATGAGCGGCACGACGACGAGCACAATACGAAAGCCAATCACAGCCACCACAGCAACAACAACAACAGTTTGACCACAACGACAACAACAACAACAGCAAGAAATCATATAGATTACCCCCAGGAAGAGGAGGACATGGAGCGTCTACGTAGTCATCATCCACATCATCAACACAGCCTGAGTGGCTCCGCACAGCAATTGACAGGCAAACAGAAATGGTCCTTTGGCCGACTGTTCCGCAAGAAGAAGGATGAGGAAGTGGGTGCGGAATGCAGTGCCAGTTCCAGTGAGGAGGATCGCAAGGCAGGATTTGTGCCCTCGCAACGACAGAGTGCATCCAAGCCCAAGGCAAAGGGTAAATCCTCGCGTGGCAGCAACAAATCACTGGGATTCGATCACATTGTGCCACAAGGAACAGCGCCACAGCCACCACCACCACCCAAGCCACAGCATGTGGACAATGAGTTCTTTCTGCCCGTGGAAATGGTGCCGCCAGAGCCTTATTATCAGAACCAGCCTGGTTACTATAGTCGCTCCAGCAACTCGCTGGACAGGCGACTCTATTTGACTCCTCAGCAGCAGCAGCAGCAGCAGATGATGTTGCAACCTCCAGCGCCGCCACATAAGTCTCGATCAGCACAGCGTGGCAGCAGAGTCAATGCAGGGCAGCCACACTCCAGCGAGGAGGAGCTCATCTCATTGAATTCCTCCACCTTCTCCAAGTATCGCAGTGATGAGAGCATACACAGTGGCGGACAGGCGTTGCATGGTGGTGCACCTGGGCAGAGCAGAAGGAGTCGTGCAGCACGCAATGAACGCTACTACAAGCGACTCTCCAGAGATGGTGAGGTCAGTCATGGCGGTGTGCCTGTGCAGCTGCAGCAACAGCAACAGCAACCATTGCCCCAT
The DNA here is from genome assembly GCA_018904595.1 of Zaprionus indianus. Lineage (NCBI taxonomy): Eukaryota > Metazoa > Arthropoda > Insecta > Diptera > Drosophilidae > Zaprionus > Zaprionus indianus. The sequence goes on from JAEIHA010000140.1 coordinate 4,789,822, forward strand.
CGCTACAAGACACAACCCGTGCCCTTGTCCATTTACCAGGCACCTCCAGTTCCCTCCTCGGCCTACGTGCAGTGGCAGCCACAGTCTGCGCCGCGTCCGCTGCAAAACTCGATACAGAGCGAGGGAGGCAGCAAGCGCAGCATCAGCTACGACAGTCAAATGCATCTGCAGAACATCAGTGGCAGGCAGCAGAGCAAACCATTGCCACCACCACCGCCACCACGTGATCCATTGCGTCGTGTGCAGCAGGCCGGTGGCAGTCAAGGCAGTCACATTGGTTCCAGCTCGGGTGATCTGCGTCCCGTCTCGTATGCCTTCGATCAAAGTGGCCGCTGTGTCTCCGATGATCGCATCTGGCAGCCACCACATTATCAATCGGTGCATTCATTGAACTCCCAGCCTGGTGGCAGTGGCAGCATAGCCAGTGCTCCCACTCAGGCGCAGGCACAGGCACATCGTCGCTTCATAACACGCGCGGAGCGCAATGCGTTGCCTGGCAAGAAATCTCTGCCAAATGGCATCGATTTTCATTATGTTGCCGATGCCACGCCCCGTTCCCGCAAGCCCATACACATGATAGAGGGGGCGGATGCTGCCACGCCTCCTTCCAGTGGCATGTTGCGCACCTCCAAGAGTGGTTTGGCCAACTCCAGCGACAGTTGGCAACAGACTCCTCCAGCTCGTCCACAGCAGGCTCAACCCTTGGGCAAGCCACGCTCCATTTCCAGTTCAAGGCTTAGTGAACTACGTGCTTATCCCATGCCCATGTACTCGGAGGTGCAGAAGCCCAAGCGTGCTGCACCAGAGTTGCCACCCAATCCTGCCGAGAATGTTGTCTGTGGCAGCCTGCACATTAAGCCAGGCGAGCATGACAGTCAGAATTATGTGGAAATACGTCACAGGGATGTGCACAAGAGCAACTCGATGCCACATCATTATCAGCGACGTTCTGGCGAGGATTTGCCCAACAAATATGAGGAATATGTTGCCGAAAAGCGTGAGCAGCATCAACAGGCGCCGGCGCCAAGGTTCACTGAGCGCAAGGCAAGTGCTCCTGCTATAGCTCCATTATACTTCCCACGCAAGAAGCCAGCAAATCTGGAGGAGGCCATCAATGAGCTGGAGGCCATCTACAAGTCACTGGGACTCACGGAGCCACCCGAAGCCAAGGAGGACACCAAATGGGAGCCTAAACTGGAACCTAAACTCAACACAAAACGAGAGACTCAGGAGCCTAGGCAAGAGTTTAGACAGGAGTCAAGGCAGGCACCCAAGCAGGAGTCTAGGCAGGAGTCTAGGCAGGCGCCCAGGCAAGACTCCAGGCAAGAGTTCAGACCGGCAACCAAGCCGGAGCCCAAGCCACGCATGCCTACACCGAGTGACTTTGAGAAGTTCGCCTTGGCGCATGCGGATGACTATGATGATGAGGATTCGCCAGCAGGAGAGCCCGATCCGGTGCGTGATGATGTGGCCTATCGCAATTTGCAGTTGTCGAATCTACAGCATCGTTCCACCGAGAAGCAGCCACCATTTGGCATCCCAGTGGGTCCCATTGTGCCAGCACCACAGAGTGATTATCTGCATGTGGAACCGCAGACAGTGCGTGCTCCCATGGCCAAGCAGCAGAAGAAGAGTGGCTCACCAGACATTGTCAAGGATGATCTGGCAGTGCGTGCACTGCGCAAAGATCCACCTGGACCCAAGTCCAGCTTCATTTATCCTATGCAGAAGAAGCAACGTGCCACGCGGACGCAATCCGCCAATATTTACAATCTCATACAGCGCGATGCAGCCAAGCCATCGGGCGGAGATCTAAGTAGCTACATGGAACTGACGCGCAGCATAGAGCGTGCCGGCTCCATGTCCAATTTGGGCGGCACGGAGGGTAGCGATGCCACCGCAAGCGATATACCCGCTACATTGGATCTGCTGCGCAAGTTGAAGGCGCAAGATGAGGAGCTGCAGCTGAAGAAGCCAGCCACACATCATATACCCTTCCGTCATCCCAGCCAGGGTGGTGCCATCGCTCAGTTGCCGCAGCATCTGGGACAGGATGAGTTAAAGGCAACACCAGTGCCGGCACCACGCAAGAGTCTCACACCAGAGCCGCTGTTGGAGGATGCACTCAACAAGATTGCCCAAGATGCGCAGGCAAGCAGCATAAAGCTCTCCCAGGAGCTCCACGAGTTGCGCAAGGAGGCATTGATTACAGCAGCGCGTCCAAAACTCAATGCAGAGCAACAGAAACTGGAGCAGGAGCTACAGCAGATCGAAGCAGTCTCCGAGGCAGCCAAGCGTTGTGGGCAGATGCTCCTTGAGACTCTACCCGATCAGGATGAGGCGCCACATCAGGGACAAGCAGAGGGACACACACCCAATCCACGCAAGCTGCACAAGGAGGGCAAACTGATACGCGCCATTGATGAAGTATCCGAGGCAGCCAATGCAGTGTGTGAGAAGATACTGAAAGACATAGTGACCACAGAGCCACCAGTGGTGGTGCATGAGGCACTGCAAGTGAAGCAACAGCAGGAACCGCCGCTAGTGATGCCACATCTCATCAAGAAACTGGATCCCATACAGTCGGACAAGATTGAAGCCATCGCAGTGCGTTGCATGCGTCAGTTGAGTGAGTTGGCCAGCGAGGCCACGCCCACATCGGAGGATCATGACTACGATAATCTGACTGGATGTAATAATAATAATGACATGATGAGCAATGGAGCAGCTCCAACAGCCGCAGCTGGCACTGATGCCACTCTCATTTGTCCCATTGCAGAGGGCACTAGCAGAGCAACGAAGGGAAGCAAGACGCGTGCGCAGTCCAAGTCGCAGGCGCTGGACGAGATCGATGCCATCATGCAGGAGTGCGAGCGTCAGGCAAAGCAGCAGCACCAGCACCAACACCAGACGATCTTGATCAGCAGCAGCAGCACAGATGATCAACGAACCACAGCTCCGAGCATGAGCTCGGGCAGCGTCAGTGCTGGTGGAGGAGCAGGTAGAGGAGGAGGTGCTGCCACCACAACTGCTTCCTCGTTCAGCTCCAGCAGCGATTGTCTGGCCAAGTCATCGAGTCCCTCCAATGCCAGTCGGCCCATGTCTTCGAGCATAACCTCATTCAATCCGTACTCCTCCAGTGATTACATCAAGTCACAGAGCAGCGATTATCATGCACCCAGCACTGATCCCATCAAGACATTCAGCACCACATCGTACGATGTGCAATCGACGCCGAACAACACCACGAGTAATCTTACACTGAGCACGCCCACGAGCACCAGCAACAATACGAGTAACACGAGTAACAGCACCAGCACCCATCATAATCAGATTGCCAGCGAGAGTTCGATCCTCTCCAGCGTGCCCAAGTCGCCGTCGACCTCGCCGCCGCTGCAGTTAACCCCTGTGAGTGAGCGTCGACATCGCTCCTCGTCGTCGCCTTCACAGTACAATTCCAGTGAGGAATTGGCTGCCATCTTTGGCATCGAGGAGCAGCCCAAGCAACGTCGCAAGCAGCAGCAGCAGCTGCAGTTGAGCACAGCAAGCACAGGTAACCAAGGCAGCCCCAGCTCCAACGCCAACCCCTGCTCGACTAATACCCGCTACTGTGCTCCCGTTATTGTTGTTGTTGCTACTACTACTAATGAGCCTGATCAATCCTCGCCTGATTGCGATGCTGCCTACAATGCCAATGCCACTGCCACGCCCACTAATGACAGCGCCCGTAGCTCTAGCAATTGCAGTAGTCATAATAGTTCTAAGTTAGCCACCATACCGGAGACGGAAACGGAGCAGGAACTGGAGCAGGAGGAGCAGCAGCAAGAGCAAATGGAGACGGAGTTGAAGCTGTCGCCCAATTTCAATCGCATCTATGCGAGCAAAGTCAATATTGTGGTCGATAGAAGTGTGGAACCTTCTGCAGAACAGACCCAGTTCGATTCGTTGAGTTCGCTGGGCGAGGAGACTTCATCTAATCCTGACTCTGGCAATGCCAGTTTGGCAGATTTCCCGCTAATTGGAGGGGGCAATGGAGTAGGCAGCCAAGCCAATGCCTCACTGGAGCTACACAGCGCATACAATAGTCGTTTTGAGGTTAGGGAGCATTATGTATCGGAGGTATCGATAAGTGCATCGGAGGAGGATGAAATCGATGGGGTTAGTAGGGTGGAGCAGGAGTTTCCTCCTTTGCCCACGGAGGAAGAGTTGCTAGAGAGCTTGAGGGAGGAAAGGGAACTTAACGAAAGTGGGGAGTCGGTTGAAGAGACACTTAAAGCAGAGTTACAGGTTGAGGAACCAGTAACTGAGTCTACAGAAGATACTAAAGCTGACAAAAAACTTAACGAAGAACTTGACGAAGATTCTAAACTTGACGAAGCTTTAAAACTAGACGAATCACTAAAAGAACCTACTGAACTGTCATTAGCGGAGATTAAACCTAAACAAGGACTTAACGAAGAACTTGACAAAGCTTTACAACTTGACGATTCACTAAAAGAGCCTACTGCACTTTTATTAGCGGGAATTAAGCCTAACCAAGAACTAAACGAAGAACTTGACGAAGATTCTGCACTTGACGAAGCTCTTAAACTTGACGAAACAGCTACACTAAGCGATGCAGTATATGATCTAGCCAGCGAGTGTCTTAAAATAGAAAAACGAAAAGAAATAGAACTCGACGAAGACAAACATGACGAAGCTGAACTTGACGAAGATGAACTGGCCTACAATCAGCTAGTAGAACTGGCACTCGACGAAGCATTGCTTGAACAAACGCTCTTCGAGGACGAAAGTATGATAAACGAACTTAACGAAAGTGAACTTGACGAATGTGATGAACCTGCGCAGGAGAATGAAATGCAACGCAGAAAGAGCATCGTGTATGAGACGCCACAAATCAATTTGAGCATTTCCGAAGTGCGACTCAATTACGAAACGAAAGTGGAGCAAGAGGCGACAACAACTGCAACAGCAACAACAACACTTGACGAAGCCAAACACGACGAAGACATCGATGATGATGATGTTGATGATATGCCAATTAGGGATACTTTGGCACGTAATGAGAGCAGCAAAGGCGGCAAAACTGAAACTGATATGAAAGGATTTCCGGCAGAGAGAGAAAGAGACAACAAGAAAGACGAAGACAAGAAGGATGAGGCGGAGGAGGATGAGGAGGAGAAGCCGACGACAAGCACGAAGGCGTTGTCTGTCTTCGGCGAAGTGCGCTGCGTGCAACCGCTGCGACAGAGGGGGGGAACTGCAGCGGCGACGGCGACACAGGCGACACAAGGCAGCTTGACGACGCTCGAGCACGTACTTGTCGCCTGCACAGTGGGCCTGATTACGCCCAACGATTTGCTCACACTCTGCCTGATCGTAATTGGTGTGATTATCATTATTGCAATTGCTCTTAACTGAGCAAACTCGCTCCACTTCCAGCGCGTTGTTGTTGTTGTCATTTTGTTGATGTTGTTGTACTGTTGTTATTAATGTTGTTACAGCAAATTGTTGCAACAAATTGCGAACGCAAAACATGCATAATTGTTTATTCACATCATTATTACTATTATAATTATTATTATTAATTATATAGACCGAAAGTATTTCTCTAAATTATGTTTAATTTAACACTTATATTTAGTGTCTTTACCCCACTGTGCAATTGTGCATTACATTCCAAAAAAGATGAACTAATTTCGTTTGCAATTTAATCTACGTTAATCTTAATTTTCTTAATTGTTAATTTGACTGCAACTTGTGCCAATGATTTAACTTAATTACGTTCTTAATTAACATAATTAATAATATTTTTAATTGTACTCCTCTCTTTATGTTTAAGCTCACGACAGAACAGCGAAAAACGATCAAGAAAAATTATATTATATAATATTCTCTCATATATATTTACTAATCATCCAACATTCTAATAATCTCTTTGTATATTTTCAGCTCAAAATTTAATAGTTTAAGTTGTCAGAGAAATTATAGATATATCTATTTACTATATACATATATATGTGTTGAACATAACGATTTCGATTTGTTTTTACGTAGAACTTTTCGCTATAATTTCTCATATATAAATGTTATCATTTAATAAAACAACAGTGCGTAAATCTTATTAATAATGTAATAAAAAATGTTATTTGAAAACCAGAAAATGTGCAACATTATTTGTATTTATTTTGTTTTTGTAGCTTTTGCTTTTGATTTTTAATTTTGATTAATTAGTTTGCCTTGTTTATGTGCCTTTAATTTAGCCATTTAAAAGCTAATGAGCTCCTTTCTACAGCTATCAATTATTTGACTAATAAAAAAACAAGTTCTTTCACAGTGCTGTTGTTGTTGTTGCTAAAATTAACTAAGAAATAACATAACATAAACTTTGATATGAATAATTTGATTTTAACAGAGAAATGTTAAGCATAACAGCACGTTGCTTAGGGTTTGTGTCACCACTGTCGTGCAAGCTTTTGGTTGTGACATTTGCTTATGTTTGATGGGTTTATGCAGTGAATAACTGTGTATTGGCGCCATCTGTTGTTGAAGCGTGCGTTCTACTAAGCCCAGTTTAAAAATTCAAATAAAAATAACCAATAAATAAATTTAATAATGTAAACATGATATGATTTATTGCACACTTGTTCTCTCTGTTTAATAATGTCTGCAAAGTTTGCCCGAAATCCACTCAAAAAGTTACGTGAGGTTTTTATGAGTTCAACGTGCCCCGTCGCCGACAAAGTCAATCGAAACTCGACAAATACAAGAAATACGCATATTATGTGCTGTTTACAGACGGCAGAGTAAATAGAAGAAGCATAGGGAGAAAAAGAAGCAGAGAAGGCAACAAAAAAAAACGAAAGTCTAACGGTAATTGGGATGGGGCTGTAAAACGAGCTGCTCCGTCTGTTGCGCGGCATAAAAAGGACATTCAACTGCAGGTCGAGTGACCTTTGGCCCCCAAGTAAAGCCAAGCAGCAAAGCTGTTGCCTAATTACGCGCAACGAGCTCTAATGAGGCCTCAAATTTCAGTAAAATAAATCTCTCTTAATTGCTGTTTACCTTAGAGAAAGATTCCATCAGCAATTTATAAAAATTTTTCTGGATTTACGTTCATCTCAAACTAATTTAATATACGAGTACGTTGCCAAAAATCAATATTTACTTGAGTGAGTCAACTTTAAAGAGAACCCGCATGGAACTACAAACAACAAACAACAACAAAAGGTTCATTCAACCTGCCCCCTGTGGCGGGTTGAAGGCAAAACTAAATAGCAATAAAAATGTCACAGCTCTAATTTGTTTTTGTCACACTGCCTACACGTATGAGGGGTGCTCTGCCACACCCCCCATTCCCTCTGCCTGCTGTCCGCCTCTCCTTGCCTTTGAACTAGTGCTGCCTACCCTAACTAGGCATATTTTGTGGCCAGACTAGAAGACACACGGCCGCAATTCGCCTGCCTGTCATAAATAAGGCTCCTCAACAAGGCACACACACACATACACACACACACGCACAGACAGAGCAGTCTCAGTGTATGAGAGAGACACGCCCACCTTTGAAATAATCATAACTCACTTAACCCAATTTAATGTGATATATTCCAAGAATAAACCCAAAGCGTAGCTTCAACGAGGGCAGTTTATGTGGTTTGCAGTGCGAGGTTGTTCAATGTTCTATTATATCTCAAGGAATTCAGCTGAAACTTGTTGTACGGGTAGCATTGTGTGCCACAAAGTATATAGTATGGATTGGTGAGAATCGGGAGACTATATAGTATGATATCAAGGAATTACGCCTTTAGTTTCAAGAAATATTTATAAAAAACTCTTTTATTTCAACAGCACTTATAATATTTTAAGCATAAACTCTATATAGATTTAATTTAGAAAGATTTTATTTAGTAGACTTAGTGTAGTGTTCTTACTATAACACTTACTATAAAAAAGAGTTCAAATAGCTCATTGTTCTATAATAACTCGACTTCCTTCGCACCGATTCTACTGAAACTTGTTGCAGCTGCTGTTCCCTTTACCAGCAATCACATATTATAAAACGGTGCCGATAGCACAACTATATGTTATAGTTTCCCTACAAATCCTTAACATTATGCATGAAAAACTCATCTCTTCTTCAAGTTAACCCCATGAAACTTCTTAAATAGATACGTTCTAATATTATAAGCAGTTAAAGGTTCCAAACTTGTCTAAGAATCAGCTTACTATATGCTCTACTCCCTTTATACTTGAAGTAACTCAAGTACAACCTTCGCTGCAACTTGCTTCCCTCGCTTCATACTTCCTCTAGAGCTACTTCCAAGCACCGCACTCGTTCTCAAGTTATTTACAGTTATTTCCACACAATGTAGGCGTGTCCAAGTGGGCGTTCCGTGCCACAACTTGTGCCTAATTATGCGCTGCGAAATCCTTTCGGTGTCTGTCGAGCGAGTGATAATAATTATCGCTACGTGGGGGAAGTCGTCGACAAGGCCCGACTCTGTCTCAGCCTGAGGGAAGGCAGATATGTTGTTGCTGTTGCTGCTGCTCTGGCGTTACTCATACGCCGCGTGTGGCAAACAGACAGAGAGACAGACACACAGATAGACAGACAGACAGACGTATGCAGCATACAAACTACGCTGCGGTCAAGTGTGGGCCGCGGTTTCGGCTTCAGCATCAGCTTCAGCTTCTCCATCAACTTTGGCTACTGTTGCGTCGCCTCGTTTGCGGTGAGCTGCCACGCCTCCCTCCCCCGTAGCGCACCGCCCCCTGCTACGTCACTCCTCCTACTCAATTGGGGGCAGGCGGCGGCACAACATTTATTTGGAGCTGTTGTTCAATGCTTTTGCGGTTGCCTTGGTGGGAGGCAGCAGGGGGAGAGGTAGAAGAAGAGGTAGAGGGGGAGGCATAGTGGGAGGGTAGTAGTGGGGGCTACACTGCGGGGGTGCAGCGCGTGTAAATTGTCGTTGTTTGAAAAATTCTTTTGGGGCTTTTCCATTGCGCAGGTACAAACAAAATGCGATGCGATGCGAGGGTTGTTGTTGTTCTTGCTGTAGTTGTTGTAGCTGTTGCTTTTTGGCCTGAAGGCAATTGGGGGGATGCGTTGCGGCGAATTCGCAGCAGGGATGTCAAGGGAGTTGGAGTGCAAGGGCGAAAATGCAAGAGAGACTGAGAGAAAGAGAGAGAGAGAGATGAAGGGAGAGGAGTACGCGGAGGGAGTGTCAGTGCGTGAGAGAACTTAAATAAAAGTCAAGAGACGAAAAGAGGGACAGAAAAGGGGAGAAGTAGAGAGGGAATAGAGGCAGAGAGCCTACTCAATGTGCTTCAGACTAAGTCTAAGTGAAACTGCAAGAAAGTTTCTCAAGTCGGACTTTAAATACTAATGGTGAATGAGGAAAGATATTAATAAGGAATTAAGTAATATTTTGCAACTATAAGGAGGAAATGAGAAAGGCTTTATCCGAGGAAAGTTTAATACTCTTGCAGGTGCATAACTCCTACGATCGTTCCAATACTTGCTGTATAAAATGGTGTAGAAATAGAATGTAATTTTATATATTTAATATTATGTCTTACTTTGATTGACACTGATAAGTTCAGTTATTTCGCTAGTCAGAACTTGTCTACACACAATATTCTTCATTTCTTCATTTCCATTGTTCCTATGACAGCTACATGATATAGTGGCCTGATCTTAACACAATTTTGTACGCATATTTTTTTTGTAGAAAAACTTCGATGTAGTAAATTTAGTTTCAATAACTTATCAAATATTAGAAATCGACCGATAGTTTGTATGACAGCTATCCGATATATCGGTCCAATCTTGCTCGTTCCGACTTATTTGCAGCGTGCAGAAATTAAAAGAATCTATGCCAAGTTGCATCAAGATAGCTCTAAAACTGAGAGATTAGTTTGCCTTAGAACAAACGGACACACGGATAAACGGACACACGGACAGTTAGACATGATTAGATCGACTGCTCTGGTGATGCTGATGCGCAATATATAGTCAACTCCATGTTTACACGTCTATAACTGTTGTACGCAATATCCAAACTAATCATGCATAGCGTTGTTTTGTAGGTTATGTCAAGACCTTTCAAATTATGTATAGTGTTCCCAGATACGAGCTCTGTAGCGCTTTGTACGAGGGTCGTTTGATAAGTCCGTGACTTTTTGAATAAAATATATTTTTTTCGTCAAAGAAGCGTTTTATTTCTCAACATAATCTCCTTTTAGCTCTATACATTTAGTCCAGCGTTTTTCCAATTTTTTTATTCCTTCCAAATAATAGGTTTTCTCAAGGCCCTCAAAATAGTCGTTTGTTTCTGTGATGACCTCTTCATTTGACCCGAATCTCTTACCGCCGAGCCATTTCTTCATGTTTGGAAACAAAAAATAGTCACAGGGGGCTAAATCTGGAGAATATGCTGGATGGGGTAGCAGTTCGTAGCCCAATTTATGAAATTTTGCCATGCTGACTACACACGTGTGCACCCGTGCATTGTCCTGATGGAACAGCACTTTTTTTCGCCAAATGCGGTCGTTTCTGCTTCAAATCAATATCGAATCTGTCCAAAAGCTCTGAATAATATTCGCCGGTGATCGTTTTACCCTTTTCAAGGTAATCGATGTGAATGATACCTTGTGCATCCCAAAAAACTGTGGCCATGACCTTGTTGGCCGACAGACCCACCTTGGCCTTCTTTGGTGCACGTTCACCCGGAGAAACCCACTGTCTTGATTGTTCTTTGGTCTCTGGTGTGGTGTGGTGGATCCATGTTTCGTCTACGGTAACGAAACGGCGCAAAAATTCGTTTGGATTGCGGTTGAACATCGCCAAACACTCCTTTGAAATGGTCACACGGTTGCGCTTATGGTCGTGTGTGAGCAATCGCGGCACCCATCGCGCGGAAAGCTTTTTCATGTCCAAATATTCATGTAAAATGTGATGTACCCGTTCAGTTGAGATGCCTACAGCCTCAGCTACCTCACGCACTTTCATTCTCCGATCATCCAATATCATTCCATGGATTTTGTCGACGATTTCTGGCATGACGACCTCTTTTGGGCGACCTGAACGTTCGGCATCACTTGTACTGGTACGACCACAACGGAACTCAGTAAACCATTTCTTAACCATTGAAATTGATGGTGCAGAGTCCCCATAATATTTATCAAGTCTTTACTTGGTTTCGGTGATGGATTTTTTACGCAAAAAATAATGCTTAATTAGCACACGAAATTCACTTTTTTCCATTTTCGTTAAAATTCACGAGATCGTCTGCTTTCAATGCCTATAAAACGCAAACCAAAAAACGCAGCTTTCTCAAAATTTTACAGTCAGCTGTTAATCGATAACTGCTGACAGGAGCAGTGTTGTATTTAGAGCAGGTGCGCGGCAAATACAAAAAGTCACGGACTTATCAAACGACCCTCGTACATAGCCGCGAAATTCAAAAGACAAAAAAGCGGAAGGGAGATATTTTCCAACCTAATATATACTTTATGGGGTTGAAGATGATCTTCCAAGGTGTGTCGAAAACTCCTGGCCAAAATGAATATATCCTTTTTTGTTGTGGGTATAATAAATATTAATAAATCATAAAAAAAGGAATCAAAACCTAAATAAGTTTTTTAAAGAAAACTTTATTTTGATTTTGTGCCAAGGACATTTTCCTTCTACGCGTAACACCCTATTTCGTGCAGTGTACAGTCAGAAGAGCATAAGTCACACAAAGCAGGCGAGAGAGCGACTGAGAGCAGGAGAGAGAGAGCGCTGACGAGAGAGTCTTTTGCGAATTCGCCGTTGAAAAAGTTTACGCTGCAAATACAAACATGAAAAACATGAAAACCGGCTAAGGAATCAGCTGTTTTCCTCAGGACTTGTAACCTGCCACAGTCTGTTTGCTTAGCCAAGTGTGTGCCCCATGTGTGCCTGTGTGTGTGCCCCTTCTGTGTGTGTCTGTGTGTGTGTGTTTGTGCATGGCTTTGTGTGTTTTTGGCCTACGCCTCGACCAACATTGCGTCGCATCTGTCGCCTCAGTACGCGCAGAGTTTTCCAGCAGCTCGCAACGTGTTCGCGGATGCAGCACGCGTCGTGTGGCAAGCGAAAACAGCAACAACAAATTTCATATAAATTGACGTAAAAAACTAAGACGAAATTTTGTGAAGGAAACTCGAAATAAAAAAAGTGAAAGAGGCCCGAAAGAGACAAAGTGATTAAGAAGAAGCAAAAAACTGAAACAGAGAAAGGAAAAGGAAACGCAGGCGACAAGTGTCTCCAAAGGTGTGTGGCAAGTGGCGGCAGCGTGAGTGTGTGTGGCAACTAAAGATGTCTGTGTGTGTGTGGCAAGTTAGTGCAAGTGAGTGTGTGTGGGGGCGGGGGGAGTGGCAGGCGACTGCAACAATTAAAAAGGAAATTGAACGCACTACGCAGGCTGCCCCTCTTCCTCTACACCTCCCCTGCCCTGCCCCCTGTGTGGCATGCAGCAAGCTCAGGAAATTGTGCCAGCCTAGTCTAATCTTCTGCTGCTCCATATGCTGCAACGCCCTTCTCTGCGCTTCTCATGACATTTTCAAAAATTCACTGCAAAATGTTTGTTTTGTTTTGCGGTTTTCCCTCCTCTTCTCTCCCTCTTCTCCCCCTCTTCAACGCTTTCTCTGTCTTTCGTTTTGCAATTCATTTCACTTAAGTGGCATTTAGTTGTGGCGCTAGTCTGGTCTGTGCCTGCCACGCCCACGCCCTGAGCTGTAGACGCCACCTTTCGCCCCTTTTTCGTCGTCCTTGTTCTTTGTCTCGAGTTCAACGCACGCAGCGGGAGAAGCTTTTCGTTTGTTGTTGTTGCTCAAGTTCATTTCATTCTTATCCCTCAGCTTGGAGTAGCGGCAACTGCTTCCTAGACAGGCGCAGCCTCCTCTCTTGTCTCTCTCCTTCTCTGTGCATTATTTCTTGTCTCTGTCTCTTTCTTATTTACATTTCAACTTGAAATTCTAGAGAGGTTTTTCGGTAGTTTCAAGTCATTGTGTGCGATTCTCTGCTAACTTCTGCTGGAGTTTTAACAGCCTCCTACTCCTTCTGCACCTCTTCCTTCATCTCTTCCTTCTCCTCCTTCTCCTCTTTCTCCCCTTTATTCTGCTTCTCCTCCTTCCCCTCCCTGCTTGATTGCAATGAATGCAAAATGAATTTAGCCTCAGCCTGAGCCGCGACTAAGTTGGGCTTGAGAAGCTGCTGCTCTTCTTGGAATGAGTGCACTCAGTGCACACACTCATACTCATATTCATACACATAGTCATAATCATACTCATACTCGTTTATTCATTGTTGCAAGTGCTGCTGCCTGATTGCATAAGCGCGTTTTCTGGGAAACTGGACAAGTAACTCAAGCTTAGCGAAGGAGGCAGAAGGAAAGAGTGCTCTGATCAGCCTATTAAATTAGTGGTAGTTGCTATAAAGGGATGCTATAAAACTTGAAAACTAATATTGAAACTTACAGCTGAAAGTTCGCAAAACAGTTTTAAACTCTAAAGAAAGTTTCGACAGCCATAATTTGCTATACATTTTATATAATTTGGAATATAGTAAAGTTTTTATATTGTTCCATAATAAAACTAATGAAATATCTTCTATATCAAAGCTATACACTTGAGTTCGAATATGTAACGTTAGCTGAGGATCTTAGCAGTTTTTTGTAGAGAAGTTCAATAAATAGTTTAGTATTATGCTATAAAAACTAATAATCTTTTTATAGAGAAGATTAAATAGATTTATTATGCTATAAAACCTTATTATAAAAATATTATACAAATTTTTCACTATTATAGCTTGCCCAATTTTCATGTTAGAAACTTAAAATATCAGAAATCTTGCAATAAAAGTTTTTAAGCTTCGATTTATAGCATAAATCAATAGTTGAGGATTCTAGGGGATTCTAAGAGGGGATTCTAAGAGATTCTATGAGAGGATTCTAAGAGATCTAACAACTCTAAGATATTAAAAACTAATTATGTTTAAAGAATATAGATTATCACACTTTTTTAAAAGATAATGCGAACCTTATCAAAATATTAGCTATATTCGTTTTATATAAAGATTCAAGATTAGATTTAGAGGATATATCAATGGGCCTTAAGGATCTAAGAGTTAGATTAAAAACATAATATAATGAATAATATAGAATACAATTATTTATTAAATTTCTTAAAAAGATCATTTGAAGCACCTCAGAAAACTGTCGGAAATACCTTTTATATAAATTGTTTCAGTTTCACTTTGCAGTTCAAAGACATTTAATAATCTATTTTATGCTATAAACCACACATAACCTCACTTATTCCTTCGAAGTTTCTTTGACAGTTTTGATTTCGTTTGATTTCCAATTTCTGCAACTGTCGACAATGAATGCAAAACATTCAAATAGTTTTTTATGGTTTTTTCAACACTCACGTTGATTGTCACTTCTCTACCCCGACACTCCCCCCCCCCCTCTTACATACTTAGTTTTGCACGTGCACGTTCACGTTCTCTTCGCTTATTGTTTTCGGCGAGCAAAAGATACTTTCGAAAAGTGAGATTCATGTTGCGCTATTTACTCCCTCCCCCCAGCGCTTTCCTCCCTTCTCCCTCTTTCTCCAACTTCAGCGACATATGCGCTACCTGCCTGCTATAAAGCCGCAACACCCACACACACTCACACACGCACACCTCTTTGCCTTGCTCTGTTCGCTTCTTTTTGGTATCCTTCAGATACGTGAATGATTCAACATAATTATGTTGAGCGAGAGGGGGGAACTACATGTCTCCCTCTCAGTCCCTGTGGTACACCTACCTTTTAACCGTATTATAACGGTTTATGTGCACGTATGCACGAAATAACAGTTAAAGTATTTCAACATTCAGAGTCGGATATAAAAGAAAATTGCCAACTGATTGTTTGCTGGTTTGTCTTTTGCATTGCTTTTTCGCCCCTGTTGCTGTTGGTGTTGTTGTTGTTGGTGTTGCTGTTGTTGTTGTCGGTGTTGTTGTTGCTGTTGTTCGTCGGCCTGCATCATTAAGCTGACAAGGAAGAGAAGATTGAGCGCGGGGCAGCAGCAGCAGCAGCAGAGCAGGAGAGGTAAACGGGAGACAAGCAGAGGTGAAGTGAGGGCGAGGAAGAAAAGAAGTGGTGTGGAAAGGGGGGGGGGTGTTGAGCGGGCGAGACAGACTGACTGACAGCAACAGAGACAACTGACAACAACAACAACAACGACGACAACAACAGGCGCAATTTGTAAACGCGGTTAGGCACGGTATACCCTGTAAGTGTGGTGAGCAAAGAGGGGTATTTTTGTTTTTTATTGCTGCACACTGTAAATAATACGGAGCGAGCCGGTTCGAACCGTTATATTATATAGCTGAGGTATTGTACCAAATTTGCTATAATTTATTTTTCTAAATCGTTTCTTGTTCATATAAATATTATTTTTGCGGCATCTTCAATTCTGTAAAGTATTTGATTTTATAAAAAAGAAAAGTGTTAGAACTGTCAAAGAATTTATTTATTCAATTGGTGACAACTAACAAAAGTTAGGTAATAAGGAATATACATTTTGATATAAAAAGACGAGTTCAATGCTCAAAATAGATACAAAGTCGGAAAGACTAAGGCAAGCTAAAATTATTAATATTCAAGAAGTAATAAAATTTTTACCAACATGTATATAAGTATAAGAACATATCATAATATGATATTGACAAGTCGATACTTATTACATTTGCATTTTCTCGGCCAACCAATCACCGTAACTTCGGATACGTGTGTATACACTATGATGATCTTGGCAATCCCAATTACCGTAGGATACCATCCCTTCGAGGATCATTCTATCTTCAAAAAGTTTCATCAGTGGTCCGCCAGAATCACCATAGCAGTTGGCCTGGCCAGCTGCGACAACGCAGAGTTGTGTCTCACCCACTGGCTTCTCACACCATTTTCTATCCAAGAGTACAAAAATTGCATCAAGTTTTGCTATAGTTTTAGTATTTTCCATAAGACCCCATCCTGAGAAAGTCAACAAAGTGCCCGGACGAGGCGCCACTATACGATTGTCGCCAAAGGGAAGACAAATAGGTTTCATTTTAGAGCCAAATTCTATCGGTCTATTCACGCGAATCAATGCAATATCATTTTCAAGCTTAGTCAAGTCCATTTTGAAGTCTTCATGAATTATTGTCTTCTCAATGCCGAACTGTTGGAAATGTTTACACATTTCATTGCCATAATCGCATATGGCCCCGTCCTTCTCAAAGTCCCCTAGTCGCAGCCCAATTCTATGGATAGAACAATGATATTTTTATTTGTTATTTTTTTTTTTAAGTACCTTAATGCTTTGCTTTAAGGAGACTACACTTACAATCCTCCTGCTCTTTCAACATTGTAGCCAGTCACACAGTGAGCAACGGTCAACACATATCGAGCGTTGATCACCGATCCGCCACATCTATATATCGTTCGCTTTCCATACTGCAGTCTTGCTATCCAGCTATATTCATCAGGATGGGTAAAGCGTCCATCATATTTGTCTTTATAATATTTTGGGGTGTACCCGCAGTTCGTAGGGAATTTGGGGTACGATGGAACAGAAATGTATGACAAGAATCTATAAACCCAGTTCGAAATATCTTGTTTTTGGTAATTGTGTCCTTCTGCTGAGGAATAAATGAGGAATAAATTATGTATAAAATCTTTAAAAATATACAAATATTAAATATGTTTCAGATTTTAATGTCCCCATAATAAAAAATGTATTTTGCTTGCAAATTGTATATAAACATAGCATATAATCATAGTACACAAAACTAGTTTATCGCTTTCGGATGCATTTCTATGTTTCGAAACATCGGCTGTCTCGCAACAAAAAAAAAAAAGTACAGATCACGAAAATCGTTTTGGTTATATAGCGGGTATATCAAAATCGAGCATACTCGATCGTTGCTTTCGTGCGTATTTTTTAAATTTGTTAAACTCATAACTTGAGTGTACATAGGTCACAAAATCTGTCAGCACAGGAACATACAGAAAGACAGTCGGAAATGGCTATATCAATTCCGAATATTTGCACGTTGTGCGGTTTACCATGCGCATGTTCTCAATATGAGTAGACCGTTCTTTTAACTTTTTAAATTATTTAAACTCTACCATTATTTAAACTTACTTAACTTAGGTTTTTTTCGATAATCAAAAAAAACAGGAGAAGAAGAAATATAACAGTCTATTCCTTCTTTTAACACTTGCCAAATCGCCACAAATAACAATATATTAAAATTCATTTCACGCCGATCGTCGAGCTTAAACTGAATAATCTCAGCATTGGAATGAGCGTATTTTATAAGTCAAAATTCTTCGAATTAGTCTAAATTTGTATACAAGACCTTATCAGTCATAGACGTTCTGAACAATATGGTCATAGGGTACGTTAGCTATGCAAACATTTTGTTATATTTTTTTAGACGTCGTATTCAAAGTCTCCACAAAAAATTGCAAACCAACTTACAAGGTTTATCAAAAGAGGTTAATCTTTTATCACATCATATAAGTTCAGTTGAAACAAACAGTTAAATAATGATCAGGGTATTAGGAAGCCCCCATATCTAGCTAGTTCTAGTTATTGATAACTGAGCTGTGCCAAAATTAGCAAATCGTATTATTTATATGTTATGTACATACATAATACATTTCAGAGGTCAAAAGTACTATTACTTTTTAATGTCATTTGAATTTTTGAGTGTTATTGTTTTGCTCAAAACATTGCTCAGACTCAGACAAATCATTTGCCACTCCCAACAACGAATTAGGCTTATCTCATTATCACTCTCACTCACACATTGTATATAAGCGGATTCTTCATCCTACCCTGCCGGATATACTCTACTTCTTTCATGGTTCCTTTTAACTTGTTTCCTCTGCACTTCTACTTGATAAAAAGGGTATCTCTCTCTTTATGGTTTGCCAATTCTCTTGTAGCACGTAGGCTGCACTTGGCTTCGCTGTCGGCGTCAATTTTGGTGTTGGCGTCGGCGTCGCCGTTACTCGTGTGCTCGTTAGTCGTTCAGCCTCCGACTCCGCCTTCGCTCTGCCTCTCTCTCTCTTTTCGCACCTGCTCACTGCGCACTCCATTTAGCTGTCTCAATTTTCGATCGAGTAGGTCACCCCTTTAAGTTTCAATGTATTTTTCTTTAGAATTATTTTGAAATTTTACTTTTTTCAACATAAAATTTTCTTTCGTGCCGACAATCGTTGCTTGTTTCTTGTTGTCTCGCTCTTACTCACACGCACACACGTAAACCAACACACGGGCAGAAGAAAGAAGAGTTTAATAGACTATATAGTGAGTCTCTGATCTGTATATATATATAGTGCGAGAATTGGAATCGGAATTGAGGCAGGTTCAAGGTTCAGTCGCAGGTAAGAACAGAACACACGCAATGCGAGCATTTTTCGAAGGTCCCCTTAGAAATCTGCATAATTCAATTTCGAATAAAGAGAGAGAGAGAGAGAGAGAGGAAGAAAAACGGCTAAAAACAGAGTGAGGAGCAGCGACTCCCTTTAGCCTTTTTCCCTGACGGGTTTTTCCCTCTTGCTAATTTGCATAGTTTGCTACGTTTTCAACGTTTTCTTTATGTCCAAAAAGTGACAAGGGAAAAGCCAGGGAAGCCAGAGAACCCCTCCCCAACCCCCTTAAATCAAGTTAGCAAAAAGTTAAATTTACTGAAATTGAGACAGCCAAAACTGGCTGCCTTATTTCTAGCTATATATTTCAGCTTTAAGTCAATGGGAATAAATCAAAGCGAAAGCTAAAGCTCTTTGTGGAACCAAGAGAGGACGTTCATCAGATGTTTTAGCTGTCGCCAGTTAGACGAGCCCCCTCCCACTAACATATGAAACATGTCAGTGTTGCCACCCCACTGGCACTCCCTCTCCCAGTCAGCGTCGCCACACGTGACTGACTTTTTTGGCAATAAAAAATCTTTTCATTAATTAAAAAATCACACAGAGAGAGCGACGGTGTCATAAATGTAGAAACAAGTGCAGAAAAAACTGATGAAAATATGGGAAAATGTGTGCAATGAATTGAGAAATTTTCATATACGCAGAAATAAGAGACTTTTGTACACACTTGTAGCATTTTAGCTGATTGCAAGCTAAAAAATAAGAAAATTTAGCTTATTTTGAGGTACTGCAAATAATTATTACATAAATTAAGCTTAATCAGATCTTTTAGATGTTATGGGTCCATTTCAAGCTAAATCACACGATGGTTTCCATATTTTGTGGTTACAAAAATAACTATTATGTGACTAACCATCAAAACTTTAAAAGGAGTCTCTAGAAAATGATAACTCTTCAGAGATAATCGCTATAGATCTTCAAAGAACTTAATTTTTAAACATTCTTTAACTTCAAATTGATAAAATAATACTATAATATTAATATGCCACAATAATCACAACATAACCTATAAATAAATATCATAGTAAATAGATTTACATATATATTCCCATTCCTGCATGCAATCGAAATTCCTTTAGCCATATTCAAGCCAAACTCATAAGGAAGTTGACCTTCTCTCTTTCTCTTTCCTCTTTTTTGCCGCTGGCGCCGGCGCTACATAAATTATGCAAAAAAGGCAAATAAAACAAAAGCAATAACACCAACAACAACAACAACAGCACCGCAGTCCGTCACAAACTTAGCGTTAGCGTCAGCGTTGGCAGAGGAGCTAACTGACCAAGCTGAGCTGTCGCACAACTCGGCAGACACTCGAAAAAAAAGCCACTCAAAGCACAAGAGAGACTCCCACACACAAAGGCACGCAATGTACGAAGCTCTTGTAGTGCTCTTCCCTCTGCCACTCTCTTCTATACTCCCTCTCTCTTCAGTGCTCCCCTCTCTTCTCTCCTATGCGCTCACGTACTCCACATTTGAGTGACGTGCAGAGTTTTTGAGTTAGTTTTCCCTCCTCTTCTCCTTCTTTGGCTTTGTTTACTTTGTTTTGCTTTCGCCTTATCGCTTGCTGCGCTGCGCTAATTAATTAGCTCATTTTGTGTGTTTGTCTTCGGGCCGGGAAAACGGAAAAAGGAAAACACACGTGCCTCGACCCGGCAATGACTTCATTTAAGCTTTACGAATTTCACAAATTTTCATTTGATTCTAATTTGTTTACCCTTCTCTTTCTTTCTCTCTCTTTCTTTGCAGGTGAGTCACTGTGGCTAATCCCCTGGATTATCCCTTTTTCTCTCTCTTTCTTTATGGGGTGCCCAATGCAATCAAAGAGTTCATTGAAAACATATAACTGAGCGTAAGTCGTAAGAAGTTTTTTTATTATGTCTGCAAAGTGCAATCAAAATGAGGCAAATAATTTGTTAATAATGCTCGACAGTAGAATACCCTTCGAATAATTTTATTATGTGGAAATAAATTGATGCTTATCAAGAATATATCTACTTTCACGGGACTGCCACGCCTTCTTTTGCCTGTTTCATACATTAGCACCTAGTCATCATACCCTATTTAACCCTCTTCATTGGCTGCAGGGTATAAAAACTCGCGGTTTTATTTTCTTCCTACTTTGTTTGATGAATGCTGCTTAAGGCAGTCTCTTTAGCTTGCTCTCCCCCTTTTTACCCCCCACTCTATTGCCTCTCTCTCTCTGTACTCTAGTGCACTCCCCCTCTCTCTTAAGTCCATTTTTATTCAAGCCATTCCAATCTTCCATTCAGTTCAATCTTGCAAAAAACTGCAAAACTTTGCATGCAATCGCAGTCAACGTCTACGTTAACGTCGACGCCGACGCGTTGTTGCTGTTTGCTTGTTTCGCCTGCGCAAAAGTCTCTGAAAATGCAGTTTTTATATCCTATACAATAAATATTTGTGCAACACAGAGAGGTGTGTGTGAGTGTATGTATGTGTGTGTGTTAGTGTGTATTTTACGACTGCCACGCGCCTTGTTTACACACATTTATCTGTCTCTTTACGTGCGCTAATCCCACAAAGAGCAGAAAAAGTAGTAGAAATGGCAGCACGCAGCACTGGCAACAGAAGTAGTAGATGCCTAATGGCATTGAACTTGTCTGTCTGTCTATCTGATCTCTGGACTGGTTGACTGGCTAGAACGACTGCCATTTGGAGCAATCGACTGCAAACGGTTCATTAAGCAATTTTCCATGGCATTTTCCACATTTCCGCGCGTCTTTCATCATCATCATCATCATCATTATCATCATCATGTCCAGCCGACTAACGGCACCTGCAACCACCTTATTAGCGCAGGCACCTCGACAACACTCTGATCAGTGTCTGCATGACACTTATTAGGAAAGAGACTGGGAGAGGGGAGAACATTAAGAGAGAGTCAGTTTCTAATTCCTTGTAATGAAGTTAATACCATTTAATCAGCAGTTGAGTTCTCCCTCTCTCTTGCACTGTGCTCACTTGTACTCTCTTTTGCAGTTCGTGCTCTTGCACTGCCCTCTCTCTCTTGCATGACATTGACAATTTTCGGCAATTGCATTGATCCTTTCCCTTTTCGGCAATTACTTCGTGGCTCTCTTAACAACAATAACGACTGCCGCCTACACTGTAACAACTCTTCGGCCCAAGCCGAGCCGAGTCGTGGCAGCGCAGCCGCAACGTTCCTCTCTCTCTCTCTCTCTTCTGCATCAGCTTCGTCGCCGTCGTCGTAGTCGGCTTCGGCTTTGGCGCTTTGGAGCAACTTCAGCGGCAGCGGCACCAGCAGAGCAGCTCAGTCTTTTTTCTGCGCTGCTCGCTGTCGGTTCATGTGTTAGGCAATCACAGAGGCAAAGTAAAAACGAAAACAATAATACCAACAACAATAACAACTACACGAACAACCATAACCCGTAAAGTTCTGGCTGCTGCTGCGTCGCGTCGCGTCTCAGTTAAGCTGAGCTTTTGTTGTAGAGCAGAGCAGCGCAGCGCAGTTTGCATTGCGCTTCCGCCGCTGCTCAGTGTGCGTGTGTTTGTGTATTGTTATTGTTCCTCTGTGCGTGCACGCGTGTGCCAGTGTGTGTGCGTGTGTGTGTGTTTAAGAGAGTCTGCGTTTATTTGTTTGTGTAAACAAGTTTACCAATGCGTTTCAAATCTGCCGTTGCGGCAATTCCACATGTTGTTGTTGTTATTGTCACGCTCGATTTAGTCGGCCGACCAGCAGAGGCAGAGGAGCAGCAGAGCACAGGCAGAGCAGCAACAGAGCAGAGTACAGTGCTATAAAATGATTGCCAAAAGTTTATAAATCATCGCACACAGACATAGAAGCAATTGTAAGTATTACTTATGTATGTATGTCCTGCATGAATACATTCAGTTGTATATTGACAGTACTAAACAGGTGTCCCCACAAATAATGTACTCATTTTTGTACTCATATTTGTACTTATTTTTGTACTTTATTTTGAGAACTTATAAAAAGGGGGAAGTAATTTTAGTGTTGTAAGATACAGTCATATTTTCAATGAATGCCCTTTTGAATGCATTCATGCAGTATTCTAATATGTACATATACATATGTAGTATGTACATATGTATTTAAATGATTCACTTTGCTCTTTAGTTTATTGACTTCCAGTGCGTTTTGGTGTTAATTTCTGTGTGAAAAGCTAATAAAAGCAAATGACGTTGCACTCAAGAGAGCTTCGGAGAGAGTGAGTGCGAGAGAGGGGGGTAAGAGTGTTCTCTTAATATCTAGCATGTCATGTCAACCAACACATTACCTACTACAACGGTAAATGCCTGTGTCGCGCTCCACTTTTGATCTGCATGTGTATGCGTGTGTGTGTGTGTGTGTACACTACTTGCTGTTGTCATTGCGCTAGTTAATCTCTTCTCTCATTTTTTTTTGACTGTGCTGCTGGCGTCGCTGCGTACGCAGCTTTTGCTGTTATTTTTAGACAAGTGCGTCGGCGCCTGCGTCGGCGACATGTCTAGAGCTTCGCAGTCGCAGTCGGCTTATCAAAGAGCGGAATCTATTTTTAGCATTGCTTTAAATAATTTCTTATGCGTTTTATTTCACACTTATTGCGCGAATTTGCCTTAATTTAATTCAAGAGCGTCGTGAGAGCAAGTAGAAGGGGGTGCGTGGGGCCAGAGGTAGAGGCAGAATCAGAGAACGAGAGAGAGAGAGAGAGAGCGAGATGAAGCTTTACCTACTGTACTTGTACTTGTTCGCTTTGCTCTTGTTGCTCTCGTTGTTGTTGTTTTTGCTCTTACTGTTGTTGTTGTTGTTGGGTCAGTCACCCGTGCGTTTTGTTTGCACGCCCAGCTGCTGCCGCTGCTGCGCTGCCTCTCCCGTAGTTTTTGTTGTTGTTGTTGCTTCCATGGCAATGCCAATGCCAACTTGCCCACTGTGCTGCACTGTGTGCAATGTTGTTGTTTTTGGAATATTACAAATTTCATGGCTTTTAATTGGAATTTCATTTGCCAGTTAATGAACCAGCATACTTCATATGCCATATGCTCTCCCTCCCTCCCTATTCCTCTCAATTTGTGCAATATTATGGTTTTAATTCTGCATGGGAACCTGCTAAGTGCACACTACAATGCTGTGCACAAATATGTGGACAATTTGCAGTTTATTAATGAAAAAATTTGTAATTGACTGCAAATATTTCCCTTTTCTTTTGAAAATATATTCCCCCTCTTCAGCAAATATTTCTCCCTCTTCTGCAAACATATATTTCCCTCTTAATCATTTGAATATTTTGCAATTAGCGTAAAAATTCATGTTTGGTTTTCATTTTCGATTGTGTTTACTAAATGGAAAATAAATAATTTATATGCAATCATTAAAAAAAATGGAAGTAAAACTGTTACCTTTCTTTGCCGCACTGCGTGGTTTAATTCAAGTGTGCAGAGTCTGCAATTAACCGTTAATACATTTAATTATGATTTATGTAATTATAGTTTGTGTTTCTTTCGGGCGTAACTTGACGATTAGAAAGAAACTATACTATCCATTAGAGTAGAGTATCATATCAAGGTGCCGTCTTCACTTTTACTTTGTAATGCAATACGGTGCGACCTTTGAACTTGCCTCAAGGTTCGTCAGCGTCGTGAAGTTGCAACAAAAGGTCGCGCGACTTGCAAAGTCAATTTGCGAGGCGACATCCCAAAAACAAGAACGGTTCTCGATGTTCTCTCCCTCCCCCTCTCTCTCTTTCTCCCTCTTAGAACTAACCTTCGCCAGTTTATCATGTGGCTCTACCCCATTGCCAAGGCAACTGGCCTTGAATGAAGCCCAGCTTGCTCCATTTCCCTCGTGCTTACCACCTCCCCCCCCCCCCTTTCGTTTACCTTCGCCCACGTTTTATGGCAAACGAAATTTATGTTTTTTACTCGCTTTGCTTACGCGCTTAATAAATCTCTTTTTTCTTTACTTTTCTCGCTCGTTTCATTTCTTTTCTTTTATTTGTGTTTTACTTATTTTCCTCTTTGCCTTTGGCTCTTATATCTTCTTCTCTTTGTCGACGACTTTTCATTTAATTTGTTTCCACTTTTTCTCATCATCTTTGACAATTTCGAGAAATCATTTTTCATGCGAATGATTCACAACTGTCATAAAGACAGAGACAAAGTGAGAGAGATGGAAGAAGATTGACAGTCAATGAGGTGTTTTAAATTATGGCCCTAGGGAATTATGACTTAAGGCAAGCAGGGGAGGTGGGGGCACTGTAATTCGATTGTGGAAATCGATTTGTGGAAAATCCTCGAATCCATTGAGGCGTAGTTATTATAGATAACTCTTCAGTCCGTCCGCCTGTCCGTCCGCACTTATTACGCTAAGTAAGTATTAATTCAATCGATAAATCCGAAAATAGCATTTACAAAATGTCTATCAACAATGCCTTTTTGCTGCCTGTGCCCACACCCCCTTGTTCCTTGCCTTCTTTCTGCCTCTTGTGCGTCATTCAATGTTGAGTGTTGTGTTTGGTACCTTCCGCGGCTTCCTTCCTGCCACAGCTGGTGGCACGTTCGTCAATTGAATGACAAAGGTTGCAAGTGTGAATTGGGAGTGAGTAAACAGTGGAAGAGAGGGGGAGAAGGTAGCTGGATTGTCACAAAATGTCAGCTATGCGTCAATGGCTGCTTCAGCGAGCTGAGCTTTTTGTGTTGTCCTTGCTGTTGTTTACACTCAATAACAGCAACAACAACAATAGCAGGAAAAAACCACTACAACAACCACTAAAGAACTTAAGCATCATGTCTATTAAATAAACAAACACTGAGTGTGTTGGGTGTCGCTTGTGTGTCGCCTAAAACTGAGCCATAAGCACATTTGAGCCCCTTGAGGGGGGTGTGGCAGGTGAGAAAACGTGTGGGGCAGCTCCTTCTGCTCCGTCGTGCTCGTCAGGTGGCACACAGATTGCAAGGGGGGTCGGCAAACAAAGAAAAACAAATAAGAAAGGTACTAGACCTTCATATACCCTTTAATAAGAGCTTCACCTTGAGGACCAATAAAGTAGTTTCGTAAATAACTTATTTGTTTATTATCTTATTGTAATTAAATTTACAGAAGTTGTTTGTATATTCATATATATTGTACAGACCAAAAATTAGTATTCTAGCTTTAGTGAAACGTTTCTTATTCGTTTTTTTTTTTATTTTTTTTATTTACAATGGTGTTCGAGGGCGTGGTAAAGTTATAAAATGATGTTTAGTTAAGTGCATTAATAAGACACACTGTCAACAAATTTGGTAGCCATATCTCTTATAGTCTCAGAGATATAGCTGTTCATACAGACAAAAAGACCAAAAATTGCCGTAAATCAACTAGTAATTAACTTGGTGTATCGAAGCTTTCGTCCACTACCTTTTACATAAAGTTTAGATTTGTTTTAACTTATACTACCCTTCTATACCATAACTAAGAGGTATAAACAAGCACAGACAAGCAACAAAATAACCAAAAATTCTCAGTGACAGCTGTCAGACCTGAGCCTACTCCACATTGTTGTTTGACCTGGCATAGATCAAGGCGGCTGCGGGGAGGCAGGCGGGTTACGATTGAAGTGTGGGCTATGTGGGTGTAGAAGAGACGACGACGACTTACCCTCATTGATGCGGGTGCAGTCAGCCATGGCGCTCAGTTGTTGTTGTTGTTGTTGCAGCTTTGTCATCCATTGTAACATTGTATTGAGATACTTTTCTGCTTGGTTTGGCTTCGTTATTGTGGCCAACTCATCTCATCTCCTCATACAATTTTGACAGCTCTGTAAATGGAGTCATGTATTATTATAGGTGGGAGTGAGAGGGGAGGGGGTACGAACGGGTGGACAGCCCAAGGATTGTTAATGAGCTCGTGATGACAAGCGCATGAATGGTTGGCTTGCTCTGTGCACACAATGGATATTGAATTACAAATTGATGAAAGTGATTACAGCTCAGAGAGGAGGAGGGGGGAAAAGGTAAGGTAACTAGGTCAACTGACGGCACTTTAATGACGACTAAGGGCTCTATTGCGTACCTAGTTTACGCTACTTTACAACTTTTAAAGCACTTTTCTTGTTTTTTGGGGCCTTCTGCACTTTAACTTTATCAACACGAATAAACTTGAAATATTTTCCACTGAAAAAAGTTGGCACAGCACTGCGAAATTCACTCAACTCTGTGCCCCAGCTCTGCCCTTCTCCTTCCTCTTTCTCTCTCTCTCCCTTTCTCTCTGTCACTCTTTATTCCCTCTCTCTTTTACTCTCTGTCTCTGTCGCTAAACTTTGTGCGGAATTTGTGTGTTTTTACAGGCCCTGAAGCTGCCTCAATAATTGAATTCCGTACTTGCACTTGCCACACATATTTCTGTGCTGCACTGCCTCCCACTGGCACTCCCACTCCCCCCCCCTTCCCCTCTCTTCACTACCTCTCTAAGTGCATTGCTGACATAACTTTCATATTGACAGTGCCCTTTAGTGTTGGGGGAGTTGCACAGCGGGTAAACTTTACAAACTCATCAAACGGCCCACGCGCGTAACGTGCAACCGAGCGCAACTGTCGTCAGTGTTGCTTACTTAAATCTAAACAACAATTACAACTACCATTACAACAACAACTACAACTGGTATAACAATTACTGTGCAGCAACAACAACAACTCGAACAATTGCAGTGCCAACTCTTAAAAGCGATTTCCGTTTCGCATTTAGCGCAAATCGGAAAAATAGCTTTAGCTTTTTTTTCTGTTTTTCATCTAGCCACAAAAGCCATTTGCCTAGTTTTTTCTGCTCATTTGCGCCCGCATTTTCCATACAAACACACAGAGAGAGAGAGAGATGTACGTGGTACGCACAGTTTTCCACACCTGCAATGCAATTTAACGAATGGCCGAGTATCCGAGTTTTTCCGAGTTTTCCCGATATGAGTAACATAAATTCAGCTGGCAAATTGTTGGCCATCAGCGTAATTGCAATAAAAACAAGCGAGAAAATGGGACTAGAGTGGAGCATAACCAGCAGACACTCTGTAAATCAACATAGTGTATGGTTAAAAAAAAAAAAAAAAAAAAACTGGAGGTCTTTAACTGTTTTTATTTTTAGAATATTTATTATATCAATCGATTAGATATAATAACTATATGTCAGCAAGCTAAAAAATTGTCGCATCAAAGTAGAAAAAAAAAACAAAAAAAAAAATGTTTTATTCCTTTTATATTTGTTATATCAATCGATTAGATATCAAAACTAAATTAAGCCATTCACATCAGCAGGCTAAAACATTGTTGCACGACTTGAGAATACCCTGTAGCACACAAAACACAACATTTAAATGACATTCATTCCGTGGTAATGGAATAAATAAATAATTGTATTAGAAAAGGGTTCAATCTAACCTCATAGACCCCACAAAAGTCCCCTACCATAGGGTATATGGCTGTAACACCACAGCACACTGCCTGCCCACTCTGTCTACCCCCCCTGGTGGCCCTTTTGTGTGTGCTACTTTATAGGATTGGCATTGCCTGCCTGCAGCTAATTATGCAAATATTGCCGGGTAGATTATTATGTCACGCCTTGTTAATTAATTTATAAAGATACCGCGCATCTAGTCGAGTCTACCCATGTTTCCCAGCATCATTATTTACATCTAGTTTTTGTTTTTCTGTATTTCTTTTTTCGTGCGGCATGTTTCATGCATTTCATTTTGCATTTGCATCACAATCATTGCGTCGAAACGTCATCGTCAACATCGCATTGAAGTTGCGCCTCTTCTATCTTCATACTCGTATCTATCGCTCTGTGCCTCTGTGTGATTATTTTTCCATATTTGTTTTTCCTTTTGTCTCTGTCTCTCTCTCTTGCTGTCTTTTGATGCGCCTCTTGTGATCCCTGACTTGCATAACAATTTGTGAAATTGACAAGAGATTTGATTTCGATATTGATTTTGATTTGTAATTGTAATTCAGTGTTTGTTGTGTTTGACGCGCTTCGTAATTGATGCAATTTGCATATAAACTTTATAGTTAAATGTCAATCAATCAAGAAATCATTCACGACGCCGCTTGTTGAGTGCTCATAACATGCATAATTGTGAGTTTGCGATCGTAAATTGTGGCAAGTTCATGGGAAAAACCAGTTGTGTTTAAGAAAACAAATAGATAGAGCTACTGATTGCATTATTTGACAGTTATATTCCATGTAGTAGAATATGGAGAAAAATTGTCAAAAAATGTTCCAAATCTATTAAATGATTTTCCTATATAAAAATAGAACCTAAGCCTCAAACAAAATGATATTGTTGAGCATTTTGGTTATGCCCAGAGCAGCAATATAAATAGAACAAAACCTTAACTAAGCCAAGTTAAAGTTCAGTTAAATATATTCAAAATTCAATTATTCATAGTTTTTCGCACACTTGCGATAATTTTCGCATGTAAATTTGCAAAGGTTTGCGTCATCATCAGGCTCAGGCTTCATGAATCATAAATCGAATTGAAATTCGTTTCGAGCGGCAGTTTGTTATTCATGGATTTATCAAATAGCGCTTGCATATAGATCGACAGATTTGCAGTGCGTGCTTTGCTTAGCTCGTTTGGCCCCACACAATTCCCCTAGATCCCTGAACGAAGCCCACTTACTCTGGTCCAGTGGGAGCAGCCTAACGACATTTTAGACAATGCTACGTCATCATAAAATGCAATTCTCTTGACTGACTCTCTCGTTGCTCGTTGCTGTCACCTTCAAGGGCCACGTAATTTGCAACGTGCATTGACGTTGAAATGTTTAAATTGAATCCAAAGTAAGAAGAAACAAATAGAAAAAAGCAAAAGCAAAATGCAAAGAAAGAAAACAAACGCATCGCAATATCAACAAAATAAATATGTGTACAACTATCTCTGTATATGTATTTCTGTGTGTGTTTGTGTGTGTGAAAATCAACTTGACCCTAATACGCCGTCAAGTTTGCATTGTTATGGTTGTTGTTGCGGCGAAAAAAGTGCGCATAATGATAACAAAACAGCAAAAAAAAGTGAGGCAACAAAAGCAACACGACGCCAACTTAGATAAGCCCCTCGAAAAGTGTTTTCCCTGCTTCGCAAGTGGCCAATTTGTTGGATAAACAAAAGCAATAATGGCTTCATTTGATATTTATGAAGACAAATATATATTATATTTTTTGTTGTTGCCTTCTTTGGAGGTGAGCCACGGTTGTTGTGTTTACCCTTGTCCGAGATTGCACTAAGACAGTCTTCGACTTTTAAAGTTATATCCTGTGTGTATCTGGTAAATACGGAAAACAAACAACTCGCAAGAGATTCCACTCCGCATATGGTCAGCTTTGATTTCGATTTGTGCGCTTAAGTAATTTGTTATTCTGTACTTAGGATTATGCAAATTATTTTCCGCCTACAAAGCGTGTCATAGATAATCTAATCTTTCCTTGAAAATCAATTTCAATTTCGTTCAAAAATTCATAGAATAACAACAAAATGTTGCAATTGGCTTCCGCTTGACATTTGAGAGACGCCTACGATGAGAGCAAGAAAGATTGAATTGTTATTTTTGATTTCGCATTAGTTTATGGTTCAATTCAGTTCAAGAAATTTGAAAAAAGTACTTTAGCACCAGATGTGCAAAGTGTTTTTAGCTAGGGTGTTTTTTATTTATTTTGTTGTTGCTCAACATGTGCCATCGTTCCCTACGTCAGCTTGCGAAGCTCTGCGCGTCATTGCGAGATGAACAGGCGAATAAGCACGTTGACATTATCAGCAAACAAAGCGAACTCTTATCTCTCCACAGCTTGGCTTACATTCTAAACTGAATACTACGGGGAATTTCACGTGCTGTGCGTCTTGGGTGTTGATATCAATAAGGGAATCAGGCAGTGGGTTCATTGATTCCATAATAAGCTTAAGAGTATAAGGGGAAGGAAGATAAAGGAGGCTTTAAGGTTCAAAGTTGACGGGAAGGGATGAACTTTAAGACAGCGAACAGAGATTAAAGCCATAAAAGCTCTTGCTTGAACTGCAAAAGTTCTTCGAACAGAATTAACTGTCACCTCCAATTCAACTGAAATTAATGTCCATCTTATGATCCGAAAAACTTGCTATATATGCTGCTGAAAGCTCATTAAAGCTTCTTTCGAAATAAACAACTAAATAGTAACATTATAACATATTTTAAGGCAATGTATAGCTATTATTTTTAACTCTTAGTCTTGCTTGGAACTTTAAACCATTGCCTTACCCCCTAATCTAACTCTTAGCTTAAATTGAAAGCTGTTTAAAGCTCAACTGATAGTAAAATTAGTTCTGGTGTGCGCAGGAAAGTTTGCTCAACATAAAGTTTTACAATTATACTCATTAGGAAAGAAATAGAATAAAAAGATAGCAAGAATAGAATGGACAA
The DNA here is from genome assembly GCA_018904595.1 of Zaprionus indianus. Lineage (NCBI taxonomy): Eukaryota > Metazoa > Arthropoda > Insecta > Diptera > Drosophilidae > Zaprionus > Zaprionus indianus. The sequence goes on from JAEIHA010000140.1 coordinate 4,820,716, forward strand.
AGCTTAACTGTCATCTGAAAGCTGCTTAAAGCTTATATTTCAAATTTAAAGAGAATATAATCTTATTACTTCGCTGAACTACTTTTAACTTATTAGTTTGCTTAGTCTTTGTCAGCTGTTTCCACAGCCGTTTTTCCAATGCGCCTTATCGTCTGACAATATTTCCAATAAAAAATAGTAGATATATTAATAGCACAACTGGATTATTGTCGCATTGTTCTGTATGCGATTTGCACGAGTTGCAAATAACGAATACAAGTGCGAGTACCCGCTGTGGCATTCATGCACTTCTGCTTAAAGTTGATTAAGTTCTTGCCATGGTAACTGGATGACTGGATGACTGACTGACTGCCTGTCTGCGTGAGTGGCTGTTGCAAAAACGTGTTGCCTTTCTCTGTAACTCCCCCGGCTTCCTCCTCCATTCACTCTGTCCCCCCCTGCTTGATTCACTTTGCCTTCAGGCATGCGCCACAAATTAAATATATAATATAATTTGTGATTAAATGGCGCTGTGCAATTATGCTGCTCTGGCAAATGTTGATCAAGTTATTTCTTTACTCATCTCGAGTAAGTCTACAACTTCCCCCTCTCCCTCTCATGCCTTCTGTCTCTCTGTCTGTCTGTCTGTTGCTAATTTACTTTTGCAGTCGCCTGTCATGGCATGCATCAACTTCAACTGCCTCGTCGTCGTCGTCGTTTTCATTGCCATTTTGTGTCAGTTTAAGTGCAACGCAGTCTCTCTCCCACTCACATTCTCTTTCTCTCTCTCTCTCTACACTGTTGCACCTTTAAGCTGATTGCCTGTTCTTGTGCTGCGCTAATTGCGCTGCAGAGTGCAAACAATGCAATAAAAACAACGCGACAACATGACAAGTTGCCACTTTATTGTATTTTATATAGAGCAAGCTTTAACTTTATATGCTATCTTTAACATCTTGTGGCGCTCTTTCTCTCTACACGACTCTCTCTTCCTCTCTTCCTCTACTCCTTTCTTTCCTTCAATCTTTGCTTCCTCCTCCCCCGCTGTGCATCCTTTTGGCTTGACCTTTTGGCGGTTTTCCTGCTGCTGCTTAAGTTACAAAACTGGCTTAGAATTTCGCTCGTTATGTTTGATGCCAAATGGCTCTGCCACCAGCTGCTGCTGCTGCTGCCACTGTGCAACAACAGCAACAAAAACAAGAGCTAACAAGGCGCTTCAATTTATGAAGCTTTTACCAATGCGCTTGGCAGGCGGCAAGCGTGAGGCAAGTGGCAAGTTGCAGCCTTGCAACAAAGTTGTGCATCCTGCCAAAGCCAGAAGAAAAAAACACCCCACAACACGCCCACTGTGTGGCACGAGACACATACATTGTGTAGTGCACTGTGTGTGTGTGAGACGCCACGCCCATTAAACTGGTTAAATGGGCGTAACTAATATTGACATGGTTGCAAGCGTGTCATTCGTGTTGTTGTTGTTGCAATGAAAGTAGGTTGCTGTTGCAGGTGACAGTGCATGTGTGTGTGTGTGTGCAAAAGTGTGCCTGTGTATGTGTGTGTGTGTGTGTGCCTGTGAGTGTGCCTCTGCATATGTGTGTCTTTAATCCACTTTCATTGATCGTATTATGAACCCAATGTCGATTTTGGCCAGGCCTGCCTCATAAAAACCCAAACACTTTTATGGCTTGTATTGCCATTTCTTCTTGTTGTTGTTATTGTATTCTATAGGTTGTTCGTGTTGTTGTATGTCTTGCTGTTGTCCGAGCACTCTTGCAATTTGTTCTGTCTTATTTATTTATTATAAGGCAATTTCTTCTTCCTCTCCTTTGTTATCCTGCTGTGCTTCCTTGTACTCTTTGCTCTCTCCTTCTCCTCCACCTGTCATTTCATTTGGATTTGTTGTTTTGCTTTTTTTGGACATAACGTGCGCATTAATAATGCAGCCTACCTGGCGTATGCGCAATATATATGTATACTTATACCAATCACATCAATCATACGCCGCGTATCCTGCATATTAATGCAAGTAATTATGACATAAATCATCATCAGCATCAACATCGCGAGACGACACAGCTGCGCATTAATTAATAATTGTAAATGAATTCATAAACTGACCATGCGTATAATTAACAAGATGCTGCCGTCTCTCTCTCCCTCCCTCCTCTCTCTCTCTCTCTGCCAAACCACCTACATTGCGTTGAGCCGTAAACAAATTTGTTTTCCTGCTTGTTTCAGGCTGTTTTTGATCTCCAGTCAGAGATCATGTAATGTATAAGTAGCATGCCAGTGCTTACCTCATTTCATGCGAATTTTACAGGGTATATACAGCAGCAAACAAGCTGCCAAATTTGGCCTTGACTTGGCAGCGCAATAATTGAACTGTAAAAACAATAAGCTACTTTTGCTTGTTATGAAATGGTGATTTTAAGATGTATTTATAGATATGTTTATTGGTACTCGTATCTTGATATAAATATATATTTATACATATTTAAAGAAACGTGTATAAATATATATATAATAAAAATTTATTTTTTGATATATATTTATTGATATATTTATAGATTAATCGATACATTTTTGAATATATTTTGATATTATGGTATAATATTTGTAAATATATTTATTGATTTATTTAAACATATATTTGTAGATATATTTATTGATTTATTGTCAATTGAATTTGTATATCTTGTAAATATATTTTTGATATATTTATAATGAATAGAACTGAACTGAAAATAAGTTGATATTTTGTGATATATTTATTTTGTTCTTTGTTGATATTGTTATTAGAGATACATTTATTGTTTATTTATAATTATTTGTTGATATATTTTTAGAAAAATCTATTGATATATTTATTATTATTTTTGATATAATGATTGATATATTTATTTATAGCTAGACCTCTAAGCCTCTTTGCTGAATTTTTTCGACTTTAACTTGCGTGGGCAATAAGCGCTTTCAACTTCCGCACATAATAAGACCAAAACAGCAGACAGACATAGAGACAGACATAGTTAGACACACAGATACAAGAACAGATACAAATGCAGATATCTTTACATCTACACTACCAGTTACTATGTGATCTAATCACTATAAAGTGCCCGTTGCACTTGAGTCAAGTTTTCCTTTCTCGCAAATTACCCTCGATATATAAATCAGTGTCTGGTTTAAACTGACGCTAGGTGGCGCTTAGTGGTTTCAATTACAGCAGGCCTATAAAAATAGGCATATTCACATGACGAGTCAGACAGGCAGGCAGACACAGGCCCGGTCCATCCAGCTGTCCAGCTGTCCATGTATCCAATCATCAATCTCTCCATTCATTCATTTATCCCGCTGCGCAATCAAGCTTCGCCAAGGCATCCATCATTCAAATTGACGCCCACAACGGAAATTGTCGGACAAGAAATGAAACTCAATTAGCTATGAACTCTCTCTCGCACTGTGTGTGACCTTCACACACACACACAACCACACACACACACGGCGCACACGTGCCATATATGTAATAAAATTGATAAAATTATTTAAAAACGAAGTAGAACTCATTCTGCAGCTCATAAAACCACTTGCAACACACTCCCCCTTCTCTTTGTGTGTGTGTGTGTGTGTGGGGGAAAGCAATGAAAAATCCAGCACAACTAGCACAAGTTCACATTTGACTTTTGACATATGAACCAGGGCTAAACTGTCAACCTGCCTTGGCTGCCAAGCTGTCACACTGTCAGCCAAGCCAACTGGCTTTATAAATATTTAAATCCTTCACACACACACACATGCAGACACACAGAGACAGTCTGCAGATCGAGGGTAAAAGCAAAAGTTTATGCAAATTATGCGTGCTACTTTTGCAGGGTATTAGTGAGGGTATTTGAGGCTGTTTAATGTGCGCACCCTTTTGCAGCAAGAGAGAGAGAGAGAGAGAGAGAGACAATTCAATTATGCCACGCACTCGTTAGACACAGTCTGTGTATATATATACCAGTATATATATATATGTGTGTGTATTTATTATGTGTGTATTTATTGTGTGTGCGTCTTTATTATGTGTGTGCGTAGCTGAGATTCTGCTCCTCCTGCAGCAGCAGCAGCAGCATTTACCGTTGGCCAACCTCATAAACCAGATAATGATCCCTCCCCCCTCTCTTCTTCTCCTTTCGCAGTTGTTGCGGCACTTAATGAGTTTTGTTTCCAGTTGTTGTTGTTGTTTTTTTTGCACGGCACATGTGAAGCACACGCTGGCTGCGGCGCCATCGCTTGTGGCTGCAGCTAATGCCCGTTGATGATGGCCAAGTTGATTTGATGCGGTAGCCAGCAGCAGGCAGCCATCACAGTGACATGTTCTGTCAGAAGGGGGGTAGCAGCAGGAGTGGGGTAGGGGGGGTGTAACCTGGCAGTTCGCACATAATTGTTACAGTGGCCTGCAGGCGATAGAAAGTGCTTTCAAGTTACTTATCTTAATTTGTTTTTTATAGATTTTTTATAGCGTGTGTCGTATTTATCTTTATAGAAATTTTACTTTTTAAACCTACTTACCCCACTGTGCAGACTATATTCTATTTAGCATTTTTAAGCGCGATTTTATTCATGAAAAATTCTACAAATATTTTCCACTCTTCTAACTTGAACCAGTTTAGCAATAAAAAATTATAAGAAATATTTATTTAACTATTTTAACGTTTTGCCCCACTGTGCCAATTATATCTATATTCTCCTCTTATTATTTAACACTACTTTGCAATGCAGTTTGTATTTTATAAAATTCTCGGAAAATTTTGTTCACTATTTCATCATTTTGCCCCACTGTGCTGGCCATTCTCCACTGACCCATCGATCTGTGTGTGCAACAGCCGCAGCCGCAGCCACGCATTGCATCAGCTGAGCATCATCTGCTCTCAGCACGTCTAGGGGGGCAATTGCCTCGCCTCCCTCACAATCTCTCACTCTCCCTCTCTCTCTCGCTCCCTCTCACTCTCTTGTAGCTGCTACCGTTGCACGTTTTTCGTTTTGTTTTGATTTTGCTGCTTCTACTCAGCGCCAACTCACATAGATACGCACACACACACACACGTAGAAAGCAAGTGAAGAGAGGGAGAGAGAGCGCAGGCAGAGCAAGAGAGAGAGAGAGAGAAGAGTGAGAGAGCAGTGAGCCAGTGAGCGGTAAACAGCTTGTTCGTCTTTTGTTTTCATTCTTTTGCTTCGTAGAGTCCAAAGATAAAGAATGAAAATCGTAGAACAACAACAACAGCAACAAAACGAACTGAACTGAACGAACGACGGCAGCGGCGGCGGCAGTTCTAGATACTTTCGTCTAGCAGCGCGTGTTCAGTCGCAAAAACGTTTAGCGCCGAGACGGACGACAACGACGGCGACGCAGTGCGCTGCTTGGAAAATTACAAAGTGACAACAACAAAACGACAACAACATTAAACGAAAAACGGCAACACTGGCAAAGAAGAAGGCGTCTGTCGCCGTCGCCGTCGTCGTCGCCTCTTGTAAAGTTGACGCGAGTGAAAAGCGCTTTTCTATTTTCGCCTCAAGTGCAGCCCCAGCCTCCTCACAAGACGGTTCAGTACACTAGCCAACAGCCCCTGTAAAAAAGGCCAGATTCGAATGAAATAAGAAGAAACAGCTGAAAATAAAAAAAGACGCGAAAAAAAAGGCCGAGGAAAATCGAGAAAAATTTGTTACACTTGACGCGCGCGTCTGTGTGTGTCTTACTTTCTAAACCAAAAATAAACCTACAAGTGTAATATACATATTTGTAGTGTTTTGTAGTGCAGTGTACGGTGCAGTATGTTGGCCATCAAGGAGTGTCTGATTCGCGAAGGTGTGCTCAATCTGGATAGCCCGCCGCGACATGCTGGTGTCTCTGCCATGGCTCCCCCTCTGCAGCAGCAGCAACACTTTCTGCAGCTGCAGTCGAGCAAGAGCAGCGGCAACATGGATATGCCACGCTATCGCTATCGTTAGTATCGTCCCATTATCTATCTATATATAGTTGTATAGTATATATCTGGTATATATATCTTTGGTTGCGCCGCTTATCGCTGACTGATACGCGCTGTGCCAATGCTGTAATTGAGTTCTTGTGTAGGCAGGTGTAGCGCCAATTTCTGGCGAATCGGTGGGGTTTAGCATAAAGTGTATATAGTATAATTGTACTATGGGGTTAGCTTGATATTCCTTTGGCAAAACATCTGTTGAATGAATCGTTTTATTTGGATTTGGGGAAGTCATATCAATGTACGTGGTAAAACAGCTGTTAATGTTTTGAGGAAAGTTGATATTCCTCTGCAACATTAGCTGTAAATATAAAGAGGAAATACTTTGCTGTGTTTAAAGATACCCTTAAGAAACTGTATACATTTAAAAGAGTATAAACTGTCTAAATTTTAAATCAGAAAACTATATCTTATTGATTTGTTGAAAAACAATCATTGGACTTTGAAGATTTTAAAAAAGAATTTTTATATTTTAATTCTGCAAACCTTTTCTTTAAAATTTCTCATATTGAAAGCAGTAAACTCTTCTTACATTTCAAGAAACCCTAACGAAACTGGGTACATTTAAGTAGTATAGAGTTCTCTATATACTGTTTTAATTTCATATATATCGGAACCCTATAGCCCATAAAAATCGAAGAAATAATCGAATAAGAAAATTATATGCCACAATTTCAAAACTATAATCCTGCTTGCTTTTCTTGATTGTTTTATAGGTAAGGACATAAAAAAATACAATTAAAAAGTTGAATCAATAGTTACAATCTTTACTACAGGGTATTTTCCTATTCAAACCCCACGCATTGTGAACTCATACACCATGCGCCACTTGTTTATTTATAGAATCTCGCGTCGTTGCCGTCGAACATTGTCCAGCTATCTTAGCGATTTCCTATATAGAAAAAATTCTTTGCCATTGTTTAATAACAGTTAATGATTTGTATTGCTTTTGTGTTCAACAACAAATTGTTGTTGTTGTTGTCTGTGTCCCCCTCGTCCGATAAAGCGGGGAAAAAGTTAACCCCTTCGACGACCCGTAACCAGCCAGAGATTGTGTCATTTGTCTCGTGTGTTTGTTGTAGTAGCTGCAGGCCAAAGCTTTTATTCGATTTGTGATTGTTTTTAGATATTTAAGTTGCCTTTCTTGTTGTTGTTATTGTTGTTGTTGTATAAGCCTTGATGTATGACCGTTTTTATTTGGTTGTTAAGGGCTTAAGTGCCCAAGACGCCAAAGAGCCACAACACAAAACAACCAAACCTTTTTGGGGTCTTTGGTTTCCTCTTCTGTGGCTTATAAAGTTGTTCCAATCAATGAGCATTTGTAAGAGATGCCTTGAGACAGAGGGTTTTACATGCATAAACGAACAGTTCGTTACCATTTAGGGTCTAAGCATATCAGAACGTATTCTAAAACTCGCTTTGAACTTTGAAAAGACAAATTAATGACGCGATTAGCTCACACATCGCGCATATATCATTTATCCATCTATCAACAGGTTGAGACTAATGAATAGGATAGTCATTAGTATCCGCCTTGTCTCAGAGTTAAGATCTGCTATATCATTTGTTGTAAGTGAGGAATATAAATATTTGAAGATGTGTGCGACAAGCGAGGGTCAAGTTGGTGGTTCGGCATCTCGCTTATGCAATACCCTACGGCACTCTTATATCATTGTAGACTTTGAGTTAGATCATAAAATGAAAAGCCATTAAATTTCGAAGTAATTTACAGCACTTTCTCAGTTCTTTCTTTTCAATTTCTAACACTTCTTTAGCTGCAGTTATTTTCTTTCAATTCCTTTACTCAATTAAGATTGGTTTATCTCGAGAGTTTAAGAACTCCCCCAGTTTGACAGCTCTTAAACGCTTTTTATGGCGGATTTCACTTCACTCGCAGTGCGATTTTATGGGCTGCAGAAGGGGAAGATCGACAGATCGAAGACCCAAGATCGATTGTGGATATGATGGCCTACTCTCTGCAAGAGTTGTTGTTGCTGTTGTCGATAATTAAATTTGTTCATTGCAAGACGTAAGAAAAAAAAAACGAATGTTATTTTTAGAGGCGGACTGCAAGAAGAGCTTGAGGAAGGGGCAGCACAGAGGGGGGAGGGGGGTTCATCAGTTGGAGGCACAGTTTGTGTGTCTGCCACTTGACGTCGTCGATGTGGGCAGTTTGCCCTTGCGTTTAAAAATAAGACTGCAACTGTAAACAACGACAACGTCGCCGAGACGGGCAATGTCGATGGCAACAGCAGCAACAACATCTGCAAGTGCGACTGTAAATGCAGTTTTTTGCCATCTATCTCTCTCTCTTTCTCGCTCTTGATCTAGCTATCTCTTTCTGCTTCTTTCAATATTGATTCAACTTTTTTTTGTGTTGCCTGCCACACAAAATACTGCGACGAGGGGCAAGTTTCTCTCCGTAAGCCTTGACAATTTGATACGACTGCGGCGGCAACAACCGGCCACATGTGGCAAGTTGCTGCTGTTGCCGTTTCTGTTTCGGTTTCAGCTTCTGTTTCTCTCCACTTTCCATATTAATTATGCAACCCGTGGCTAAAGCAAAGCAATCGATCAATCAGCTTGCCACACACAGACAGACAGACGGACGCAACGACAGGCAGCGCTTGGTAATACGCAGTTGAAGCCACAAAAATGTTGCACACACACACACACACAGATCTGTATTTGTTGTTGTTGTTGTTGTTGCAAGCGGTTTAGTTACGCGAAGTCAACTCTCAGTTTTTCCTGCCAATAATTAGTTTGCCGACTTTTCCGCACACACACAACAACAGAAACAACAAAAAGAATTGCAACAAATAAATCGTTCACATGCAACAAAGCAAATAATAAAAAAAATAAATAAAAGTCAAAAGAAAACTGTGCAAAAATCGTTTGTTTAATAAACCCAAACGGCAAACTGCCAAGAAATGCGCTGCAAATGCATTTCGTGTGGCTTGGTTTATTTATTAGGATTATATACGCTCTTCAAGCGGGTATATCAGTTCAGTTGGGCGATGAGAACTCAGCTGTGTGTAGAGTTAGCTTAATGAAATTTGATATAGAGAAGGATATAATTACAGTGTGAGCTGATATCAATAACAAATTGACTCCTTAGCTATTTATCCAGATAAGCCAGAATCTGTATATAACTCAGCTTTATGCTGAGCAAATCAGCTGAAATTTGATATATATACAGATATATTGCCAATGTTTTGATAGCTATTGAAAACAAACTAATGCGATCACTTTTCAACGAGCTACCTCACTTTAAAGTTAAGATCTAGTTCAGAAATGTCAAGCCAAAATTCTTAAACATAACCAGAGAGTTAGCTTAGTGAAATTTGATTTAATAAAGAAAATGTAATTACAGTAAGCTCTGATATCGATAACAAACCCTGATTCCTTAGCTATTTATCCAGTTAAACTTAAAACTATCGATAACTCAGCTGTATGGTGAGCAAATCTGTTGAAATTTGATATATATACAGATATATAGCCAATATTTTGATAGATATTAAATTCAAACAAATGGCATCACTTTTCAGCGAGTAACATTACTTTAAAGTTAAGAACTAGTTCAGAAATATCTTAAACTAATCCAGATGCATTCTATGCCCGCCAGTTCCTGTGTAACTATTCTGTCTAGCTTTTTTTTTTGGCGTGCAAATCGCAACAGAGTGGAGAATCCCGCGATTTGGCAATTTGCCTATATCTTTCTGGGTGGTTCATACGAATTATTACAAATTTAGCAATTGCGTAAATGCAAGTCGTAAATATATATAAAAGATTTCACGCTGTGTTAAAGTCGATTTTTCTCGCTAAAGTTTAATGTCAGCTTTAAATCCAGCGGGATAAATTTATCTCCTTATTGAGAATGTTTGCAAGAGAAATGATGGCGAAAAATTTTTGAAAAAATTCATATGCGCTGTACAAATATTTATTTTCAATTATTTTTCCTTCAATTTTGCATTAAAATATGCATTAAAGCTGTCAGACATGTCGAGTGCGGGAGAATGCCGAGGGAGGAAGCTGTGAGGGGGCCTGACTTTTCATCATATGATTGAGTGTGTTGTGTGTGCGCGTGTGTGTGTTTGTGTGTGTGTGTGTGGGAGTGTTAAAATTGTCGGGTTCAACGACGTATTTTGAATTAATGACAAAAACATATGACAACAGCGCCATCTGGCGAGGGAATATATGAAAATAAAATGCTATATATTATAAATTGATATACTTTGTATAATCTGTAGGCCTAGTCAATAAATACTTTATAGCGGCTTATCGCGTAGAAGATTGCAAGTTGATTGGGTAGTACGTATACTCTATAAGATCTGTCTTATCTGTTGCCATGTACTATATCTATATATATAATATATATCGCTACCAGACACTTGTTACACACTTGCCAAAAATGCCCAACGAACAATCAGAGATTTAAATTCGTATAAATAATACCCCGACAGATGGGGAAAAGAAATAGAAGAAGAACAGAGGCAAAAGGAATTTCATGAATTTACACACAAATATGAAAATCAAGAGAAATGTTGATGCCAAATGGTCAACAATGTGCAACAGCTCAACGAACTGATGAGTAGTATACTATTAAAGTATATGCCATAGATGTGTTTATAGTATAATAACTGATTTATTATGACATATAAGCTGCAAAAGGTTGAAAACAATTAACACACAAATACGATATCGTTCGGACGCTCCTCTCTATCAGCATCTATCGAAAGTACTTGGCACATATTTGCACTGCGAATTACGACAGTGCAGTGAAGTCTAAATATTTGAACAGTCGGAAGTCGCAAGAGAAAGCCCTTATATAGTATAGATATAGTAAGTAGTATATCTGGGATATCTTATCGACTTGCGAAGTATGTTTGCGCTTTTCTAGCTCTAGAGAATGGCATCGATTGCAAAATGCATTTTAGCTACTGCTGCAGCCGTGACAAGTGCACTAATTATAAAGAGAGAGGGAGAGTGAGAGAGAAGGAGAGTGAGAGGGAGGGAGGGAGAGGGAGAACAATAATGAAAGAGATAGCCTAAGCAGGCGGGGCGAGGAGTATGAGTGGCGTGTAATCAAATTACGCGATTGGGCCACTTACACAGCAGCGAGTAAATGAAGAATCGAGTGGGTAGTGCGCAGTGATGGACTAGCGGATACCCTGTAAAATGAAAAAGTGTAAATTATGAGGGAAATAAGTTGTATACTAGGAAATGCATAGGAATTGAAGAATTAAGTGCGCGATTGGCAGTTAGTAAGTACAATATACCCTGTAAATTAAATAAAAAATACTCTGTTCTGTTAGTAAATTACAATTTATACAAAAATAAGTTATATAGGACTATAAATCTATAATAAATGAACCATATGGTAATCAAACCACTACAATAGCGACTACAACATACCCTGTAAACAAAAATTAAAGTATTTCTACTTAAATCGGGCATAATCTACAAGATACTCTTCATGGCAATAAATATATATACTCATTTTAGATTTCACAAAACAAATATACCCTCTTTCACCTGCCCCCAACCCAGGGTATATGCACTGCAGACAGATTTTAATTCAATTACGCCTGAAAGAGAGCCAACAGACTAGCAAGAGTGAGTGTGGCAAAGAGAGGAGGGAAAGGGGGAAGAGGAGGGGGATACTACAGAATAGGGGGCGCAACCGAGACACAGAAAACAAGTTGGCAAAATGTGGGCGAGCATTTGTCATAGTTTCAATTTTATAAACAACCGACACGCATGTATCTTGTCGCTACAGACCATGTGCACTGCCAACAGACCAGAGCCCCACCTCCTACAATCCCTTCCCCCCCTGCCAATCAACGCGCTTTAAAGGGTTTGTCTTCCTCATCCTCATCAACTTCTCTTCTCAACCCACACAAACCCAACGCAGACGTAGACCAAAAAAAAACTGAACAATTAAAACATTAAATGAGCGTTGCCAGAGCGCCAGCCTTGCCACGCCCGCCATGCCGTTAAACGCCCACAACAATTAAGTACTTAGAATGATGGGAAAGGGGGGGTCCCCACACATATTTCTATATGTTTTTTCTCTTGTTCTCTCATGTTTAATTGTTTGAATTGACTTTTGTGCTGATGTTGCCAACGACTTTTTTGGGATTGTGTGTTCTAATGAGCTGAGCAAATGATTCCGATTGACAATCTTCCAACTGTCAAGTGCATTAAGAGTTGGCAATGAAAGCGAAATCGAAATCGAATCGAAGCGAGCACGTGCTGTGTGTGCAATCGTGTGTCATGTGCTTTAAGGTTTGCAATATGCATGGTTGAACTGCAGGAATGTGAAAGGGAATTGGTAGGCTATATAGACAAGGTCTGGCAGATGTGGAGCAAGTCTTGGTTTAGCTTTATGTGGGGAGCTTAAGGAGTGTATAAATAAGAGCAAGAGTATGGCAAAGACTAAGAAGAGCACTACTATGTATGTTGAAAAGGTTTCTTCATTCAACTTGTTTCTTGCAACTTCTAGGTTGCTCTCTTTTGAACTTCATCATAGAGTTGCTTTTCTTTGGTTTGCTGTATATTAAACTTGCAAATGAAGTACTATATCATTATGAATTCCTTAGATCTACTATAAATGTCATATAGAATATATATTGAAACTCTTTGGTTAACCATATGCAGCCGTATTGTGAGAAGAGTTCTTATCATTAAGTCTACATATAAAATATCTGTCAAAAGAGATTCTTTATTGAAGTCTTTATTCTATTAAAGGTCTTTATAGTTTACTCGACTCTATAAAATGAACAAGCTTTTCCGTAACAACATCTGTATCTATTATATGCCTATGCAGAATCAGAAGATACAAAATTATTTCTTTATCAATTTATTGGATATTTTAAACACATTTGTTATTAATTTATATTACTGCAGGCTTTCAATCTTCTACATGATTGATCAATACTATTCTTGACTACTTCCCTTAACACCTCTTAACCTTTTAAGTATCTGCTTTCTTTTTCTTTAATCATCTCATTGTCTAAAACTAACTGACCTTTATTTAATTCCTGTTTCTACTATATATTTTTATAATATTCCCAACTCTCTCTACACCTACTCTTACTTTCATTCGAGCATATTATGCACAAACTCACAACTAGCAAAAGTTCTCGCAACTTGTACGAACATTTCACCTGTTCGTTTTGCTTAATTAGTAGAATTTTCCGCCTAATTATAGCGACGACTCAGCAAGAAAACCTGCCCTGGCTGACGCCGCTCTACTAATCGCACCTGCCATGGCTAATATAATGAGATGCTCGCGATGCAGTGCGCTGTGCCAAAGTCAAAGTCAAGTGTCCATCTCTAGTGGGTGTGGGTGTAGGTGTGTGCAGGTGTAGGTGTGTGTGTGTGGGTGTAGGAGGGGGGTGTTGGCTATAAAAAGCCTGCACAACCCTCACCTCACCTTGACACGCTTCGTTGTAGTCGTAATGCAAAAGTGCTCAGGTGCAATTTAATTGCTGCCAAGATTTGCTTAACCTTACGAGCAAATTCTAACACATAAATACTTTGTGTGTGTGAGTGTTTGTGTGTGCCTCGAGGGGGTGTGCGGGTGTTTAGCACTTTAGCTAAATGAAGATTTTTATTGCATTTGCTTTTGAGCGAGCCTTCTTTTAACATGTTTTCCCCCTCTTCTCTTCCTTCTCTCTCTTCTCCACAGAAACCACAGCGGCCTCAAGTGACTTATCCACAGCATCCGCCACTGCCAAAACAAGCTGCCAGCAACAGCAACAACAGAAACGAGAGCATATATCTGACGAATCGCTTAGTCGCTCCACATCCACGACATCATATCGGGGACAACATCCGCACTTTCATCATCATACGACGCCAGCATATTATACGGATCTACAGCTGCGCATCCATACACCGAACGCATCCGATGTGGGTGCATTGAATGAGAACTATCGTAGTGTGTATAGCACGCCCAGCACACAGCTGGTGGAGAAGCGTTCCTTTCCCAAGACAGCAACAGCAACAGTTGCACCACAGCAACAGCAACGTGCAGCATTTTTTCGACTTGGCGACTCTGTGTGCAGCAACAGCAGCGGCAGCTCAAGCAGACGCCATCGAAGCAGCAAGGAACGTTGCGCCAAATCCTTGCCACCATCTGTGAGCCCTATCAAAGGTGACCAACCCGTTCAATCCTCAACCTCAAACCAATCCCAATCTGTAGCTGACAGTAGTAGAGATTGTAGTAGATCATCTCCACCAGCAGCAGCAGTAACAGTAGCTAGTTCAGCTAGTCCAGTAGTTGTTTCAATTCCAGTAGGAGGCGCCACCACAAACGCGCATAACGGTCGCAGCAGTCGCCACGCGCAGCGTTATCAGCAGCGTGCCAAGCGTGCGGTGCGTGTACGCAGTGAGTCGCGTCCCATTAGCGCGCTCTACGACATAATATGCAAGGAGAAGGGCCTGGACGTGGGCGATACAACGACAAGCAGCAGCAGCAGCAGCAGCGGGAAGGAGGACGAGAAGGAGAGGGAGAAGGAGCAGCAACAAAGGCAGCCGGGCCAGCAGCAGCACAGCAACACACTGGCGACCATTTGGCCTTTGCATCATCACCATCAATGCCACAAAGCCGGCACCACCAACAGCAGCAGCAGCATGAGCGGTGCTAACCAGCAGCAGCAGAAGCAGAAGCAGCAACAGCGGTTGTCCAATCCCAATGCCAATCTCAGCTCCAGTGATGACGATGATGAGGAATCCCCTTACGCACTGCATCCTAGTCAAAAGCTAACCAACCTGGCGCTGCAAGGCATTGGCAAGGCCAATTCGCTGCCACCCACAGACTACCTCAAGCAGCAGCCAGAGCCAGTGGAAACCAGCACTTTCAAGCGGGACGAGCAACTGCAGCAACGTCAGCGTCTGGCCAAGAGTCTAGAGCCTTATACATATAGTGCAACATCGCTGCCAATACGGCATGAGGGGAAACCCTTTAGCACGGAACATATGTTTGTGGAACCACCGAAAATGACGCTGGACTTGAAGAGTTGCCTGGCCAAGCAGAAGGATCCAGAGAAGGGGCAGGATGGAGAACAGGTGGTGCAGCAGCAGCAGCAGGAGGTGCTAGATACGCTGGCGCGGTGGCAACAGGAGCTGGACTCCAATACAGAAACCGTTCAGTTGCTGAACGGCGGCGCCAATGGTCATCATCATCCCGAGCAACATCATCATCATGACAGCGATCATTATCCTGATAAGCTACATGAACTCTCCGCACCATCTCCTACCTTAGGTGTTGTAGAAGGTCATCAGCATCCAAAAGAATCGCAGTCCCAATCCAATTATCGTCATCATCATCCACATAATCAGACGAGCAGTGCGCGCAGGTAAGTTCAAATACAGTCACTCTTCACCTCTCCCCCCTTTCCCTCTCATGTAGCTGTAGCTGTACTGGCTGTGTGCGTATCTGTATCTATAACAAGCTGTCGCTTTAGTCGCAATTACGCGCATAATTAGTTTGTTGTCGTCCTTGTTATCATCATCATTGTTGCTGTTGTTGTTGTTGTTTTTCTGTATCCCATTTGTGGGTTGTCAGCACAGTCACGTGTTCTAGGGCCAGACACCTCCACTCCGTGCTCCCACTAAACAGACTGATGAAATATTTACACGAGTCTGGACAACATATTTGCAGCTGACTGCATTATCAATGTTTGCGAGGTTCATGCGTGCAGTTATTGTGATAAGCTGCCGAAAGAATATCTCAATTACTGTTTGGTTTGCTTTACTAGATCAGCTTTAGAATGTTTTCCCTATTAGTTATAAGTTTTTTAAAGTTCAAACTAGAAAGTTTATCTTCACAAGATTCATTATCATACACTTCTCAACTGTCGAACAAGTAAAGTTATTCCATTTTATCAGTCAACAGCTTCACTCTACTTAAGTTTAAAGATATACAATAAATAGATATCTTATAATATGAACATCAAACAAAGCATATATATATCGGAATATAGACAAAGTCTTCTCATCTCTCAATTCCCTTTGAGTTCATGAACTCTTCCCGCATAAACACAGAAATTGCTTCTCTTTGTTTACTCACATTACACGCTGATTAACAAACGAAAGTGAAACTGTGCAAACAGTTAATCAATCATTGGCGCTCTCTTCCTCGCGACCCCTCCCCCTCTCTTTCAGATCCCCTTAAGCTCCATCAATAAGTGAGCTATCAGCGTTAAGCTCCAAAATCTCTACTCTCCATTTCCGTTTATAAGCCTCGACTCTTTCTTCTCTTAATCCTGTCGACCGCAGCAGCAAATAACGCAACAAATTGCATACAATTGTTGTTGTTGTATATTTGTTGTTGCTTTCTATGTGTTGTTGTCTGTCTGTCTCTTTCCACGAATCTACAGCGCATTTGTTACACAATTCGCCTCAATAAAGCCAAACCTCCAAAACAAATTGTCTTTGTTGTAAACAAACAAAATCTGTTTATTGTTGAATTTGTTGAAAATTCGTTGAAAATTTGTTGTATTTTGTTGCTGTTGTTGTAATGTTGCTGTCCCATTGTCTTCTGGCATCTTTCTTTCTTTCTTTCATTTCCCGACGACACGGTTAGTGCGATTCGACGTTTCCATCAATTATAATGAGATATATCAAAATGGAATGGCACATTCAAGTCGACACTGATGCAGACACTGAAGTTGACCCCCTCCAGCTTGACCCCCCTCCCTCTTCTGGTGCCCCTCTTGCCACCACGCCCCACTAGAAAGCACCTGTTGCACAGACCGAGGCCGAAAACTGAAACTGAAAACCCGAAAAGTGTGCGACAAGTTTTTCCTCGTCGTCGGCTTTCGCTACAAAAATGCCTCATAAAAGCGACAAGCGAGACACAGCCACAAAATGGAAATAAATACTCAAAAAAAAAAGAAAGAAGCAGAGGAAAGAGTAGGAAATTGAAAAAGAGAAAAAAACAAAAGCAGAAAAAAACAAAAACAAAAATTCGACGTAGAATTTGAGCGACAGAAAGAAGCGGGAACAAATTTGAATGCCTTCAATTAAGTGTGGTGTTTATGGAGCCCCGTTGTGCCACGCCTCCCTGCCTGCCGCCCCATGCATACACCTGTTCCCTAGACTGCATCTAGACTATTAATTTTATGGCCAAGTTGTCGTCGAGCCTCGTCTTCGTCGTCGAATCTGCCTTGGCCCAGTTCGTTGTCGCGTCTTTTGGTTTTCTTCTGCTGCTGCTTCCTCTTCTTCATCGTCTTCTAGTCCTGATTTCGCTTTCGCAGCTGCGCAGTCTGCATCGTTAACCGGTCTCTGTATCACTTTTCCTTTTTGGAAAAACAAAAATATTAAAAGCTTTTCCTTGGCCAACAACAAGTTGGAAAGTTCTTTCGAAACGCAGCTGCGTGTGCAGAGAGGAGTCCCCCATATTGAAGTCTGTCAATTGGAATTTTCCAGTTTGACAATCGACGTGACAGTCGACAGACGACGATGATGTTGATGAGCTAGACATACCCTTGAAATACCATAATAATGATAAGGGGTCTAGACGAAGATTTTGAGCAGGCATCTTCGGGGAAATCAATTAAAAACCCTAACTACAAACGTGAACAATTAAAGCATAAAGTACTCTGGTATTTTATGGTATTTATACCTGGTATCAATAGGGTTGAAGGGTGTTATAACTTTGTGGTAAGCTGAAATGTTTTTAGCAAGAAGAAGAAGGCATTTTCGATGCCACCAAGTCGACAACTAAGTGGATTTATTGCAATTTCATGCTTTCTGTCCGTATGAACAGCTTAAACTTAGTTGTTATAAGTGCTATAGCCATCAAATTTGGGCACAATATGCCTTATTAATGCCCTCAGCTAAAGTTTGACTTACAACTTGACCACGCCTCCATCCAAGCCTATAAATCGATAAAAAATAGAATTGCAAGCACAAATTTAAAACTAGAACATTCTTTTTTGATGTGGACTTCGAATTAAGTTCTTACTGATAATAAACAAAGAAGTTACCTTCAAAATATCCAAGAAAAGTTGACGATTAGCTAAAGATCGGGTATATAAAAGTCGAGAACATTCGACTGTAGTTTTCTTACTTGTTTTATATTACTTCTTTATAGCATTTCCATGTAGTCTTACAACCCGTAATTGAATCCGTTTATGCGGCTGTCAAATGTCTTTCCTCTCTGTCTGTCTGTCAAGATTTGGTGAATTACCCACTTCATGATCGCCTTCACAAGGGCAAGGTCTGACTGGAATTATGGTGCCTTCATAAGGTAAACAGACGTCGCGACATCAAAATTGCTTGGCAGCCTAAAGGGAACTCTACCTGAACGGGTGAATGAATGAACTGAAACTCCTGTAACTGTAATTGGTGAGTTGCCACCAGCCTGAACAGCTGCTCTGCTCTGCTGTGGTAGAGTTGCCCCCAACAGAGACAAGAGAGTTCGTTGTGGATATCAGTTACAGACATGCGACAGACAGACGACATTGAGATAAATTTTTCGGGCTACCTGCGATAAATGCAGACTTGTTGCGCTTTGTTCTTGATGTGTTGCAGAAGATAAAAGAGGCAGCAACAGTGCGACGACAACAACAGAGCACGACAGCACAACACGAATTGTGTGTGTTGTATCTGACAGATACGCGCGCAAGTATCTCTATCTCTATCTCTTTGTACCTGGTCTCATGTGCGAAAATTTTCGCTCTTTGAGTGGTTTTATTTTTTTCGGGGCAATTTGAGTCATTTTGTTGTTGTCTCTCTGCTGGTGTGAGTGTGTGGTGTGTATATGTGTGTGTGTTTGGCAGTTTGTATATCTTGCAGATACAACAAAAGCGGCGGCAAAAACCCAAACAACCGAAAAAAACCTCTTGTTATTAGCTTCGCTTGTTGTTGTTGTTGCTCGGGTCGATCGGTCTACGGCTTCGTCGCTCTCTCTCTCTCTCTGTCTCGCTCTGCGAGCTCTTCTCGAGCTTGGGTTACCCGCTTCACTTTCGGTCTGCCCGTCGGCAGTTGTTGAGCGTGTTTGAAGGCGTCCAGCAGCAGCAACAGCGGCGTCGCGTCTAGCGGAACTCGAAAACGTTAAATAAAACGACACACACCAAACACACATCGACACACACACTGGTACACACACACATCCGACATTCGCTTTGATTTTGTTGTGAGATAACACAGCTTGCTATCTGACAGATACATTTACGCCACAACCTCAGCCACAGCCAGCCTGGTATCTCCTCGTATCTCCTGCGTCCATCAATGTAAACGTAACAGAAATCGCAACATAAATCAATTATAATCACATCGTATATACTGACTATAACTTCCTCTTTATCTTCATTGTGTAGATTCATAAAGCGCACCTCACGCTCAGCGAGCCGTCAAAGCGCGGGACACTCCTCGCCGCCGCCTCCAGCTGGAGGTTATCACAGCGATTCATCCTACAGTTCGCCATCGCCTACACGAAAACAACAACAACAGACAACGGGAGCTGCAGCAGCTGGAGAAGCAGAAGCAGCGCCGGCATTAACTGATCCACAATCCTCGACAAACGGCAACAGCTCCGCCTATGAAACGGCAGCCACAACTGTGATGACACATGCCAAGCCGGCAGCAGTAGCAGCAACAACAACTACAACTACATCAGTGGAACCCCAAACAGAAACAGTTACAGAGCGAGTACAACCACAGCAACAACAACTTCAAGAAGTTCCTAAGGCCAAGCAAGTGCCAGCAACAACATCGTCAGCAGCAGCAACGTCGTCCGTCGTCGTCCTACGCCCCAGCACAGCGAACTCAGGTGAGTAACCCAAGCAAGGAGATGAAGGTGCATCTATCCATCTCCAGAAGTTATCTCCCACTTATTTTCCATGTGCTTGTCCGTGTGTTTGTTTGTCTACGTGCTTCATTCTGTCTGTTCGTACTTTCTGTTGTCTGTCACTTCAAGTGCTTTTCCTTCTACTACGTTGTCTTGTGTATTGTGTGTGCTTTCCTTTTGCTTATGCCCGAAAAAGTTTCATCTGTGCTCAAAACTTTGTCTCTCTGTAATTGCCATAACTTTATATTTTCCTTATCCTTTTGCGGCATCCTTGCATTCACTTTAAGCTGCCTCTCTCCCTCTCTCTTTAAACCAGTTCCCATAGCTCTACACTCGCAATCCTTAAACAAGTTTTTAATGGTCTCGCTCGTATCCTGGCTGAGCTACTTCCTGCTCTGTTACCTGATACGTTTACCTAATGTTTTTTTTGTTGCTCTCTCTTATAGTCTATTTATAGCTTCTTCACTGAGCTTAACTTTCCCTCAAAAAGTAGTTTTGGGCTTCTCAAATCAATCACAAAATTCACGAACATCAACTTAGAGGTTTACTTGGAGTTTATACGCATTCATTATAGTTCGTTCTTTCCCACAAAAAAAGCAATAAATACCATAATTAGCTACCCGTAGCGCCGTCCAAATTGAAGTCTATAGAGGATTAGGTCTCTCTCTGTCTCTCACAACATTTTCGCGCAGAATTGCGGAAAAAAAACCATTTGAAAATCATTTGTTTGCCACGTTTCTCTCTCACTTAAAAGTAATTTGAACTAAATTCGATTTTGTACGGTTCACAACGACGTCAATCAAGCAACAAGAAGACCTTCAAGAAATAAACGTAAATAATTGAGATCTCTCTCGCAAGATCTGTAGCTATAATCTAGCAATCTAGATCCCATACACCTGCGCGAGTTAATGCCACAAAATTATATAAAATAATTTGCACAATTTGAAAACAATTTCATAAAAATCATTATGATTAAAGCGAATTTTGCACAAGAGCCGCCGCCGCCAGATCTATAGATCGATAGTTTGCGAAATAAGTGAATAAGATTTGCTTGTCATTTGAATTGCATTTGTAAATAAAACATACATATGTATGGCATATAAAGATATATGACATATGAAGTTGCGATCGCCGCAACTTCACGCAACTTAGGCAAATGAAAGACATCGTAAAATCGCTAATAGGTATAACAGAAAGATATGAGACAGTCGCTGTGCCCAATTTTCGACGAGGTATCGTCGTATCTCCATTATCAATTCGAAGCTTACAGCATTTCATTCATTCATTCATCTGGGGAGTTTTGCCATCCCCCCCTCTCATAGGTCTTTTTTTATTATCATCGTAAGAGAAAAACAAACAACTTAACAAGCTCATAACGGCAGCGGGGCTTGAGAAAGTTCCGCCTCGAAGTGGAGTGTGGATCGTTACATTAGCATAGCAGCGATAGGAGTTAAAAGAAAATATATTTATGCCCCGGTGCGATATGATATGATATGATATGTCACACGCTTCATTGGTTGCCAGTTCCATAAATAAACAAGCGAATTGCTTGATGAAGATCGATTTGTGTCAGGAACTTAGATCACCCTCTCTCTCCTTCTCTCTCCCCCATCTCTCTTGTTAGCTCGCTTGAAAATTTAAAATCTAAATTGATATTTAAATTTGTTCATGGCAATTGTTTTGCTTTCTCGGTCATCGTCGTCATCTCGACATCGATCGTATCGATTTCAATATTTAACAATTTTGCAATTTTTTTTCTTTTTCTGTTGTTTCAAATCTTTTGGGGTTCCTTTTGTTCGCTTTGAATCGCGCTGATTGTTTGTGCTTTATGCGGAATTCGTTGTTGTTTTTACACCATAGTAATATTATTGTTGTTGTTTTTGTTGTTTGATTTCGGGAATTGTGTCTAGGGCAATGTTCGCACCAGAAAGTTTACTGATCCCTGACAGTGAGTGAAGAGAAGGCAATGAACGACACTGCCGCCTCATCTGTTCGTCATCTTCGTCTCGCATTTCTCTCTCTCTCTCTGTGGAGATGATTCGCTGTTAGAGTCAAAGGTTCGTTGGGGATTATGAAATGATTACATAAGTCAAGATCCGGGGGGAGTGTCGCGGCCGAGAGTGGAGAGTGACAAACATATATGGCTGTAATAAATGGCTTGTACTTTGCAATATGCCGAAAAGAGAAATAGCTTGTAGTAAAAGTTTACTGATTAATAGCGCTGATACTTTTTTTTAGTGTTGATTTATCAGGTTTCAAGTTTTTGCTGGGGTGAAATTGCTGAAGACTTAAGATCAGTTTGCAGAGAGAGAATCTTTAGAAATTTTGGTATGTTGGATTGCTGAAGTTTGAGTAAGGTAATTATCATAATCTTCGGATTCTAAACTAGACAATCGATTGCCTAGAAAATCGTTATGTAGTTGGTAAGTCACCTTGGGTTTCTATGGTTTATGCTCAGCATATTCTGATTCCTAGAGAATATTTAACATTCTGTTTACAGTTTAGTTTGAGGTGTTTAATGATATATTAGCATCATCTATTGATTCTAGTTTGTTATCCAGAGAGTCTTTAAACATTATGTGAACTAGTTAAAGGATTATTTACTATATTAATATCATCTACTGATTTCTAGAGAATTTTATTATTATATTTAAACCAATTTCTAGTGGGATCCCAGAGAATCTAGAGGATCTTCTTCAACTTAATTTTTCTATTACTTGTTATCAAAATATGCTTCTATTTAATAGCGTTGAAAGCAATCTTGGGTTCCTTAGTAAACGTTTCATCTGGTTTACCGTCATTTTCTTTAGCTTTCCAGCAACTCTTTATCACTTCGCTTGCCTAGTTAAAGTTTCCTCTGCAGTTTTTCATATATCTTCATCATCTTTCGATTGAGATTTATTGGCTCCCTCAAAACACTTGACAACTTTCGCCTATTATGACATCGAGTGACAAAGTTGGGCACTGTTTCTTTCCCCTTTTCACTTATTGCGGTTCCTCCCATTTGTCAGCAATTCGCATCAATCAATCAATCAAACGCAGTTTGGCTTGCTTGACTGACACACCCTGCAGCTACCGCAGTGGCGGATTATGCAATGTCACTCACACACGCACACACACACCTGCACACTCACACCTGCACACACGCACAGCAACTTGAAGTCATTTGCTTTTCTAAAACTTACGCATTTCCCCTCCACTGCCAACAACAACAACAACAACTAACACAGCGAGCCACATTAAAGTTGCCAGTGGAAGCAGCAACAGCCACGGCCACAGCTACCATAACAACTGCAACAACAGCAGCAACAGCAACACGTGCAACGGCAACAGTCGCAGCCGCTTGAGTCGCCTCTGCAACAGCAACAACAACAACGCCACGCCCATGCCGCCTCTAGCCACAGCAACAACAACAAGCAAAGGGCCACTAATTGTGCTTAAAGCGGGACAAGCAACAGCAACGTCTGCAGCAGCAACAGTTGCTACTGCCGCTGCAGCAACATCGCCGGCAGCAGCAGCGACGCCATCACCTTCAAAGCGTCGCAAGAGTTTGTTGTCGCCGTTGCGCATTGCCAGCAGCAATCATCATCCACACGTCACGGCCACGCCCATTGCTGGTAGTACGCCCCCACAGCAGGCGAGTCCATTGCTGAGCAGCTCCACCAACTCATCCAGTTCGCCACAAACATCGCCAGCGGTGCGCACCACCAAAGCGAGTCGTCTGCGTGCCGCCGCGCTTGGTGAGTCTCCCCACTCTCTTCCCCCTCTCTTTCTCCCTCATGCATCATCAGCTCAGCAACAGCTCCTACCTAATCTCTTGTACTGCATCCTGGTTATGGTTTCCTCATCCTCCTTCTCCTTGTAGCACTTGTTGTAGTTGTTTGTCTCTCGCTCTCTCTCTCTCTAATCAATCTTGTCTGTGATGTTCTCCAACTAACTGAATCATCTCTCATGCTGTCTCCCTATCATCTCAATCCTTGCCTGCCACGCCCACACGCGCAGATCGCAAGAAGGAGGAGGAGCAACATCAACAACAGCAGCGTCCACGTTACAGTTCCCCGGCGGGACAGCGACGCCTGAGCAACACCGAACTCTCTCCGAGGGGCATCAACAGCAGCGGCTTCAACTCGGAGCCAAGTAGCAGTGCCTCCAGTCGTTTGTCCAGTGCACGTTGCTCCTCGCAACCGTCGGAGCTGCTGGGAGAACGTCGTCCATTGGTGGCCAACGCGCAGCATCTACCAATGAAGCAGAATCTCAGTGAGCTGCACTTCACCGGTGGCATAATGAGCCCCACTGCCGAGTGTACGTTGCATATGCGTCCAAGGAGTTCCACACTGTGTACCGATGCTGCCAAGGAGGGCGGCGCAGGAGGAGGGGCCAAGCAACGTGATAATCTCACCAATTTGCAGCTCAGTCCGGTGCAGAAGCATAAGCGCACAGTGAGTAGTCAGCTACCTCTCTCTCTCTCTCTAACGAATACCCAACTAACTGTCTCTCTTTCACTCCCACAGCCGGAAGTATCGCCGCTGCCGCGTCGCGCTGGAGATCGCGATAAATCCGCCAAACGTAAATCGAATTTGAATCGTTCGTACAACGAGGAAGCCACCAAGGATGGCGGTAAGTGGGTGCAACAACAGCAGCAGCAACAGCAGCAACTACAACAACAGCAGCAACAGTAGCAACAACAAGTTCCCAGCCGGGAGTGTTCGAATCCGCTCCAGATTTGGTCGCACGTCAAGCTTCAGTTGGTTCTGGCTTGGCTGCCACATCGCAACAGTCTCGTCGATTCAGTTGTGCCGCGCGTGTGCCACCATGTGGCAGCAACAACACTTGCAACTTCATCAGCATCTTCTCGAGCTGCATGGCAACCTGCTTCGCATTCGCATACGCAGAACCTGCTCCTTGCACTATGTCAAGCTGTTGCCTCCACTGTTCCTTCCATGCACGTGCCCAGATCCAAGTTCCTTCTGCATTTGTGTTGCTCTGTTTATGCTTAAGATACCTCTTCCTCTAGAGATTACTCCTACTCATGCTGTATTCATTTCTCTTGCAGATGAGGCTGCCTCCACACGTCGTCGACGACGTCGCGAACTGGGCATGGCGCGTCCCTTGATGCCTGGAGACGATGATTCGCTGCTTGAACTGCTACAGTCACCGCAGAAGAGCTCATGCAGTGAGTCCACCACTACCACCTCCAGATCGGAGTCACTGCGTCAGAAGTTCAACGAACGCACCAAAACGGAGCTGGCAGAGATTAAGAAGATTGCCGAGGCAGCTGGGCAGGTCCAGGAGGAGCCACGACGC
The DNA here is from genome assembly GCA_018904595.1 of Zaprionus indianus. NCBI lineage: Eukaryota > Metazoa > Arthropoda > Insecta > Diptera > Drosophilidae > Zaprionus > Zaprionus indianus. Next base: position 4,845,820 of record JAEIHA010000140.1, read on the forward strand.
AAGAGCATGGATGAAGTGGCAGCTGGAGCTGCCGCTGCCACACAGAACTCGCCACCAGCCCCCAATCAGATTGTGTCGATACTTAAGAAGAAGGAACACGCATTCGGGGAGTGCAATTCGAGTGCCTCGAGCAATGCTTCGCCGGTGACCTTCTCGGCCAATGTGCTGGACACACCATCCTCGGCAAGTGGACGCAGCAAGCGTCAGGGCATACTGAAGAAACGTTCCAGCCTGGATGAGTCACGTTACTATTCACGTTCGCATTCACCAGATGAGCGTAGCATACTCATCAAGTCAGCACGTCGTAACTCACTCGAGGAAGCAGGCAGCACACTCAGCTCGGGTGGCGGAGGAGGTGGAGTAGGAGTAGCTGGTGGTCAGGCACATGGCATACTCAAGCAGAGCAGCTACGACAGCAGCAAGAGCGATGGTTGTCCCTCTGCGAATGAGTGTCAACCCCATAGCATACTCAAGAAGAAGGATTCCCTTTCCACGCCCTCGGATGGAGGTGGACATGTCTCCAAGCATGTTTCCATCTCTCAGGCAGTCACCTTGGCTGCTGCTGAGCTGCTGGCGGCACATGATGGCCTCACTGCCGCACAGGAGGATGGTGAGGATGGACACGAGTGCATTAGACCCATTCTGAAGCAGGAGAGCACCTCCAGTGAGGAGGCAGCACGTCCACCCAAGCCAATACTCAAGAAGAAATCATTTGGCGAGGCTGATGAGCATGAGATACGTCCCATACTCAAGAGCAGTCGCAAGAGCAGTCGCGAGGAGTTCGATTTGAGTAGCTTGAGTCAAGATGCCAATGATACACTCGGTGGATCTGGCTCCGAGCCAGTGCGTCCTATTCTGAAGACAGATTCACCTTCGAAACAGCGTTCGAGTGAAGATTCTAGCTTGCTTAAGCGACGCACACGTTCTCTGGTGCGTCAGGATGCAACGCCAGTGATGGATCTGGCTGCTGCACTGGATGCCATAACCTTATCACAGACACAGGGACAGGCTCAGGCACAGGCACCTGGCACACCCCATAACGAATTCATGACACCCCCAGCTTCGTCCTCATCAAACATCTCCGTTGCGGAGCGTATACGACAAATGGAATCGCTATCGTCACCACAATCGCAATCTCGCATCAACAGTAGCTGGGAATCACCTCTACAACATACGGCATCGTTCCACAATGACTCCAGCCAAGTTGGGCCAAAGTTACTGAAGCCCAGTGTGCTACGACGTGATCTCTATCGGGATCGATACAAGACGCAGCCAGTGACCAGCGAGGAGAAGAGCTTGTAAGTAGTAAAGGGAAGAAAGGAATTTGCATAATGCAAGCAATCTATTTGTGCTTGGTTCGCCTCTCAACCTCCCTCTCTCTCTCCTTCTCTCTTTACTCCCTTCCTGAAGCTGTCACTCTGTCAGTTTTGGTTGGCTGGCAAAAGAATTTCCATTCTGGGGAATTATTCATATATATGCGAGGTATTCTCCTTCTCTCTGGCCACGCCTCTTGTTCCGCATGTCGTGTGGCATATGAAATTAGTCTGAGTATCCATTCAACTCAGGGTCACTTGCCCAACAACAGTAGCAACCTCAACATCAGCCACATTGTGATGATGATGATGATGTTGGTCTTCGCACTGTGACAGCTTTTCAGTTTTTTTTGGTTTATAAATTGGGAAATATTTGGGAAAATTTTGCAGAAAATTTCATGATAGTTGCTTATATAGAACAAACATTATTAGCGATATAACAGCAAACCAATTTAGACTGTCATATTTCACTTTTCTTCTTGACATTTCTTGTTTTGTCTTTATTAGCCTTCACCTGTTGTTGTAGTTATTGTTGTTGTTGTCACTTGTAAGCCGCTTATCGCTTACCTAATTACCTGACTGACTATTGAGGCCAACAGCATTTGCAAGACAACACGACGTTAGTAATGCCTGGCAAATAACTTGTGTACAAGCACAGAGAAGGTCGCTCTTCCTTTGCACTACCCCCTTCCCCCCATCTATTTTTTGAGGGTTTCGGATTGATGACAGCAAGTCTGGGAGGCATTAATCGTTTGGGGTTCGTAAACCCTTTCAATTTCCTGTTAATGATATCTTTCACTTGCCCTGCCATCAACTTGCGACCTTGTTTTGTTTTAGGCTAATTAGTCAAAGCGTCGCTCTCACACCACGCCCTTTTTTTTTGGGGGAACTTGATCATTTCCGCGAATTTTCTGTTTCGGTGCCAATGGCACGCTCGTAAACCCAGTTTGCAGTTAGGTCTAGATAACGTTAGAGGTACAGTGGAGGGAGGCACCTTGCAGTACCTCATGAGTTGAGTTCTCGTAACGCGTTTTTCATGTCGGCATTTTATGTGCTTTTTGCGAGGCTGCCACTCCCCTTTTTTGTCGCTTTGAACTGAAGTCGCAGCACACAAAGGCTCATTCTGCGGGCTTCTAGAAGCATACTGTAATACCCTGTAAAAGATTAAAAGGCACTGATATAGTTTGAAGAGGTTCTGTACGGTCGATTGTAGAAAACATGATATTATATGAAGTTGAACTATTAAAATGGGTATCAATTTGTAGAAATTATATTATAGTGAGTTATTTATTATATATTTTATATTATAGTGTGCTATAAAAGTGACCTAAAACTTTCATGACGATTGTCTCTAGCGACCTAAGTTAAAGGAAGAAACAAATTTGCTAGGACTTTCTGATCCTCTCATACCTCCCAGGGTACCTACTAGTCCTGCATCATGTAATCCACTTCACTGAGCCTTATGAGTATTTAATTTTAAAATGACTAATTTCCCATAACAGCCATATACCTATTGTGCTATAAAAGAATGCTGACAGCTTTACAATGATAGTTTGATAAGCGGCATGAGTTATGTGAGACAGGGGGAACTTCTAGAACTCTTCTATGCTTACCATCTAGGGTAACAGCTAGTCGTGCACTCCCCACCCCCACCGGGGCTTACCTGTTTCATTGTGCATACATATCTCGCACTTTGCATGTGCCGATTCGGCGTATTGTCAATAACTTTTTGTTTTGTTGCACGTTTGTCGTCGCGCCATGCCGCCTCGCACCTTGCCGCGCTGTGGCTGCCATTGTGTGTCGCGTAATTTATGCCATCTATAGGCGGCAGCATTTCCTCCCGCACGCCAGGCAGCAGGGTCGCCTAACCCTACCGACCCAACATTGCATTCAGTTGTCAGTCGCATTCGAACGCGTCCAGAGATACCTTCTTCTTCAGTTCAGTTCGGTTTTTTGTTCGATTCGATTCCATTCTTGTCAAGGGTTTTCCACCTCTGAGCTCTTCATGTTGTTTCAGCCACAGCGGCGCAGCGAGAAAATGTTCGAGGCGTATATCAGAAAACGGTAAAGCCATAAAAAGTCTGTCGAATCATACAAGTCCAGGTCGATATGTGCGTCATTGGACATGCGAGTTACATGACGCGCTTGACGCGATGAGCTGCCCCGTTGTGATAGCCAATACTTGGATGGACATTGGGCCAGATAACGCGAAGTCTGTCTGACAGACTGTCTGTCTGTCAGCCAGGCAGTCGGTCAATATATAATCTTCAAGCGATATCGGGTAGTACAACAGTTGGAATTTGAGTTTCGGATTAGATTGCGTGTACTACATGTGTTCCCCAGTGATAATAGACTGTGCTAGAAGATTCCAAAGAACATTGAGCTCTGTTTGCTATAAATCGCAAGAGCAATGAACTAAGTTTGATATAAATCAAAGGTGGGGAGACCTTACATTGATACAAATCGAAAGAAGTGACCTAAGCTTCCTTTGAATCAAAAGAGCAGAGAGCTTAGTTTACTATAAATCAAAAGAGCAGTAAGCTATATTATAAGTTGAAAGATCTAAGTTTCCTATAATACCTAACATTTCTGTTAATCAAAAGAGCAGAGTTTAATGTCCTATAAATCGAAAAAACAAAGAGCTAAGTTTGCTATGAATTGAAAGAGTTAAACTTTGCTGAAATTCTGATTACAGTTTGGTAGGAATTGCATTCTTAGAAAATCAGAGAGCTAAGTTTGCTATAAATTGAAATGACACAAAACAAAGTTTGATATAAATATTAATAAATGTTGGGCGGGGGTTACATTCCAAGTAAACCTCGGAACTGTGCTATAAATCGAAAGAATAGAGAGTTCAGTTTGCTATAAATCGAATGGTTGGAATTTACTATACATCTGAAAATAGTTTAGTAGGTCTTACATTCCTAGAAAACCTGGTATACCGCAACAACTAGGTATGTTTACAATAGGGTGCTCTTTATTTATAGAAAATGTCCTCATCAACTCTTTATCAGCCTATTATACGCTACCATAAATCCTCTCTCAAACTGATAATTATACAACGTAAACCTATGTAAGCGTATTGTAAACACTTTATAGATATTTCCTAACCCACTTTTCAATGGGCCACTTGTCGCCTCTATCAGAGAGTTGAAGCAAGATTTTTATGGTAAATTGCTCGACATGCTATAAAGAAAAGCCCTACTAATGCTCGATCGTGTACGATTTGCCTTCATTCATGTTTCGGCAAGTGGGACAAGCTCTTTGATTTCCGCACAAGAGAGAGAAAAGTAGACAGCAAAGGAAAATGAGGAAAATGAGCATTTTCTTTTATTTTCTTTTTTACACCAACGACATTTTGAAATTGTGGAAAAACAGATAGACAGAGGAAAAAAAAGCGTACCAAAATAAATATACAACACACTCGCTCTTGCGCTGTCCATCTCTCTCTGTCTTCTCTCTCCCTTTCTCCCCCTGCCTTGTCTCTTTCGCACTCGCTGCGTATGTGCAATAAAAAGAAAACAAAGCTGAAAATAATTTAAATTTTGCTCTGGCCGCAACAGCAACGCGCTGTCCGCAGCTACTGCGACGCTGACAGCGACGGCGACTGCGACTGATCGTCGACGTCGACGTCGTGCGGCTTTGCTCGCGTTTTTTGTTTGTACAAATTTTGCGCTCAGTTGCTCGCGATCGCCTTTTCAATTTTCACGTACGCAGTCGGCTCGCGTTTTATTTCTCGACTTTATTTTCGGGAAATTCTAGTGGAAAAGTGTCAATGCACACGCCCCTGCCCCTTGTTCCCCCTCGCTCACTATCGCGGCACGGCTCAAAAAGAGAGAGAAAGAGAGAGAGTAAACAGTGAAGAAATCGAAACTAACTGATAAGAGAGCGAGCGTGCCGAGCAAATATCGGCCTGTTATCGGGGCGCTAAAATAGAAAAAATAAAAGGTAAAAACGGAATCAATAAGAAGTTAACGTAAAAAGCAAAAGAAAACACACACACGCACACACAATCAACTGTCGCGCCACGTTCTTTTTGAGACGTCTTCGTCGTCGTCTTCCTCTTCAGTTGATTCTGTTGCCGGTTATCGGACAGTCCGAAGAAAGTCTCACTTCGATTCTACTGAGGTGAAGTAGCCCTCATATGAAATATATAGTTGAATATAGAAATCAAACCACATAAAATCGTGTAGTATCTGGTGTGCGAGTGTGAGTGCGCGTATACGCTCTATATATAGAGAGCCAGTGGGCATTTCGTAATGCTGATATAAATAAATATAGCATGGAAAATGTGCACTCGCATGGAAATCCACAACACACAATTAACTGTATTTTTCAAGTGCCAAAAAATTGTGCAAAATTCGCACAAATTGAGTGAGATACACGGCTGCATATATGCATTATATATACGTCTATATATATTTATGGCTAAAATAGCCAAAAAGTGAACGTCATAAAGCCGTTAAGAGTGCTATAAATAATAATCGGGCAAAAAAACTATGTGAAATTTTCGCAAAGTGTAGAGAATAACAAATGCCCAAACAGTTCTATATATAGTATATATAGAGAAATACACACATACAGAATTGCTGTCTGTTCTCTGCTCTATATATACGATAAATTCTGGCCGTACAACAGTTTTTTTTTTTTTTTTTGGGCCCAACATTTGTTTGCTTTTAATCACCCACTTTTTTATGACAATATTTTTGTTTGTGTACTCTTCACAAGGGTTTTCCCATTTCTCTGTGCACCATGTAACGTTGTTTCATTGAACTGTTCTGAGGTAACTCAGCTGTCAGTGACCTTATCCAACTTGAATTGAGTGTATGTTGAGTTTAGGTCTTCAACAAGTTTACTGACTCAATTTCGAGAATTGTTCTATGAGAACTCAGCTGTTAAAGCACCTATCGAATTGAAATTTGGTTTATAGACAGTCTTTGACTTCAGTTAACACATAGTACAAAATCAATTGAATTGCTTCAAGCAAATAGGTCAGTTTTGGGAATGGTTCTATGGGAACTCAGCTGTTCAAGCACATATCGAGCTGAAATTTGGTATAAAGACAGTCTTTGACTTCAGTTAACACATTGTATAAAATTAATTGAGTTGCTTCAGGAAAATAGGTCAGTTTTGTGAATTGTTCTATAAGAACCCAGCTGCCAGTGAAGTTATCGAATTGAAACTTGGTATATAGACAGATTTTGACTTCAGTTGAGACATATTAGAAAATCAATTAAATCACTTAACTGCAAACTAGGATATCTTGTTTTTCAATCTCTATCTAGTTCCTTAGACACCTTTCTACTATCCCAATGCATTCAAAAATAGTTCTGCCACTTAAAAATATCCAATTAGCTACGTTGCTGTTGCCGCCTTCCCAGTTTATAGTTTGTTTATTTTTGGATCTTTGGCCCGTTTCTTTCTTTTTTGATGCAGTGCATTTTCTTGAAAAAATGCGGCTAATGTTTTGTTATGCTTTCGCAGTCGATAAACAAAAAGCGAATATCGGACAAAAAAACATTGAAGAAAATGCAGCTGGCTTGATATATACGATTTCTAGCCACGATTAGTAGCTGCAGATGTGTTGAATAAATTTCACTTGGAGATCGCAGTTGATTGCCCAACTTGGTGAACTTTTACCCCCCGGCGAAGGTCAATCAATGGGAGAAAGAGAGAGACCGAAAGAGAGAAGTAGAGTTGCAGCGTTAAAAATTTCACCATTAAAAATTGCGTGTAATTAGCAAAGGGGAAGGAGGGTGTAGGGGAAACGGGGGAAGAGAGCGAAAAATCGTAGATTTGCCTATAATTATGATTGCCGCTAACTGCGCAAAAAGAGAGAGTGAAAGAGCAGAAGAGAGAGAGGGGGCATAGACAGCGCTTGGAGTGATCTCATTTGCATATTATAAAGCAACCTCGACCAACTCCACAAACCTAACTCACATTTCATTCACTCTGCAGCTTCAAAGCCAACTCCACGCCCTTTGACATCTCCGCCACGTCCGCGTTCAGGCCCACCAAAGTGCTGGATATACCTCTACGCAACGCTACGCAGTCGCTGCAGCAACAACAACAACAACAACAGCAACAGTTAATCTCACCCATAACCGGACAACCGCTGAGTCACGTGCCCGCCCCCTTGTTGCTGTCCTCATCGACGCATTCAACGATCGCCGGCACCGGCACCGGAGGAGGTAGCACGTTCCGTTTGGCTCGCAGCTCTACGCAACCATTGCAATCTCCGCGTGTTGCACATCTAGCGGGCACGCAGGGCGCTGGCACGCCTCCATCCTCGATAACGCGTCAGCATTCGGGCAGTGATAGCGGCAGCTTCAGTGAGCAACTAACTCTATCTGTGGGCAACGATACCGAACGCATTTTTGCCATGTCCGGCGTGGATGATGATTCAGCAATACAATCGCTGGGCGATGATCCTACAGCGGGAGGAGCGGGAGCCGGAGCAGCAGCAGCAGGAACTCCACCTAGTTCTGGACTGGCGCGCAGCAACAGTGTGCGGGCACGTGCCAATATGTTCCAGCAGTTGCAGCAGGAGCAGACGCGCAACCGCAGGGAACCGGCGGGAGCCAGTCGTCAAGGTGAGTGCGAAAGTTCTGGACGCAACTAGAGGGGGAAAACTGAGAGAGTGACGAACTAAAAACAACAATCACTAAGCAGAAATTAGCATTAAAACATTAAATAACAAAGGTAGGGGCAGGCCAGGGAGTCAAGAGGGGAGTGAGGTACCCTCTGCGAACTCTATTCGCCACTGAGGCAACGATGCGTAGCAGCAGCACGAGTGAGTTGTGCAAACTAGTTGCGCTTCAGGTGGTTCCAACTGGTTCAGAGAGCCGGTTCTGAACTTAAGTCTACTTTTAACTGTAGTGTGCGCTAAGTTCTTTTGTTTACTCTGAACAAAGGTTGTAGAATATTTATGAACTACTTTGGTAGTTCAGAGAGATGAGAGTAGGTTGGGTTTATTTATGGCTGAAGAAGTCTTTTTAAATTGAATTCCTATTAGTTTTGCATACGTAGGAGATAAAAGAGTTAAGCCTAAGATATGATTAGTAGAACTGAACTAGTTCAGGCACTGAAACTAGCTGTATATCCAATAAAATCGTATGCAATTCAGTTGCTCTTGTAGTAATGTTTACAAAGAAAGTATATTAAACAGTTTAGTAAAAATGAACTAGTTCATGGTTTGTAACTAGAGAATACTTACTGTAGAAGGCCCTAGTTTATTTTAATATAAAAATTTCTAAATCTAAGGGACGATTAATCAGCTTAACATAAATGAACTGTTTCTACATCTTCTTGAAACTAGAGCCATTTGCATTTGGAACTAGAACCGTAAAAGCTACGCTATATTTCCTGTTAGGCAGTAACCTTACATACTCAAGGCGACCTAAGACTAATTACAAATAAAAAAAAAACTAGAGCTCTATATCCCTTTTGGAACTAGTTGAACTACAGCTATTTTTTCTTGGAACTAAAACCATGTAGCTTGAGTTTTAATTCCTCTACGGCCTTATCACTTTTTACTTCAGTTGAATTTCCAAACAACCCTAGACACTACACTTCCCACTCTGCGGAACTAGTTCGCATGACGGAACCACAGTGAACAGCACCGAGTAAAGAGCAAACCTAATAAAGATTCCGCTATGGGTCTCGCTCTGGTCAGCACGCAGAGCGTCAATGAACGCCCAATGGACGTGGAGACGACACTTTTTTTAGCTTGTTTTCGCTGTGGCTTTTTGTTAGCCAAGCCAAGTTGTTGTTGTTGTTGTGCCATTATGGCCGGGACTGGCGCTTGTTGTTGCTCAAGTTAATAAGCTGTAAAATGTGTGTCACTACTTGCCTAACACACAGCGCGTCTCTGCCTCCTTTTCCCCTTTATCACACGCTACTCTTCCCCACCACGATTCACTGCACACTTGGTCGGGCAATCAGAAACTAATTGAGGTTTCTGTAGTCTAATTTCTTCCCCTCCTTCCCCCTTCCCACTTTGTTGTTGTTGCATAACATTGCACAGTTTGAAGGGAAAGGGGCTAAGATCAAAGCAGGCAAAGCTCAAATTTCAAATTTGGACAATCTATTATAATGTTGGGTCAGCAAGTCATTTTTAATTTTTAAATTTTCAATATTTCAAACTTTACGTTTACACTTTAGTACACAAACAGAAACAAAAGAATTTTTTAATGGATTCATCAGAAGATGCAGTGATTAGTTTTAGGAAAAATTATAGGTCCCAAATTATAATCAATGTGCGAGCGGATCTAAGGAATGGTGAGTGCAGAGTTTGGGAAGGAAGGAGGAAAAGGAAGACAATGGAATCAGGGATTGTATATGGAAGGATTAGGGATATTATCGGTATAAAAGATCACAAAGGTTATGAAGCAACAAGGGAATAAAAAAGATTTGTGGAAATTGGTAGATAGAGGAAAGGTTTTTTTAAGTAATGTAGAAACATTCTATATAAAAAAAGTTCCATAAGAGGTTTAAAGATTCTTAAAGACTCTCTCTGTGTCTAACAGTAAAGTTACGTAGATATGTTTTTATTATGCCAAGATCTTATGAAGGATAGATGGATTCGAATTTTGTTTAGGTCTTATAAAAGAGGAGGTAGGTTTATAGACACAATACACTAACTTATCCTATTCCGTTTTCACTAGATTCGATTAAGGTAGTATAATCTCTCCCAGAATATAGTATAATCTATCTCTTATTATGTGTCCTTCATACTTATCTCTCTCTCTCCCTTATAGCATCAACTCGTCACTCACCGCCTCCATCGTTGTCCTCGCTCGGCAAAGGCAGTTCGCTCAGTTCACCGATAAACGATGCGTCCAACACACCGAACACAACACAGGATCCCAACGATGCGGACTTTGGTAAGTAACATAAAGAGAGCGAAGTGAGGGAGCCACCTTCTCCCTCTCTCTTCCTCTTTCACTCTCTTGCTACCTTTACGCATCGTTTGTGCTCTCTCTCGTTCTGTCTGTTTTTGTTTTGTTTGCCGCGCCTGCATTGCACGTTGTTATGCACAGTTCGGAATGCAAAATATACCAAAAAAAAAAAAAACGTCAAAAATGTTGTTAATAATTGTGAATGTTGTTCTCGTTGTTGTTGTTGTTATTGTTACTATTATTATTACTGTTATTTTTATTGAATTACTCTTCTCGTTGTTGTTGTTGTTGCTGACTGTTTCGGCGCGCCTTGATATGATTTCGTTTAGTTGCCGCAAATCATGTAATCAATCAAAAACAAAACAAAAAAATTATTGGCCACAAAAACGGAAAGAAAAAACGCATCAAAAATACGTAAAATACTTCAATGCAAGCACGCAAAATTGCGCAATGGGAAAAAGCAGTGGTAAAAAACTGTGAAATTGTAATGATTATACCATATATAATACGTATATTATAATATAATAGTAGACTAAGAGAGCATTTTTCTAATCATATTTCATGGCATGCATCGCATCGGTTCAGTTTCTTTTCGTTTTGTTTCTTATTTTCTAACAAATTTAATTAACTGCTGCAGCTCAAGTTGTTGTTGTTGCATGAACAACGAATACACATGTTTCTTTTAATTATGATTAATTTTGGCTCATTTTCATTTCGACCCAATTAACAAGCACACAAAACAATCGCCTTGCCTTATTTTCTAAATTGATTTCTAACCATATTTGGGAATAACTCTTCCTTCCTCTCTGAGTTAGCGATCTATTGCGAGTTGTTCTTGCATATCGTTTTGATTGCCCATATCGCGCATATGCTATAAATTATTATGGCGCAGTGCAGAGAGTGTGTAGAGGGTGTGCAACCCGCACACACTTCAAAACGTTTCTTTTTTCTCTTGTGCCATAAAAAGTGAACCAGTTTGATAAGGTGTGCATTGACCTTGGTCTTCGAATAGGTATAGGGTGTGCAAGAGAGGCAAGGGAAACTTGAAACTTGTAGAAATTATAGCAGGAGTGGTAAATTATATTTCTTTGCTATATATAAAGTATTTCTTATACAGAGTTAAGTAGGTTTGTGGAAGCGTATTACATGATGCGGGTATGGCACCATATTATTGTGTAATACTGACAGTTGAGTCAGGAAGTGAGTGTGCTCGCAAACCACAAGAAGTAACTCATCATTTTAGCTATAAAGCATGAGAAGAACTTTAGAACTCTTTAGAAAGAGGTGCATTGCCCCATGATATAAAGTATTGTTGAGTAATTTATAGGAAAAGGATTATATTCCAGTAGAAATAGAAATTTTAGAGAGAAAAGTAAAAATATATAGACTGATTGGATTTTTAAAGGTTGATCTTTAGCCATAAAATTTGTTGACGGAACTTTTATTTTGTTTAAGGAATGATTTAGGCGAAAGATCGATGATAATATATTATAGGATATTATAGCATAGTATATCAAGTTATAGTATAAGTATAGTAAAACATACATATATTAAAGTATAGCATAGTATAGTATAGTGTCATAGCAAATTATAGCATAGTATATCATAGAGTATATTAAATTATAGCATAGAATATTATAGTATAGCATTGTAAAATATATCAAATTATAGCATAGTATAGTATAGCACATTATAGCATAGTATATCATAGTTAAGCATATTATAGCATAGTATAGTATACCAAAGTATTGTTCAGGGAGACTTTTTAATAATAAGGACATGTAAATTGTATAATATAGAAGATATTAAAAAAGTTAGAAACCGGACAATATATTCTACTATAGTATAAAAGAGAAATATAGAGAGTTCATCACAGTTTCAAAGTTACAATAAACCGTTTAGTAGATAAACAAGAAAGTAATAATATAAAAGATTATAAACAAGTCAAAGAGATGCAAGAAGTATTAGGGAATTGAAGCTCAACATCTACAGAGATTATTCTAATTTCCCCACTTGACTCAGCTCCCACTGCCTCTCTTTCCCTCTTCCCCCTCTCTCTCTGCCTAATCATAAGCTGTGTTTATATCGCTACTTCTCGATCCAAGAGCCAAAGACTCATTTTGTGGTTTTTTCCATCAGATATCACAAAAAAACTTAATGCCCCAGACTGAGTCTCTACACAGTCTCCAATCTGTGTAGAGTTTCTTTTGTGCCCCGAAGAAAAAAGAAGTTCATATCAATAGAGTTAAAGATGAAAGAAAGAAAAATCGAAAGCGACGCGCGCGTTGAAAATGAAAAGCAACTGAACAAAAAAAAGATAAAAACTCACGCATAGAAAAGAATCGCGTCGCGGCGACAGACAAATCATAAGTATACTATATATATGTGAATAAAAAAGGGAGAAGCAAATTGAGAAAAATTATAAAAAATTGGCCTGACAAATGCGACGCGCTAAACTTTCTAGTTGAGGCGCAAAAGAGTTGCGCGTTTAGTCTTGGGCGGGTGATAAATGCGAGCGGAACATGCCCAGGCAGGCAGCGGCAACCACAGCAACAGCAGCAACCACAGCAACAACAGCAGCAACAACAAGCTGCAAATTTATCGCGGCAGCAACAATTGCCCGTCTCGGCTGTAATTGTTGATAAAAAGGCAATGCGACGCAGTTGTTGCTTGACACTTGTTGAGGCAGCAACATCGACAGCAGCAGCAGCAAACAGCAGCAGCAACGACAGCAGCAACAGTAGTGACAGCAGCAGCAACAGTAGTGACAGCAACAGCAGCAGCAGCAAACAACAATATCAACAGCAACAACAACAACAACTCCATTAAAAACAACAACAAAATAACAAACCCAACAACAATAACAAGTGCTAGTTCTATATTCAGGATATAGTCTCTGTTCTATATAGGAGTTGTGCTATAAAGTTGGCTTTATATATCGTCTCTCTATATAGTGTCCGTTCTATATAGTCTTCGTTCTATATAATCTTCGTTCTATATAATCTTCGTTCTACATAGTTTTCTTTCTACAATATATAGTCTCAATTCTATAAAGTCAGCTCTATATAGTCAGTTCTATATAGTCTCTGATCTAAAAAGTTACTGATCTAAATAGTTTCATTTCTATATATTACCTCTTCTACAAAGTCAGCACTATATAGTCATCTCTTTATAGTTTCTGATCTATAGAGAGAATATACTCTGATCTATATAGTTTCAGCTTTATTTTTCAAAGTCTATACAGTCTCTTGATGTAAGTTCTGTATAGAATCTGTTCTAAATAGTCGACTATATCAGTGTGAGCTTTACCAGATCTAAATTCTCAGTTCTGTATAGTCAGCCCTATATAATCAGTTCTATATAGTCACTGTTCTATACAGTCCCTGTTCAATATAGTCTTTATACTATATAGTCAATTAAAATACACAGAGAGAGCCCACCAAGGGATGCGTAAGGCAGCAGCCGAGTGCCACAACTGTACAATTCAATTACATAATGCTAACTCAACGTAAACTCCTCCCCCCTCCCCCGGTTGCAACTACTCCTGCAGAGCCCTCATCGCTATCGCTGGCCGAGCGACGCGCCTTCTTCAGCAGCCTGTGCGAGGGCACTAGCGATACCAGCAATGCAGCACAGTTCTTCATTCGCACGCACAGTCGCAGCCCCTCGGAACGTAGTGCCAATGTCACGCCCACGCCCATAAACACATCCCAGACAGGGGCAGGGTCAGGGGCAGCAAGCAAGTCCAGCACGCCAGAGCTGTCGCCCATACAAACGCCCAGGGGATCCTTGTCGGAGCACGTGCAGCTAAGGCAGAAGGTGCAAGAGAAGAAGCCGGAGCAGCAGCAGGAGGAGGTTGATCACTCGCAATCCTACACAGAGCTCTGCCGTGCGGCCACAGCACCAGCCACCATAGAAACAACTGCAGCAGAAGGAACAGCAGCAGCAAAGCCAAAGGTTGTGCTCACCGCCAAAACAGCTTCGGTTACCTCCACCTTGGAAACGACGCTGCCCGATGAGTTGCCACTGCAGCAGGCTGTGTCGGTAGCAGCGCCGCGTCGCCTCAAGCTGCGCACAGTGGGCAAACTTGTGTTGCCCGAGCAGTTCCTCAGTGATCGCAACAACAAGAACAATCACAGGAACAGTTGCCTGGGGCGATTGCAGACCGTGGAGGACATACATATCTCGATGAATGTGCGAACCATTGGCAAGATCAAGTCTCCGTTCATTGAGCAGCAGCGGGAGCAGCACAAGCATGCGTCGTCGACGCCGACAGAGCTGCTGAGTAACGGCAAATCGATGTGGAAGATGAATTCGCTGCACGGCGAATATGGCAGTTGCACGGGCGCCAGCGACAGTGGCGACGATACGCACAGCTCGGACTCGGGCAAGGAGAATTGTGCGGCAAATCAACAGGGACAACAGGGACAGCAGCAACAGTTGCAGCCAGCAGTTGCAACGTCAGCTGCGTCGGAGGCGCCGCAACAGGTGCCGCAGCTGCGTCGCAAGTTATCGCAAATGTCGCAGCAGGCGACGCAAAGCGCCAGCGTTGTCAATCGGCGTCATACCACAGAGCTGAGTGGCAGCGCCACCAGCAACGTTGCAGCATGCAACATGCAACGTGCCTCAAATCGCTCTATGGTTGCCGAACGCTATGGCAAGTTCTTTGGACTGAACGAGAGCAGCGATGCAGCAAAGCAGCAGCAGCAGGACTCTTCAATCTCACCTGCCACGCCCACCACGCCAGCTACGCCCACAACAACTGCAGGCAACAAGTGCCGCAACTTGCCACGCAGCACCGCGAATCGTTTCTTTGGCGTCAACGAGAGTATCGAGTCGACGACAACGTTGCAACAGTTCCACAACGGTGGCAAGACACAATCAACCTCGGCTGTGGCATCGTCTGCTGGCATCACCCACAGCACAGTGCCTGGTGCGCAACACAATACTGAGGCATGCAACATGTATGTGCGATTGACGAATTCTGCCCCCGAGGCTGGCGCGAGCATTGCCATGAAGCGTCGCGAGCTGTTGAAGCGCACGCGTGGCTTGACACTGGAAGTCAATGCAGTATCGAGTGCTAAGCGGGTGCATGCACCAACAACTGCCACGCCCACCAGCAGCAGCAGCTCCCCCACCAGCAGCAGCAGCAGTTCCCGCACAAGCACCAACCAGTCCTGTCTGCGCTTCGAGGACATTGAGGTGCCGCAGGAGGAGTTGCTGTCCGCGCACGACGATTACGAACGATTGTGCGACATTCTTTCGGTTGCATGAGATTGAAAAATTGTAAATTTTTTGGCCACAATCCTTGAATGAAAATTTCACAAATTTTTCCCCATTTCGAGAAGGAAGGAAAGACAAAGATAGGTTAGCAAAGAATAGGAATGAATGATGATAGGGATGATAATCTTGATGATGATGAAGATGAAGCTGACTGAATGCTGCGCTCAATGTGATTCCGTGTGATATGATGCGCGCTCGCTCGCTCACGCTCTCTCTCATTCTCTTGTGCTCTCATTCACTTTTGACAATATAGAATGAAAATGAAACCCAACAAAAACATCGATATGAAATAAAAGCTGAAGCTTATAAATAAAGAAAATAAAATTTAAATAAAAAAAACACTCGATAATGAAAAAAAAAAAACAAACGAAAAACGAAAGACAAACTCGATAATAGTTTATTATTGTATTACGCTCTAGGCATTTTGTAATTAATCCTTGTTTTTTTATTCCAGCTAAACTTAAACATAACCATAGTAACCGTAAAATAACTATAATAACCCCCATACCATAACGATACCATACACATACCATAATTATAGTCGAAACTCTTCCTTATATAACAGCAAAAACAACTACTTCCCATGCTTATTTATACGTGTCTGTTTTAACTGACCCCCTAAACGAATTGTACCTTGACCGGTTCCCCCTTTATTATTATTATATTATTATGATCATATTATTATTATTGTTATAATTATATTATGAACTACGTTTAACTATTATTATGATATGCGAAGATTGTTAAACATGAAATAAATCAAGATCTGTGCTAAATATTAAAGAGTTTGTTCAAGAAACTGAGTAAGTAGAGGGAAGTACTGAAGTTGCATGCATGTCTCGGTGAATTCTCTAAATATTTTGCATGAAGTTATATCAAAATATGTGTCTTTTATTGAAGAAGTTTTCCTTAAAAATTGGGAGAAAAATCTGAGTAAGAAGAGAGGAAGGAAAGAGACAATTGGCTTTTATCTACCATACAAATTTCAGTATTCTTGCACATATATTTCTGCATTAAGAATTGAACTAAAGAAAAACGCGTTTTATTAGAAACCTGAAAAACAAATGGAGTAAGTAATGAGGAGAAAACTTGGCAAGAAGTTTGCTTGCAGGATGACTTAGGTTTTTTAAAAACAGTTGCATTTTAAGATCAAAATGTGAGAAAGTAGGTAGAAGGAAGACCTGAAAATATCTATAGAAAATATCAATATATCAAAAAATTATAGAAATGTTTATCTTCATAAAAAGAGAATGTACTAAACGTAAAGAAGTTTTTCTATAAATCTAGTGGAATAAACTGAGTAAGTGCCGAAAATAAACCTCGGCATGCAGTTATTCTAGATTGTGCATGAAGTAAATGGGGTACTCTGCTAAATTTAAAGAATATAAAAACTGAGTAAGTAAATAAAGGAAAACTTGGCATGCAGTTTTCCCATTACTCAAGCCTGCACTGCTTGTTAGCTTCAAGAATTTTCAATAGTAATGAAAACACTTCGAAATGTTTCATATTTGATTCACCTCAACTCAACTCGCACTTTCTTCCTCCCTCTCTATATCTACTTTCCACAGCTAAATCCGAAGCACCCAAGGGCATTCTCAAGTCCGGCAAACCCATAGGGCTGCCCGGCATGGGGCGTGGCCTGATGCCCATCGATCTGAATGCTGAGCTCAAGAATCGTCTGCAGCGCTCCACCCACGCGACCGTGTCCAATCTTCGTAAATCAGCAACGACAGCAAATGCTGCCAGCGCTGCCGGAGCACGCGATGAAACTGATCACGCTGCAGGGGCGAATCCACAACGCAACTTGGCGCAAATCCTACGTAATGTGTCCAAGGAGAATGCCACGCCCAGCACGCAACACGATGACGCAGTGCATCTGGTGCGTAATCTGGCAACGCTGGGTGCACCGCGTGCACAGGATGAGGCGGCGGGTGGCAACAACTGCGCCTCTGCCTCAGAAGGCGAAAGTTCTGGAGGGCGTGAGATCGAAGCGATCATTAAGAACAGCGCTGTGGCAAGGCGACGTCGGCAGCAGCAGCAGCAACAACAACAACAACAGCAGCAGCAGCAGCCCGATGGGTGAGTGATCTACGTGCCAATTGAGGTTTTTGTCCCACTGTGCTCGCTCTGTGCTCGATCGTATTAACCGTTGGCTACTAACCACGCTCCATGGCTCGCCAGTGTGTACACACCATAAAACACACTCCCATACACACACTGAAACACACACACAGTCACACACGCATGCAATGTGTGTGTGTGCTGCTCCTCTTACTCCTCCTCGAAGACTGGTTGCACTCAACTCAATGTGGTGTGACGACCCTCGCAGCAACTGCGAGAGATACTTTTACAATTAGGCAACACACACACACACATACACATACACTCACACACATACGACGCATTCTGTGGTATCTTTTTGGTATATTCTCTTTGTTTTACTGCCTGCCTAAATTAAAACAGAAATATTTTCCGTAAAAAGTTTCCCAGTCAAAGTGAAACCGATTCCGCGATGCTCTTACTGGCGTCCAGTGCAGCCGCCGCAAACAAAACAACAGCAACTACTACAACTACAACAGCAACAACAACAACAACAAATTCTGCTTATACAACAACAACAACAATTGCGACAGTTGCCAGCAAATTTTGTGCGATAAAAATGTAATTTGTACAGAAAATTGAGAGAATTGAGAGAAAATTTGGAATTTGCAAAGCTAAATAAGAAAGAAACACACTATATAGTTATAGTACATATATCAACTAGCTGTTAAGTTCGATTTGCATTGCTTACTAATGATATACAGATATAAATATATATATTTTATTGAGAGCAACTTGTTTGAAAAACGAATTATGCCACAAGAAATATATTTTTACGTGACACACACAGACACACATACAAATTAATTTCAATAATAAAGTTGATGAAAATCCTAACTAATTTGCTGTTTTAATTGCTTAACTAACGGTCCACTGCTACTAATGGTATTTAATACACTAAATGCATGCAAAAGGATGAATTTAAATTGTGTTAGCTTTGGCGGGCATATGCTGGCAGTGTTGTAAGGTGCGGCATAAACATAGTCCGCAACCTTTAAGTGCACTGGATCGAAACGGATGGGTTTGTGTCATTGCTTAACAGAATTGCTCCTCGCTGCTCCACACTTGACGAAGGCTGTGCGTTAACAGTTCACAGTGCCGGACAAGGCAAAATTTTAACAGCCGCGCAATTAATTTTATTTATCTAATTTTTTACTTAATTTCCCTAAGTTATTATTTATATATATTTTTTAATTTAAAAATCTTTTTATTACTCTCCGTATGCTCTGTATATCACATAAGTTGAGTTGCCTCTGATGTTAAACAAAATCAGCTGTTCTGTTAGTCAACAGCAGCTCAGACTGCCAAGCTGCAGCGAATATCGAATTCGCCGTGCGACTGTTCGCTTAACAGCAGACTTATTGCCATTTAACATGCTGTTAGGCAGCATAACAGTTTAGTCTTGCATTAGTCAGCGTCGTGTAGGGAGTGTGTCGCCGACTGCGACGCCTACTCAGTTAGTGTTTGTTTTCAATTCGCGCGCATTTTGTGCCGGTCGCAAATTGCAATTGAATTATGCAAATTCATAAAGACGTGTATTAGATTGCGTGTGTGCATGTCTGTGTCGCTGATTGTCGTAACTGTGCGTGATAAACCTAATGAGCTGCAATAACAACAGCAACAACAACTATTGCAATTTAGCGCACTGATCGGTTCTCAATTTAATTGCATTGCAATAATTGGCTTCAATTGAAAGCGCAAGTGAAAAAAAAAACAAACAACAAAACTGCAGCACAGCGAAGGCGAAGAAGAAGAAGCAGCGAAAAACATCGTGAGAGAAGCTCGACGCCGCAAGCTGCGCTGCCTTTTCTGCTGCTGCGCTGGAGTGCAACAATTAACAAAGGTTTGTACCGCACAAATCATCGTTATGGGTAGTTTTTGTTGTTGTTGTTGTTTTTTTCTCGTCTTATTTCTTCTTATTTGTTGCTAGGCTGCAACAACAACAACACCAACACAAAGCTGACCAGTTTTGCACAGTTTTTGTGTTTGTCGCTGTGCTGCTGTTCCTGTCTCTTCCCTTCCTTCTCCATCCCTCTCCCTCTCTTCTTCTTCTGCTTGATTACCTGCTGCAACTGCGGCGTCGGCAGCAGCGACAGCAACAGCAAAACAACCAAAAAACTGTAAATCGTTCGTCTTGTTTTGCTTCCATTGAAAAATTTGCTGATTCAGCCGGCAGAGGACAGCGGCAGCGGCAGCGGGCAGCGACGCAACAGCGCAGATTTTTGTCGTTTCGATATTCTTGTTTTACTTTGTTGCTGCTGTTACTTTTGTTTCTGTCCTCTGTCCCTGTAGTTGTTGTTGTTGCTGTTATTGTTTATTTGCACTTGGATATTCGGCGTCTATTTGTAGTCGCTGTTGTTGTTGTTGTTGTTATTGCTCTGCAGATGCTTACAGGGTTGTGTGAGACTAGTTGCCGCGGCAGCGACGCGACGCTGGGTCTGCGTCGTTTGAGAGCACGTAGAACACCCTGTAGACAGGCTGGCAGAGGCTGGGAAATAGAAATATGCTGAGTAATCCAAAAAAATCTTATATGTGAAGGCTTTCCACACCTTTTACAGGGTATCTCCTAGTTGTAGCTTACCTGTGGCCACGCTCGCTTGCATTTTGACAGTCCCACGATAATGATGGAGTTGTTGTTGTTGTTGCTGCTGCTGTGCTGCGCTTAGGAGATTTTCGTCTTGTCTTTTAATTTGATATTTAAGTTTTAATCAGTTTTCGTCGTGTCTTTGGGCGCTTTTGATGGCAACTCTATTTGTACAGCTGCCTAATTAATGCGTCTCCCATTCGCTCCATCGCCCGCTCTCCCTCCCTTCCTCTCTCTCTCTCGCGCGTTGTTAAGTTTTGAGCTCAAGGTCTGTGGCACGCAATTGGAACTAGGCCAACAACAGTAACAACAACAACATTTGCATATTTTAAAGATATTCATCTCCATTGTTCCAAACACAAAATTTGCTAGAGTTGCCACCAGTTCAGAGCGATCAATCAGTCAATCGATCAAATCTTTTGTGTTTTAATCGTTTCAATTGTCATTATCGGATTGCCTAGCTGCTCCTTCTCTCCCCTTCCTCTTTATCATTAATTGTGGCTTTCGTAACATAGCAAATAATTCATATAAAAATTTGAAAATAAAAAAAACTCTAAAAAACTTCATGTGCGTGGCTAATGAATAAACAAAAGCAAAGCGAATCGGCAAACATAAATACGAGAAAGATGAAAGAAGAAACAGAAAAAAAACAACTTCATAGACTGAGCTCAAGAAATGCCTTTCGTTTTCAATGAATTTGCATAATTTGTTCGGCTTTCGGGGGATCTGGAATTTCTTGTGCTGTGAAGCGAAAGGAATTACAAGCCAAGAAAAAAGGCAAAACCAATAAAAACCTAATTGATTTACGACTCTAAATGTTGTATAAGAAGATAATGCTTTGATTTCGTAGTGTATATATAGTCACGCTAGAGTGGATCGGCTTATCTGCTGATAATACTCTGGAAGCACTTCCAAGTGCCTCCTCCACTCGCCGAGGCAATTGCAGCTGAGCTGACCCCTTCCCTATAGAGAGTGCTGTATTCAAATGCATTTCGGACCCACACACACACTGACAGGGCACATCCCGTCTGGCATATCATATCGTCATATGGTGCCCTTTATAGTGCGACGTGAGTTTCCCCGCTAATGAGCCGAACCAACAACAACAGCAACAGCAACGACAAACAAACAGAACTGAGAATAGTGAAATGTTTCACGGGTTAATCACCTAATGCGAGTGGAAGTAGCATTGCCATATATTGTAGTACGTTTGTTTGTATATGGAGAGTCCGATTAGACTCCAGGGAAATGTGAGTTACTTTTAAAATACCCTGCAAATGAAGAAAGAAAAAAAGGTTTGTTAAATAAAGAAATGTGGTTGAAAATAATGAAAATAAAAACAAAGAAAGAACTAGAGTATAAATATTTTGGTATTAGTTTATAATATGAAGAAAAATGCTTTATAAAGAACAATTTTATGGTATAGCTAAGAATAAATAAATAACCATTAAAATAAATATAAAACCTTTAAAAATTGCTATACAATTCCCACACGAGGTATAGCTATAAACAAAGTCTCTATTTCTGTAGGGTATATTCAAGTTCGTTCATCCTTTCTTTCACTGGCTTGGCTTTTGTGACCCCGCTTGTCGCGTAATTGAATTGGCCCCTCGACCATACAGATCCGATACGATGGGATCGGATCGTACGGAACGTCTGTCTACACAAAGAAGCTTCTCTTCTCACAGAAAGATCTCAATGCGTTGCGCGCTGTGATGATGAATTATCAACGCTCGTGTTGTTGTTGTTGTTATTGTTGTTGCTGTCGCGTTTCCATTAAAGAGAGCCAGAGATGCAAAGCAGACGCGGCTATAGCTAAAGCCAAAGCTAATGCCGTCCCGACTGATCGATGCATGCACGCTCAGATTACGAAACGTGAAGCAACGATCCATAAATTATGTGAGTGTGTCTGTGTGTGTTTGCCTCCATCTAAAGCATTTCCCCAAATCAAATGCATTCGGGCATAAAGTTCTCCCCCTCTCCTCCCCCTCTTCCTCTCTCCTTTTCTCTGTGTCTCTGGTCAGCTATAAATATAATGTTTTGTTGAGGGAAAATATCTTTGTCTGTGCATCGGCAGTAAATGAAGTTGTTTGTTTGAAGTTTTTCATTCGTTCTACTCCATTTTCCGTGTTGTGGTATTTGTATTTCTCACTGTAGTTACACTTGTATCTGTATCTCTATCTCTATCTGTATATGTATCTGTATCTGTATGTGCATCTGTATCTTTTGGCCAGTCGAAAAACTCTATTAACTTGTTCGAGTTTGGTATTACACAACTTTAGGCACAGTACGTTGACTCCTTTCGCTCTCCTTCTCTCTCTCTCCTCTCTTCCTCCCCCTTTGTTTCTTTCTTTAGTCTGCTTTACGATTTGCACAGCTGTTTGCCAGCTTTACGAGGGAGTTGCCTCACTCAGTCGACTTCAACTCGATTCTATGCTGCAATCCGAGGCGCAATAACAAACTAATTTTCTTCTTTCTTTATTGTTTCCCAGTACTATATACGATATATACAATAGTTTCGCAATAGAACTGACTGAACAATTGAGATGAAACATGTGTGTGCATGAGCAGGAAATGTGGCCGGGAGTATCGAATTAGTTTATCAGTTGCGCATTTAATTACTTTTTAATGAGAATTAATTACAGTCAGCTGGGTTTGGTTGGGTTAGGCGCAGCTAATTACGCGCTAAAGAGTTGTAGCTGATGTGGATTAGATTACTGTGGGTGTAGGAGGAGAAAGAGGGGGAGCGCATATGTCATATGTACAGTTTGAGCTGCACTTGTGGTGGGTGTAAGTCAATCTAAGACACTGGCAATGTAGTGAAAGCCTTGAGTGGTGTACAGTTTGAGTAGCGCTGTATTGATAGCTCAGATATATGAAATGTAGACGGTCTTATCTAAAAACAAACAGTGTATTGCACTTGTGGCGAGTGTAGGTTAGCCTAAGAGGGTTTTGTAAGGACTGGGGCGCTGCGAATGGCATTATCAGTTTTTTATAGTTTGAGCTGCACTTAAGACTAGTAAAAATTGCACTAAGAAGGTTGTAAAGTCACTGCGAATGCAAAGAATGTCTTTTTGAGTACTACAGTTTGAGTAGCGCTGCATTGACAGGTCATAAATATAAAACAGCCTTAAATATACCCACATCTACTCACAGTTTGATCTGCATAGCTTACTTAAGCTTAGCTCAGTCTGCAGTTTGAGCAGCCTCGCAGCGAAAGTGAGGTTTGAGCAGCACTGAGTGCACAGCCTAGACTTAGCGCTGCGTCATAGCTGTTGCTGACTAAATGTACATAAAATGCATATCCTTTTATGCTCCAAGCTGCCACAAATGCTTAGCCATAATTTAGCTACAAATATGCCAGACATTTATGGCCTGTTCGCCAGTTTTGTGGCCAACAATTTGAGTCATCAGCTTGGCTAATACAGCGTCCAGACGGAAGCGCGACATTGACACTGACAAGAGGCACTAGAGGCGCGAGGGCTGCGACGCGACTCGTGAGTCAACAAACTCGCAGGATAATCAAGGATAATTCTCAGCTGCAGATGCTGCAACTGTCTGATTGTCTCTCCATCTCTGTCTAATCCCTCTGTCTGCTCTGTGTCTGCCTGCTTTGCCTGCTCTGTTTTACTGTCTCCCTGTCTGTCTCATTTGGTTGGCAAATGAAAGCCAGCCGAAATGTTGACAACTCATTAGCTGCACAGAAGCAGCGGAAGGATGAGCAGGAGCAGGCACAGCTGAAGTAAGAGTGAGGATATCTAAAAGAGGAGTGGCAGCATAAAGCCAGTATCATGTGCTCCTAGTTGCCCTCTTTGCATTGGTACAATGAACTTTTCGGACACAGTGTTGTTGCCCCCATCATGTCTGCGAGCCTGGCCAAGAATCGAGACCGAAGTTGTGCTGCTTCTGCTGCCAGCTACTTCGTTGCTGCGTTGTCTGACAACTGCTCATAAATCTAGCAAGGCTCTGCTGCTGCTGCTGCTACTTCTTCTTCATCTTCTTCTTGCCACAGCGTGCTGCATGCAGCATGCAAAGGCAAATCAGCCGCAAAAATCCCTCGAAGCGAAGACTTCTCTGTGTGCTCCTTTTGCCTTTGTCTTGCTCGGATGTTGCTGCTGCCGTCATAGATATCATCATTGGGCATTTATTATTGCAGGCACTGTCAGTCCTGTTTCCCTTCTCCTTCCCCTGCTGCTTCTTCTCAGCTTTTGCTATTGAATTTCCTTTGTGTTGTCTGTGCAAAGCGAGTTGATATATTCAGGCCATGCTTCCTTGTGTGGCACAACTGCTTATCATCATCAACTGAGGCTGCTGCCTCTGCAGCATCCACATCGTTGCGCCTTCTGGGCGTTCCCCCACCTCCTTCTTCTGCGTTTCTCTTGACAGTCGCGAGTGACAAACAATAAATGTTTAGTTTGATGTATTGAATTGCATTCGCTTCCTTCTCCCAATGGCTTCAACTCTTGTCAACTATTGCCAACTATTACCCCTTTCCCTTCTCCCTCCCTCTCTCTCTCTCTCACTCTCTGTTTTTCTCTTTCGATTCATGCTACCTGTCGCTTGTCAGTCAATCAATTAGACACCTGCTGCTGTTGCCTTTTGTGCTGAGCTATCGACATCAGAGCGCAGCGCAGGAATTAGCATCGCATCGGATTGGCTTGACATTTAGCTTTTTATGGCTAGCAGCAAGTTGCAGCAGTCGCTGATAGCTTCAACTCGCTGTCAGCTAGTGTGATTCGTTTTGGACAGGTGCATAGAGGCAGGCAGGTAGAGCAGGCTGCGAGCAATGAGCTAAAGTTGCACAAAACTTACTTAAAAGTGCTTAAATATTTGTAAGTTTATATGGATAGGTAGATAGATAGATTCGTAAAGGCAAAGATACATAAATATGTACATAAATTGATATGTGGATCGATCGATGAATAGATACATATGTGATATAGATTTGTGTACAATAGATTAATAGAAAGATAATTCAAATAGATAGATCTTTATAGCTTGATAGATACATAAATTCGCACATCAATAGAATGATTTGATTTGTGTCTCAAGGGAGGTAAACTCAGTTAGTGCTAGGTTAGTTGGATAGAAAAGGCAACTCAACTGCAATCTATGCTCCACACAGTTGCACTTCCTGCTCCCCATGCTAAGCTGTAATTTCGCTGCACCTTCTCCATCTCTACCTTCTCTCCTCAAGCTACTTGCAACTCAGACTAACTTGTTGATGAACTGCCAAGATTCTAAAGTCATGACCACCCAAGCGTCGCAAGCGCTGCCTCGCTTGACTTGGACGCGGACACAATAATTTCCACACAGGAAGCACAAATTGCTCCAGTAGAAAAGAGAGAGAAACAGAGAGGGAGAGGGAAAGAGCTGAGATTGAAGCTAGAAAAGCTAAAACAAGCTATAGAGTCTTTGTCTCGTTGAGTTGCGAGAGTTAGCGTAATTGCCATCGCCTGTCGCCCACTTCCTTTGGCGATTTTCAACGCCTCGCAGCATCCTCTCTCCCCTCCCCTACCCACTCTCCTCTTTCCCCGTTGCTGTTGCCATATAAAAACCCGCCTCGTTCACATGGGGTTAATCGATTATTAATGACTTTGGCGCAATTAAGTAACAAACAATGCTCGATTCACAGGCAGCTGCCGTTGCTCCGCTCCAAACATGTCCAGGAGGCGGGACATGAGTAAAAGTTGCACGAGCTGCATGTGCTGCTGTACGTTGCACGTTGCACTGCGGTATTGTGGCAGCTGCAAGTGTCGAGCCGAAAGTATTCAAAAAAGGCAACATAAAATTATATGAAAAAAAAGAAGAGAAAAAAGAAAAATCAACATGCAAACACACGCCTTAAAATGTGAAAATGCGAATGACCCCAATACACAGATACACACACACACACATACATATATACATAAACGCTAACTGAAACTGATAGCACGGGGCGCATGCGCAACACGCAGCAAGAGCAGCTTGGTGCAAGCGAGGGAAGAGAGGAGAGCGGGGAGACAGAGCAGCAAAAAGCCTTAAAAGGCAACAACGCCGACGATTTCCTTTTCTGCGCTTGCGGCTTGTTGTTTTTTTATTACTGTTGTTGTTGTTGTTGCTGCTGCTGCTGTCAAACTAGTTTTACGTACAGTTTTTCTGTTATTTTTTTGAATTTCTTGAGGCTTTGTTTTTAATTTTACTCTTTTTTGGGGACATCGACGCGAGACTCGCGCTGCACTTGCAGTTGACCAAGTTGTACACACAAACACACACACACACTCCCAGTTAGCTTATTTATGCAAAACACTTGTGGCCCACTCAAAACTCGTATTCAGTTTTTGTGTGTCTTATTTTGATTTTGGTTTTTTCTTTAACACATTTTTCCAATTTTTGCGCATTAAAAATGAAAAGTGGAAAACTTGTTTTGACATGCTCAGGATGCCAGACACGCACACGCACTCCACACACACACACCTAAAGAGAGGCCTAATGAAGCGCGTTAATTGCGAACGGGATAGGGGGAAATACTGGGCGGCAGACAGGGCGTGCCTGGCAGAGATTACCGCCTCGTATTTCATCACCGACGTTGACTTTCGATTGGCGTGAAGAAATTCTGCAAGATTGCGATTACTGCGAAGAGAAAAGATCGCTTACATATCGTATACATTGTATATGTTATGGGTGTGTGTGGGGGAGAGCGAGAGAGGGGGGAGGGAGGGGATGTCGTGCCTTGCGTCAGTGCTCAAGTCAATTAACTTCAAATGAGCTGCGAAATTAATGAGCAACGAGAATTGCAATTAACTGAGGAACCTTGAAAGTGAGTGGGGATTATAGTGAAGTATGTATGCAGTATAGTATGTAGTTATAGCAAAGTATATAGAATATGGTATATTATATATATATGTACATATATATTTATACCAGTAACGAGTATATAACTCGACACCTCACGTGAAAGTAGCAAACCTCAGTACGCACTCGCAAGAACCGCACCTCATTTACCTTTTGTTTCTCTCTGTGATTTTAACCACTTTATAGCTAATCCCCTAACCCGTCAACTCTCTCCCCCCCTCAGCTCGTTCTAGTTGCTTGCACAAACTGGAATGCGCAATCAGGCAAAGCTATGCGCACTTTACGATCGTCTCTCGTCTAATTGCTTGGCCAGCAACCAAATAGACACGTCGTAAACACCTTGCAACAACTTGCATTTTGATGCGTGTTGCCCCTGTACTTTCCACTCCCTTTCCCTCTGCCTACCCTGTTTCTAATTAACTGCCAAGTGCCACGCCCAGCTGCAATTGCCGTGGCCAGTTTAGCAATAAAAAGAAAAAGTGCTGGAAAAACAAGCAGCAGCAACAGCAGCAGCACAAAGAAACGCATAGAAATAGTCGACAATCGCGCATACCAAGAATTACCTGTGCTATACAGGGTGCCCGGGTCTGGTCGGAACCATAAAAGCAACCTCGGCTCGCATGCCACGTCCAATTGTGCTAATAAATGAGGCACTTGCTATGGCCCAACAGGTGCCAGCTTGAGCCAGTTGAGCCCTCGATGGAGCTCTGAGAAGCCGCCGCCGCCTCGGCATAGTCGACGTAAAAGGCAAACATTTCAAGCTGAAAAAGGCAAACGGCTGGCGGAGTGGTTCTTACAGGGAGGGAGGAGGGTAGGGGAAGGTGCTCTACAGCTTCCAACTCCAGCTTGTTCTGGTTCTTGAATTGTCAGCGACTTTTCATGCCTTATATGCAGCAAGATTTTTAACGGCTCGCATAGCTTGTCGGCTAAAGATCTCAAGATATCGAATATTAGCCTGACATATCGAACATTAATCAGCCTGGCGAGTGTCGGAAGAGAACTCGAGGCATGTTTTAATTACCATTCACTGCGAGTTCTGCTTGAATTTTACTTTTATCGATTGGTCTAAGCACTTCAACGGGGTTGATTTCTGACATTGATTTCGCCTGTTTTGTTTACACTGATGACACGACAAATGGTGAGTGGATGCCACCCTTAAGTGGCAGAGGCTTGTCACCAAGGGTTATACCGCATTTAATAAGAAACATGATTGGTATTAAATTGTTACTCTCATCTCTTCGTTAATTCAACAAGTTCAAAAGCTCCTTGAACTGATCCTCCAGTTGAGCAGGGTTATCGGTAGAGGACAACTCTGGAGTAGAAGTTGTGGTAGGTGCTTCAGTGGTGGTTGTTGTAGTGGTGCTCGTGGTAGTCGTGGTGCTGGTGCTCGTAGTGGGTGGAGGCTTCGGCTTGGCGCGTCCCTCCAGACAGGCTTGCAGATAGTTGTAGTTGCTGGCCGTGGTCTCCACATAGTTGCGTTCGGCCTTCTGGGTGCACTGCTCATGATGCAGATCAATAAGACGATAGCGTTCCTGCAACAACTGAGCCGATTCGGAGGCATTGCCCGAGATGCTGTAGGTGGTGATGGTATTGTTGGAACCCTTTTGAAAGTAGAAAAATTGATTAGACCCAGAGGCTGCTCTCTTATTAGCCCTGGTACTTACTGAATTTGCATGACAATTGAAGGCGTCCAGGGTGCCGTTGACCTTGTTGCAGGTATCCAGTGCCTTGCAGACACTCACGGCCGACTTCTCGATTTTAAGGCGAGTGGGCAAGAAGTCGCGATCGATGCCGAGACGAGAATTCTGTGCCTCGTGCAGACATCCACTGTACGCTGCGCTGTAGTTCTCCGTGATCACATTAGATTCACCAATATAGCCAGCGAAACAGGCAACCGAGGTTAGTGGATCACGTCGTGTCACTTGCGAGTTAAGGAAGAGACGCGTAAGTCCATCCTGCGTAGGTAGACCCACATAGGGAGGCAGAGGACGAATGATTGCTTCCGTTGAGACTGCCAGTAGTAGAGCCACCATGGGCAGTAGGGGTAGCACTCGCGTAGACATGTCTGCACTGTTTGAACTCCAACGTCGAGCAGATGAGCTGCTTTTGGCGCAGTGCGTCTGTCGTGGCCAGCTTTTATATGCAGACTCCGATGACGGCCGCCGACGCATGATAAGCGTCTATAATCTCACCGCAACTTATCAACTTGCAAAATGTTATACTCTATCAAGATAAATATCCCTCCATGTGGCTCCATCCGGTGGCTTGTTTATTTACCAACTTGTTTGGGTCACGTCAGAGCCAGAGCTGGACGGCAGAAGGTCTGCTAGAAAACAGTTGACGCAAGTTTATGGGATTATTGATCTAATTAAAGCGTGGAATTTGGAGAATAATCAATCTTGCATATAGATATATATAATATAAAGTAACCTATAGTATATAAGCTCTGTTTATGTTGCTACTGCTTGGATCTATTTAACATAGAGGTTTCTTATATCTCTAAGTACGTTCAGTATGTTTGAGGGAATCTCATTTTGTTGCATTTTTATTTATATTTATTGCATTCATAAGTATAACGGGGGAACTGGGTTGCAAATTCTGGGAACCAGCGCAGCACGTTTCAATATTTACATTATGCTCTATAAAGATAAAAATTTGGTTTACAATTGCGTCGAGTTGATTGGCTATGCAAATATCTAAGTGGGTCTTTCTCTCCACCACACTCTTTCTTTCTCTCTTTCTCTCTTACTCCCAGTTGCATAATCCCAACAAATATTGTTACATTGAGTCAGCTTTGTGATCGTACCTACGTAGTCTAGTGATATTTATAGATACTGATAGAATTCTTTCCCATTGTTTAGCATATTTATTTAGCTTATCTAAACAACTATTTTTATACCTTTTTAGCGATTATTTCCTTGTGCAAATATTTATAATAGGGAGTATAGGTATAACGCGTATTTAAATATTCTTTATTTGGATAAATAACGGAGTCAATTGTTCTCGAGTAAATAGTGATAGCTAACTTATTGACTACGGGAATAGTTACCAATCAAGATTTCTTTTGGAAATAAGCATTTAATTGTTAGTGTGTTTTCTACGGTTATTTACCATGATAAAGTGCAGCATTGGTTATTAATTATTATTCAACTAAAATTAAAAAGGTTTCATAATTTCTGATCGCATTCTCATAGTTAATTTCAAATCATAATCGTACTCATATTAGTAATCCAACGTACTTATGACATTGGGGCTGGTGGAAGACTCTATGGTAGTCGTAGTGGAACTTTCAGTTACGGTCGTAGTGGGTGTCTCAGTAGATGTAGTAGTAGTCGATGTGATCGCGGGTTTCGGCTTGGTGCGTCCTTCGAGACAGGCCTGCAAGTAGTTGTAGTTGCTTGTGGTGGTCTCCACATAAGTGCGTTTGGCCTTCTGGTTGCACTGTTCGTGGTGCAGATCTATCAAACGGTAGCTTTCCCGCAAAACCTGAGCCGAATCGGCGGCATTGCTTGAGATGTTGTAGATGGCGACGGTGTTGTTTGAACCCTGTGGGGATTAGAATAAGCAATTAGATCCAAAAGATTCTCCTTCATTTTGTCACTCGTACTTACTGCATTAGCATGGCAGTTGAAGGAGCCCAGTGTGCTATTGACCTTAATGCAGTCACTCAAAGTACTGCAAAGACTAACAACCGTTTGATCGATCTGGTTGCGTGTGGGCAAGAATCTGCTATCGAGGCCGCGACGCGCATCCTGTGCATCTGTCAGGCATCTACTGTACTCTTCACTGTAGTTGGCGGTTATCAAATTGGATTCACCAATGTAGCCAGCGAAGCAGGCTAGCGCTGTTTGCGGATCACGTGCGTTGAAGAAGAGACGCGTTAGTCCTTCCTGCGTGGGTAGATTCACATTGGGAGGACTATTGAATCCTTGTGCGGAGACTGCCACTAGCAGTGCCACAATGGCCAGTAGATGTACGACTGTTGAAGACATAACTACAGTGTTTGACTGAGCAAGTGTGTTGCTTTTGACGCAGTTCATCCATTGGTGGCAGCTTTTATATGCAGACTCCGTGGAGGGAAGTTAAGGCACGATAAGCGTGCGCAAATGTTGTAAAACTAAGTCAGAGTGGGAATGATATAGGTAAGTCGAAATTCAACGGAACTCATAAAAGTCTTTCCCGGTATTAAGAAAATTTATTTAGCTTATCCTAGCCAATTAATTTTATAGCCTTAAAAAAGGAAAAAAATAGAGACGATTCGGCTACCGTAGTTTTTATACTCTTTAATGGTATAGAATACTTTAACACTGTTTAAGTATTAATATCTATAATAACTTAAATAGCTGGATATATAACACTTCTGTTGATATAATTATTTGTTGCGAAAAAGTATAATTGTCTTGTACTTGTACAAAAATTCACTTTAAATTCGATTGTTCCTATGACAGCAATATGTTAAGTTGTCTTATTTTGATGCAATATTATAAAAATATTATTTATTTATTATTAATTCAGTATATCAATATATTACTTCATTTATTTAAAATATTTCAATGTAGAACATTTGGTTGCAATATCTTGAAAACAATAAAAATGGAGCGATAGGTTGTATAGCAGCTATAAGATATATCAGTCTGATAAGGCTCTTTTCGACTAATTTACTATAACAATAAGGAATTACCGCAGCCAGAGTAAATTAGTTTAAAAATCTATGTAAGAGAAAGAAAGCAATAGAGGCGTCAAGACTTGGTTGTTAGTAACTCGTAGTGTGTTTCCAAAATTTATTCAAAATATAGTTTTCTATTTTTATGATTATTTAATTTGAAATTAGAGTCGAAGAATTCTAGAATAGCGAGCGGCTTGGCGTGGAGAGTCATAATAATAGGATGTGGTGGGAGCCCCTGTGGTGGTTGTAGTGGTGCTTTCAGTAGTGGTCGTAGTGGGACCTTCAGTAGTGGTCGTAGTGGGACTTTCTGTAGTAGTCGTAGTGATCTCGGGCTTCGGCTGGATGCGTCCATCAAGACAGGCCTGCAGGTAGTAGTAGTTCCTGGTCGTGGTCTGCACATAAGTGCGTTTGGCCTTCTGGTTGCACTGTTCGTGGTTAAAATCGATCAGGCGGTAGCTTTCCTGCATAACCTGAGCCGAATCGGAGGCACTGCTCGATATGTTGTAGACGGCGACGGTGTTGTTTGAACCCTGTGGTGATTACGAAGAGCGATTAAACCCAAAAGGTTCTCTATCTTGTTCTTCCGTACTTACTGCACTTGCATGACAGTTGAAGGCCTTTAACGTGTTGTTGATCTTGCTGCACTCACTCAGCGCATTGCAAAGATTCAGGGCCGACTTCTCAATACTGCGCCGTGATGGCAAGTAGTCTTGATCGATGCCGCGACGCGAATCCTGTGCCGTACTCAGGCATGCACTGTACGCAGCACTGTAGTTTGCAGAAATTAGATTGGATTCAACTATGTAGCTAGTGAAGCAGGCAACCGCAGTGCGTGGATCACGTGAGTTCTTGAAGAGAAGCGTCAGTCCATCCTGAGTAGGCTTGGGAGGACTTATGAGTTCTTGCGCGAAGACTGTCACTATCAGTGCCAGAATAGACAGTGGAAGTAGCACTGTAGAAGACATGACTACAGTGCTTGACTGAGCAGTTGGGAAGCGTTTGGCGCAATGCAATTGTCGTGGCCATTCTTTATATGCGAAACATGGAAGCCAAGGCACGATAAGCAGCCCAGCTGTGACAATCTCGTCTACAGTTATATCTCTTTTGGTGTCTCTCCCTC
This sequence comes from Zaprionus indianus, assembly GCA_018904595.1. Lineage (NCBI taxonomy): Eukaryota > Metazoa > Arthropoda > Insecta > Diptera > Drosophilidae > Zaprionus > Zaprionus indianus. Next base: position 4,878,620 of record JAEIHA010000140.1, read on the forward strand.
TGCATGCTCTAAATCACAGAGGGATCTGCATATGATTTATGTAAGCTGAAATTCAACGGAGTCAGTCAAGGATTTCCATAAAAATGCTTCCCAGTTATCAAGCAAATTTATTATTATATATTGTCGTCGCAACTAATTTTAGTAAGTATCACGCTGTCCCTGCTATACAACAAACCCTCTACCCCTTGATTAAATATAGTTAGAATCTATTTTGATCTTGGTCTCAGCCCAATGCACATGCCCGTCGTAGAGCGTAGAATGAAGTTCATCATGGGTCGGATCTCGGGACCCAAAGGTAGCAGCTCATAGTAGCGCAGCACCTTGCTGATCAGGGCCTTCATCTCCAGCATGGCAAACTTCTGACCAATGCAGTTCTTTGGGCCTGCACTAAAAGGTAGATAAGTGAAGGTCTGACGATCGTCGGAAGTGTCCTCAAGAAAACGTTCAGGCTTGAAGCTCAGTGGATCTGGAAAGAACTGAGGATCGCGATGTGCGAAATAGAAGACCAAATAGATACTTGTGTTAGCCGGTATGGTTTGCTCTCCAATCTTGAGATCTTTGCGCGTGTATCTGCCTATCGCTGGCACTGGGGGATACAGACGCATCGTCTCCTTGATCACACACTCCAGATACTTGAGCTGCTGCAGCTGAGCTTGGCTCGCAGGCGCCTCGCGATCTTTGCCCAGCACCTGCTGAAGTTCCTCGTACAGCTTGGCCTGCACTGCGGGATGCCGAGAAATGGAGTAGAGTGCATGGGAGACGCCGCTGCTTGTGGTATCATCGCCCTCGAACATGAACGTATCCACCTCCTCACGTATGTCTGCATCGCTCAGCGGGACACCCTGTATCGATGACTGCAGCAAGATGTCCAGCAGGGCCATCTGCGACTTGGTGCCGATCTCTGCATCGCCCAGACCTTGTTGGGAAGAGTATAAATAGATGTTGTAACTGTAGTTAGTCAACTAACTAGACTCAGCCTCGTCTCGTTTCGTCTCAACTTACTCAACGGTTTGTAACTGCCGTCGGCGATCGCACGCTCCAGGGCGGATCTGCGCTCGCGTATGACCTTGTCGGTGAAGTCATGCATGATGCGAATATCGTTAACCAAGCGGCGATGCAACAGAGGTGCGGTCAGTCGGAAGAGCCATTCGTAGCGCTGCGAGAACTTCAGCATGCGATCGGGTTGTATATAAACAACACTGCAAGTGAGAGAGTTGAATGAGGATCAGTGAGGATCGAAGTTAACTTGCATAGGGTTCAGGAGAGGTTTAGGTAGTGTATAAACCAAACTTCAAGAGAGAGTAGAGGGGAAGATCATTGAAGATCGTAATTAAACTTGCTTAGTGAGGATCAGTAAAGATCGATCTTTAAACTAGACTTCAATGCGACTGAAGAGATGTTCTGCTTGTATATAAACCACATTGTAAGCCAGAGAGTGAGTAGAGGATCAGTAAAGATCGAAAGAGGATCAGTGAGGATCGAAAGACAATCAGTGCAGATCAAACCAAACTTGCTTGGTATTTAAGATAAGTTCAGGTTGTATATGAACCAAACAGCAACTGAGAGAGTTGAAAGAGGATCTGTGATCATGGATAGGAAGATCAGTAGTGATCTTATTTCAAACTAAGCTTATTGGGTTCAAGAGAACTTTAACCCTTTTAGTTGTTATGGCTACCCAACTATGCATAACTCAACATTAACCCATAGACCTCCACAGCTTAAGCTGTTGATCTCTTACCTCTTCAGTGCCTTTATGTAGGGGAACTCGGGATCACTCTGTGCGTTCACCTGCACGCCCATGGCAGTCTCTATAGAGGGGTGAATATAAATCATAACTATCTAGCTTTACTTCTCTCTCTGTTTCTCTACGCACCTGTGATGATGTCTAGCGCTGCCAGCGAGACATACTTAAGCACATCCACAACTTGTTCACCGTCTGCCAACTTCTGCAGCTGCTGCACCAGCACCCCACTCTGTCTGTCCATAATGTCCACATAGTGCTCGAGTATCTTGAAGTGGAAGGCGCTGGTGAAGATCTTTCTGCGCGAGTGCCACTTTCGACCCACGCTCAGCAGCAGGCCATCGTTGAGAAAGGGTCGCAAGAACTTGTAGAGCTGCCCCTTCTCCAGCAGTGTGGTGCTATTGAGTATGTCCTCGAAGTGAGACAGTTCCATGGTATAGACCAGTGACTCGTTGAGTATCCACATGCGAAAGGTCTTGCCATATCTGGCAAAGCAGGCGCCCACATAGTCAATCAGATCTGTTGGCCAAGGAAAGGAAAGAGGACAACTGAAAGTGAAAGAGCACCCCAGGAAAGGCAACTTGTACTCACTCTCGGCACCCAGTTGCAGTGCCTGCAGGCCACAGCCCAGCACTGGTAGCGACAAGGGACCCGTTATGCCTGATCTAGACAGGGTGTCGTAACTGTGACGCTTGCGTAGATAGTCCCAGGCAAGCAGTGCCACGAAGGCGCCCACCAACAAGGTCAGCCACATGTTGATCCCGCTGCAAGTTTGTTTGGTTGGGAGAGGGGGAACTGCACTCCGGTTTAGTTTTCTGTTTTCAGTTTTCTGTTTTTCTGGTTTCGCTTTTCGCTTTCGTTTTCGGTTGTGCGTTTTCGCCGCGTCGTTGTCGCCGCTGTCGCGTTTGCCACTCAACTGCCTGCGCTATCAGCGGACGCTCCGGACCGGAGCTGCCCCGGATTGAGATCGCGCGGGGTCTCCGCACACAGTAGTCGCATATTCAGTTTTCAATCTCTTGTTTTGTTGCTTTTAGAATGAATGTAAGTATTCAAAACTGGTTTTCAAGCTGACTTTGCTCTCGTTGTTGTTGCTTGTTGTTTAGTTGTAGTTGTTGTTTTAAATGTTGCAACTTTGTTTGTTGTGGGGAATATTCGCACACGAAGCTCGCTACAATTGGCAGCAGTCTATAAATGTGACGATTATCATGAGTGTTGTTATGATCCGTACTCGCGCTCTCTCACGCTCACTTTCCCTCTCGCTCCCTCTCTCTGTTGATTAATGCGCAGCGATTACAAAGCGAATCGGGCACGCCGTGCCCAATTAATTGGACGCCAGTGTAATTTGCGTGTAGTATACGAACTTGACTTAATTAGCAACTGCAATTCTTGTTTTATTCGCTTCAAGTTTACGATATAATGCAATTAAATTTGCAATGTTTGGCAGGGTTATTCGACCTGAGGATTATAATAATAGTTTCTTTTTATTGAGTTTTGACAAGGTCGAAGCTATGCGAAGCTTAACAGTGTATTTGTCTGTGCTGACTTTACTCAGCTTACCTATCAAATCATGATCACGATATAGTTCTCTATTTAACTTCAGGATCATAAAGATTAGACTTGTTGTTAAGTCTGTGAAGTAAAGTTAGGAAGCTCTTTAAATATGATTCATGTTTTAAAGATTTCTCATTTGTTTTTTATAAGTTTCCCATAGTAGTTCAAGATCAATATCTAATAATATCGTATGTTAAGTTTTCTTTGAACTAAAGATCTACACCAATTAACTTTCTGTAACTAACTGGAAGAAGAGTTTGATTTAATCATTGAAAGTTTGCTTTCCCAATTCCCTTTTCAAGTTGAAGATCAAATATCGCGACCTTATCTTCAATAAATCTCCTTGCTCTCAACACTGCTGCCTTAATTCAGACACGAACTGCAACATCTGCCAAGGAAACTGTCTCAGTCTTAATCTTAGAAAGATTTCCCATTCCCAGTTCCCTCAGACAAGTTCAAGATCAAACAACAACAATGGCAGCAATTAAGAACTGCAGCACTGATGTGCTAGACCAAATCTCAGTCAGATCCCTCCCCAGACGACATGAAGTGTGCAAACAGGAAACGGTGGCAACACCAAGGAAGACAAACATTGCTACAAGCAGACAGAGAGGGAATGGAGAAGGAGAGAGTAAGAAGGGGGTAGACAGGGCACCAAAACAGCTGTGACAAAAGCCGCAGTTGAATGGACTGCGGACTGTGGCTGACTACGGAGCCGAAAGCGTAGACGAAGAAGGCGAAAGAGAGACAGAGGCCAAGAGGGAAGTCAACAATTGCTTTAGTTGTCGCTGTTGTTGCTCTTGTTGTTGTTGTTGTTGCTACCTCGTTGAACTTGTCGCCGAGTTCATTGGAGTCGCAATTGGAGCGCTAGTTGGAAGTCACAGCTGAGGTTCTTTGGGGTGTGGCCAGAGACAGAGAAGAGGGACAGGCAGGGGGAAGGGAAAGGGGGGCGCACTTGCTTGCCGCTCAATTAAGTCGCAACAAAGACAAACAACCGAAAAAAGCAAGCTTAACATGGCCCGAACAAGTTATCAAACTGTCCAAAACACCAAAAACATTCGACCCGTTTCGTTTCCAGACTATGACAACGTAACGGTAAACGGGTATAGCGTCACATATGACAGAGGGGAGGGTATGGGGGGTTTAGAGTGGAGAGTTCCCTACACATGAAAAACGTTGACTCACGTTGTTCCCACCGCAGTGAAAAACAAAGCCCCAAACTGAGGCGAAAGATTTTTCGGCTCCGTTGTGGGTAATTATGCGGGCGCTATCTACCTAGCTCCTCTCTGCCTCCCCCTCACACTTCCCCCTCTCTCTCTATTCCAGTCTCTGCTCTCAAGCGCAGAGCGACATGGTTAATAATCAATAAGAGCTTCATGGGGCCACACCCAGTCCACTTGATCGGCGTGTGTTCGAGACAGAAATAACACGCGCCCGTCACGTATCCATCCAACCAACCATCCATCCATCCATCAGGCAAAGAACCCAGCGAGACCCAAGCCACAACCCCCTGCTAAAGGGAATTCCATTCAAGAGCTGCAGTCAACCAAATGAGGCAGCACTCAGCCAGAGTGCAGCCCCCTCACTGCTGCCCGTCTCCAGCTGAGTTTGGGTATCGTCTGCGACTGAGTTTATCCAAGTTTGCCCGAAAAAACGCATGTTTCCTGCTTCCGAGAGTCATCTGTTGTTGTACTACGCACAGCTGGCCACCCTTCCCCCCTACTCCACTCCTCTTTCATATTCTCCTTCCTTCTTAGTAGCAAACAAAGGCGTCGAGTTTGTTTTGACGCTTTTTCGGTTGCTTCGGCAACCGGCAAACGGTTGCAAAAACATGTCTGGCTCCGCACAAAAGTGGGTGGCAGTGGGAGTTGCTAGAGCTGCAGGGGTGGAGGGGAGAGAAGGGCACAGACATGTGGTTGACTTTAGCGAGGGTTGCTGCTCTCAAGTGCAGCGCAGCACGTGCTGCCCCCACAGAGAGCATTGCGCCGATGCGCAACATTTTGCCAGCTGACAACTGTCTGCAACATGTTGACAGGGCAAGGACACAATGTTGCTAAAGATGCCTAAGGTGTTGACAGCCGTTGTTGCCAAGTGAGTTAGGCTGCCAAATATTAAAGAAAAGTTAGGAATAGTTGAATGTTTAACATAATACATGAACTTTTAAAGGTTTCACTTTAGAATTAACACTTTTTATACCTGCAAACAATACTTATGCAGGCGAAACTAAGATATATTACCCTTAGATATTGCTGCTAACTGAGTTAGGCTACCAAAAATGAGGACTAGTGTATCTTCTTAATGTTTAACTTACTCTTAAACGTTTCTCTACTGTTCCTCCACATTTTATAGCCACAAACAATACTAACTTATCTGCTAAACACGCCCAACAGTGAGTCAGACCATTAACTGCGCTAAGATATAACTACAATAGATATTATATCTACTTCAAGCCTTACCTCATCACAGCTCTCAACTAATTACCTCCACCAGCTTAAACCTTGAACTTGCTATGAGATTATTTCGGCCACAATACTTCAAGCAATTGAATAACAGTTTTGTTTTGAACACAGAAATATGTTTAAAGAGCAAAAAAAAGAAAGAAACAGAAAAACGTGAGCAAAGCAAAAAAATCAAACAAAAGAAAGAAAAACTTGAAAATAAAAACTTGTGCAGAGCATTTACAGAAGGTCAGTAGAGACTAATGAAATGTTGAAGACGCAGGCAGAAACCAAAACAAAAAGAGTGCTGTCAGTGGGAGGTGAGAAGGGGGAGAAAGAGGGAGCTAGGTAACATGGTAAAGATCGCGTTGACGTTATAATTTTGCATGATTACGAGCAGAGGCTTTTCTAGCCTGGAGGGAAAAAGGGAAGAGAAAGGGAGACAGCTAATGGTTTTCCTCAAATGAAATGCGGCGTGGGAAAGCGTCTGTGGCAGCAAAAGATCTTCAACTTGATCGCAGCTGTTATCACAAGGGATCTGCCAAAGGCGATGCCATTGTATCTTGAGGTCTTCATTGCTCTTTACTCTCGCACTCTCTTCGTCCAACTCTTGACTTTGTGAGTAATTGTCACTTGAGCGTCGCGTCGAGTGTACTACGAACATAACAAAAAAAGAGTAGGAAAGAAAAGAAACATTACTCGAGAGTTGGCAAAACTTTTTGCCACATTTTTGGCATCGCATTGCGCAAGTTTCGTTTTCATTTCAATTACCTAAGCGATTGTTATCGCGTAATTATAATATCATATCATCATTTCTGAGCTGCCACACGATCTAGGCGATCTAGACGGTTGCGGTTGCTTCTCGTTAGCTACCTCATTTACCTTTCCTCACTGCCAAGTCGTATATCATACGTTCATATCATATACAATATATCATGCCTCGTTCCTTTCAAGCCATTGACGTTTCTCGGTAGACATTTATTTATTTATGTAGCCTCAACACGCTGCACTTTAGTCTAACCTTGTGGGTATTGCAATCTCAGGGTCCCCTCTCGAAGAGTTGCTCGCGACAATCGCTTAGGTGGCATTAGATCTGCACCATTGTGTGTCGTGGCAAAGGCTCGTTTCGCGATGTCTTTATCGCATGAGCAGGCAAGATCGTTCAGTTTGTTATATCATTAAATTGAAACCTCTGCCGCATTTTCGCATCTGACGTTGCAATTTGATCGCGTGTTGTGTGCGCTGAAAACTCTTAATTACATTGCGAATAAAACATCGTGCATAATTCAATTACAAAATACTCAGGCCCCACCACTGTGCACCACCGCACACCACTGTGCATAACGAGGCAGATCGCCTGTGAGTCGAGTCGAGGTAAATGATGCAATTTATGGCGTTTAGTTGCCGCTGTCAGTTAAACATTTCTCGCTTTTCACGCTTTTCATCGCCTGAGCCGAAAAGGGCAATGGAAACTAGTTTCAACACAGGCAGCAGAGACGTCGGGGAGAGGGAGGTGGGGGGGTAGCTCGAGCTAATGTCAGAGGTGCCATGGAGCAGGCCGCACCTTGGCAGCGCCACTCAAACTAATTGAACGACAAACTATTTCAAATGGCAATTTGTGCATTAAGAGTATCAACAAAGGAAGGACAAGGAGTCGCCTTGCGAGGAGAAGATGGAGGAGGAGGGGGAGCAGGAGTAGTCCTCTGTCCGTGTTCGCGTGCTGTGCACTTTGACCTTTGCCCAGACACACACAACCACTTCTTGCTATCTTACTGCGCATCTTGCTAACTGTCTAGGTACCTTTTCTCCCGTTTTGTCTGTCTCACTCCTCCCTTTCTTTCTTTCTTTATCGAACTGCGATTTGAACATTAGCTGCGCTTTTACTTTGATTTATAATCGGTACACTGTGCGAAAAGGCAGGGAACTAAAAGGAAGTAGTAGTTCTGAAGTAGACAAAATTTGGTTTATTTTTCACAGTTTAACTCAGAACTCTGACTAGATATAACTAGATTCTGATGAATTAAGAGATTTAATTAATAAATAAACATGATATCAAATCGACTGTTTTGGGAAATTATGAGTGAAGGATGTTGAGATAAAAGTTTATGATCGTCAAAAAGAAATAATTTATTATTTTAATACTGTATCATATCTCAAATAAACTTCCTTTGATTTTCAGCAGAGTTATGACAATTCTCATTGCTTCTTTTCTCGCAGTGCATGTCAGTCTCTCAGCTATCAAACTCTGAACTTTAACCGCATTTAGACCGCTGGAAAATGGGAAAACGTGTAATGCATTTTCCGTGTAATTATGCATGTTAATTGAATTTGCGACGCTTTGCTGCGTTTTGCCGCGAGAGTGTTTTGAATGTGTTTGAATGGATTTGCATTCATTCGAATATTCGAATTCCATTCAAATGCTGCGGTCTGGAACGTGGTCGACCTGATTTTCAATTTCACTTGGGAGAGAGGGCAAAGACTGGAGAGGGGTTGTAGAGGGGGGAAGAGCAAGTGTGTGCCTGGAGGTCTCCCAGCTGTGCTCATGCGATAAGAAGCGCTGCATAAACGAGTTTCACAGGACAGGATCGCTCAGCGCAAGAAATGTGTGACAATTTCGTCGTACTACAGGTACAATAAATGCGTGTCTTGCACCTGGCGGCGGGCAGTCTGTACCTCCTTCCCTTCTCCCTCCTTCTTCCTCCTTCCAACTATTTTTCTACAATTTTTTGACCTGCTCTTGAGTGCCTGTCAGCGACTCGTCAAATTCAGCAAATTAATATGCAATTTAACTGTCAGTGTGCCAAAGTGTGAGAGTGCATAAGTGTGTGTGAGTGTGTGTGTTTATGTTTACCTGTGTGTGCCAAAATCGACGCCTGCCTGGAGGCTCGAAATCACAGCTCAGGCCTCATAATTTTCCGCTGCTGCAGCTCATTCGTCTATCGGCATTGGCCGTGTGCAGTTCGCGTTACTCTCTCTCTCTATCTCACTCTCTCTTTCGCGGTGTCTCACTCTCTTCCTGTCTCAGTGACTCTCTAACTGTGTCGAGTGCTTGTCAAACTGATTGTAAGTGTTCATTTCTCTTTTGTGCATTAAAACTTTTTTTATGTGTCATAAAAACAACGAAAAAATATTAAAAATACTGCAGAAAATACCAACAATTAAGGGGGAGTTCGGCGATAAAACAAAGAAAGAGTGCGCGAAAATCGGAATTCTTTTTGACTCACTTGAGATACTTCTCGCTGGGTGACTAACATCGTCTCCGATCTGCCTCGTAACGGTGCCGGCTATAAAGGCGATTGTGTTTGTTGTTCCTCTCTCGTTGTTGTTCCGGTTTGAATCGGTCTGAAGATCATAAAACAAACATATGTATGATGCTGCCTAGACACAATTGTGTGCTACGTTTGCCTCGATTTATCAATGTTAAGCGATCTTTGGAATCTTAAAGATAAATTGCAGTTCGTGTAGTAGTCGAGATCAGTAAATAAATGAGCTGATCATAAAAGCTTATTAAGTGATAAGCTAAGGGAAAGAGTGCTGTAGAATTTTTGTTTACAGAGATCTGCATTATTAAGTGTAGTAGACTGGTAGAGAAATGAGATGATAGAGATAATAGGTAGCATATGATAAATATAAAGTACATATCATACATAGTTTGGTAGATCACTAAGGAATTGAGACTATCAAGAGGTTCTAAGCATCTATCATCAACCTAGTTGATCGTAACAACTTATACCTGATGTGTAAATATATCTTAGTGATCTATACATATTTTGTTGTTGGTAAGATCAGCAAAGGAAAGTAAAGTTAGTTGTATATATTTGATCTTTACATTGGAGAGTCAATTCACATTCTGGGCTAAAGATAATGGGTTTTTATATACTTAGACTCAGTAAATATCTTAACAAATGTTATGTTAAGGCATACATTATCTTTCTTGATCCACACTTATAATTACTTTCCCTTTCCCACTAGAAGATAGTGTGTATATACAGAGAATAATCTTGTAGGGTTAGTTACTTACTGCTTACTTTACCTTAAAGTAGCTCAGATTAGTAAATGTATAAAAAGATAATGAAGATCATTTCAAGATTAAACTGCAATATAAAGCAAAAATTGCTTTATTACAACAATCTAAACTTTACAACTATAACTTAATATAGTTTTATATACATTTTAAATCTACGGGTTTCTATATAAAATCGCATCACATTCCTTTCAATTAACACCTTTCCCCACTAGACCCCTCTATATATAGCCAGAAAGTGAATTGTCCAAATATCTCATAAAGTCAATTCCAGTTGCGGCACTTGCAACAACTTGCTTCATTAGCCGCCTGTGGGCGACAAGGCAAAGAAAATGCCAATCGAATCGAATCGAATCGAAATCATGGCCATAACAATAAGCCAGGCAGGCTGGCAATGCTTGTTGGGCACAGGCATAAGAAATGGAGTTAAGAAATGGTCATGGACCTCCTATTTAAAGGAGAAAGTTGGCCAGGCCAAGAAATGCGCTTCCTGTGTGTGTGCTGAGTGTTCGAGAATGGAAGCGCCTTCGTCTGCTCTTCTGCTTGAGGGGGAAAAACCAATAAGGCAGATCGACAATGGTGCCCGCTCTGGGGTCTCTCTGTTGGTCTGCTCTGCTCATTAGTGGCAGAGAAAACGCTGCGTCACGATTTTGCTATTAATGGGGCACGATAGCAATGTGTGGCAAACAAAGGGGGCAGGGTCAGTTGTGGGGAATGGGGAAGGGGAAGGGCAGGAAGCAGCCTCATTGAGTAAAACGCACGTTGCACACAGTCGGACTGCAGCATGTTGCATGTTGCAGAAGCAGCTACGCGCTTTGATTGCCACACTTTATGCACACTTTAACGGTTTATCTACATCTCTATCTCACTCACTAACTCCTTCTCTTTCTCTCTCTGTCTTGCAGCAATCTCATTGCGAAAAGCAAAACTCACTCGGGCATAGCCACCGCAGCTGGCATTGGGCCTCAGGTGCTGCCTCCTCTTGGTGTCGCCGGCTTTGTCAAGTTGCGTCATGTAGCTGCTGACGATAAGCCGAGCACATCATCGTCATCGTCGTCAGCCACGCCAGGCACATCGCGCAAGGAATCAATAGATAAGACAGCGGAAGCACAAGAAGCACGAGAAGAAGCAGCAGCAGGAGAAGAAGAGGAAGGAGAATCCACTGAGGTGAGTTGCAGCACTTGACCCCGTTTCGCTGCTTTATCAATCGCTGACTCACACTTTATCCCCCCCCTCTCTCTCTCTTTCTGCCAGATAATGGGCCCCGATCAACGCACAATCGCCAAGACCGGCTCCATTGCGGAGCGTCTGGCAGCGCTGCAGAAGAGCGGCGAGGATGACTGGAAGAAGCGCGTCTCCAAGCGCGACGAGGTCGATGATATACGACGCGAAAACATGGTGAATGTAAGTGAGATTCTTCTTTATCTTCCCCTTCCCGTGTTCCCTCTCCCAATTTAACGCCTTTGGGGGCACGGGTTAAGCTGTTCCACACACGCAACGCACGTGTCCATAAACCGCAACGCAAAGTGGCAAATTGGCAACGCTTGCTCGACGTTCCTCTCCCCTCCTCCCTCTCTTCTTTCTCCCCTTCCCCCACTGCAAAGCCGACTCTGATTCCGATGCCGATTCCGATTTCAATTCCCTCTCGCAATTGCGTGAAAATTGCTTCCTTATTGCCGGCCTCAACTGCCTTCCCGTGTCCCCCCTCCTCCCTCTCCCCTCCCCTGTCTGTCTCGGTATCATTTTGTGATTATTCACAACGTTTGCAGATTTTCTTTGCTTTTCCCATTTCGTCTCGCCTTGTTTTGCTTTTGCTTTCTGCTGTCAGTCGAGCGCGTTAAATTGCTCGGCCAAAATGACATAAGAGCAGCGCCAAAGGGGGCGGGGTGAGCAAAAAGTGCAAGTGTTTCCAAGGAAGAGGGTGCAACAGGTGAGATCATAAGTATATGTGATCTTGCAGCTGTAGAAAATGCGTGAAATTGAGCTCAAATAAAGTTCATCCAGTAGATTTAACTGGGAACACATTAAACATATATCATAAATCGTTAAAACAATTGGAGATGCATATAAAATACATAAATTATTGAATATATACCATTTAAGTACTCCCTGATCTACTTCAAACAAATAAAGATACGTTTCTTTATTCAATTTTAACTGTTAATAAATTTTAAATCTTTTAGAAATTCCAAAACTAACTAATATCCTTCACATGCAGTTGTGCAAACGGCGTTAATTTGATACAAAATTAAGTGAACATACATACAGAAATATGCATAATACATAATAACATAATATTAACGTAAATTAAATTTAAATTCCCTTGAAAAGCAAATCGAACGGCATTTGCTGCCCCCCTTTCACTATGCCATCTAACGCTAGATGGCGCCAATTCCGAGCAACCAAAAGTATGCAATGCTTTTTTAATGTTTTGTCTAATTGATCAGATTGTTAACAGTGAAATGTTAACTTTTACAGAGTCATGTTAGCTTTGTTTTTGAAGGTACCGACTGCCCCACGCCCCCCTTTTCCCCCTTTTTGAACTGTATGTTGCTTAAAAAAAAGGAGAAATGGAAAAAAGCGATCTAATTATTTTTATAATTTCCGCTGCGACCGACGGGCAATGAATTTTCGAAGAAGAAAACATAATATGTTCAAATTCCCTCGGCAGGAAGTGTCCACGGTCCTCTGCTCTATTGCCGATATAGAAACGACTCTGAAAGTCAATGCTGGCTACAAGTGTGTGTCACCTACAGATCCCGATGCGAGCACGATGTTTGTTTGATGAGTTTTTCTTGCTTTGGAACTTTAAGAAGTTCTTTGTTGCTCACTTTGTTCACTTTATAAATTTAAGTCATCTAAAACTGATCTTAAAAGGAAGCAAGACATTAAATTGTGCTGGGGACAGACGTTTGAGTCAACTGTTCCCATTTAAGACTGAACTGATCTTTGACTTGGATTAGCCTCAGTTTGACTGGCTTCGTTTTGACTTTGAGTTTCTATATTGTACATTGTATACTATATTTTCAAATACTTCTACTTCGTAACACAGTAAACAAAGTAATTCTTCACCAAGTTAAGATCGTCACCAGTTTGTTCCAAATTTGACATTTTACTTTCGTTTTGCACATGTTTAAAATATCAATTACTCCCCGTACACAACTTTTATGGCCAGGCGACATTTCTGTGGCGGCACTTGCAAAAAAGCAAAAAAAAAGAGGCAGAGACAGAGAGAAAGAGAGATAGAGCTATAAAGTTTAGTGAACTTTTCTCTCCTTTCTCTGCTTTGCCTTATTGAGCGCATATAATTATGCGGGCTACCATAATGTATTGCCAGCCCTCCCCCCTTCGTCCCTCACTCTTTCCGCACTCTTTGTGCTTAATGTACAACTAATCACATTTAATTACAAGTGGCCACGCCCACTTTTGGGGGCTCTTGAGCTGTGGCAGCTGCTGCTGCTGCTGTTCAACGCGTCGGCGTCGGCGGCTTTTGGGTGAAATTTTTGAGGAAATCATGTCAAACAGATCTAGCGATATTAACCCGGGAGAGGAGTGGGGAGATAGGGAGAGGGAAGAGGAAGGTACTGACAGGAACGGGAAGGGGAAATGAGAGAGTGAGAGGGGTATGAAGAGAGTTAGCTTGAGCCCACACAAACTGCTCACGAGGCAAATGAGTTTTGAATTGTTGTTGCCCCTGTTGATGTTGCCCCCGTTGATATTGCTGCTGCTGTTGTTGCTGCTGTTGTTACCCGTGTTGTTGTTGTTGCTGCTGCGTATTACACGCCACTTGAAGTGATCGCAGCCTGCGTGTTGCCTACGTATTTCTGTTTCGGGCAGATGCAGATCAACTGAGCAACTGAGCAACTCAGCGAGCCACTTGACGCCTGCGCCCCAGCACAGTACGCACCACAGTGGGGCAAGGTCAATGGGAAAGGTGATGAATATTGTGCCATGAGGCAACAAATTGGATACAAATTATATTTAATAGATTTTGAGTACCACAAATTGCGCTGCTGTTTTCTGTTCTATTTTCCTTCTGCTTTCAATTGTCATTTTCTGTTTTCCCATTTTCCCGTTTGTCACTTTCTGCATGGCCTGTCGCGGCAATTCATGCGCTGCTCTGTTTGGCAGCGTTGCCAAATAAATTTCTGAAAGTTCTGCAATTAGTTGAGGCAGCAACAGAGGGCCAGAGAAGAACAGAACAGGCCTAAATAGACAGATGTTGGTTATGGGCAGAGGTATATATCATATGTATATATGTATGTGTCTCTGTGTGTCTGTGCCTGCACATTGGTACTCTTGGCGCATCTCTATAATTTAACGCAATTCATCAGTTGAGGCGATCGTTAAAGCGAAGCCAGAACTAGCTAAAGTTTTGGCCTGTCTCCTCTCTTTGTCGCTGTCTTCATCTCACTTCCCCCTCTTCATCTCCCCGTCTGACTGTGTTTGCAGCAGCTGCCTGCCAACTTCCATTTAGCCATAATTTTCTTTTTCTAAACTTGCCTTGTGGGCAGCAGCAGCAGCAGCAGCCCCAACAACAACAACAACAATTACCAAATGAAAAAGAAGAAAAGCAAAGGCTGCTCTGGGCTTGCATTGGGTTTGGGTTTGAGTTTGGGTTGGGTTTGGGCCGAGGCTGAGGTTGGGGCTGTGCAGCTTCCACTTTATCTGTAGCTGCGCTTGCAGAGCCTCTGCCTGAGCCTCCTGCTCTGTCTGTGCCTTTTGCCTCAGCCTTCTTCTCAGTCTCCTCTTCAACCTCAGCCTTGTCTTCAAGCTGGACCTCCTCCTCCTGGCTTCTCTTGTGCCTCTTGCTCTAGAGTCTTTGCCTGCCTTAGATTCCTCCTCTGTCCCTCCCTTAGTTTCCTCCTCCTTCTCTGTTTCTTCTTCAGCCTCAGCCTCCTCTTCTGTCTCATTCAACCTACTCTCCCCCCACCTTCTCTTCTACTCTTGCTTCACTGTCGTTTGCTGCCGGGGTCCAGCTGTGGCTGCATTTGATCTCTGGCTTGATCTTGAACGTGCTCATCTGCCCGGGCTAGCTACAGTTGCCCCTGCTGCCTCGCTACCTCCCCCTCCCCTCCCTCCTTCTATCTGCCTCTTTTTATCCACGCTGCCGTTGTAAATTGTTTTGTGAATTTGATATACTTGCAGCCGCGGCCTGCCCAGCCCTGTCTCCTCCCCCTTGCCCCCCTCAATGCTGCTGTGCACTTCATTATGGCTCGCGTATTGTTCGTTTTGTTGTTGTTGCTGTTGCTCGATCTGCTCTGCTCTGTACTTGTTCATTAGTCCATGCCACGGCGAGCGAAGATGAAGAAGCAGAAGGAGATGGAGAAGGAGACTAGCAATGACAGTAGCCACTTGTTGTTGTTGCTGTTGTTGTTGTTGTTGCTTCATAAAAAGTTCTATCTAACTGCCGCCTTGGCAAAAACTGTATAAATATCCCCCCTCCTCCCCCCCTCTACTCCTTTGTCTACTGCCTTTTTGCTCTACGCTTGTCGCGTGTATCTGTATCTGGCCACTTGTATCTGTATCTTTACAAGCTGCAAATATGCCAACGGCTGCCGCTGCTGCCTCTGCCTCTGAGACGACTGTGACGCCGACTGCGCTGTCTGCTTATTGCTGATTATTTTTATTGCCTCGTATGTGATTCATTATTTTCTTTACAGCATTTCTTGCCAGCCGAGACTGCCTTCACTTCTCCCTGCCTCCCTTCCTTTCTGTTTCCCTATCATTCCCCCTGCGTGTCTTTGCTGCCTTCTTTCTGTCTGCCTACTTCCCTTTCCTTCTCTTCCTTCCTCTTTCTCCTTATATGCCTACCTACGTCTCATTTTGCCTCCCTTTCTCTCTGCCTGCCCTCGTCTCATTTTCATTTGCAGCCTTTACTTTAGTTTTCCTTCTCTTTTGTCTTTAGTTTATTGCATTTTTCGTCAATTACATCATCAACGGTTTTCCTTGTCCTTTCTTTTCTTAAGTGAATCATCTTCGTCTTCAGTTGCGCATTGCATTCATCGTTTACCCGAATTTCGCATAGCCCTTTGCCAGCTCACTCTCTCCCACTTAAGCTCTCCCTTTACTTTATTCACTCACGTTCTCCCCACACTCACTCACTCTCTCTCTCTCTGTCTCTGTCTCGCTCTCTCTGCCGCCTCCTGTTGATCGATCTCGTTTATTACGTTCGCTTCAATTTAAATCGCGCCTCCTTTCGCCTGCACTTGACTGACGTCGCGACGCCATCATCACGCTCTCTCTCAATGCACCTCTCTCTCTTCCTACGCCTCTCTCTGACTGCGCCTCGGCTTGGCTCTCTCTCTCTCTCTGCTGCCGCGCTGCCTGCAGAGCCGGCTTTGATAGTCTCCAATTGGAATTTATGGTTTCAGTTTGAGTCGCGACTTCAAGGCGCACAAACGAACGCGCAAATTCGCCTCACCTCGCCTCGCTCAATTCGCTCGCATTGTTGTTGTTATGCATTCAATTTTCGCTGCCGGTTTCCATTGACATTCAATTTGATAAGGCGGCGGCAAATCAAAATAGACACGCGTGTCAATTGAGCGAGCTCTCTCTCGCCCGCTCCCGTCACTCTCTCCGTCTCTCGCGCAGTCGGTCACTCGCACTCACTCACGGATTGCATAAAAAGTAATGTGAAGTTATTTCCTGAGTTGCATAAACTGTCGAATGCGGCGCAGCAGGAAGCGAAATTAGTCGCAATAACTCATCGAAATAATTTCGCTGCAATTTTCGCCGCATTTGCATTTTGCGACGTCGTCGTCGTTGTAGTGCTAAATGTGACAAATGAAATTAGTTGAGGCAAAAATACATAAATAAATAGAAAAGTATTTCAAGGCAGGCCGTTCCACCTCACTCACTTGCTCACTCACACCCCCACCACAGCCACCTCACACTCTTACTCAGCACCTTTCTTCTAAAAAGAACTTTCCCATGTAGCGAATTCAGATTCGACCGCAATCGGGCACCATTACAAATCGTGTTGTTAAAAATAAAACTGAAATTCACTCGGCGTTGAATTTCTTGAAAACATCAAAATCAAAATCACGAAATCATCAGGCAAATGCAATGGAAAGATGACACAGATTCGAGAGTGAGAAATGTCAACAATAATTACGAAAATTTGACATAAATCACACGCACAACGAACATTTGTTTTTATTGTGCGTGTTCTACATACGAAGGCAAACATAAATAAATGTGTAGGTGAAGACGGAATACTAAATAAGTTTGCCAATGCAATGGAAACTTTTCATACAAGATAATGATGAAAATTGTACTGAATATGATAATAAAATATTTGGCATATAAATAAATATTTCTAATGTTGTGCTCAATCGCCTTCTGACCCACTGTGCCTCACTGTCTCTCTTATCATGCGCTGTCAATAGGAAAACAAGCGCAGTTTGACCTCAGCCAACAACAACAAAATTAGCAGAACTCTGCGCAAGTGCAGCCGACGCCGACGGCGCAGTTGGCAAACTGAACTCGAACTCAACGAAAGTGCTCAGCGCATAAAGCACAAGAGAGAGAGAGTGCGAACACAAACGAGAGAGTGACGGCAGCAGCTGAGGGACACCCGCGCCAGCAGAGGCGGCCACAGAGAGACTGCAGAGAGCCAGTACCAGTAAAGCACCCCCACTAGCAGAGGGAGAGCAGAGTGTGAGAGCAGCACCCGCGCCAGCCGCAGCAGAGGCAGCGAGAGAGCGCTCTAAAGCTGCGCGCGTCGCTGTCGCCGTCATCGTCGTTTAGTTAAACTTAAGACGAGCTGTGGAAGAGAACGACCGTTGGGTGCGTCGGAATGTGAAACGCGCCTGCAGAATAGAACACAGAACAGAACGAACAACAACAAGAAGAAGAAGAGAAGCGAAAACAGCGACAGAGCGGAATCAAAATAAAAACAAACGATTAAATTAAGAATTGTAAAGCAAATAAAACGCAGCCTTGTCTCAGTCTCAGTCAGTATCAGATGACAGTCGAAGATAAAAATACGCAAACCGTTGGAATATGTTTCGCTTCTTGTTCGCCGTGTTCGCCTTGTTCGCCTTCGTCGTTTAGTATAAATACCAAAAGCAACTGTGCGGCAGATTGCAAAGCAAGCGCGACAGCACTTAACGAAAGGTGCGTGTGAGTGGGAGTGAGAGAGGGAGAAAGGGAGAAAGGATATGCCTGTCTGTTGGGAAAATATTGCACAGTGCGGCAAAAGCAATTAAATGAAATTGAATAAATCAAAAAAATAAAATAAATGAAATAAATAGAATATATCAAATAAATAAAATAAATCAACTTAATTAAATGTATAAAAATATCAAATAAAACAAATAAATAAAATAAAATAAATGCAAATAAATATTGCAATATTTGGAATCATTTGCAATATTTCTACGAGCACTTTACAATATTTTCCCATTGGCAAATCTATAAATAAACAATTTTTTATCTAGTTTTTTTTTCTTGCAATCCTTTGTGCAGTGTATCGTGTGATGTCATGGTAAAAGTGTCGCTTATCAAAGACTGAGAAACGACGATAAGAGAGAACGAAACAAAAGAGAAATCAAATAAATAAATAGAGGAAATACTCGCGAAATCGAAAGTTAAATTGTGATAAGAAAGAGGAAGTAATAAATACATCAACATGTGGGGACTTGAGTGGACTGCAGATCATCAGCTGTATCTGGAGACAGCCTGGGATTGGCTTAGCTACCTGCCTTATCTTCTGGTGGCCTATGTGCTCCTCACACTGCTGCCCAAGTCGCTGCTGCGCATGAAGCGCTTTGCAGATGCGGATTACGAAGCGAATCGTCTTCGCTACCATCGCTGCTATGGCCCCGAACTGTGCTGCCACGTGCAACAAACGCAGGAGGCACCTCTGCAGAAGCAGAAGCAGCGCAAGCCCGTGACGCGTGTCTACCCCAAGAGACAGCAACAGCAACAGGTGAAGGAGGAGGCTGTGGGGCTGGCAGCGTTGCCACCTGTCAAGGGCAGCAAGGTCACCAAGATCGCGAGAATGTTCGAGTCTGGCAACACGAGCAAGCAGCGCCAGGTGAGCCGTGTGGCACCAGTCACACTGCCACAGATACGCATGTTTGGCGCCAGCGAGGAGTCCAGTGCATCGACCACGCCCTGCGCCTCGCGCAGGAGCAGCTCATCGTCGCAGTTGACGGCGCAGTTGCAGCACATCGAGCACGCCATGCAGCTGTGGCAGGAACTCGAGGAGGAGCAGCAGCAGCAACAACAACAACAGCAGCAGCAGAAGCCCGCCTCCAAGCTGAGTGACTGGGAGCCAAGGGGGGTGCCTGTGCCGGCTATAAGACGCACTCGCGGCACCTCAGCCACGCCCTCTACAGCCTCACCGCTGTCCAGCTCCCCTGAGCCTACGTCTCCTGTACTACTGCGCCAGCCACTTGCGCTGTGCCTCAAGTCCAGCATGGAGGACATTTTCCAGGCCATAGCACGCAATGCGGAGGAGCCGGAGGTGGACTCCGGCAGTCTGGAGTGCCTGAACAACAAATTGATCAACTCCCTCGCCCCCGTCACCTGCATCGATGATATTCTCTCGCAGCGGCGCTTCTCCCGTCCCTTGTCCGCCTACTCCATCACGGATCTGCTGAACGAGGAGCAGGAGTCGATCTACATCAATGAGACGACGCTGCAGCAGCTGCAGGCGACCAGCTGAGCCCCCTTTCCCGCCCCCTGCACCAGTTACTACTCAGTCAGAGTCAACTCAGCTCAGTTTGTCGTGCCATTAACAAGAAGGGGAGAAATGGAGAGGGGAAGGGAGGGAGAGAGAAAAGATAGTGGGGGCAAGAGGGCGACCCTGACTGCCTGCTCTGCTTCCCTTTCCTTGCCTGCCCCTCCCTTCCCCACTCGCCTTAGTTTCCAGTGAGTCAACTTAAACAAAGCACTCACAACAACTCGATGCCGCTGCCTCGCCCTCCTCAACCTCCTCCCCCCTTTGCCGTGCCCCCTTTGCAATTTGCATTTTGTTTGTTTAATTGATGAAAACTTAAACAAACTGAAATCGCAATTGATGCAAAAATGGAAAGTAAAAACCATAAAGCACCATAAATAATTGTTGTTGTACTTACAATAAAAACAATCGATAAAAGTTATCGATAATGGAAATGCATTGAAAGTGCCGCCGCAATGCCAAACAAAGCTGAAAACTAAAATAAAACGCGGCGAATTGAGAATTGTTGATGCACAAAGGAGCAGTATAACAGTTGGAAACTGTCATACTGTTATACACACCCATATTAAACAAACAACACTCAAGAATTGTAGATACACAAAGGTATAACATTTTGATATTGTGTTATACTGTTATATTGTACCCATACCATAAATATATATACTATGCTATACGACTATATAAGATGATATCACCTATGAATTTTTGTAGTATTATTTAGCTAAAGCATAAACTACACACACACAAATACACACACATACAGAGTATGATTTATGATATAATATAATAAATAATTTAAAATCAAATGTGAATTTCTTTGCTTTGGTGACTTTATAGCAAACTGCACTTAATTATAGCAACTGGCACCGATTTGGCGAATTTGCGCAGCTGTTCTAACAATTTGTTGAACAACACCCTAACAAATGGGTGTATTACAATGCAACGATGATTAAGTAATTGGGCCTGTAACTTACCGAAGTATACTATATACATATATACAATGCTTAATCAGCTCTCTAAAGTGGGTTAATCATGCAATCTATTACAAGCACTATAGGGTATACCAGCTTCGTCTTTGTCTGCTGAATGTACTATATTCGTACATTGTGTATAGTGTATAGAAGCTTCGCCTATTCAAGCTGACTCGCTCGATTAATCTCAAAATAAATTGACGCAAATCAATGTTTTCTGCGCTATTGATTCATTAATTAGGAATATGACGCCACGACAGACCCCAAAAGAGAGAGAGAGAGAGCGGGACAGACCCGAGAGAGGTACACAAAAGTAATTTAGCTGCCAAACTGTTGTTCTATTGTGTCCCTCTGACTGCTGCAGAGGGAGGGTAGGGTGTACTTCTCCCCCGTAGCCTAAGTAGTTTTTTGATTGATTTTCGACTACGCTTGAATGATGAGTTCATTCGTGATGGGGAAAATACTTAGACTGTAACGACTTGTAGATACACTAAAGAATTAGAAGAGTGATCTATGAGATCACAAGAGTTGAAAAACTTTTATGTATATGTTTGATAATATACCCAATTTGTAACATAGATATAAAGGATCAAGAATACTACCTCATATGATCCACAAGAACGAACAACTGGCAGATAATCTAAGGAAATAATCGCACCAATAACATTCTTAGTTCTACTGAGTTTAAGTCAATCTTTCGTTGCAAAGCTTAACTTACTTGCAGATACCCTAAGGAAACGAAATCTTGCTTAAGGGCAGAGACTGTTTAGAACCTATATCTTGCCATAAAGAACCTATACCTTGCTAAAAAGAACCTAAAACTTTCTTCAAAGAGCCTACATCTTGTTATAAAGAACATATATCTTGCTAAAAAAAACCTATACTTTGTTATAGAGAACCTATATCTAGATATACAGAACCTATATATTGCTATAAAGAATCTTTATCTTGTCACAGGGCAGTTATGACTGCGTTAACCCACTCAGCATCCACCCAAGCTATTTATATAGCACCGATTCCGGTCTTTCTCTCTCTCTCTCTCTATCTGTCTCTCTCCCTGCCGCTGTCTTTCTCTGATATGCAAGTGCAAAAAGCCAACGAACTTTGAACGACAACAACTAACGCGCCTCTCTCTGCCTTATCAAAGAGGCCTCTTTCAGTTGCACAATCAGCGGAATTAATTCATAAAGAGAAATTGTGGCAGACCCAGCCAGATGTTGAGGCAGGAAGATTGTAGACTGTAGACTGCTGGCAACTAGGAAATGGAAGTGGAATGTTTCCAATTTAGTCGAGATCATTTTGCGTTGCACTTGAACTTGTCTCACTCGCAAAAAAGGCTAAAAACTATTTGAAAACAAGCCAAAAATATACAAAATTGTGATTGAGCTATGCTAATTTTGGCATTTTTGTACAACAACAAAAGTTTATGCATAATCAATTTACGCGTGTTGTTGTCCCAGTTGTTGTTGTTATTGCTTCTTCAGCTGCCTCAACAAAACAAACAACATTTTTGTTGATTGTCTTCGCTTTATACACACAACAACAACAACAACAGAAACAACAAATATATTTGAGTTTTAGGTAGCTTTTACCCATTTCCAACGTTGTTTATCAAATTCAACACGCTGATGAGTCATCAAAGTGTGCGGCGAGGGGGCTACAGCTCACTCAATAAGTAAAGAGGTAGAGCTGGCAAAGTGAAGAGGGGAGGGGGAGAGGGGGGCAGCTACTTTGTGATGACACACAGCGTGAAATTCAGGAGAATTTCAACGCGTTTTTTCTGATATCGCGCGAAGGTCGTGAATGCAAAGCACATGAGTGTTGAGTGTGTGTTGAGTGCGAATATGAATACCCGCTTCGTTGCACGAATCAGTTGACTGCACTCATTGATAACTGAAAACAAACCAATTGCAAGTTGCCTCATGTTTGTATAACCCCAGTCGTCATATCGGAAAACCTGCGCAAATAATTGCCAATATTTTGTGCTGGTGATAAAAAGCGCAACGAAATGAAGAGAAGAGAAGAGAAAGAAAAGAAACTGAAATTGTATAATTTATTTGTTGTGCGGTCTTATGCAATAACAAAAGGGGCAACAAACAACGAGGGAGTTGACAGTTTCATAACGCAAGGGTACCTCATAATATATCATCTACTATAAGCTACAGTTGGCAGGCAACTGTCTGCAGGTTGTAGATAAACGCGAAAAGGAACTCAGCTATCGATAAAGATATATGATTTATACAAGTTTAGGTTTTAGGTTTCCAAAATAGCATAATTTATCTTTAACTGAATAATATAAATCTTAATGATGTAGCTTCTTATCTAGACATATCAGTTAAGGTCTTTGCTGAGATCGTTAATTCTCCAAATGAAGTTCTTCTTTCTATTTATGGTTCTATTAATATCTTAGGTACTCTAGACCTTTTGCTACCTTCTCAGTAAACAGCTGTTGGCACCTTTGCCCTGCACTAAGGGTTTATGTAGCTATTCAACATATCTTTTCACCTTATATGATCCGCAAATATTTGCACTTCATTTGCAGCTTTCAATTTTAAGACTAAACGATTGTAAACAAATCGAATTCGAACTCTTCCCCTCTCTCTCCCTCTCTTGCTCTGTCTGTTTACCTCTCTGTTTTCTACTCTCTTAGTATCCCCTCTCTGCCCCTGTCTAGCTAGCTAGCTCTCTCACTTGTGCTCTCTTTCTCTTCTAGCTCGTATATCACAGCTAAGCTCTTATCTTATCTCAAACTGCAAACTGCGTGCGCACTCTCACTCACTCACCCACTCTACCCCTCTCTCTCTCACTCTCACTCGTAATCAGCGCTGCGCAATTGCTCTGTTTGCTGTCGACGTCGCTGCTCACTGCTCAGTTGTCGCACCTGATTCCGCTCAGTGCAAGATTCCGCGCCGTGTTAGAAACAACTTGAACGAGCTACGTCGATTTGCGCATCAGTTTTGACCAAGTTGGGGCTATTTACAGGGCTCAAACGCCGCGAGGGAGTGCCGTGTGCCGTCTCTATTCCTATCTCTCTCCCTCTCTGTGTATGTGTGTGTGAAATGCGCACAAGATGCAAAAAGTGAAAATGGTAAAATGCTTTGATCAATTGTTGACAATCCCCCCTACTCTCCTACCTCTACACAGACTAACTAACTAAAACTGGCCAAGTTGTCAAACGTAAAAGGGGCGTGACTCATAGCCAGGCATATTGTTATTGTTATTGCCGGGTTAACCCCACCTTATAGACCAGGCTGTGTGCTATCAACAGCGACAACAGCGGCGACAACAACAACAAACCGTATATGGCTTGATTGATGACCATTTTTGTAACCATTTTGTGTGCTTTATTAATCTGCGAGAGATTGTCAATTTGATTTTTTTCGTTGTTGTTGTTATTGTTTTACTTTTATTGTGTGTGTGGTAATTTTCGAAATTTCTTTATTTGCATTTCACATTTGGCGCTTGTGTTTCGGGGGTTAGACATGCCAAGACATGTGTGGGCGTCCCTCAAGGTCTTCCCCTAATGAGGTGTCCATGATGAGGTAGACCTGCTTTTTCGTTGCTCATTTCTGGCCTTAATGCTTGTGCTGAATTCATAATTTGATCTTAATCTTTGAAAGTATTTCTCAATGACCAATTAGCCTTTCGTGTGATCAGTGTCCCCCCACTCTGCTGGCAAGGTCTCTTGGGATCTTTGCTAACCTAAAGTGCAGTTGAATTAGACCTAAGGTGAAGATCTTTTTGCTGGCCTTAAATTGAAACTGAATTTGTAAATTAATGTCGATCTTTAAGCAATGTATCTTGATCATCAATGAGACACTCAACTAATCCTTCTTCCCTCTATCTCTCATGGCCTTACTAGGTCTATTCTAACCTGAGTTGAAAGTGAATTAGACTCATATTCATGATTCATTTCTGATCTTTGGAGTATACTGAATTTATATTATGTATCTCAATCTTGAAACTATGTATCTTGGTAACCAATTGGCCAATTATCTGCTTCCTTTATTTTCCACTGAAGTCTAGGTCCAACTATGTCCATCCTTGCCTTAATTTAAAGTGATATCGATCCGTTTTCCTGGCTCATTACTGGCTTTTAATCACTCTTTTTTCTAACTATACCTCAATCTTCACACTATATATTCCGCTCACCAATTAGCCACTCATCTAATTACTCTACCCGACTCTCTTTCTCTTCCAGGAATCGTTCTCTCTGGCGCATACGCTCTCTGACAAGCCATTGCCGCCGTCGCCACTCATTGCCAGCCTTGAGGGCGGCAAAGTCTCCGATCGCCTGGGCAAACTCAAGTCCAACTCGGAGAACTGGAAACAGCGCATAGGTAAGCTCACTTTACTTCCTTCCTTCTCACACTCAGTCTCACTTACCTCCCTCTCACTCTCCCCACAGAACAAACCGATGCCAAGAAGTTCACAGTCGCTGGACGACTGCAGAAGAAGGCGCAATCGCCGGTGGAGCTGCAGTTCGAGCGTGCACCCAACGATGCGGCCAAGAAGTGTCCCATGCTGGAGGTGCGCAGCGCCAATCAGCCGCAGCTGGGACTGGCCAAGAGCCCCTCGATGATGGTGGGCGGCCTGAATGGCAACAAAACTGGCGGAGCTCCCATTGCTGCCCAGCGCAGTCTAAGCGTCAATGCGGAGGAGCCTGAATCGCAATCTGCGCTGAGTCGCAGCAACAGCAGCAGCTCCGACTCGGATGGAGAGAGGAACTCACCACGCAACGCCAAGCTGGACAAGGAGTTGGCCAACAACAAGAGTGCTGCAGCGCCAACCAATGTGGGCGCCAGAATACAAGTGCCACGCCTCGACGATGAAGAAACCTTTGAGAATTTCTTTGTCAGCAAATCGAAGACAACGGGAGCTTTTGCTGGCGCCGCTGGAGACGAGGCGCAGCTGGAGATTAGCGCCTTCGATGACATTAAACCCACAGAGAGGTAGGTGAATCCAGCAGAGAAGAAGAGCTGGAAGAACTAATCTCGTTTTATCCCCTCTCAGGCTCGTCAGCAAGCGCAACATTCAGGGACCCAAGGGACGACGTGCAGCGCGTAATCCGCTCAAGAGTTTGGCTGCACGCAGCGACATCAGCTCGGAGTATACAGAACTGAAGACAGGCATTGCCGAGCGCGAGCTGCGGCGCCTCAAACTGGAGTCATGTAAGGCAGAGCTCAGTTCCCCACTCAAATCTTTAACTAATCCTTCTCCTTCTCCCCCTGCAGTTGGTCAACGTGGCAACCTAGCAGCAGAAGCCATTGCCGGCCTGGCCTCCATTGAGGACTTCAAGTCCGTGGCTCTAAAGTCTTCTGCCTTGCCACTGCAACAAATGTGGCTGCCTCACAAGCCAGTGATGCTGTTGCATGTGAAGGGACGCACTCATGTCCAGACTCGTCTGGTGGCACCCAGTCAGGTGTCATTGAATCGTGGTGATTGCTTTATACTGGTCGCAGGAGCACAGCTCTTCCGCTATGTGGGCTCCTTCGCCAATGTCATTGAGATCTCGCGCAGCAAAAAGATCTGCGCAGCCATTGTGGAGAACAAGGATCTGGGCTGCACAGCCTCACAGGAGGTGATCCTCACCGATGGCAAGTACGTGAATGAGCGTCAGTGGCGTCAGTTCTGGACGCTGCTTGGTCACACCGACGAACAGCAGCCAGAGATTGCCGACTCTGGGCATGCGGATGAGGATGATGTCTTCGAGAGCAGTCTGATTGAGACGAACAAGATCTACGAGTTCCAGGATGAGGCGTTGGTGCCACTGGAGAAGTACTGGGGCTGCATACCCAAGGTGGAGATGCTGGACACGCGCAAGGTGCTCGTCTTTGACTTTGGCAGTGAGTTGTATGTGTGGAACGGCAAGAATGCTCCCTCGGATGCCAAGCGGGCGGCCATGCGACTGGCCCAGGAGCATTTCGGTGCCACCGATGCCGCCGACTATGCACAGTGCTATCTGAATCCACTGAACTATGTAGCCATTGTGGGCAGACGTGAGTCCACGAAGTATGCCAAGCGCAGCACGCAGCGTCCTGAGTGGTGTGTGCTGGGCAAGATTACACAGAACATGGAGACGGTGCTGTTCAAGGAGAAGTTCAGCGATTGGCCCGAGTTGGAGCGTGAGGATCTGGAGAAGGATTACCTCGCAAATGGAGTGCATGTGGTGCGTGCTCTCAATGGCGCCGCACTGCACAAGGGTGAACCCTACCAGGAACCCAATCTGGTGCTGGAGCAGGCCAACTTGGGGCGTGGCAACTTCTACTATGACAACGATACCATGCGGCACTTCGATGTCATAACAAAATCCACAGACAAGTGGCAGATTCATGAGTTCAACTTTGATGCTGCCGAGGCACGCGAGGATTATGTGCACTTCTATTCCGCAGAGAGCTATATAGTGCGCTGGATCTATCAGATATCGGTTACAGTGCGAGAACTGAGTGGCAAAGTGTCGAATCGCAGCACAGTGGGACGCGACAGATGCGTCTACTTCACGTGGCAGGGACAGGACTCGAGTGCCAATGAGAAGGGAGCTGCGGCGTTGCTCACTGTGGAGCTGGACAAGGAGAAGGGCGCTCAGATGCGTGTGGCACAGGGAGATGAGTGCACAGCCTTTGTGCGACTCTTCGGACAGTTGTGGCAGCATCAGGGACGCAAGGAACAGTGCCTGGCCAGGCGTGATCAATGGCGACTCTATCAGCTGCAGGGCAACGTCGCCGAGGAGACGCTGCTGAAGGAGGTGCACTGCGAGGCAAGTCAGTTGCGCTCTCGCAGCTCCATGCTGCTGGTGCACGGTGCCAAGGGGCAGGTGCTGCTCTGGCATGGCTGCAAGAGTGCGACACACACACGCACCATTGCCTTGGCTGCGGCAGAGAAACTCATTGAGCAAATGCCCGTAGATCTGTTCAGCTGCAAGAGTGCCACACTGGAGCAGCTGGAGGAGGGCACTGAGAGTGAAGCCTTCAAGCAGGCGCTGAAATTGGAGACGGAGGCAAGAAGCTACGGCACCTTGCTGAAGGCTACCAAGAGCTACGATTACAGTCTGCGCCTGTTCAACTTCTCGAGCACACAAGGCGTCTTCAATGCGCTGGAACTGATCGATCCACTGCGCTGCCAAGATCTCCACAGTCCCTATCCCTTCTCCCAAGCGCAGCTCTACAATGCGCGTCAGCCCACAATCTTTCTGCTGGACGATGGCGACGAGCTGTGGATGTGGATGGGCTGGTGGCCACTGGAGGATGTGAAGAGTAAGTGCACACAGTGAAGTTGTAGGAATACATACTAAAGATATCTCTTCTTCCCTGTAGTCAACACCGAGGAGCGCAGCAGTCCCACCAACGACAACCGTGCGGGTGTGAATCGCTGGATCTCAGAGCGACGTGCCGCCCTAGAGACGGCCGTCGACTATTGGCGTGCCAAGCACGGCGACAATGCTGCGGCGCCCTTCCACGGCATCAAGGGACACGTGGTCTGGGCTGGCCTAGAGCCTCTGGCCTTCCAGGCACTCTTCCCCTATTGGTCAGTGCGCGAGGATGTGCGTGAAATCAATGTGGAGGTGAGTTTACTCTATTCTCAGTCGCATCACCATGCTAATCTTTTATTCTTCTTCTCTGCAGGATGGTCGCACCGAGCAGGCCACGCCCATTAGCGAAATGCTGGCACAAATGACCCAAACCGAGTATCCACTGGAGGTGCTCAAGGCACGTCCGCTGCCCGAGGGCGTGGAGCCAACGCGGCTGGAGCTGTATCTAACTAGCGCCGACTTCGAGGTGGCTCTGGGCGTGAGTCGCGCAGAGTTCGAGCAACTGCCTGTGTGGAAGCAGACCAAGCTAAAGAAGGAACGCGGTCTCTTCTAGATGACTTAGGAGGGAGGCAACCACTACTAAGAAATGCAACCATATAGACTTGAACACAATCACAAAGGGATATCCAATTTTTGTATGCACATTTACAATCCGCAAGGAAGGCTTATTCGACTAGGACTATATCACAGACACACACACACACCCACACACACACATATGTGCGCATATCCTATATACTATACTCTATATACTCTATACTCTCTACTATGTATACACACAAACACACTCTCATCTTATATATATACACTATATATTTATATCTTTTACACACGTATTTACTGCAGCTAATACTTAACCTAAACTTTGTACGCAGGCGAATATGCACTGAGCCACGCAATAAACATAAAACAATTCGATTCGCTTTAATACGAAGTGTGCCCCGCGAGAGTCGTTCGATTTTACCTGTACATAAGTTTTAAGTCTCTTAACGATTTAACCAAAATTTGCATTTGTTTAACTCTGCAAAGCACCAAAAATGGAAATCGAGCTCTCGTTACTTTTATTGTTTTTCGTTTGATTCGAAATTAATATATATTCGATTTATATACACGCTAGTTTTATTTGCCTAATTTAGTATTTGTGTTTTATTATGTTACAATTTTATTTTGTATAATCTAGTTTTTATTGAATAAACATTATTTCGAAAATGTTCGATTTTCAGTTTCTTTGTGCAATAATTATTTTTGTGCTATCTACATATTCTGAAAATTTCAATCGGTTCATAAATAAGGCAGTTATTTAATTTATTTAGTTTTGTTCCTTTGAGCCCACTGTACAACGACGCTAACAGCACAGCGCAATGTTAGCTTACATGCGCTGTCGTTAACATACGTTAAAAAAAACTGCTTGGACTGCTTGCACTGAGGTGCGATCCCAAGACACGATCCCATGTTCTATAAGCCAATACAGGCACCGTAATACAATGTTGTATTTAGCCAACACATGCACCGCAGCAAGATCAATCCAAATGATGGCAAGATTTAGTGGGAAACAAGCCAAGTTGTTGCATTTCTTAAACATTTATTTCACCCTATAATTAAATAATATGTCTATGGTTCAGCTTATACTGTAAATTTTGAAATGAAATCTAGTAAATGCTCGACGATTGACACCCGCTAGGTCCCAAACAACGAATCCGTCTCGTATTAAGATGGAGAGAGAGAGAAAGGAGCGAAGCCTTACACTCCCTTGTAGATTTCGGCTATGAGACGGGAAACCAATTCGCAACAGGACTTCTGTCTTTTCTTGGCCACATTCATGACTTCATCGTGGGTAGCCTCTTCATCGCGCTTCTCGTCGTACTCGGTGGCGCATTTGTTGGTGATCAGACTGAAGGCGAACACCTTCATGTCGCAGTGTCGGGCTGTGATCACCTCGTGCACCGTGGACATGCCCACCGCATCGACGCCCATCATGCGCAGCGCTTTAAGCTCAGCAATTGTCTCGTATGTGGGACCACCTAGGCAGGAGTAGACACCTACATGGACATTCGATTCAATTCCCATTGCTTTGCTGATCTCGATGGCCTTGTTGATCAGATCGCGATTGTATGAGTTGACCAGGGCGGGGAAACGTGGTCCGAAACGTGAATCATTGGGTCCCTGCAGTGGTGAGTTGCCCGCAAAGCCCAGCATATTGACATGATCGTGCATGAGCATAATGTCGCCCACCGCATATCGTGGATTGATGCCTCCAGCTGCATTGGTCGCGAACAAATACTCCACGCCACACAGCTTCATCACACGCACCGGCATGGAGCACTTGGCCAGCGGGTAACCCTCGTAGAAGTGGAATCGTCCCTGCATGACCATCACATTGACACCCTCCAGCGTGCCCACAACCAGTTTGCCTGCATGTCCCTCTACTGTGGACACTGGGAAGTTGGGAATCTTTTCGTATTCAAAGATCTTAGCATCCTGTACCATGTCAGCCAGTGAACCAAGTCCAGAACCACAAATGATGCCGATCTTGGGCCGCATGCCAGCACCCTTCACAATGAATTCGGCGATTTCCTGGATGACCTCATAGGGATACCTGGGAAAAGTGCAGAAACTTATTAGTTATCATCCACAAAAGTCGAGAAACATAACGAATATAGACGTACGAGTACGAAATGTTCATTGAAAACAAAAAGGAGACGCAGATCTTGTCGCCACAGCGATAAACAATACACTGGAAAACATTTCCAGACAATATTACATAAATTATGTCGTCGATAAGAGGAACAGCACATAAATAATTAGTTCGATGAATCAAAACAGAGTGTGATTGATAAATTTAGATGAGAAAACGGGAACGAAAACAAGTTACGGCAAGTATATTACGATGACAAGTACGAGAAGCTCTGCACCCCACCGAGGGGGTACAGGGACAGAGACAGTTACAGACTCAACGAAAACATCGATAAGAATGAAGAATATTGGGCTACAAACGTGTCTTCATTCAGCACGCGAAGAGCCCGTAGCTCCTCGGGTGTTACGGAGACCTGCACACGCTGCACTTGCTGAACGTTGCTGCAATTGTCAGAAAAAGTGAACTCATAAGAATCTCAAGTGATTTAAAACCATAACAAGTTCAGGGTCAATGTGCCCCCAACCCAACAGAACCAACCCCAACAAGGTGTTGCGTAAGTGCAGCAGTTATCAGCAACTGAAACAGTTTGTGTTCTTGTTTACATATACCCTGTAATAAAAACAGTTGGAGTAGTATGAAGGGGAGTGTTATGTTGTGGACTTTTGTGTGCCAGACTTTGGAGAGTAGTTTTATGGGAAGGTTATAATGAATGGGATCTTGGAATATGGTTTAAAGTTCTAGTACACTCGGAAAAATGTAGACATGTGAAATAAATTTGAAACCTTATTAAAGGACCTTTTAAATAAGGTTTCATTAAAGGACCTTTTAAATAAGGTTTCATATTTTGTATGCACTGTAATAAATTCAACTGCAGTAGAATGAGGAAGTATTAAAGAACGGCATTTCAAAAACTGGGCGCAAACTGAAATAAATTATAATATGAATTATAAAGATCAAAATCATTATGTTTGGGATACGCTAAAAGATGTTGTAGTCTTCTGAAGTGAGGTAAGAAAGTAAGGTATTCTGAAACATTAATTGAAATTTGCTACACCTTATTGAAGTATTACGTATGTATTTCTCGTGAGGAAAGAATGAAAAGGATTCGGCTACATGACTTGATCTTTTGTAGATCCTAACTATAGAAAGATTGTAGAGTTTCCGAATATGTAGAGGCTCAACTTCTTACAGTCTCGCCACATTACTTTATCGCTCTATTGTGCTGAGTATCTGCTAGTCTCCCATGTACATGAAAAGCTCTCGTAATGAGTTATTACGATTATTATTATTGATCTCGAGCGCGCGCCAACTGACGCACGTGCTGTAAGCCCTGAAAAATAGAAATCTCAGAAGGGGTTTCATCAGCATTCCCAATCTGCTGCTGATAATCTTAATTACGAATTAAAAATAACAAACTAGGAAATTCAAATGATGTTCATAATTAGGCTACCTTCCCCCTGACGCAAGCAGGCAGAGGCACGAGCTGCAAACCGGCTATGCAAAGGAGGCTCGCACTGAAGAATTTCAGCCAGACTGGCTAAAATGCCAAAATGTCTTCCATCTTAACTTATGATAGAGCGATTTCCAACTAGAACACGCGACATAGAAGTGCGTCGCAAAAGTTCTCAGTGTGTAGGGGGAAAACCCGTTTAGAAAACAAGCTAACAAAACCCGACGATCGGTTTGCTTTTATTGCCAATTGGCAATTATCAAGTACCGACTCTACGTTGTCAATGTTTGCTGCTGCTGCTGTTGTTGTTGCTGTTGTAACAAGCAATTGCGATAAAGGCCTATGTCAAGATCGCGATACACGCCCATTTCGGGCAGCCAATCGCGTCTAACTTGGCTAACTGGCACAGAGCGTGTTGCATAAGCCAATCTAGGCAAACTCTGTTTATCAGCAACTGTTGCTGCTGTTGCTGTTGCTGCTGCTACTACCAGTGTTGTTGTTGTTGTTGTTGCTGTCGTATCTGGGGGGCATTAGCATTCGTAGCTCCGATTCAGATTCCGAGCTGGCTTTATCAACTTCAACGTACAGTTGTTAATCATCTCCGCCGTATGCAGATCGAAGATGTCGCCCGATGACTTCGTTCGATTTAATGAGCGCGCGAGCTGGCTACGCAAATTGATAAGCTGCCCCTACCCGGCTCTGCCAGGCCCGGCTTCATACTATGTTTGCTTGTTTTTCTATTTCTTTTTCTATTAATTTTTTCGAAATGTTTTTTTAATTTATGTTTGGCTGGAACTACGACGCGCTGTCGATGCTGCTGTTTCTGCTGCCCTTCTCTGAAACTGATACTGGCGGCAAGATCAAGGACAGTTCAAACAGTTCAAGCTGTTCTAGAGATTTCTCAATTCTATCTCTCTCCCTCTCTCTCTCGAAACAGCTAACAGCTGATACCCGAGAGCGGGTCTGTTGATGGGAGCCCTATCGCCAACTTTGCCTCTATGGTTTTAAACCGCAGTTAGGGGGAATTTGGAAAGGTCTTGGAAATGTCGAAAGGTCGAGAAGCGACTTAGACAATTGCCATGATAAGTAAGGTTTATGTAAACGCAATAAAAGGTGTTGCAAAGAAAGTCAAGGGAGGTACCCTCATGAGGCAAGGTGCCTCTCGGAAGTAGTGTGACTCTCAGGAGTAAGGTGCCTCCCTGAAGCAAGGTGCCTGCCTGGAGTTAGGTGCCTCAATGAAGTGACGTGCCTTCCTGAAGTATGGTGCCTCCCAAGAGTAAGGTGGGTTACCAGAAGCAAGGTGCCTGCCTGGAGTAAGGTGCCTCCATGAAATACCTCCCCCAAGCTAGGTACCTACATTACACACAAACATTTGCTCTCATTTTCTTTTCCCTCTCTCTTCTTCACTCACACACTCCCAATAATACTAAACTTACAGCAGACTTTGCGGCGTTGGCACCACAATTTCGATGTTGTTCTGGCCATTTTTCGTCTCCATACAGACATTGCCAGGCTTGGCTGAGCCGCCGCCTTTTGTGGTGCAACAATCTCGCGAGCACATCCTGATCTGAGCTGAGGATCTACGCTTCAATCAATGAAATGCGTGGCGTTATGAGCATTAAATAGAAATTCACTTTTAGATTCAAAAATTTTTTAGTTTTTTTGGGTCCGAAAAAGTAAAAAAAGCAAAAGGCTAAAGCAAGGCACACTAACTGTGCCAAGGCTCCATAAATCGAACAATGATTATTGATTTTGTGTAGGTAGTGAAAGCACTAATGGGTATATACAGTGTGCTCATGTCTAGAACACAGTTCTATAAGCAGTTCTACAAAATTTCAACAATATCTACAAAAAGCCAAAGAGTGAATAAAGCGTGTGGAGAGAGGAAGAGAGCAGCATAGTGAGTAGATATGGGAGGGTGTATTGGGGAAGATAAAGATAGTGTACAGGCTAAATAAAGTGCGTGTATGTGGAGTATAGTTAAGATATATTGTGGTAAATAGATAACCCTGAAAAGCACACGCAATAGCAGGCAGTTTATAACTACCTCAATTATGGTTGATTGAAGCTTTAACTAGTTTATAGCGTGCCCACCCTCCCCTCTTAATTCCCATCCCCCTTTCGCCCCCTCTACTTACGAGTCATTCTCCTGTGCGGTATATGCAGCTGTTTTTTGTCCATTGCTGGTGCCATTGCTGTTGTTATTGTTGTGGCCATTGCTGTGACCATTGCTGGTTGCCACGTCACCTTTGTTGTTGTAGCCCGTCATAATGATTTGCACTTCTAGGGGGGTGTACGGGGAACTGTTTGTTGTTATTGCTATCGATACTTGCTGCTGATAAGCCAAGTTCAAATTATTATATAACACACCCCGACAATGACTTGTGCAAGAAACTATAGTCGTGCCAACTTTCACAATCGGTCGACGCTTTATACGATAATATAAACAAATCAAAGCTAATTTACACACTAAACCGAACTGAAACTGGAATCTCAATTGGAATGTCTCTTTTGTTATCTCGTTTAAAGTGGCGCGCGGTCTTTGCTTTTGTGATTGTGATTCTCAAATAGTTTTTTTTTCTTTTGCAATTTCTTATTCGCGTTTCGATTCCTTCTTCTTCTTCTACTGTCTCTGTCTTCGACTCCTTGCTGGTCTTGCACTTGTTGCCTGCTTGAGTTCACTTCATTAATTGAATCGCTTCGCTTGCGCTGCCTTCGTTTTTAAACCGCAGCCGAAGGCGACGCGTCGCCGCAACGATGCCGGTGCCGACGCCGGCTGCGACGTTAGTGCTCGTGCTGCCTGCGTCGCTGTCGCCGTCGACGTCGACGTTTATTGTTGTTCAGTATTCAATTTACTTAGGATCTTCGCGTAACCGGAATCGCAAAGCTCTTAACTGTTTCAATTGAGCGAAATTTAATGAAAATCTACACAACAGAGAAACCAAGAAGTATCTGAGAAATAGCAACAAATTCCTTAATAGTTTGATAACAAAAGAAATAACAATAGTAAACCTAGTTAACGGGGAAATACAACTGCTAAATAAGGGGGGCCCATTAAAAATTGTAGCGCGCCTCCATCGATAAGATTAAATTGCATTGCCTTAGGGTAATAACACCTGCTGGAACTAGTCTTTCTATGGTACACTTATGACAGACATAGGTGTATATATATAGGGTATATATGACATAAGACAAACCCCCCAAGACTTGTAAAGGAATGCCCAAGGATAGGGTGTTCTAGACTCATTCATTTTTAGCTTTGCATGTTTTCAAGTTATTTTTAAACTATTTTTCTATATATTTTTCAAAACACGTTGTCTATATTTTACTGTTCTTGTTGTTGTCGTTTATTTGCGCACTGCTTATCATGTCGGCGCTTGAAAACAAGTCGGAAAACTTTATTGAAATCATTCGATGCGCGCTGATAAGGCAGACAATCCCAGACAAACCGAGTGAAAGCGCCTGTTGTAATCGTTAACTGCAATTGAATCACCTGGCAACAGACCGAACAAGGCCCCAATACTATCTAGTCCCTTAGCGAAGGGTGGCAGCCAGAAGCCAGACAGAATGAGCTCCCTGATTATCGCAACAACTTCCCAGGCAGACAAACACCGATGCTGCCTTAACAGCGCTGTTGCTATTCGCGTGGGGTCTTGTCCACGTCAATCGATGATTGGCAGCGGCTTTGCACCACACCCCGCCCCTTGCTTCCCCCATTTCCGACTTCTCTGGCGAGTGACTTTGCATGTCAAGTAAACAACTTAATGACTCTTTGTGCAAAATGTATTACAAGAAAGAAGATCTAGCAAAGATCTTTAGCAAAACAACAGTAAATCAATTTCGAAAAGGATCAATAACTTTTCTATTGGTTTTGAAATCGTTGAGCGCAAACAATTAGCTGCAGTTAATGAGAGATTGTAATTGTACATTCTCTGATTATTTTTGAGTATATTTTAAATCAAATTTGACACAGCAGAAACGTTATTGTTTTTCCCTCTTTTCTAAAAGTTACTTCTGTATCTGTAAGTTATATTTGTAGTGCAATCTGGTCATTTTATGGCAAATTTATGTCTTGTAGATACTTTTGTATCCGTTAGATATATTTGTAGTGCAACCTGGTGATTAAATGCTACGATTCCATAGGAATTCCATAAAACTAGCCCCTGGGCAACACGAGATGATGCACGCAAAGATGCTCAGTGGAAAATTTCCACTTGATAAGAAAAAAAAATTCCATTTACATTTTGGAATTTTCCTTACGCAAGGTATCTGCAGGTATCTTAAGGTCAGTATCGGTCGGCTCTAGATCTTTGATAAACCTGATGGGAAAGCAAAAACAACAAACAGCATCAAGGAAAATTCGGACGCAACAAACCAATGAAAGATCACCGATCTTATTGTTGTTGTTTTTGGTTGTGCGATGCAGTTCGGAATTCTGTTTACACGCGTCATAGTGGAAAGATGAAGAGGGAGAGCGAGAGAAGGAGAGAGAGACAGCAACAGACTCAGCTGATAAGCGAAATCAGTTCGCAGTCAGTCGCCAGCAGAGCAACGTCGAATTGAAAAACAAACGTGTTTGGGATTTTATTTTTAAGTTTTATTTACTGTTTTTTGCTTGAGTTTCGAGTATATATATAGTATTATTAAATAATTAATTATTATTTGTATTATTTTGAATGATTCGTAAATTTGCAATTTGTCTGATTTTCATTTAATTTGACGATTACTTTTCG
Source organism: Zaprionus indianus (assembly GCA_018904595.1). Lineage (NCBI taxonomy): Eukaryota > Metazoa > Arthropoda > Insecta > Diptera > Drosophilidae > Zaprionus > Zaprionus indianus. The sequence goes on from JAEIHA010000140.1 coordinate 4,915,163, forward strand.
CATTATCATCTAATCGAAATATTGTGATGAGACTAGCCCAGTTAATTTTCATTGCATCGGATTGAGAATTCTCGGAAAATGTTCTTAAGTGATAACTATATGATCGTTAATATATTGTATGGAAATTTCAGTACAGTTATGAAGAAGAGTTGCGCGAAGCTTCTCTGCAATGTGATTAATCAGTTTGTATTGCATTGATAAGCCAAACATGTTTAGCTTTACAATGAGATTGAGACTGGTTGGCAATTCTTAAGCAGAATGACGATAAAAAATTTCTTGGAATAGCATTAATAGCATTAACTATATGTAAAGGATGGCAATTCTACAATATGGCGTCGTATTTACTGCAATCAGGAAACTGGTACACAACTAAGTATAAACAAGTAATTCTTGGAATAATACAGAAAGATTCTTAAGTATTCCACAGTTCACACAAACACACACATACAGCATGATAAAAATATAATAATAAATAAAAATCCCTTACCCGTTTAGCCCCTTTGAACCGTTATAAGCTCTCAGAAACCAATTGGACTTTGTATGCAAAAGTTGCCGGACTTAAAGAACTTGTGCAAATGAAAACGTTTCGAAAAACTACAAGCAAAATGAATAAGTTTTGATAAAAACGTTAATTATCTAATATGGGTAATATAATTTTCTTGTTTAAGGCATTTGCGGGATCTTTTAAATGGTTCAACGTATTCGTATTTCAAGATGAGCACCCAGAGAACCTGCGAGGGAGCTCTCTACATGGACTGTTCCCTCAGTTCCCCTTGGGCTGCTGCATCGATTGTTGTTGTTCTTGTTGTTGATGTTGTTGGTTGTGGGACGGTTTTTCACAATGGAAAAAGGCACGAATGTGTGTGTTTTTCGTAGGTGTTGTAACAATTCGTTTTCTTTTGTTTTCTTTTATTTTGTTTCTTATAAGGCTGGGCTCTACTCTTTGAGAATTTCAAGGCTGCAGCCAAAAATACATTTTGATTTAATTTGATTTAAGTATTACGAACTTTTAAACTGGTTTTATTTTGTTTTGGTCTTTTTTTTTTTGTTTTTTCTTAGTTTTTTTTTTTTTTCTTTGTTTTCTTGCTAATTGTGGTGTAAAAAACTCGTACAAACAATTACCCAAAAATAAAATGTGAAACTTATAAACATTTTCATCAAAAAACAACAAGTAACGTATTCATTATGCGGCATTTCACAACACTGCACTTGCCCCAACTTCTCGAAAGTTGGAACTGACGAAGTTAATGTAAAATACACGCAGTTTTAGTTTATTTGATTAAATTACTTAAGCATTGTGCACTCAAGTCGAATATAGTAAAGGGAGGGGAAGAATCGAAGATACTATATAGGGAACTTATGGTTTATGGGCATCTTTTGGGATATAAACTTTAAAATAACATAAAATTTTGTGTATATTCAAAATAAATCAAAGAACTTACTATATTCGACTTGAGGGCACAGCACAAATTGTTTTTTTCACTTTGATATATCTTTAATGTTTTATTTATTATTTTGTTCGTAAGTTAATCAACGGTTGTTGTGGCACTGTTTAGAGGCGAGCTTTTCAAAAGCTATATTAAGGACTTGCGACGAGACGAGTGACTAATGCACATGCGGTGAATATGCGCTGCCGATCGCTAACTTCTTCGGGGTAACCCACCACGCCCACAGCAAGGCGGGGAGGGGGCCACCCACAGTGGGCTGCGATCGGGGTCTTAAAAGTCAAATAGAGAGAGAGAAAACTGACGACAGTTTGAGTGAGTAAGAGCAATACAGATAGAAAGAGAGATAGACGTTAGAAAGAGATAGAGAGAGTAATCGTATATATTATATGTAATGTTGTTAAGTATTATATGCTAATTGTTTAATCAAAACGAGGACTAGTTGCTAAATTTTGTTTTTGGTTTTATGTTAATTATACCAAAGTCCACTTGGATTCTGCAGCTATATATGTGGGGGCTAAACAGATAATCGATAAACGTAAACATAAAAACAAAATCGATAACATTAAAAAGTTTTATTACACAGAGTATGCGAGACTTAGCGTAATAGAAATAAAATAAACTCATTACAAAATCATATGTTATATCATATAGAATATACAGTACAATAAACTAAAGACACTCACACATACATGGATACACATACATACATACAAACACTACTACTGACGCACTTATCGCAATAATTACTTAACGACAATCCCACGATAAATCGTCGATCGATTGCAGCTCAATTTACTTTAAGTACTTAAATGACTCTGAGCAGATGCAGCAAATAAAGCGAGAATACTTTAGCAATATCTTGGCAAATACATATCGAGGCTATATATATCATATATAGAATACACATATGTTATATGTTGTAATCTCTAAATTGCACAAAATCAATATAGAAAATCATCGTGTGTGTGTGTGTTTGTTTTGCTTAAATGGTATTACAAATAGAGTACATTATAGATTAATATTATTACTTTAGATTTATCGTTAAGTGTATATAGATTTATATAGAAGTCTGTTCAGCGAATTCCTTAAGTTTTGCTACTCATTCATTGTTAATTCTTTCACTAATCTTTTCCTTCCTTTTCGCACTCATTCCTTACTCAATTCTCAATTCGTGTTCGTGGTTTGGTTTGTGTTGTTAATCATATTTTTAGTTGCCTTTTTCATTTTCCTCTTCTTCTTCTTCGTTCGTTATTTCTCTATAAATTAATCATAAAAATCAGTCAGTCCAACGCGTTCTCTTGTTAGTTTAGCTTCTTGTTTCAGTGTATGAGTGTGTGTTTGTCTGATCTCTTGATCTGTTCTACATATTGGATTTCTTCAGTTGGAGATTTGGTCAGGATTGGTGTAACTACTCTCTATCCTCTGCAAGCATCGCTCCTGACCAATTACGAATCTTTCGCTGTCGTTTTTCTTATATCTTCTTTGTTCTTTTTTATTAGCATTCATATAGTATAACTAGATCTAGATTCCATATTGGTTTAAATAAGTTAAAATGCAGTACGTATTATAATAGATGTAGGGGGTTGTACAAATAAATTATGTGTGGCTTTTTTCAATGCCTTTTCCTTTCACTTTTCTCTTCTTTATATATAATTGTTATATATTAATATTTATATATAGTATGTTTATATATATAGTATATGGTATATGTCTAGGGGTACACACACGCTGCATAGGACTACTTAGGAGTGTGCTATGCATGGGCATTCTATATGGTATATGGTTTTGCTTTTTGGCTACTTTGTTGTTGTTGTTTTTTTTTTCACTTATTAACTATAATTCAACTACTACTTCTTTTTGGCCGCCTTCTTCTCGGCCTTGCGTATGGCCTTCTCGCGCTCACGACGCTCTCGCTCCATATCCTTGCGCTCCTTCTCGATGCTCGCCTTGAGATCCTTCAATCGCTTCTTCAGCCGATGCTTGTCATCGCCACAAACGCCCAGCGTCTTGAAGTCCTTAGAGTCGAGCGTGAGCAAAGCGCCACCCTCCACATTGTGCTCCTTGAAGACGGGTATATAGCGCTCCAGCTCGATGCCCATCAACCAGTGGCCGACCTGGAAAGGAGAAGGAGATTAAGATGCATTCAATGGGGTAATCTCTGCCTCAACCTACCTGCTCCTTGGTCCATTCGTGCACAGGTCCACCTTTGTAGTTGTAACAGGCAGCAGCTGCTTTGCGATCCGAGAAACTGGAACTGGACCCAGACAAATCCAGTGTGCGACTGGGTGAGTAACCCGGCGAGGAGCAGCCCGAGGACATGCTGGTGGGCGAGGGGGGACCGGTGGCATGGGCCGATTGTGGCTGCTGCTGATGATGCTGCTGTTGCCAGGGCACTGTGCCGGGCGGGGAGAGCGATTGTGGAACAACTTGTTTAACTTAAGATCGTGTATAACAGTTTAACGTATTAGTAATGAAATAAAGAGACATCGCAAGAGAGAGAGAGAGAGAGAGAGAGAGAGACAAGAGAAGAGTTGCTTGTTAGTATTCAATAGCACCTTAATCGGGCAGAGAATGAGAGAGACTATATGGATATATATATAGAATGAGTTGATGACTTGATACGTATAACAGTTTGGGAATGGAACGCGCTGGAGGGATTCACAGAATGAAATATGCTTACACGCAATTAACGCTCAATATAACAGTATAACAGCTTGAGTATAACACTTTTCTTTTTTAGATTATTAGTATAACACCAAATGATAGCAATATGTTTATATATAATGATAAAGTATGTATGTCTACTTGAGGGGGGAAGGCAAGTTGAGAACGGGGAAGAAGAATTCAAAAGTTAGTGAAGAATTCTACGTAATCGTTGCAGGAAACTCTTGAGTCGGATTCGTTTCGGATATTCATTAATATTTGTTTTCTTTTTTTTTTTGTTTTTTGGGATAGTTCACCTTTTGGCTGCGCTTCGTTGACCGCCTGGCGGATCTCGTTGATCAGTGTTTTGCAGTTGATCGCGGCGACGCTTTGGCTCTTGTTGATCTCCGTGTAATCGTCGCTGGAGTGACGCGATGAGCCATCCCCGAGACGCCTGCAACGGGTATAACAGTATAACAGTATTGTGTGTGAGTGTGTGTGTGGGACGGTGTAAGGATTGTGTGTGTTTGTGTGTGCAACGAACCCACCTCTCGCGATCGGACAGCGCCTGATTGAGTTGATCAGTGAAACTGGAGCCAGGCAACTTGCCATTGTTGCCATTGGGCGCCACACGCCTCCGACTCGGATACATCCAGTTCTCGGCCTGCTCATTCTCCGACAACTTGTCATTGGAGCCTAGTATGGAGTCATACGAGCTGTTGAGATCACGATTGCTGGCACTGCTGCTGGCGGCTCCAGTGCCAAAGGTTGTCATGCTGCCGCGATGGAAATCATTGAGGATTCCTCCACCATTGTCCGCCGGTGAGCCAAGTGTGCTCTTGAACAGCCCGGAGGATGTTTGCTGCTGCAGCTGCAGATGTTGCTGCTGCTGTTGTTGCTGCTGCTGCTGTTGCTGCTTGCTGGGATCCTTGTGAACCTGTGCGTACAACTGATTGATTTGTGCCTCACGCGCTGTCGACTGATTCGATGAACTGGACGAGGCTGATGAAGTGGAGTTCAACAGAATGGCTGTGGTAGTGCCCAAGTGCCCGTTCGATGGTGGCAAGATGCCACTGCCGATGGCAGCATTGGAGGCAGGCGGATGATGCTGCAACAGATTGTTGACATTGGCCAACAGATGAGAGTTGCCATTGGAGAGACTGATGCTGCTGTTGCTGTTGATGGGATTCAAGGGAGATTGCTCCAGTTCCACACGCTGTCGCCGCTGCCGCTCCTCCTCATCTTCCTCGTCATCATCGTCGCTGTCATCCAGTGTGCAATCAGAGCTGCGACTGTTGCTGCGACTCCGCTTGCTTAGATTCCCGTTCGAAAGGAGTTCTGTGCCGGAGGAGACTACGTTGTTGACACCTCCACCTGCACCATTGGATTGGACGACGCTGCTGGTCGAGGGCAACTGGCGATTCGCTAGACCACCACGGGAGGCTTTGGTTTAGATTCGATTGCAGTTGCGTATTCGTTTGCGATTGATTTTTAAATTTGATTTGGGTTTGGTTTGGATTCGTGGTTTCGGGGGTGTAGGGAGGCGTCGCAGTGTGGTGGGTGGGTGTGTATGTATGGGCGTATGTGTGGGCGTGGCAATCACAAATCAAACAAACAAACGAACAACGAACAAACACGCAGAGTTGGCAATAAAAGAGAAGACACGCACACACAGAGATAGAGAACGAGAGAACAAAGCGAGCGGCAGCAAAGAGCGCAAAACAGACACAGACACACACAGAAAGAGAGAATGAAAAGAAGAAAGAAGAATGATAATTACATTAAGCACAATTACAAAGCGCAATAGATAATAATCATAAACAAATGAAGAAACTTAAGAGTCTTTACAGAAACAAAAAGAAAACTTTGATGATGTGCGGCGAGAGAAAAGCCTGGGAAAATCAACTGGGAAATGTTTCCCGCCAACTCACCCAGCTCGATTTTGGTCTTGTTCACCGAATTATCCAGTAGCTCATGCTGTGGCACTGCTGAATCTAGTTCATCCTTGACCGGCACCTTGCGTTCCACTGTCGCAGTCTTGACACCATCACCATCGGGCGAGAGATCAGAGATTTCTGTATCGGAGAGTTCCGTTTCCAGTTTATGGAACAATGGCTTTGGTGGCGTCTTGCGCATCATTTGTGGTGTCAATTTCAGTGTCGCACTGTCATACGGCAAACCCACTGGGAGTCCTGCCTTGCGTTGCGTCTCCTGCAGTTCATGTTCCAAATTGATGACACGATCCTTTAGCTTCTTCACCAGCGCATTGTACTCCGTGTCCTTCTCCTGCAACAGTTGCTGATAGAACTCCTCACGATGGCACATGTCCAGCTCCCGCTGCTGATACTCTCGCACCAGTCGCTTGGCCTTGTTGTACTTCTTGTCCAGCGCCATATACTGTGCCTGCGACTGTTGCAACATGTTCTGCAGATTGGCTGCCTCCTTCTTGATGTTCCCCAGCTCACGCTCACTCTGACGCAGTCGCTCGCTGAGCAGCTCATTCTCATTGCCCGTCGTCTCAAGCTTGACCAGCTAGAAAAGAAAGAAGATTAGTAAGGTTTGCATTGGGAGAAGATTACTCTCTATGTGCATGGCATGAGATGGATGAGTTGAACTGGATGAGAAACTGAGAATGCAAAAAACTCAAAAAAGAGAAAACAAACCTTGCGTTTAAGATTCTGTATAATTTCCTCCTTAACCAGACAACCCATTTCGCTCTGGAGGACAAACCGAAATGAAATATGAAATAAATAAGAAATTAAATTATAATAAATAAAAAAAATACAATTAAAGATAAATAACAAAAGGAATATCTACTGTACAACTCAAGTGTCCTCATCGTGTCATAAGCAAATTAAAATTGTTACAAAATCATTACAAAAACTTGGCGAAATGTGCTCTACAATTGTTAAACAAGTCTCCACTTTAGGAGACTTCTTAAGTTTAATCTGCTTTTTTTATTTAAGAACCAATTACCGCTTTATGCTGCGTTTCATAATCCGCACGAAATTTTGAAATTCAGCAAAAGGAGAAGAAAGAGAACACGATTTTAGCACAGGCTGCAAATAGAATATTTCCACACTTTCTTCTCACAATCTTCTCTCACATACCTCCTGTAGCAGCCGCTTAAGCGACTCTACCTCCTGTGAGTGCGTTGCCTCGACCTCCATGGGATGTTCGACCTGTACAGGACTCGAGGGTCCTTCGCAGACACTTGAATTCGCTGAAACGGGCTGCGTGGAGTCCTCCGAGTAGTCGAGTGTGCGACGTAGATACTCCTCCTGTTGGCTGTGGGTGCGGAATAAAAGATGGAATCATTATAAACTTAATCACTTTGTATGCCTCACTGGACTTACCGCTTAATGCGCTCCTCCTTCTCGCGATCGGCCTGTAGACTCAGTCGTATGAGCTGTGCTACCTCAGAGTTTTCAGGATCACGTTCGCGTCCGATTTGGAATTTGACTAGACCGGAAGTATTGCGCAGCACTGATGCTGCATAGGCTTGTGTAACACCCACCAGACTCTTGCCGTCCACCTCAATAATCTGATCGTTAACCTGCAAAGAAATTGAGATAGAAACACAGTATATATAGTTATAAATTCATGTTCAATCGAAACTCAACACTTTACTCACTTGAATGCGTCCGTCACGTGCGGCAGCGCCGTTATCTGTGATCGTCTTGACGAATATACCCAATTTCTCTAGTCCCGCATCGGCACCAACGCCCATACCAATTATACTGAGACCTAAACCCTCGGGACCTTTCATCAATTCCACTGGGAATACGTGCATCTTCTCGACACGTTTCTCCAGCTCATATTCGGCCGAAGCGGCCACTGGATCGACATCTTCATTGCGACGATCGTAGTCGGTAACTGAGAACGTGGAATAAACGTGTATCGGTCCAGAGCTGAAGCGTACCTTGGGATTCTTCCGTACAGTGATGGGCGGATAGGAGCAGTCGTCGTCATCAAAGTCTAGCAGACCTTTGAAGAGGTTGAAAGTGGCGAGCTTAGTGCAACGCTTAAAAAAGACTGGAGCCAGCCACCTCGACCTACCTGGCACTTCCATCCAAAAGTTGCCATCCTCAAAGTAATGTACGCCCGCCTCGACAAGCACCTCCTTGCTACGCACTGGAGGATATTCCGGTATATAATACTGGTTATCGTCGAGTTCAGTGATGCCAGTGCTGAGTACAGTCGATGTTGTTGCCTGCTCCACGGCGTCCAGGGAGTAAGTGGAATTGTGTTTGCTGGAAATGATGCTATCATCGATGGTTGTGGTCTGATTGAGTGTTGCATCCGATTGAGTTGATTCCACAGATACAATAGACTCGTGCAACGATTCACCAGTCACATAGGTCTGATTCAAATCGGAATGTTTAGCTGCTGCTCCGTCGTAGCCGTTCTCAAGTTCTCCTGCACGATTAATGAGTAGATTCTCTAGACTTCGTTTGGGAGCCTCGAGTACATCACGTAGCCATTCGGGCTCGTCGTCGTCGTGCCGTGTTGTTGTTGCTGTGGCAGTTGACGGTGTTGTTGTTGTTGTGGTTGTTTCCGTTTCGGTGCTATCCGCCTTGACGAAGGTAGCATTCAGTGTTGCATGCGGTGCATGTCCAATGCCCACAATGTCCACAGCCTCAACGTCATCTGAGTCGAAATCTTCTTCAGGTTCTTGTTGCACCTCCTGCGCCTCAAACTCCTCCTCAGGTTGGTGATGCTGCTGCTCAGGCTTTTCCTCTTCCTGCTCCTCTACCTCCTGCTCAGCGTCCTCTTCCTTGACAACCGCCGGTAGTGCTGCAATTTGTATGTCACCCTTGGCAACAACAACAGCTGCAGAAGGTTCCTCAATGAGATTCTTGATGCTGGTCGGCGATGTTGCTGTGGCAACAACGGCAGCAACAGCCACGCCCACGTTGGGCGATGCGTTCAGTATCTGCTCAACCTCCTTGGCCTGCTCGTCTGACAGCAGCGACTGTTGCCTATATAGAATTGATAAGAGAAGATAACAAATATTAGCGTTACTTCAATGATTTCCCCCCCAAGGGGGAGGTGGGGGAGGAGGACGAACCTGATTTTGTTCTCCAAAATGCTACGGCACGAGGCACAACACAACAACGTTTACATTGGTAGGACAGTGTACAGTACAGGAAGCAACAACAACAATAACACAAACACAGGCAATTACGATAAATAGATGCACAGAGTAAAACATAAAAAAGAGAGAGCATAAGAGAAAGAGACAGAGACATAAAGTATACGTAAATGACAATATTAAAATATATATTCAAAATGATAATGCATGCAAATCAGCTTAATTATTTACGGGCATTTCAAATGCGCATTACAATACATTAAAAAAAAACAATGGAATAATATAAAGTTAACTCTACATGAACTACATGAACTATGACTAAGAGTTATAAAGAGCGCAATTAAAATAATTAAGTGATGAGGGAGAATACATAGGGGAATAGGAGAAGGGAAGGTGTAAAGAGAGAATGAAGTTGATATACGACTAAATAGAGAGTATTTTAGCTAGTGAAGTGAATGTCACTTATCATGTATAACATAATTAAAGTATAGCTATAATTTATGCAGTTTTATATGTAATACTTGTGATAATAACTAAAGAATAGAGTACTATATTAAGTTATTACGGAGTATAAATGAGAACTATCTTGGATGATAAGTACTTCAGCTTAACTTCGTGATTAATGTCATTAAAAAAGTCTGTTTTTTAATGAAATGCTAAGGCAAATAAAGGGAAAGTGTTTAAGCTAATCCTCTTGATAATTGTCTTGACTATAATAAGTGAAGTGCAGCAATAATTCATAGAGAATTTTATGATATAGTTGCTTGTGTATAATGACTGATGATAGGGGTACTTTAGTGAGGTATTATGAAGTAAAAATTATTAAATAAATTGAATAATTTTTCAGCATACTTGGATGCTTATTACAACACAAAAAAGATTCATATTTACTATGATAAATAAATAGAAAAAATCAACTCTACTGTTCCATTTTTCTTTCTTTTTTTTATCATAAAAAAAGAACATCCATATTCTCTATCAAAATACTACAGAGAATATATGAAAATTATTTTTGCTTATTTCCTTAATATTCATACGCCTCATAATTAAAGAATAACACTTAAATGGCGGGCATCTCGTTTTAATTCATATAAATAATTCTTTCATGCTCACAATAACTCAATAAAGGAGAATAAAGTCCCTTAACGGGAAATAAGTTAAAGCAGACACTCACAAAGACAAAAAGAGAAAGACAACGTTGAGCACATTATGATAATTTAACTGTCTTTGCTCGTGTCCCTCTCTCTCTCTCTATCTCTCTATCTCCTTCTCGCTTGGCAATGACAACTGCGAAATGAAATCTTCTCGTGGGAAATGAAATCTTTTTCTGTCTTGGGCATTTATCGAATGAATTTTATGACTGAACCCAACAAGTTGTGAACTTTACGCGTGCAGCGCACGTTCGCATTAAATGAAATGGCAAATGTAATAAAATAAACTCACTCACTCTAGCACAGTCTCCCCCCACTCTCACTCTTCCCCCTGTCTATCTCTCTCACACACTCACTCTATGAGGAATTAAAATGCATTTCCCCCAGCGCCGCAAAGTATGCAATGCCAAATTAAACATGCACGCTTACACGAGCACGTCGCGCAGCCCACAGAAGAGAGAGCGAGAGAGAGAGAGAGAGGTAGAATTTATGGCGCATACGCCATGTTGCACACGCAATGACACCTGAGCAGCAACAGCAGCAGCTGCTGCCAGCTCTAGTTGTTGTTGTTGGGTGCATTTAACGCTTAAGTGTCGCGTCACTCTCACTTGCGCGTGACGTCACGTGTGAGCGCATTTCAGTGCGTGTGCTGGTGTGTGTGTGTGCGTGTGTGTGAGCGAGTCTCGCCTCTACATTCTGCTCTGTCTGTGTTTGTTAATTACTGCCAACAATTGGCGCAAGCTGCTGCTGCTGGCTCTTGTTGCTAATCAGCTAAGATACACACACACACACACGCAGGCACACACACACATTTACACACAAGCAAACACTCTGGCACTCATTTGCAGCACTTATGTTGCTCCAAGTGCCTGATTATGTTAGTTGATAATGAGCAAAGCAGCTTAGGAAAACATCAAAAGGATAAAGAACTTCAACTTCTTCAGTTTCGCACTTGACACTCTTACTCACTACAGGGTATCTAGCAAGTCATACACCCTGCACACTCTTGCCTCGTTGGCCATGCATTTAAATGGGTTTTCTGCAACAACTTCGTTTGCTATAATTGCTGTCCTGTCTCTGCCTCCACGCCCCCACCACTGTTAATTAGCTTTTTGTGAATGCAAACGATTTCCTGCCCCTCCCCCCTCCCATGCACCTCGTTGTTGCACAGGTGAGCACAGTTATTGCCTCGCCCCCACGGGGCAATTGCCAAAATTTTCAAATAACAATTAAAATGTCCAAACTGCAAAAATATTTGGCCAAAAAACCGCAGAATTTTGCAAGTTGCGAGTGGAAAACCCAGGAAAATGCTGTTGAAAAGCCGCTTAGCAGTAAATAAAATGCAATTAAACAATTACAACAGCTAAAGGAAGGATAGGAGGGGGTGGGAAGAGACGTATAGATACTCTCCGAAAGCTGCAAACAAAAACAACAGGCAAGCAAAAGTTTTGCTGCGTGGTACGAGCGAAAAGTCGCCGACAAAACGCTAAGCGGCTTAAAGCCAGAGAAGGGAGAGTTGGGGGAGGGGTAAAGGATTGTGAAGAGTGCAGAGGGAATTGAGCGCGGATAGAATCGAGTTAGATTAGAGCAGAGCAGCGAGCAGAGGAAAGAGGGACTGCCAAATTAGCATTGCACGATAGTTTTATAATGCAAATAAAAATACAACGCGCTGTTTTAATTGCTCGCGCTTGGCAATGTGTGTCAAACAGGCACACAACACCTACACACACACACACACATAGATATATATACAACACTCCCCCCACACACCCCCACAACAACAAGCCCCTCAAGCTATAACAACTACCCCCGCAGGCCACAATCCACATTCGTTTCTCCCTCTCTCTCTCTGTGCTGGCACACGCGACGCATGCATAACGAAATGAAAATGAAATATTACGCATACGCAGCGTGTGCTGACGGTGACAAAGTTACGGAAAAAATAATTATGCCAGGCCAACAACAACAACAATAACAACAAGAGCGACAATGGGCAACGTCGTTAATGATATTTAAATACGTTCAACACGTTCATCAAGTGAGAAAAAAGCAGCAGAGAGAGAAGAAGAGTGGAATGAGGGAAAGGAGAGGGAAAGAGGGAGAATGAAGTAACGACTTTGCATAATGCTAGCAACGCATGCCAAATGCTCTACAGCTACCGTTGTCAATCAACTTCAAACACAATTATTGAACTTCCTTCCATCTTTCACTTCAGCTACGTCTCCAACTGTCTCTCCCAGCCAATATAGCCCATGTTGAAGTGCAAACTGCATTAAACAAAAGCGAAAGCAAAGCAAAATGCGTTAAATATTCTGACGCACACAGCAGCAACACCACCAACAACAACAACAGCAACAAGCAAAACAAAAGCAGAGAAAGCGAATGCGTATGCGAAAGACAAATGCAATTATGCAAAGCGGGGGGCGTGGCAAGAGAGCGTAAAAGGGAGGGGGTCGTGGCATGGTAACCCACAGTTGCTCTTCTCAATCTGTTGTTGTTTTTCTTGCTGTTGTTGCACAAACAAAGCGTGCAAGCGGGAAAAAGTAACGTGGCAAAGCGATGCGCGACTGCCTTCATTTGTTGTGTTGCAGCCTGTAAGCGTTTTGTGTTGCGTACTTATTGGGGCAACAGGGGGTACAGTACAGCAGGGACTCGCTCTGCTCATTAGAGGAAAAGCCACAAGAGAATGAAGGAAAAACACCGCCATATGGACACGCCATAAAGTGAAGCTAACAAACAAAACAAACAAACTGTTTGACGTGGTGTGTGTGTGCGTGTGCTGTGTGTGTGAGCTGACTGACTGTGTGGTAAAGGAGTATGAGTGCGTTGCGTGTGTGTGCAGAGTATGCGTGTGTAGTGTAGCAAAAACAAGGTCAACGCTTATTGTTTTGTCATACACTTTTAATTAATTTAAACAACAACAAAAACCAAAAAGAAAAACAAAGCACAAACGTCACACAATGAAAATGGCAAATGGAAAAGCAGCCTTGTTCCACAAAATGAGCAAAGCAGCAGCGAAAAACAGCTGAGCAGAAAGCAACTCAACAAGAGCTCTCTCTCTGCCTTCCTCTCTCTTCCACTCACGCTCTCTCTGGCTGCCTAGCTCTCCCTCTCCCTCTCCTACTCCCACTCTCTCTTGAGTGACTCTCTTGGCTGAGTGCAAGTTGCAAGGTTAGTTCCACACACAAGATGACGTCATTGCCAAGCAAGCGTGCCCATTGTGTGTGAATAAATATAACAAAATTTATGTTTAGTCATTCGTAAAGGCACAGAGAGGGAGGGAGTGAGCTGCGAAGAGAGAGAGAGAGGGGGGGAGCTGGTGCTGCTGCCCTTTATTAATGACTGTCAGTTAAATTTAAAACGTCTGTCTGGACGCTTTTCAAAGTCATTTGCTGCCAGTTGTGGCCCAGTTTCGCTCGAAATTTGCCCAAAAAAGTCAAGGTAATTGCTGACGAATGCAGAGTGAATATACTGGTGAATAAACTGGTGAACAAACTGCTGAATACACTCATGCATGTGTGTGTGTGTGTGTGCTATCTCCCTTTCTCTCCCTCTCTCTTCCTCTCTGCAATTTCTGTGGCTAATTTCATGTTGCGTTTTGTGGCAACACTTAAATCATTTTGCCAATTTTCGTTGATAATTTTCTGAAATTCGCAGAGGGAGAGAGATTCATTTGTTGTTGTAGTTGACAAGAAAATAAATTGAAAATACAATTTTATCATTGCAAACACGTACGAGAGCAACAACAACAGCAACGAAAACGTAATCGTGCAACTGCCTGCGCAGCAAAGTATGCAACAACAACATGAAAATCACAAAGGCCAGCAAACATGTGGCAAGCTAGAGGGCAGGAGAGAGTTAGGTGGGGTTGGGGGGGCGTGGCAGGGACAGTTTAAGCGAAGGGGAACTGCCAGGAGGCACTCTGGCATTTGGGGTTAAGGAAGTGCAGCCAACAGAGCAGCAGTAGAGCAGCAGCAGAGCAGTAGTTGACAATGTTGAAAATGACAAGTTGCAAACAATTATAATTGAGCATCTGTTTCGTTTAATACCCTGTGTGAGAGCAGAGAAGATATATGGGGTAGCTAGTGGGGAATGAAAAGGGAGAGAAGCCTATTTGATAGGATTATATGACTTGCATTGACTTGACGAGGACTAATGAAGCCTGCCTAATGAACACTTTCCACTGTTATTAGCTAAATAGTTTTACTAAGTAATTAGTAGGGTAATTGCGAGGTATTTAATAGTTGAAGGGTAATTAGCATAATTGTGGCAAGTGTGTTAGAAAATGTGAAGAGAAACTATACAAAGGATACATCGAATAAGAAGTGTAAATGGAAAAACAAAATTTTATATATTCTACACATAATTCTTCACCCTCCCGCTCTATAGGGTACAATACAAAACTGAATTCTCTTCATTTACAGGGTATCTCTGTTGTCTCAACATAGTTATAAGCGCGTCCTGCATGCGTGTGAATACGTGTGCGTCTGTTTGCATGCGTGTATGTCACTTATTATACTCGATTGCACACACAGAGCAGACGCAACAAAAAACGAACAGAAACAAAGATACATAGATACAAGGAGGAGAGAGTGAGAGGGGGAGCGGGGGCAGTGCAGTAAATAAATAAACGACAATGTCAACAGCAGCTGGAAAAGCAGAGGAAACGCTGCTGCCGCAACTCAATCGCATGTGGAAAATGCAAAGCAAAATGGCAGCGCGTAATGCAAAACGGCAATCGGCAGTAGAAGAAGAGCTGAAAGAGAAAGGGAGAAAGAGCGAGAGGAAAACTGTAGCAATAAACACAACGCGCATAACTGTTGACAGTTGACAAAGCAAGCAGAACGAAGTGATAAAGGGAGAGGGAGAAAGAAAGCGAGAGAGAGAGAGAGCGCGCGAATGTGCTGCCAAGTTGCAGGCTCATAATTCAGTTGAATATTTGCCAGGCTTGCCGCGTGAATTATCGCTGGAAGAATGATGCATGTTGCAAGCAAAACTAGCTTCCCCCAGTTGCATGTGGCATGTGGCAGGCAGGCAGCACGTGGCAAGAGAGAGCAGCTCACTTTAATCACTGGCAACTCACAGTCAGCCACATAAATTAATAAAATTATGTTGCAACCTGCCCTGCCCGCCCCCGAGTGTGTGTTGCACGCAGTTAAATATCATTTTTGGCATAAGTTTTGCAACAACGCACACAGCACAACACAAACACACACCCAACACACACAAACACACACACAGCTAGAAAAGCACAACTGTGCAGCAAGTGAAATAAAAATTCCATAACTTGCAACTAAAATGCAAAGTTTCAAAGTGCTTTGCCACATCAAGTGGGTGCGACGAAGGGAAGAGAGACACGGGGAGGGGGGATTGAAAACACTTTCACATGCAGTAGCAGCAGCAGCTGCAGCTGCCGTCAAGTTGAAGGCAATCAACGTGCCTCACAGACAGACAGACATACAGTAGAGGCAGCAGCAGAAGCAGCCGCACTCAAATAGACAGGAAGTAAAATAAAAGCAGAGGGGGAGCAAGGGAAGAGGGGTATAGGTGAGTGGCAGAAACAGAGAAGAAGAGAGCGCGCGCGGGGCATTCATAACTACAAACTGCTGTTGGGTGTAGCTGTTTATCTTTTATCTTTTGCCTTGCAGCATGCACTTCAATTAGCAAATCTCTTACCCAACACTGCTTGCTATCTCGCTCTACTGCTCCCCCCCTCCCCTCCACCACTCGCATGTCCCATAACTAAAGATTAAAGATCTTTTCCCAAACAAATAAATTCGGTTATTTGTGCGCGACTCTCGCCAAAGTTGGTAGTAAACACAAAGCTTAACATGGCCGATAACAACAGTAAAAGCCACGACAACAAGAGGGAGAACAACAACAACAACAGCAGCAGGTGCCACAACAACAACAACAATCGAAAGGACTGCCACAACAAATGGCAGCAACAACAACTCGTCTAAAAGGTGTGCAAAGGCGATAAAGTCGCCGAGTCTCGCAGCGAAACATTTAGCGCGCTCCCCTCGCACAGAGAAACGCATTTGTGGACAGCAAAACGGGGCTAAGAATAGCAAAGAAATGGGCTAAATGCGTAAAAGAGACAGCACAACGAACAGGTAAATACTCTTACTATCTTTGCAGGCCAAATAAAGCTGAAAAACTGTACTTAATTACTGATTTTATGGTTGTAATTACTTACTACTGTACTAAATTAATTAAATAACTAAGTAGAGTAATTACAAGGTAATTGAAGACTCGTTCAAGAGTTTCTGAGCAGCATTCACTTGCCTAAACTCCTGATCTCTTTCTTTCCAAACAAACCAAGCCAAAGAAGCCAGAAAACCTTCCTATAATTATGGATTTTATGTTTACAATTACTAAAGTAAATACCAAAGTAATTATATTACCACGTAAAGTAATTGAGTTGTAATTATAAACCCCTTCAAGACTTTATTAACTGCATTCATTTGCAAACAAGCTTCATCTCTTTCTTTTCCAATCAAATCAAGCCAAGCAACGTCTAATTTGCCACTGACTCTGCCAATAACTTAATAAAAACAGTTTCAATCTTGCATTATTTCAGTCAATCAGCAGAGATCCAATTTATATTATGCCAAAACTTTATACAGCCTCCCCCCAGGCGTTGCTATGTAACAAACTCCATTTAAAACTCGCACAATTCTCGCTTATTGAGTGCGCGGGAAGGGCATCTCGAGTACCATTCAAATAAATACCAACAAATGGCAGAGTTTCTCTTCATCTGCTAGTGTGTGTGTGTGTGTGTTTGCTCCATTTCGCAAGTTGCCTTCTGAAACTTTGCTTAGTGCACTTGCCGCACTTTTTTCTGTTTCTCTTTCAGTTTCTCCCCCTGCACCTTCCCCTTTATCTTGTTCTTGTTATTGTTTATTTTTTGTTGCAATTGAGCGTGCGATAAGCAGAGTGCAGCATAAAATGAGATTACGAAAAATAAAGAATGAACAGCAACAACAAGAAGAACGGGAGCAGCGGGAAAAATATCGCGCTTAAATCCCCCGAAGCCGAAAAACTTGCTAAATGCAGAGTCAAAAGCAAAAGTTCAAAACTCGCGAGAGAAAAAAGGCGTAAAAAAAGAGGAATGAAAACCGAAACGAAATGAAAACGAGAAATAAAAGGCAAAGTTCAGAACATTGTGACGAAAAAAAAAAGCAACGAAGAGGAACACAAATTATTGAGAGCAAAAAAGAGCGAACAGAACGAGGAAAGCTGGGGAGAAGTGGGAGTAAGAGAGAGAGGAGGAGAGAGGGAACACAAAGCTGTCGAGTGCTGAACGAGGCTAAGAAAACCCACCATTTAGCCACGCCCCACACACTGCCTGAATGCCACCCAAAAAGTGTCCACAATTGACCAGCAAATTGCCACAAAATGCAGTGGAAAGGAGGAGAGGGGGAAAGGGAGAAGGCAGCACAAGCCTGGCTACGAGGCCAGCAACAATTTGGCTCAGGCAACGCGTGTCAAGGACAAACGCACCGAGAGTTAAGCCTGGCAGATTGCCCAAAAATATTGAAGAGGGGAGATCAGAGAGAGAGACACAGAGGGAGAGACAGTGAGAGGGAAGGAGGCAGGGAAGCAGGCGGGGCAGTGACTGCAAAAGGATTGTTGCCTTTGCCTAAAAGATAAATGAGCCAGTGCCGGAGAAGGAGAAGCGGCTCCTTCCACTGGCCAAGGACATCATCAACACATGCTGCGACGTGCAACTCTTGACTTGCCACGCCAGCAATTTATGCAAATTGCGGGCTAGTTGCCCCAACTTGCCACTTGCCCCACGCCCTTGCCTCCAGCCCTGCTCTGCTCTGTTGCAAGTTGAGAGAGCGAGTGCTCAGAGTGCATTAAGCAGTTGAGCCGTAAATTACTGCATGCGCAACAGCGACACACGCGGCGTATGTGTGATTATTTTGCATGCTACTCCTCCTTCTTTTTTTAGTTTTCTCTCTTCATTTTTTTGCTTTTGTTCTACACAAATTTCACAGCTGCAAATGAATTTAAATTTTATGCAAAACGAACGTTGCAAGTGGCAAACGTCGCGGGGCAACTTTGTGACAGCGGGCGGCGACGGCGACGGCGGCGCTCTGTGTGGCAAGTGAAGTTTTTCAATTAGGCCACAAAAAAAGCGCAATTTTAAAGTTGCACAAGGGGAAGACCAACGGGAGGGAGGGGGGTAGATGGGGAGTAAAGCACACGCTTTAAATAAATTAATGCAGAAAGAAGTAGGGAGGGTTGCCCTGCCCTCAGTAGGGGTACTCCTTCTTTAAGCACACTTTGCCAATCTAAATCTGTTTGTGCCACTTAATGGAAAAAACACAAGCCCAGCGACGACTGTCTGTCTCTCTCTCCCTCCCCTTGCCTCTAGCTCTCTCTCGCTTCTCCCGTCTCTGTTGCTTCTTCTTCCCCTTTCCCTTCTGCTTTCTGTCCTTCTATCGAAATGAAATCAGCTTAAAAATCGCAATTGCTAAAAGCAACTTGACTCCTCCACATTGCAATTTCGCGTGTCACCACTGACAGCTGCCCTCCTCGAGAGGGGGCGTGGCAGAGTGAAGGAGGCAGCTGCCTGCCTGGCATATTGAATGCCAAATGAGCGATTAGCACTTGTCGCCTTCATCTTGTTGCCACAGCACAGCTGCAGTTGTTGCTGTTGTTGTTGCAGTCGCTTGTGGCGCGTGTGGCAACTTTGTTGTTGGTTTTTGTGATTGCCGCTTAAATTATACTTAACAACAATTTAATTTGAATAAACTAATGAAATGCACAAGGTCTGAGCAAACAGCTCGAGGCGAAATTTTGACAAGCTGTGGAGGGATAAAGAAGGGAAAAGAAGGAGAGACAAGGAAGAGGGAAGGGAGACAGACTGCATAATGAGCAAATTATTTGATGCAATCACAAAGTTATTAGCAAAGGGAAGAGGGAATTTTAAGCAGCAAGAAAGAAAGAATGAATAGCAGGGAAAGAGAAAGAAATAAAGCAGAAGGCAATAAAAGAAAGTAGAACAGAAAAGAATAAAGGGGAAGAGATAAAAATAATGAATACAAGCTAGAAATAAATGCGAAATAAATGAGAAATAAAGAATTTAAAAATCAATGAAAAATGAATAAAGGAATCAAAGTTAGAATTAAAGCAGGAAAGGCAGTAAAGACATAAAGAAATACCGATAATAAAGCCTAAAGAAAGACGCACAAGAATTCAATTCAAAACGAAACAGTAAAAGGCAACAGAATCAGAGAAGAAAGAAAGATAAATTAACAAGTTGTTAGAGAATTTGTCAAGTTGGAATGAGCAGAAACTGAGACAGACACACAATGTAAGGGGCATGATTTATAGAGAATACACTCGAGCAGGCAGAGTAGGAATACATATGAAGAGGGAATGGGGGGGAGGAGAGGAACTGCTGCTATGCCTGGCAATCCTGTTAGCCCTAAACCGATTGCGACTGAACTGCAGCAGCCTCCTTGCACAATCGACAACAGAAGGAACAGCAGCACAGGCCATTTAATTGCATGCAGCAGCAAAGGGGAGCCAAGACTCTGCATTCATGCCATTCTCCACACACTTGCCACACTCTTCACTCCGGTTCACATTGACCGCTAACGAGACTCGTGCGGCACATTCTCTGCCACATGCCCCCGTCATAGATAGACGTCTAATTAAAAGCTAACGAGGCCCACAAACTGCAGTTAATGTGTGGTCAAAGAAGGAGTCCAACCAGCTGCAGCTGCCCTGGTGACATCATCTACGAGGGAGAGAACAGAACCAGACCCGAGCTTGGCTGCCTCGTTCTGTGGTCACACAGTCAGTCTGTGGCGAAACTGAAGAACCATTAAGAAGCGTCAATTGCCATGGCCAAAAGCCTGACAAGCCACTCGATGACCGGGACATAAAAAAAGCAGCAGAACACTGTCGTCGCACACGACCAACGGCAGCACGGTCTGCCTTCCTCTTCCTCCTTCTTTTTCTCCCCCTTCCCCCTTATTCATTTCCTTCTCATTCACGTTATCGTCACTTGCACCTACCCAATGGAATTTCAACAGTCAAGTATTTCTTCTCACTGCTTTCCTTGCGGCCACAGCGACGTCTTCAACTCCGTTGCACTCACGGCGTATACGCAATATTTTAATTAAAACGTATTTCCTTTTTCATTTTTCGCGCGACTTTTACTTATGAATTTCTTTCCCTCTCTGTCTCTCTTTCTGCTTTTTAATATTTTCCGCTGAGGCACAAAATGTTAATTAAAATCGTCGTCGGCGTCAAGCAGAGAGAACGATTTTGGAAAACGTTAACGCGCCTTGGCGACAGGCAGCGACAGGAACAACGACTGCGACAGCAACGGGAACAACGCGACAGGCGAACGAATGGCGGCCATGTGATTGGGAGTCAGTTGAGCAGTTGCAGCAGCAACAGCAAACAGCCTCGACTCGTTGATGCCACACTGAATGCACTCAACAAAGTGCAGGCAAGCGAGAGAGAGAGCGAGCACACTCAACAGGATACAGGCAACTTCCACTCTGCTCTCACTCACGCTTGCTCTCTTGCTGCGCTCTTGAGTGCGCGCTCTTTCCCTACTGAGTGAGTTCCCTATTGAGCTCTGTTTTAACTACGAGTGATTTTTCCCTTTTGCGAGTCGTTTAACGCGCTTCCACACGAAGCATGGCACATAAATGTGGCAGCAACAAAAACAAAAGGCAAAAAACTAAATTGACTGAATGTGCTTGACTAATTGACGCAAGCCGCAAAGTATGCAACACACACGCTAACTAACATACACTAAGACAGACGCACAAATACTGATACATAACTATATGAAATAATCGGCCTAAACGACCTTTTAATGCCCTAAGAGAAAGTTCAAGAGTTACTAGGGAAAAAATGTAAGATTTGATTGGTGTGTTATATATCTTAAATGTGTTAAATCTTAGATCTGTTTTTCTATAATTTACTTATCTTCGAAACCTATAAACCCTTCAATGCGCTACACATATATTTTATCTTTATTTTAAGTTCTTCAAGAGTTCCCAAATAAATTCTTAATACAGTTTAAGTTGCTTTAAAAACTTTTGTATACCCTACGCGATATTTACCCACCTCTTTTACGTGGAAAATTGACGTAAAAACCCGAAACCGAAATTGGTTATTTGCGTGCCACACACACACTCACACACACAAACAGTGGCAAAAATAACTGTGCCCTCGTGCCGGCCATGCCAGAAGACTTCACCTATTGCTCGCCAGGGCAACCCTGGCACCCTTAGCACACCTTCCCTTCGCACTATTGGTTTGCACGGTACATTTATAAGGCAGCCTCGCAATTGTGCATGATAAATAGCCAAACAAAAGTCGAGTAGAGAAGGAGTCCCAAGTCCGTCCGTCCGTCCACACTGGGGAAGGCGAACTATAAAAGCTTCAAGCGTTGAAAATTGCATTTTAATACTTTCAGAAAGAGTTCGAAGGTGCGAGGGACGTGTGTGGGGGTATGGTTTGTGCTGCACCAACTTCCATATAAATCAATGGCAAGTCAATGCGAGAGGGAAGAAGAGAAAGGGGGGGAGGCAGCCAGGGCAGGCCAGAAGTCGAAATGAATGACTGTGAAAATCTACTTAGGGCCAAGCCGCAACCAGCAGGTGTCCAGATAGATAGAACAGATACAGATACAGGTGTGTGTGTGCCACACCTGCAACTCGCTGGGTGAGCATTGCAAGCTGAGAAATCGACTAGAAGAGAGAAAGAGAGAGGGGGGCAGGGAGTGACGCCAAACAAAGCAAAGTGCATTTTGTGGTGCGTAGCCCAAACGACGTCATTAAACAAATTGATGCATGGCTCGCACAACAAGAAGAGAACAAGGAGAAAGGGGGGTAAGTAGACCACCAGTCAATGGGTTAAAGTTCAGCGCAGTTCAAAGTTTTTGGCAGCTTAAAGCGTCGCGTGGCGCGTGACTACGCTTAAAAAGTGACTACAAAGTGCGTTGCGGAAGGAACTTGTGCAACTGCAACTGCAACTTGGCGACGAGTGACGCGTTTGGCGTGTGGCAAAGTGGATGATGCAGTGCGACAAACGACAAACGACAGATTAGCTTACAATTACAACAATGTTGATGCTGATGATGATGAAGTGCAGCCGGAAACAGGCAAGAGGGGCACAGGCAGGAGGGGGGAGGGGGACAGGGAACAAACCCCATGATGAATAGCCAAGCCGCAGAAGGCGGGGCAGCTGCTGCTTGCGGCTGCAGTCTCGTGTGGCAAGGACACACAAAAGCCGAGCCAAGGCAAAGGTAAATATTGACACAGCTTGAGTGAGTGCAGCAGAAGGCAAGCAGGAAGCCAAGGATAACATCGAAGATGGAGGACAAGGAGGAACAGGAAGATAGCAGAAGAAAGAAGATCAAGACGAAGCTGCTGCTCTAATAGAAATAAATCTTGGGAATTAAACTAAATGAAAAGAAATAAGACTAGAAAATGGGTGGTGACTAAGAATATTGAATGATATATATGGCATATATGGTTTAAAAGAAGGAAGAACATAAAGATAATACTAATCACTTAGATTTTTAACTTAACTGAATGAAACGAAACTAGAAAACTGCTTATGACTTGGGATATTGAATGATATATGTTATAAAAAGAACAGAAAGAATATTAATGATGTTCTCTAATAGAACTAAATACTTAAGAGTTCAACTAAACCAAAATATATAATACCAGAAATCTAGTTTTGACTAGGAACACTTGGGATATGATATGAAATATTGCTATATAATAAAATTGGCATATAAAGTATAATAAATAGTATCTACAAAGTAAGTTAAACAATGCACTTGACAACATGCTCAGAAACAACTACAATACATGCTTAAACTTGACGGTACACGAACATATATCTATATAAATTCATTTTCTATATTAATTCTTAACACTACTCACCTCGAACTCAACAATCGCTCCGCTTCGGCGGCTGTCATGGCATCCGGTAAGCTGTCATCACGCGGCATAGCCGCAGCAGGAGCTGGAGCTGGAGTAGTTGAAGCTGCTGCAGCTGGTGGTGCAGCGACTGAGGCAGGCGTCACTTGTGCCGGCGTTGCCACTGCATTGACATGCACCCTAATCACCTCATCGACCACATCATCCATCAACTCCACATCCAGTTCGCCGCACTTCAAATGTTGCAGTATATCCTCCTCATCCTCCCCAGCGCTAGTGTCGGCATATTCCAAATCCTGCAGCTCAGGCGGACGACGTTCAGGCAAAACAGGTGCCTGCTCCTCCTCATCTTGCTCAACATATTCCACTGCAAGTTGTTCATCCTCCACCATGTTCTGTTCCACCTCCAACTCTTCATCATCTTCTTCTTCTTCATGTGCATCTATGGAGGCAATCGGTGCAATTCCCTTGACCAGCGCAGTGCGAGCTGGTGACATTGGTGGCGTCGACTTGGCGCTGCCTGTGCCGCTACCAGCTCCACCGCCACCTCCTCCATTCTGTTCGCTGCTGCGTCGTCGTATGGGGGAGACCACGCCCACTGGCGGCGAATTGTAGACGCCACGATGCAATGGCGATCCATCCACACTTGTGGTGGGCGACTGCAAGAGACCCCGTGCTGGTGGCACTATTGCCTGCTGCACTGCCTCCTGCTGCTCTGGCTTGATAATAGCATAGACCGTGCTGGACTCCTGCACGAATCCATTGGCGCCATGGAACTTGCGCTGCATATCGCTCACCTTGGCTGTGTCATACAGCTCCGCTTCGGAGCCATAAACCTCGCGTGACTCGCTGCCATCGGGATTGAGACGATAACCAACATCAACGTAGTTCAAGCTGTGCGGTTGCTCAGGTTCCTCCTTGGCCAAGCCTCCATCAGGTCCACCGACGTCATCCTCATATGTTGCAGGTTGCAGTTTGGCCTTCACTTCGGGCATGGCCTCATTAAAGCCACCCTCGTCCTGACTGGCTGTGGAGATGATGCTGGGCGGACGTTGACCCAGGCCGGCAGCGGGCATGTTGACCGTTATGCTGCTACGCTTATTGGGCACGCGCTGAGGCGAACCGTTGATGGAGACGATGGCGGAGTTGGAATGTTGTGGAGCAGAGTCCTCCAGAGATTTGCGACCTGCAAATGGGATAGAGAAGAGACTGATTAGATATATCGATGCACAACTATAGAAAATTCACTAACAATGTCGATAGCATGAGCCCCGAGGGGAGATAGGGATAGAATAGATATAGAAAAGATAAATATATCGATAAATAATGATAACAAAATCGAAAACATCAACCCCGAAGTAAGAAAGCCATGAATTAGACAGAATTAATAGTTTTAAGCCAAGTACAGATATCGATAGTTATCGATTAACGACTCGATAACATTTTAACTTATTCGAAATAGCACCCAAGGGGAGAAAGAGCTACAAGTAATGTTAATTAAGAACTTATCGGTAAATATCGATAGAAAAATCGATAGCCCTATTTTTAAACTGATTCCCACAGGGCAGTGCACGAGTAGACAAACAGTTTAGTGATGGGAACAAAAGGTATTTAATAAACGCATTGATATCGACAACATTTCCAACATAAATAAGATAGTAATAAAGATCATAAAGATATATCGATAGCAAAAGTCGATTAAATCTATTTGACTGAGCAAACATATGACACAATAACATTATACAAGATAAACACTCTACTGGAGAAGCTTCACCAGATCGTTCTGCATATTTAGCAGGAGGTAGACACGTTCACGTGGCGTATTGACAGCTTTCAACACCTTCTCAAAGTCGGGATCATTGCGGCGATGCCGACCGTAAAAGTCACGATAGCGACGTATTTCCAATTCCAGATAATCATCTGAAAACTTCTCCCGATCGCCGCGAAGTTCACTTTTGATCGTGTCCAGCAGGTAGGTCATATCTTTGCGTGTATCCAGATCGAGGTGTTTAGCATGTCGACAATTTCGCACTGGCTGCGGCATTGGCCGTTGTTGCCGTTGAGCCATCGTTTCATCATAGCTACCAGCACACAATGTCGAGCTGGAACGCTCTCCAGCGCTCATTGAACTCTGACCTCCGTATGTAAAATTTTTGGGCACCAATTTCGGTCGCGATTTATACGATAAATTGTGTGTGGTTCGCTGTAGACTCTTCCGACTGCTCCGAGAGCTAACCTGATGAAGTGCCCAAGGTGAATTTTCGACACCACCACCGCTGCGCTTGCAACAACCACCGCCACCACCACCTGAACTAGGACTGGCACCACCACTCCCACTGGCACCGGCACCACCACAGCAACCACTAGCGGAAGGCTGTTGCGTTAGTTGCATGAAGCTGTTGGCCATCTGCCAAGTGCTATCATTTCTATTCATTCCACGTGAGTCCTGGGAACAACTTGGCGAATCGATGGTATCACGGAAATCCACCCAGGTAATTTCCTCCGGCGGCACCTCCTTGAAGATGCCACGCAACTCGCGCTTATTGAGACACACAGCAAAGTAGCTCATGTAATGATTACGCAATCGCCTCTCGTACTGCGTTTCACACGCACACATCGTGGTCAACTTTTCCAACCACAACCCGGCAAGTTTATGATCAACCGAATTGGTAGAGAAGACCTCAGTGGGTTCCGGTGATACATCAACCATCAGTTCGAAAGCTTCATCCAAAAGTTGCGCTTCTGCCATTTCATTTTCACAGGCATCGCGCTTTCGTTTCTTCTTCCCCAAATCCGTATCGCTAATTTTACAATGTTGTCCAGTGTTGCCGGACTTTAGATTCTTGCCTCCACGATAGTATTTATCCTTGGAAACAGCCAATGTTGCCGTACGCATCAGGTTCGATGTCATTATTCCGTTTGTTGTTGTTGTTGTTGTTGGTCATATATAGTAGTAAATGTGGAAATGTTTGCAGATTGTTGTTGTTTGATTTGTTTTTCTTACTTTTTTTTGAATTTCGAGTTAATATTCCAAAACAAAATATTAAACAAAATTTAAACAATCATGTCAGTGTGATTGCAAATGACAAACAGGCACAAGGAAGAGTGAAGCGGAGAGAGGGGGAGAAGGGTGTACATGTTAGATCGACGCACTCATTATTCATTCTCGTGACTCACATGCTGTGACAATCTGAATGAATTGTTTAATTAATGCGGATTTTGAATGTTTCGCGAAATGTTTTATGGCAACAATTTGTGGCTATATCTTTAATGTGGGCACATCTATTAGGCGCTATCTACGCGTTCTACAATCTACAATATATAGTACATCTATTTATAGAAGCTGTTTTGGATTTGTGCGACATGTGTTTGGCATAGTTCGCAGAGTTATCCCACGTGGGCGTTGCCAGACAGAAGCACAAGTATCGCAGGTGCCAAAAAATAGTTGGAATCTTCCAACAGATCACATAAATCCTGCATTCTTGGCCGATTTGTATAATTAGAATGGTTAAAAATACTTTAAAACACATAATCTTCTAAAACTTATCAAAATATATTTGGCCCAGCGTTGCCAGACAGGCGGAAAACTCTGAAACACAGCAAATTCTTATACAGATTATATATACTCTGCATTCTCAACCGATTTATATAGTGAAAGCCGATAAAAATACTTAAAAACTGTTATGTATATTTATATATCGATATTTTGAGCACAGCGTTGCCACTAAGACGTGAAACTATCGCTCGTGGCTTGTAATAGTTTGAATCTCATTTGATAATCTGAGTCGATCTATATGTTTATTTATACGTAGTCCTCCTTAAACAATAATAACTGATGATTTTTTACAGAAATAATAACCCAATTCGAGTAGAAACCCCACAAAACTGAGTGCTATGCCAATTATCCATAAGTAAAAGGCACCCTGTAGTATTTCCATGGTCAGCACGACACGTTTCCTGCGTCTCTCTTGAGAGTCTGTTGCACTCTCTGTGTGCAGATCAGTCTGCTCGCCCAGATCCTCAAAGAACTCATCAGACTGCGAGCTACGACTGCGATCCAGAACATCACGACGTGTCCAATACTCAAAAATGCCATGCTCATAAAAAGAACTCATCAATCCCTGGAACTTATACAGAAAGGGTGATCCTAAGGGCATTATGTAGGTACTCGGCATAGATCGTAGATATTGCTTGACAATATGATATGAGGGACGTCCCGCTTCGCCATTGTAGGTGATGGCCAGAAACTCCCTTGCTCGATCGTCACGCATTAGAAAGGCAGCTCGATGACGACGAACGATGCCAAGCTCAAAGAAGTGATCTGTATCCTTTAGAGGATGCACGCGTCGTCGTGCTGTGAGTAGTTTGAAATGTCGCTCAGATAATGATGAGTTTACAGCTTGAAACATGGTATTCACTCCGTGTACACGCAAACGCAAGGCAGGCAGTCCATCCAGATTGTCCAATTGCTCCTCGTACGCCGGTTGAACGAAGCTGCTTTCGAGTTTGCCAAAGTAAATGGTCGTCAAGACATAACTGAACATAATCCAACCCATGAGAAAGGCGCGCAGTGAACTAACGCGAGAGAAACGCTCGACGGGCTGTCCCAAATGCGTCTTGTAGAGCATCTCAAAGATCTCATCCCAGAATCCACCAGCCTCGCCTTTAATAACCCTCAACACTCGCTGAAAGAGACCAAACAGCGCGAAGGCAATGAGGAAGTTCACCACCAGCAGATACCAAACAGATTCATGGAAGGCGGTCAAGAAAATCAAATACTCTGGCTTCATTTGTGCTGCTGGCACCACCAAAACAATGATACTTCTGCTATACGGATAAGTGTGCTCCACCAAAGGCCAAATGCAGTCCAGGACGAAGCGCAGATTAAGTCCGATGTGCGTCTTCCCATTCATTAGATCTCCCACGACACCAGTAAAGCTGCCATTGCGCAGACATCGTCCATAGGCATCATCATCCAAGGGCTCCACATAGCGAGCTGTGGCATTCAAACTATGCGCTATGAGCCTCGCCAGAGAACCATCAATTGCATCGTAGCCATTAGTTTCCACATCTTGTCGAGGTATTGCACGCAATGGTTGCTTGAACATCGAATAACGTAGCTCATATCCACGCAGATTCCTCAGCTTATCCACGTAGTAATTGGGACTACTTGCGTGAATTAACTGCAAACCTCCAACTCCAAATGGATCAAAGTCGTAGATGATCCCCTCATGAGTTATGGCCAATGCAAAGAGCAAGTACTTTTGCCAGCAACCTTCGAAGAGTTGCCTCAACTGCTGTTCCTGTGCTCCGGGCCAGACAAAGAGATACTTGTGAAAGTGCCGCCGTTTCTGTTTCGGATTCAACATGCTGTGAATACGACGCAGCAAAGGTTCACCAGCATCTCCAGCGGGTATTAGAAAAATATTCATGCTGTCCGTTTGACGCAATGGCTCCAGTTCATGCGCCTCCAGGCTGCGCATGCATGTGGGTAAACTGGAGGCCACACAACGTTGCAGTGCCTGCTCCAGTTCAAACTCCCTTGATGGACAACTCACACAGCGATAGATGTAGGTGATCTGTGTAGATTGTGATTGAGCAATTCGACAGCTCATTTCAGCCAGCTTCATGGAGGTGTTCAAGCTGCTCGTTGTGTTGTTGGATAAGCCAAGCAGGAGAGGAAGTAGTTGCCACATGTTGAACTAGTTTGAAGACTGATTACTAACTAAGCGTCTTTGTAAAACTCTTGCGTATACTTGATGTCAATTAAGCACTTGCGTGCAGTTTCAATTAGAAGAGTCAAAATTGGAAAACCCAAGGGAAAGCTTTGCCTAATTTAAGCAAATAACATAAGCAAAGCTAAGCAGTTGGCAAACAGGTGACACTCCCCTTAGTAACACATTAATTAATAAACATTTTATACACTTAACTTGTAGTACTCAGTTAGTAAAGGTTAAACAATTTTAATATATGCTTACTAACCTCGACAGGCGTTACAGAGTTTACGCAGGCTAAGACACATTTTTAAGTTCACTTTAATTAAAAGTCTATCACAATCGAATAACACATTTTGAAAGGCACTAAGTAAGAGATCGATTCGCACTTAAATAAATATTATGAGCGCACTTTGCGAATTTTTGCCAAAAGAAATAGTCCCTTTTGTAGTAGATAACCCACTAAACTGAAGAGAATCGCATTAATTAATAAAAAAAGACTTCGTCAACACCTGCAATCTCTGTAGCAGAGACAAACTATTAAGAATTATGAAAGTGCTGGGCCTGCAGCGCAGTTATTCCCAATTGTATTGCACCCTGGCGTATACTTAATGTCAATTAGGTCGTTGGAACGAGCATGAATAACAAATAACGCATGGGAACATATGCCCGAATGAGAAGGAAATTCCAGTGAACCACAGGCAGATGGCCTGGCCTGGCTTAGCGAAGCGTATACAGAATGCACAACGTGCTGTGGCTACCTTGGCGTATGGGTAATTTTGTATAGCCTCAAGTAAATAAACTTGAATGAAACGATTTTATATACGAAACGAAGGTCGGCGAGGGAGAGAGAGAAAGAGAGGCGCACAAGATCTGCAGCAAAAAAGAAACACAAAGAGGGACATAGAGCGATTAAGAAAGAGAGAGGTAGCTGCGCATTGGCATCTCTTCCATCGAAATCGATGGTTCAAAACCGAAACAATCGAAAAAGATCGAACGCTCTTTGTTGTTCTTTTTTTAATGAGCCGCAAAAACGTGCAAAAAAAAGCCAAAGTGATGAAAAGCGGAAAATTTCAGCATTGCCAAAAATAAACTGCCCCCGAGAGCAAACAAAATAAAAAGACAATAAACTACATATACGAAAATAGATGCGATATAAGCGAACGTGAAAATGCATTGAAATTGTTTAACTGTGCAAATAAATCAAAAGGTTTTTGTTTATTTAAGATACATTTCGAATGACACAAATTACGGCGATTTGTCAGTAATTAATTCTCACATTACACACATACGCACACACACAAACAGTAAACACACACACACATGCATAGGGAGAACTCTCACAGACACAGTAAACCCACACATACAGACAAAGGCAAACAAAATGCAACTAATGAATCAAAAGAAATTTAATAAACAAAACAAAAACTGATTGGTCAGCAGGGGCAGCACATAGAAAAAGGGGAAGAGCTAGGAGAGGGGGAGGGAGAGCAGCCTACACTGGCTCAATAAATGAAAAGTGCTGGACCGTTAGTTGTTCGATGTTACAGTTCAAGTGGTCACGCTGCACTCTAAAGAAAACATTTTCATGCTGACAAGCAAGAAAGAGAGAAACAGAAAGAGAGACGGAGAGAGGAAGAGCAGGCTGGAGAGCAAAAGCCCAAAGAAAATCCAAAAGGAAACTTGCAGCTATTGCTGCTGCACATGAAAATGCAAAAATAATTGTTTGAGTAACCGCAACAAAGCAACAAAGCGACAGCAAATTAGACAGAATAAACAGGCAGACAAGAAAGGGGAAGAGAGAAAAGAACAAACAGAGAGGGAGAGAGATAGTGCGAGCAAAGAGCGCAGAGGCAGCCAAAGAGAGTTGTGCAAAGAAATTGCAATGTGCGTTCGTGACGTTGTCAAGACAAAGCCAAAAAAAGGCCAAAAAAGAAGCCAAGTTATCTCTGAAGATACAGAAGATTAAATACCCTTGAAGATAAAATAGCTAGAGGCCAAACAAACTGATAGATTAGTGTGATAAAGAGTGCACTTTCTGAGATAAAGAAAGAGGAAGAGGGACATAGAGAGGAGGCTAGACAAACAGACCCCAGCAGGCCTCGCTAATCTTTGCAGGGTAGCGCTAAACGGAAGTTGCTGTCAAAATGACATACACAAGGGGCAGGCAGATGCAGCAGAGGTAAGGGGTGAAGCGGAGGGGGAGTTAGCCAAAACATTTGTTAGGCCAAACTTGCTAAAGTTGCCTAGCTCAGCGCAGTTTGCAGCCTGGCATAAACAATGCAGATGGCAGATAATGAATGAATCGAAAAACAAAGGCAGCCTCACATTCCATGCCACTCCCCCTTTCCACACCCCCTCTTCCCTTTCATCCTGTTGTGGTCAGTCAAAAGCACATGACATGAGTAGCTTAGATAATGCCCCAAAACAAAGAGTTAAATCGGCAGCCCATTTGAACATGAAAGGACACGTTAAGCGAGGCAAATCAGGCGTGGCTTCATTAGAACTAGAGAAATGAGAAGAGCTAAAAAAAAATACGTAGAAATGCCGCAAGTTTCAATTTCCTATACCTCTGGGGCTATAGCTGGGATTAAGTTTGGGCAACTCTATTGAAAACTTCGCTCTCTCTCTCTCTCTCTCTCTCTCTCTCACTGTGCAAACTCTTTCAACTGCAAATTTGTCAGCTTCAATGGGGAAAACAAATATTTGCACACATTGTTGTTGCCCACAGCAACAGGCAGAGGTAAAAAAGGAGCTAAAAAAATATTTCGCAACAAAATTGTTAACAATCAGAAAGAGAGAGGTAGAAAGAGAGATATGTAAGAGAGAGAGAGAGAGACAGCAAGCTACACATGACAATTGCAATCTGTTTGCTGTTGCTGCTGTTGACCAACTATTTTTACTTCTATTTTGTATTTTCAATTTTGAAAAGGGAGAAGAGAGAGTGAGGTAGAAGAGAGAGACAGAGAGGGAAGGGAGAAGAGGGAGACAGGAAGATATTTATACAGAGATATAGAGAGAGAGAGGTGAAGCAGCCAAGACAAATTTAAAATGTGTTTCTAAAAATTGTAAGCAGCGCACAAACTCAGTCTACATTGATGTTGTTGCTCGTTTGCTTGTTGCCATGTTGCAATATGGCCAAGAGACAAGCAAGACAGATATA
Source organism: Zaprionus indianus (assembly GCA_018904595.1). Taxonomy (NCBI): domain Eukaryota; kingdom Metazoa; phylum Arthropoda; class Insecta; order Diptera; family Drosophilidae; genus Zaprionus; species Zaprionus indianus. The sequence goes on from JAEIHA010000140.1 coordinate 4,947,312, forward strand.
CTGACAGTCTACACACTCACACGCATACATGTGTGTACGCATTTTTTGAATATTTTCGCTGTCACACGCAGTTCGGCGAACCTTTGCACATTTCTTGTGTCCAGACGAAGACGACGAAAGAAAAAAATTCTTTTAATGAAAATGTGCTAAAAATAATCAAACTAGCGGATACCCCATAAATTTTGGGACTAAGTGTATGCAGGGTAGTTGGGTTTAATTGAGATTGAATTTAGAGTTTCTGCTGTTAATTCACTAGTAAACTTTTACAGGGTATAAATAAACATACTCTGTAAAATGACTGTGCAAAATGTCTTTTAACTTGCAATACTCCTTATAACATGTCAAAGTTATAACAGGGTATTATGAAGTTGATCATTGTACTCCTAGTCAGCATGGAAATTGAGTTTAAAGTAATTATTCGTGTATGTCACTTGCAACACTCTCTCTTTCCTTCTTTGTCTCTGCCTCTGCTCAGTTTAAGTTCTCTGACTAAACCTCCCACTCATAGTCTGAATACCCCTTCTTCCCCAATTTCTCCTTCCTTCTCTACTACCCCATCTCCTTCTCCGAGTTCCCCCCCCCTCCTCTACTGCCTCTCGTTTGCATGTCATTAACTCTTCCACACTCGATGCGACTCAACTCGAAAACAAATTAGGGTCACTCGGGCATTTCGCAATGAGTTTTTAAATCAATTATACAATGAGCGAAAAGCGAGAGAACTCTGACTGACTTTAATCGATATGGAACATTCATTCAAATTAATTAAGTGTGAATGCGACACTTTACAGTCTGACGTAAAAGATCATCATCGACTTCATCATCGGTTCATTATCAAAACGGAAACGGACCAACCCACAAAAAAAATCCCAAGCTGAAGTCAAAGTTGAAGAAGCTTTAGGAGGATGGTACTGATTCTGATTCGGCCTCTGGTTCGATTTCAATTCCAATCACGCCTCACGCACATGTCGAATAGTTTTATTCGAGCAACTGATAATGAGATGGGTAATTAATTATATTTTTAAATTAATTCCTCTTGTTTTTCTTTTTTCGACGAACTCTTTTGTTATTCGATTTTCTGTTATTGTTATTGTTTTTTTCTTGCAGCACTATTTTATTTGGTTTGCATTTCCATTCACAGTTGACAAATTTTTACCGGCAATTAACTATTAAGTTTATTTGTTTTTATTTTTCTTTCTTTCTCTCTCGCTCTCTCTTGAGGCTTTTGTTTATTTTGCACGTTTTTATTTATTATTTTTGCGCTTTTATTTATAAATCTCTTGTTTGCGATAGTAAATTTTAATGAGTTCTGAGCCACACGCGTGTTATGGATTGTACAAAATAATCAATGGGATCGAGCACGCGGCGATGGCACAAGGCGAAACTTGTGAAACGCGAACGAGATCGCGACATCAACTGAAAAGATCAAGCGCAAAAAATTTTTAGCACCGAAGAAAATTCGACAATTTTTTTGCTCAGCTAAGGCTGAAGAGAGAGAGAGAGAATAAGAGAGAAAATACTTGAGAGAGAGGGCATGTGAGTGCATGACTGAGAGAAGAAATGAGAAAGAGGCAATCATAGAGAGGGAGAGCAGGCATGAGAAAAAAAGACAGCATGTGAGAGAGGTCATGCGAGAGAGAGAGAAAGATCGTTTGATCAATATGCGCTGGCGCTTTCTTCCTACCCCTCTACCTCCCTCCCACTTCCCTCTTGCTGGCATTGTGCCCGCTACTTTGGGGACCGGCAGACAGGCAGCAGCCAGCGCCAAGTTCCGTTACTCCCTCTCTATGTCTCCCTACCTCTATCTCTCTCTCTATTTTTCTCATTCTTTCTCGCTCTCTTCCGATTGCTTGCCCCAAGGGCTGCCACTTGTCAAACTGCCAGATTGCACAATCAGCGCGTGTGTGTGTTGGGAAAGGCCAGAAATGCGCACAGACAGCAGCAGAGGGGGAGTGGCAGGGGCAGGAAAGAGAGAGGGGGGGAAGGGAGAACATGGCAACTATTTGCGTAGCTGCTAAAAATACGTGCAACTAACAAAATACTAGCGAGTCAAATTTAATAGTCTTTTTACACTTTTTATGCTTTAATCTCCACCAAATTTAAAGGGTATTTACTAGTTCAGCATATTTGCCATTATGCATGGCAATAGAGATTCTCCCTGTCTCTCTCTGTCTTCACTGCAATAACTTTAAAGCGCAACTAAAGTATTTAAATGAATTTCCTTTTCTCTCACTTTTTAGCTACTTTTTTAGCTGAGGTTTTCTAGCTATTTCCAGCTACGCTGCTTGCGACACAGAAAGACGCACAGTGAACACATCAAGCATTGACATGACAATTTTTCTTAGATTTTTCTTTTTTGCGCAATGCTTTCAACGTCATCATCGTCAGATGAAAAGAAAAACTAGCCAGTCTTCATCCCCCTCCCCCGGCGACACCTTCTTCTCCTTGCAACACACAAAATTAGACACAGACGACGACGACAACGCTGCTACTGCTGCTGCTGAGGCTGGCTGCTTGGGTGGTCAATGGGCAAAACTATGCGGCGACAAAAGCAACAACAACAAGTAGAAGATGCGCTGTGACGGAAGCGTCAAGTGGCTGTCAAAAACCCACGCAATGAACGAAGGCAATGAACTCGCCAAGCAAAAGAGACACACACAGCAGAAGGGGAGAGGGGCAGGTTGAAGGAGGGTAAGTCAGCAAGGGAGAGGGTATGCGTGGGTCGTCTGTGTGCATAGAAATCCGCACATCAACTGGCGCCCACTAGCGGCAATTTGAGGCAACTGCAGCCTTAGCAAAGTCACAGCGCTGGTTGCTGTACTTGCTAAGCAGGTTGTGGCACTGGCTAAAGTAACAAGGCAGCTTTTGTGTAGAGTTGAAAGCTGAAGTTGCTGCTGCTGCTGCTGAGAGTCGATTGAAAGCGATTGAAACAAGTTGAAACAATTGAAAGCTTAGGTCGCTGCTGCTGCAGTTGAATGAAGTCGATTGAAAGCGCAGTTACAGTTGAAAGTAAATTGTAAGAAAGCATATTGAAGTGAAATAAACACCTTCCTCTCTTCAATATATTTATAACATGATTTAACTGGAATTTACCTAAGTTTTTCTTCAATATAAATAAACATTGATCCCTCTAGCACCTTAATTACATGATTGTATTAATAATATTAAATATTAACAGAACTTTACGTCATTACCTCCTTCCATTTTAATAACTCTTACATGATACTTTGTTTGTTCTCTAATTTTATCGTGTTTGTCTATGCTACTGTTTACACAGTTCATTCTCTTTCTCTAACCTCTCCCCCCTCTCTCTCTTTCCTTCACTCTCTCCCACACACCTTCACTTTCTTCGTACCTTAACAAATCGTCAATATTTGAGCTAGTTCTAATTGTGCTGATAAACAATGCCTTCCTTTCAGCGCATACCTTGTCTGTCCGTCTGGCATTGTCTATTTGATTACACTACATAGATATGTATGATATATCCGCATAGTATTTGTATATAGAACCATTCTATATGTATCTATTAGACAAAGCACCTAAGTGGAGCAGCAGCGCCGCCGTCAAACGTTTTGGCAGGCATAATTTATATTCAAATTCAAATTCACATGCTACGCAGGGGTTGTTCCCCATTTCCCCTTCCCCTCTACATCTCAACCCCTCTTTGCTCTCACTCTTAGTTCCGAGTAGTGCTCAAGTAGTGCTTTCCCAATTTATTTATAAACTCGTCTACGACAGCCAAGCCCCATTCAGACTGCCTCGCTGCTAAGGAGGCAGAAGAAGACAAGGAGGTGGAGGAGAAGAAGACTGTCCCATTCATATGTTCTCCTTGTCGTGTCCGCTACTGCTGCTGCTGCTGCACACGATTTATATAGGTATGCGGGGCTATATATGTTTTGGATATACCTACAAATATGTGTTTATAATCGCCGAGAGCATATGGGACGCGCCAGGCCAAGCAAGGCGCAATGACGAATTGACGTGCGCTATATGTCAGCATATTGAGAATGCTATAAAACTTTGTTGTGCATACTCTGTAAAGGAGTGAATGGGTGTGGGGTATGCCGCGTTTATAAAAAAATATACTAAAGTTTAAAGTGATGTCTCTACCTTCTTGAGTAGTTCCTCATCTAATCCCTTTCTCACTCCCTGCTTCACATTCTTGTTTTCTTGAGTTTCTCCTCTTTCTCCCCTTTCTGCACTCTTTCCCTTGCTTTATCCCATTTCAATTATCACAATCTCTTTCTCAAATTCATATAGATCATTTGCGAAATTGTCTGCTCCCTCTATCATCGCGGCTCATCTTCAATAACAATATGTAAGTACAGCAGTTCTGAGTTCAGCGCCAAGTCAAGATTAAGCTGCGCGAAACCACCGAAGACCCAGTTGGGTTGCCCTGATAATCTGCTAGGCTACAAAAACAACAGCAGAACGATCAATAAATCAAGGTAAGGCCACGCCCACCAAGTACCAAGCACCGAGCTAGAGCAACAACACTTATGAATTAAAAAAGTTATAGGCCTGAGACTGGCGCACACCCTGTTCCCTGGCACCCAATCCCCACTAGACTCCTCTTGATTCTCTACTGCGCTTCGTATTCCCATCTCTACTCTTTCCCCTTCCTCTGAGGGCACCCCACTGCCTGCCCCTCTCTTAAGCTTCTCTCTAGCTACTCACACCCTTCTCTATTCCTATCTATGTTCTCGTCCCTGCCTCGCTAGTCTCCCTTCAAACTGGAGAAGCCCAGCGAGCACTGTCAGGCGGAAGCGCAGCGTGCAAATTCCAATTTTGTAATCAGCAGCAGCAGCAGAACGAGGCACAAAACGGAGGCACGAAGAGGCAACGCATCATTGAATTCTTAATCTGGCATTAATACAATTTTATATATGGAGACAGAGACGAAGACGGAGGCAGCTCGAGGAGAAGGAGTAGCATTTGCGGGGTATATCAAGAGAGAATCCCAACAAAATCCGCAAACGGAGATGGTCGACGACAGATTGCGAGCGTTGCATGCAGCTGTAGAAGAGGCAGGGAGGAGCAGCAGGGGAAGGGGAAGAGAGTGTACTGGAGAGCATGGGCACTTGGGCATTCGGAATGTTGTTGTGGTTTGCCCGGTGCTGCCCGGCACTGCATTTGATATGCCTGCTGTGTGTTTGACCCATATTGGAATTTGCCTCCCAGTGCCCAAGCAAAACAAACTGCAACAAAGTGCAACCAGAGGAGATCAGGGGAAGTGGGGGGGATCAGTAGGAGGCTTCGCTATTGCAGTCACGATTTGTGTGCAGCTTAGAAAGAATAAAAGTAAAAAAGCCAGAGAGAGAACTTGTAATGAATGGCGCATGGAGATGGCACAGAAGGGCAGCAAAGGGCGACTAGGCTAGGCACAAAGCCAGCTCCATCGAGCTCCTCCGCTCTACTCTGCTCTGCTCTGCACTGGGTCTGGTCCAAGTCTAGGCCTGAGGGAGTTCATGGCAAGCACAACAGGCAAACATACACACACACCCGCACACACCCACTACAAGCCTGTTAAGGTGTTTGAACCCAAACTGCACAAAGTTCACAAGTTTTACATGGTCGGAAGTCGACGGTGTTCAAGAGAGTTCAGCGAGAGGAGTTGAGGGAGGTCCCCAGTCCGAGAACACGACGTATTCAGTTCAACATTTAATTTCGGAATTACATTGTCGAATGGCAAAAGAAAAATATGGTAGCAGCAAATGGCATCGGGGTGTGGCGCCATCTGGCGCAGGAAATGGACTATAACAAGCCACTTCGCCGGAAGGGGGCAAAATGGGAAGGCGAAACATTTCTTAAAGTTAAGCGGAAAGTGCTCGAGATAAGAAAGAGAGAAAGAAGGTGAAGAGCTTGTTACGGATTCCTATTGAAGTTCCTATTGTTGAACTCCGTTTAGAGACTTTTATAGATTAGAGAAGATGCAGAAAAGAACAAGACTTCATAGACTTCATTCCTATAGGTTTAGTCCTGGTTAAGCTATAGATATATATCGAGAACTAACACTGGTTTACTTGGTACAGCAGAATATACGAGGGTCGTTTGATAAGTCCGTGACTTTTTGAATAAAATATATTTTTTTCGTCAAAGAAGCGTTTTATTTCTCAACATAATCTCCTTTTAGCTCTATACATTTAGTCCAGCGTTTTTCCAATTTTTTTATTCCTTCCAAATAATAGGTTTTCTCAAGGCCCTCAAAATAGTCGTTTGTTTCTGTGATGACCCGAATCTCTTACCGCCGAGCCATTTCTTCATGTTTGGAAACAAAAAATAGTCACAGGGGGCTAAATCTGGAGAATATGCTGGATGGGGTAGCAGTTCGTAGCCCAATTTATGAAATTTTGCCAATAATGCTTAATTAGCACACGAAATTCACTTTTTTCCATTTTCGTTAAAATTCACGAGATCGTCTGCTTTCAATGCCTATAAAACGCAAAGCAAAAAACGCAGCTTTCTCAAAATTTTACAGTCAGCTGTTAATCGATAACTGCTGACAGGAGCAGTGTTGTATTTAGAGCAGGTGCGCGGCAAATACAAAAAGTCACGGACTTATCAAACGACCCTCGTATATCTAGATCTAGAACAAACTCAAATTCGGGAAATTATTGTAGTTAATAAGGGAAGAGATGAAGACCTTTATATGAATATAATAAAAGTTCATGCAAGTATTCCCCATATAAATCCAGATATATTTCTATGAGGAGAAAGAGGCGGAGACCTTGTTATTTATCCAGTCAAGGTTCCTACATATAGAAGCCCTTAAAGAGTTACAGCCAGTGATATACGAGGGTCGTTTGATAAGTCCGTGACTTTTTGAATAAAATATATTTTTTTCGTCAAAGAAGCGTTTTATTTCTCAACATAATCTCCTTTTAGCTCTATACATTTAGTCCAGCGTTTTTCCAATTTTTTTATTCCTTCCAAATAATAGGTTTTCTCAAGGCCCTCAAAATAGTCGTTTGTTTCTGTGATGACCTCTTCATTTGACCCGAATCTCTTACCGCCGAGCCATTTCTTCATGTTTGGAAACAAAAAATAGTCACAGGGGGCTAAATCTGGAGAATATGCTGGATGGGGTAGCAGTTCGTAGCCCAATTTATGAAATTTTGCCATGCTGACTACACACGTGTGCACCCGTGCATTGTCCTGATGGAACAGCACTTTTTTTTTCGCCAAATGCGGTCGTTTCTGCTTCAAATCAATATCGAATCTGTCCAAAAGCTCTGAATAATATTCGCCGGTGATCGTTTTACCCTTTTCAAGGTAATCGATGTGAATGATACCTTGTGCATCCCAAAAAACTGTGGCCATGACCTTGTTGGCCGACAGACCCACCTTGGCCTTCTTTGGTGCACGTTCACCCGGAGAAACCCACTGTCTTGATTGTTCTTTGGTCTCTGGTGTGGTGTGGTGGATCCATGTTTCGTCTACGGTAACGAAACGGCGCAAAAATTCGTTTGGATTGCGGTTGAACATCGCCAAACACTCCTTTGAAATGGTCACACGGTTGCGCTTATGGTCGTGTGTGAGCAATCGCGGCACCCATCGCGCGGAAAGCTTTTTCATGTCCAAATATTCATGTAAAATGTGATGTACCCGTTCAGTTGAGATGCCTACAGCCTCAGCTACCTCACGCACTTTCATTCTCCGATCATCCAATATCATTCCATGGATTTTGTCGACGATTTCTGGCATGACGACCTCTTTTGGGCGACCTGAACGTTCGGCATCACTTGTACTGGTACGACCACAACGGAACTCAGTAAACCATTTCTTAACCATTGAAATTGATGGTGCAGAGTCCCCATAATATTTATCAAGTCTTTCCTTGGTTTCGGTGATGTATTTTTTACGCAAAAAATAATGCTTAATTAGCACACGAAATTCACTTTTTTCCATTTTCGTTAAAATTCACGAGATCGTCTGCTTTCAATGCCTATAAAACGCAAACCAAAAAACGCAGCTTTCTCAAAATTTTACAGTCAGCTGTTAATCGATAACTGCTGACAGGAGCAGTGTTGTATTTAGAGCAGGTGCGCGGCAAATACAAAAAGTCACGGACTTATCAAACGACCCTCGTATCTTTATTTTACTTGGGTCATATAAGTGAGAAGTAAAAGATAATCTTACGAATCTGTTTGCAGTTCTAACAGTTACATAGTACCCTATATAATAAAGATAACATATGACTCATGAAGTAAGTTAGATAAAATGGGGGAAAGATTGTATGAGAAAGTACCTATAACAGTTACAACCTATATAAATCAGATAAACCTGCAGCTAGAAGATAAGCAAGAAGAAGAACCTCTTATGCAGTGAATTTCTCTTGTTATACATTGTAAACCATATAGTAAACTTCATATTCTATATATATCTATCTATATAAATCTCTTCCTTCACTCACCTTCATTCTCGCTGCGTCGTCGCCTTGGCACACTGTTGTAGTTGTTGTTGTGATAATGTTCCATTTCGGACTTCTCTGTGGACTCATTCTCCTGTTTCTCATCCTCCGTGTGCACCGGTGAGGAGGGACCCGATGAGGCGCTGGCCACAGGTGAACCCGATGTGGCCGAAGTAGTGCTCCCACTAAGCGCATTGCCATTTGTGCCATGTGACATGGCAGCGGCATCAATAGATCCTCGCTTGGCCGGCAGCATGTGTGCACTGTGCGTACTCATGGAGCTGGTGGGCGAGGCACAGGATGAGGGCGTGGAACAGGTAGTTGCCGGCACAACATCCTCAATGAGATCAATGGACTTTTTACGTGGCTTCTCAGGCGGCACAGGAGCAATCAGTTGTTGCTGCTGCTGCTGCTGCTGCAGTTGCTCCTGTTGCAGCAACGCTGAACGTTGCATGGCCGCTGTCACCGCTGCCGACTTGGCTGGAGGTGGAGGAGGAGCCGCGGCCACCGCTGCTGTCTCATTGCTGATCTTCGTTGGCGATCGTGGCACACGTTCCGCATTGAACTTAACGGGACTAACATTCTTTGGCTTTGCCGCTGGTATTGGTGGCAGCGGTGGCGACTTGACAGGGCTGCCAATCTTACCGCTGCGTGGCTTTATCTCTGGCGGTATCGCAGTGGGCGGCGGTGTGGGTGTGGGCGTGGCAACAGCTGCTGCTGCTGCAAGAGGATGCTGTCGCAATGGAGCACTTGGTGGCTCTCTCTCCTTGGATACCCTCTCGGCATCCATTATCAATCCAGTGCCGGGCACAGTGCGTATAATGTCGCAACGATTGAGATCGCTATGGGTGCGTGGACTCTTGGTCTTGGTAAAGTGCGATGTCCACTTCTTCTGCTTCTCAATGAGTTCCCTTGAATTGAATTTCCTTTCTGGTTTCTCTGGCTTATCCACAGCGGCGGCAGCAGCAGCACTGGCAAAGAGCGCACTAACTGAACCCGTTGTGGGTGGAGGAGCAGCAATGACCGCAGCTGGAACAGCTGTAACTGTATTGGCGGAGCAGGACTCCTCCGTCTTCAGACGTGACAAATTGTGCTGTGGATACTTCGATACCACCACCACCTGCTGCTGCTGTTGCACTATGATTGGTGGCTCCACTATGAATTTACTGTTACTCAAACGTTCCCCACCGTTCTGTGGTTGCACCGCCGTAATTCCTGCGTTGTTGTTGTTCTGCTGCTGCACCAACGATGCACCCGAGGGAAAGGGCATGCGTCGCTTTGGTGGTGATTGTGAACGATCCGAGGAACGGGATGAGGAACGATCAGAGCCGTCGCAAAGATTATCCTCACGTGAACCGCTGCGCAAGAGCCGTGAACTTACATTGGAATTCGACTCGACGCCAAGTTTCTCGAAAAGAGCACGCGCATTATTGAATCTCGCCGAGTGGGACTCCGTGCGCACTCCTGTGGGCGGATGAGCTGCAGCAGCAGCAGCAGCGGCAGCAGCATGTGCCGCAGCCACAGCGCTCAACTGTTCTACGGGCTGTATCTCGATGGGTTTGCGCTGGAAGATGTTGGCAATCTGGGATACTTTACCCACTGGAGCGGGGGCATGTTGCATGGGCTTCTCCATGTTGTGGCTGTGAGGGGAAAAGAATAGAAAGAGAGAGAGGACAGTTAGATAAGGTGTCTAGTTAATATCATTACTGTTATAATACCTGACTAATGTGACCCCACCCCGAAAGTGATGACAAAATCGATTAGCTGTCGACTCATTTCACTAGTTTTCTTTCCTCTCCTTCTCTTTTACCTGCGCCATGTTTGCAAACATTGATTTTAACTTTCGCAAAACACTTCTCTTTGTATAACACTTTTACACTTTACTGTTTTGGTTTTGATTTGTTTTCATTATGATCGATGAAGAAGGCTCCGCGAACTGCGTGTGAAAGTCTTCAACAACGTTCACAACCAAAATAAAGCACACATAACATAATCGAAGAGCGTCAAAGAAGAAGCCTCTACCTTTACCTTCCAGTCGGCGCATTGGAAGAAAGGGAAAGAGAGAGAAAGAGCGAGAGAGAGAGGAAGCTCTCAATAAGCAATGAGCAATGTTGGTGGAAGGCGCGACATTGAAAGCTATTTGCGTTTGCTTTTTCACTGATAGGGTAATGTAGGTAGGTAGTATTTGTTATCGGGCCAGCTGGGCTGAGCGTATTGATTTATGGATAGGCCAAGGGGAACTTCAAAGTGCCCTACGCGCTAAAAGCTTTGATGAAAAAGCTAAAAAACCCGTGGATTATTAGTGATAAAAGTGAGCAATCCCAGACTAATGGGATTTCCAAGACAATCTAGACAGGAAAATCAGTGCATGCACTATATAACAGTTTAAGCGAAAAAACAACTGCCGTAAAGATAAGAACAGTTCAGGAAAGAAGTTTCTGTATAACAGTAAAATAGCAACAGCTTTAGTATACCAGTATAACAGTTTCTGTATAACAGTATAACAGTTTTCATGTATAACAGTTTTCATGTATAACAGTTATTAAACAACTTTCAAAACAAACAAACAAATAGCGATTATTATTTTTTGCAATTTCCAAGAATCCCTTCATGCACAATCTCTTATACTCACACAGACACACACTCATACGCTGTAATAGTTATAGATACGACGGCACAGTAAAATCGTTTGTGTGTGAGGCTTTTATATATTTTTTGTTTATGACAAAATTATCACAAAGTCAATAATGGAGTACAACAAATAGCGCCGAGCGTAAACAAAAATGCCACAGATAGTAGACGAGGCGACACACAGAACTATGCACTTTATAGAGCAGTCAAAAGAGACTAGGACAGAAAGACAGAGAGAGAGAGAGGAGGAGGAGGGAGAGAGGGAAACAGACAAATAGCTAGACAAAGGTCGGTAATACGTCGAAATACGACAGAGAAGCGAGCTCTGTGTGGGCCCCCACCCGCAATCGCAGACAGAAACGTTTAAACTAACGTTAAGTCAAGCGAGATTTACAGCCCAAAATGACAATAATAGACTCATGGCACGAGATACACACACACGAGCACACACACACGAGCCCACACACAGTAGCACACAAACGCACACGCACACAGACGCACATCACTTATCTAATCTCGACGCAAATGATTCCATTTAAAATGCAGATGAGAATAGAACATGATCTCGTACTCAGTGGATGGATAAGCCTCTTTAGATAAGCGATAAAAAATATGCAGATATAAAAACACTCACAGATGCAGAGAGAGAGGGAGAGAGAGAAAGAAAAAGAGAGGTAGCATGAGATAGAGTGAACATACACTGCATAAATCACGTATACGCCGCATTTGCCCCACGAAATGTTGCAATTTTCGTCTGCTAAATATTTAAACAGCACTGCAGGGCAGAGGTAAAGGGGCGTGGCTGCTTCCACTGAGCAGATATTGATTTAATGACACGTTTCCCAGCGCAAGCATCATCCAATTTCTCCCACACTCACACACCTCATTATAAATGAATGAATGACACAAAGTGACCAACGTTGCAACGAGAAGAGTACCCAAGGGGAAAGAACAGCGCATCGAAGAATGGGAAATTGACATAAACGGACACGGTCAGCTGCAAGAAGGAAATGAGTAAAGGGTAAACGGGGGGGAGGGGAAGGCAAAACGGAAGTGAGGGTAAGGCACAACTTGAGCCAGAGACATGTCAGTTATTTATAACAAAAGTTGAAAACTGAAATGAGCAAAATGGCGGCGCATGCCGCTTGTCCTTGCACTGAGTAAAATTGAATTTAACGCTCAAGGACGTGGCACATTCTGTTATACGAGTATGACACTAAAGTGCATTGCTATAACAATGGTTAGCGGGGCTTTTATATTGCCTTAAGTACCTATCTATCTATAATATAAGTTGTAGTTATCTTATATGAGGCTCAAGTGTGGCATAAGCAATCCATAAATGACGTGATTATCCGTTTTATTGTAGACTAGTTAAGCAAGTAGTATAACAGTTGTATAACAGCGAAAAAAGACTATGCATTTTTACAGTGTGGGGCACTACAAAGCAGCCATGGCCCCGAGCAGTCTGATTGTTTCAACACAGCGTGAAGTATGAGGCACGTGCCCGATTCAGTCATCATAAAGCACCGCATGCTGAGCTTACTATTGTCTGGCAGCAGTATCTTATAGGTACAAAAGTATCAAAATATTTAAAAGATACGTGTGTGTAAACAAACTCCACGTTTCTGACTCTACTTTGAGCAATACTTGCACGTGATCCTCTCATTGCAGACAGACTTCACGGCACCTTTCTTTTCTTCTTTCCCTGTCTCATGCTTTTTGTTCCACTCTCTCTCTTTCTCTCTCTCTTTATCAGCACAAGTTCTAAAACCATATTATCACACTCGACAACCTAATAAAACTTTGATCACCCATTCACTGCCAACTGCCAACTGCCGGCACACTTTCAAGTGTCGCACACACTCTACTCTGCCCCATTTCAAGTTAAGAGACATTCGAGACGATCCATTAAATAACTGTAATTTGCGCTAATGCGAATAATGTTGACAATTCTGCGGCAGCACAGACGCAGACACCTACCTAGCTGGATAGGTGACAAACCTGACTAAAGTCTCATTTTTGCATAAATGATAATTGTTGACGGCTAAATGTTAAATTGTGCTCGTTAAATGCGATGTGAGCTGAGGGAGAAGATGACGGTGAGAGGGGCATAGCAGGGGGACATTTGTGTGACAGCAACTGCAAGAATACAGCAACTACAACAACAACAACAACAGCGACTCATGTGTTATAATTGCGTCAACGCCGCGTCTCGTGAAGAATAAAACAATGTCAACAATGAAACGATGGCGAGACCATTCAGCGCAGGTAGAGGTGTCTACAGAAGGGAGAGGGGGGTGGGGGATTGGGGTCTGGCCAAGGCTACACTAGTTAAGGCGTTAGAGGCAATGCTTACCACAAAAGATTGGCAGCAATTAGTGAGGTAGCTAAAAGTTTAACTTGCCACTAAACAAGTTTTCTCTCTCGCGACTCGAACATGACCAAGACCAAGTTACACCAAGACAGTTTTCCCATGAAAAGCAAAAAAAACTGGCGCCAGGTAGGTATTTTCCCCCTAATTATGATAGAATAATAACCCAGTAGAATGACAGCAAAGTTGTTGTGAGAAAAAAACGATGACAGCGTAAGTGAGAAGTAAAGGTCGTTCAAGTGTCTATAAAAAAGAAAATAAAAGTTAAAGAGATCTCTAACTTAATTGAAGCCTAATCACTTTTAATTTCCATCCACTGTTATTATAACTGTATCGAGATCTGATAACTTCAACTATGTATAGCAATTGGAAGCGAAAGATTTTGCCTTGAAGTTGGTCTCCCAGTTGATTTCGGTCGTTAAACTGCTTCGATAGTTTCAGTTCAATTGAATTGCAATTAACCGGCTTCTCTAGGCATGACAACTATGCACGGCAGCACCTTTCCGCGTAGGCTAGACATGGCAACAATAGCCAGCGTATAAAACAACAACAACAATAATAACAACAACTTGAGAAGTTACAGCAACACATAACAAACGGCGTCTGCATACAAAACAAGTTGTTCTCGTCGTTGGTTACGTTACGTCGGCGGGTTAGACCCGTCGGTCGGTTAGGTCCGTCGGTCTTTCGCTCGGTTAGTTCTGTCTGTTTTGTCTGTCGTTCTGTCGCTTCGCCTGTCGTTCAGTTGGTTGTTCTTGTTAGACAAATTATGCCAATTAAACGGTGGGAAAACGAGTTGGCAACTCTGCACGCGTGTCGTTGGAGAAGCGAGTGTGGGCTTTGCGCCTCGTGAGTGGAGTGACTGGAAAGACTGCGACGACGACTTCGTCTGCGACTTGCTCGCTGCGACACTGGCCAACTTGCAAATTGAAGTCATTAATCTCGCATAACTGAGTCAGGCAACCCTGGCAATCTCTTGGCAAACATGTGACAGCATCTCAAATCGAAGCTTGCTTACATCAAAGGATGCGACTTTTAATTGAAACACCCAAAGCGGAAAACCACTGTAGGCGTTGCCAGATATTGTTAAACTAGTTGCCGATATTGTGTCAAGTAAAGATGAGTTGAAGATGACGTAAGAGATATGCAAATCTTTCAGCTCTTACCCAATTTAGAGCATGACTAAAGCTACCAAATTAGATACACTACCCTGTCACACAACCCTTCTTTACTCAGTACCCACCCTCCTACTCATCATAGGCTCTAAAATATATTCGTATTTCCCCGTTGACAACTCCCCGCGCTATCGTTAAACCGTAAGCTAACTAACACTCTACAACACAAACGAGGCAACTGGGTAAAGCACTGACAGTTTGGCAAATTCGAAAACAGGCCCGGCCCGGCCCTGCCCTCCCCTTCCCACACCCTGACAGGCTCCTTAATTATGCACACACAAGCCGCAGTTGCCGGATAGGATAATGAGGTTGCCACCCACTCACACTTAACCCATTATCAACCGAGGGTTGCCAATAACATTGCTTCTACTTTAACAATAATTTCAATAATTAACACAAAAACATAGCACAGTGTAGTTCAGTGTACACTAGACTAACATAATTTCCCTGTTGCCCAGACAGTAGTAGATATTGAGACCCTTTCCATCGCCCACAAACGCGATCTTGTTGCTCAGTCGATTGAAGGCCACATCCCACAGATTTGTATTGTTTTTGCAGACAAACCCTAGAGCGCTCTTTGTGGTGCGTAGGTCCCAAACCTTGATGGATCCATCACAAGCGCCACTGACCAGACGTTGACCATCCGGAGACACGGAGACGGACATGACAAATGCCGAATGACCCAAGAGACGATCACAATAACGTCCAGTCGAGAGATCCATGAGCTTCACAGTCTTATCATCACAGGCAACATATGCCGACCGTTGTGAAGGATCAAATGCTACTTTCCTCAAGGTTTGTTTAAAGTTACGACGCCGTATCAATTGTCCAGTGCAACCATCGATCAGTGAAAAGTTCCCAGCAAAATCACAGCAGCCCACCAGGCGTTCATGTTGTGCCACAGCCAAACCGAGCACATTCTCCGAACGCTGAGTATCATAGCAGGTTTGCAACTTCCCACAGCTAGTGTCATATTTGTAGATCTGTCCACCTCCAGTTCCCGCATACAGCGAATCATTGTTACCCTCGGCAAAGGTCACTGACCAATAGTTACTGACCAAAGTGTGAGAGACATTGGGCAAGCGAACACCCTTATTGACATCCAACAACATGAGACTGCCATCCATGGAGACAGCACCAATCAAGTTACTATCGGGACTAACTGCCAGATTGTGCACACCCAGCCCTGGCAACTGATGGCAGTATTCGTGTGGAAAGACATTCTTCTTATTCCTCGAGATGTGGACGATCTTTAGCTGTGGCTCAACACCACCGGTCACAACAAATTCTTTAGGTTTATTATCCACTGGCAACGGGGCTTCTTCTTCTTCTTCGGCAGAAGAATGGGATACAGCATCATCATCATAATCGGAACTGTTAAAGGCACCCCTGCTGGAACAACTAGTATCACTGCTACTTTGGCTGACATCGCCACTGCCGCTCTCCGGCGTAATCAATCCCCAAGCACAACACCAAACACGATTTGAAAGCTCCTTTTCATTGGTTTGTGTTTCAGTATCCATGTTTCACGTTAAGTTTAGTTTGTTTTTTTTGTTTTAACTGTTTCTCTGCTGTTCTAACTATTCTAACTGTATGTTGCCTTTCAAAACCTGTTTGCTACGATGACAATGACAGTAACAACAACAAACTTCATAAGCCACCCACGTTGTCAACAATATGCAAATTGGGCATAATCGCAGTTTGCCAGGCCAAGTGGAAGGAACACCGTGAGAGGAGCCAGGGCGGAAGGGAGGTAGCTGTCGCTGCTGCACAGGTTACCATGCAAGCTCAGGCCTGACAAAAATCTCTAAAGTTGGCCAAGAGGATTGGCCAAAGTCAGCTAAAAATAGCAAGACGCGTCGAGGGGGGGAGACAGGCAGCCTCACCTAGGCGCGTGCCAGGCAGGCGCCTGTGCCAGAATCACTCATGTGTTAACCCGAGAATCAGCAGCCACTTCTCTGAGCTGTCTATCTATCTGTCTCCCTGTCTCCCTGTCTCCCTGACTGCCTATCGAGTCACGTCATTTGTCAGGCTTAACATATAAGAAAAAAAACCTCAATCAGATCAATTTGCAGGCGCACAGCTGCAGCTTTTTATAGCAGACGATCTTAATTAAAGTTGAGTGTAATCAGTTCTGAGAGATGACGGAATTAGAACTGTATGTGCGGAGTGTACTCGCTGTCTTATCATATTCGAGAGATGGAATTATAATTGAGATGGGAAATTGTATGTTTCATGCTGTGAAAGATGAAAGAAAAACTGACTAGAGCATGAAGAAATAAGTAGAATAAAGAAGATCTTAGTAGAGGAAATGAGAACTATTTAGGGAATGTTACTTGCGAGCAGTGGAATTAGAATCAGATTAAGACCAGAAGGTGTCTTCTTCGGGGGGAAAGAAAGAGAGATTTATCTCTTCTTCCATCTCACTCAACTTTCGAGACAAACTAAAAACTTCCTTCCCAATCTACATCGTTTTTAATTAAAGTTGAGTTTAATTAGTTATAGGTTTAAGGCCCTCCTAAACGGAAACAACTGTCTGTCTACCTCAATGAGAGATGAGTAAAGTTGCATACAATTTTATAGCATATTTCTCCTCCCCTCCCTCTCTCACAGTCTCGTTCAACTTTTGCCGTAAAATGTCATCAATTTTCCCTCAACATTTTTGCATTTAAATTGATAAACTAAAAAGTTATCCCTCAACTGTGCATCCTCAAAAACTACTCATCAAACTATGCATAAGCCGCACGGGGCACGTGTGACACGATGAGGCACATAAACACTCTCTCGTTATGTATGCACATTCTCACCTGGTTTTCGTTTATTTTTCTACTCCTCCTCTTGTTGATGTTGTTGTTGTTGTGCTGCTCTTGTTTTCTCTCTGCCTCTTTTTTGGCTATGAAATTCCGCTTTAGTTCGCCTAAAAGCAGACTCCACTCGTAACTTTTGCCATTTTGGCTTGGCTTCGCTTGTTTTCCCCAGTTGACCCAGGTGTCTCCGGCTCCGGCTTTGGCTTTGGCTCTTCTCTGGCTGCGGTTGTGTCGCCTGATGGTGATGGTGCTACGTGGTGGTAACCCTAACCCAACGTCGTCTCAGCTGTTTTTGTTGGCTCTGTCACTCAAGCGTGCAGAGCGTCGTCTTTGTTGTTGTTCCTCTTCTCGTTGCTGTTGTTGTTGATTCAGCTGTTGTCCGTCGGCCTCAGCATTTTTCGCCAGATGAAAATGCAAATTTTCTGCAAAGAAACAACAACAATAGCGAATGAAAAATCAGTAAAAAAAATTTCGGTGTGCCTGCAGTTGGAAACTTTGCCTAGCCCGGAGGTTCATTGAACCGCGCACAATCCAAAAAGAATTGCCACATTTTATGGCGCACAGGTCCCCACCCGAAAAAGGCATACAAAATTAGCTTGGTTTGTCGACAACTTGGCTTGGCTTGGCTTGGTTTGGCTTCACATGGTTCGGCTTGGCTCTACTTGGCTCGGCTTGACTTGGCATGAAAATGAAGGTGAAATGTGGCAAACGGAAGCAATTAGTTTCATTTGTTCAACTCAACACTGAGCCAACTGAAATGTATCCCCCAAGGTGCAGCCGAGAGCACGGGCAGAGAAAGTGCTGCAAATTTGTTATACAAAACGCGTGTTGAGTGAGGCCTTCTGCCTTGGACTATCAATAAGCCGCAATCACAGCATTTGAGTAGAAATAATGCAAGAAAAACAACAATTTGAAGTGATTATCAAAATACTTGGCACAAGAAAGAAATTTGAACTACGATATGACGAAGATTTAATACCCTTGCAGTTTATAATGTATTTAAATTTCAGTCTAATTGTTTCTATGACTGATTGATTACTAATTCAGTTAAACGTGAGCTATTCATAAAAGGCACTCAAACACTCTGATTAGTAAAACTTCAAAAAACTTAACAACATCTATTTTAAGAGATTGCGCTCTCTTTTTATGCACTACAAACACCTAACCAAAGTGAATATACTCCTTGCAAGACTGTCAAAACATACAAAACGCCAAAACAATAAAACGAAGCACACGCATTGAACTTGTCGCGTCATTGTTATGAGAGATCTGTCTATTAAGCGAAAACCCAAAACAGTAACTGAAACCGAAACCGGCTACCAGCTTTAGGCCCGTCTTTCTCTCTCTCTCTCACTATGTGTGAGACCATTCGTAATGGCATCATAAATTTGTGCGATAATTAATCGTTGTCACGTCTTTGTCGTCGCACAACGATTTCCATTCGTCAAATAATCATTAAGTTTGAGTTTAAAACGAATTTCAAAAGTATCACTTTGGGGCAGGTCGTAAATAGTTGAGAAATTATGAAGATAAACTGCAAAAAAGAGAGAGGAAAGTGTGAATGGAATGGACTCAGGCCTCACTCAACTTGGTTATCTAACAACAAAAACAAAAACAAAACCCTTCAGTGACTTCCTCCCACAGTCTGTTCATCAATGTAAAAAGTTTCCACATGCAAGTTACTTTATATGGCTGAGGAACTTGGTAGAGTTCATATTACATGGTTCTCTGTTCTACTACTACGTCGCATCTTCCGCCACAAATCACCATAAAAGGTCATGAAAAAAGTTGTTCACTTTGCGCCTGCGAAGACGATGATGATGATGATGCTGCCATAAAAAGCAGAGCCAGGCCAAGTTGATGATGAGACCAGAGACAACAAGAACAACTTGGACAGCTTGGACAACACAACTAGAACAGCAGCAGAGGGACAGAGAGAGAGGGAGAGACACCTGGAGAACCACACACCTTGTGCGACGACCGACGATGCGAAGCGGGTCGTAAAACTTAAACATGACACGAAACCTTCAATGTAATTTACAAGATTCAGTTTACACAAACCCAGAGACAAGATATGTTACATACATATAAAGATACCACGCATAGAAGAAGAGGAAACAAGTGAAGAGTAACAAGCACAAGTGCCTTAAATTGTTCAAACATGAAAAGAAATCCCCCGAAAACTCATTGAACTAAACCGACCTTGCTTGTAGTAACCGCATCATGATTTCAAAGCGATCATCAGCAACCTTAGCAAAACCAACGCACAATCAGCGAAAGAGCTTATAACATACAACAATCTACTGCTATATCATTTCACATCTGTATCAAAATTGATAATCGTCTGTCTGTCTTCACCGTTATGTGCCTTGTGCCAACACTAACCGCTCATTATGATGATGTTTTTGATTGGACTGCGCTGGCGACCGCAGTGCGGCGATCTCTTTTATAGGAAATTGCCCAGGCATTAGTCGTGGCTATCTAATGATTATTATAGTGCAGATCTGATTGATTGTAATTGCCCCAGGCGATCCAGCAAGATTCTTATGACAAGTTATTAGCGCTTTCCAACCCATATGCAGAGTTCTATTTAAGAATTTCTCTAGAAGAATTGAGCACGCGCTAAATTTATCGATCTTCAATCAAATTCTTTATAGTTTCCACTGCATTTTGTTTAGTAAACGTTGCTGACTAATTCATTCAGTTGCATTTTCATTCATAAATCTGTTAATACTTCTTATTCAGATCCTACAATGATTCATCAGGTTTTTGCATACGAACAAAACAAAGGAATATTTTATTGCCTGCATTTCTTTCTTTCTCTCTCTCTCTCCAGTTCTCTCTGCTGATTCACGTGCTGCGCCTCAGCGATCTCACGAATAATTTCATTCACAAGAAATTAGACATTTATTGCATCGTTAAGGGGCTACCATATACTATGTGTATAGCTCGATGAGGTAAGTTCACGTCTATCATAAATTGCAGACGCGTTGTACCGTGTAAATGCTTTACAAAGCGCTGGGCATGGCGGAGGCAATGCAATTTTAATTGCCTGCCAAACAGGTAAAACAATAATCAACTGCAGCACGTAACGGTAAATGGTTTTTTTGTTCGTTTTGAAGGAAAGGGGAAGGAAATATCGAAAAACAATAAGTAGAAAATGCGTGTAATGCGCTAATTGCAAATAGCAAAACAATTAAATTGATTGGAAATCAAATTGAAAGCAAATAAAACAAAATGACGAGGGGAAATCAAGAGGGGAAGAGGGATTAGGGAAAATACCAAACATAATACCCTTTTTCCTCTATTTTTAATCATTGCCCACTCAGTTATTTATTGCCTGAAAGGCTCCCCAGCAACTTTCACAACAATCCCTGACCGAAAGTAGATTCCCCTCCCCCCATCTTCCCTCTCTCCCTTCCACACCATTGGTTTGCAAACTCGCAATTTATTGTCATCGCGGAAAATTGCTTTTCCAAGGTCTTCGTCTCTCTCTTAGGCAAATAAAATGCCAAGCGTATTCTTCTTTTTCTTGCCACAGCGCAGCATGTTGCATGCCACGTTTTAATTGCATGTTCGATGCTGTCAAATTGAATTTATTTAATGGCTTGCGGCATCTTTCACTTGCCACAAGCAACAGCAACAGCAACTACAACAGGAGCAGTCAGAGTGGCTTGATAAATGTTGTTTGGCCACGTGGCGTATGCGCAATGCGGGAGAGAGAGATAAGATACCAAGAAAACTGTTTGATTTGATTTCGTTTTTGTTTTGACATTTTATTGATGAATCACGCGACCCGCACAAGCACCCATCACAAGCCACACAGAGTCATAGCCACTTCACGCAGTTGGCCCGATAAGAGCAGAGAGAGAGACCACAGTGCACAGTGGAGCAAAAGTGGCACAGGTAACGCGCGTCGTACCTGTGCAATTGCTGTGCAGATCCGCTTGAAGCAAGTTTGCCAGACAAATCGAGCGTAAATAAAATTGAAAACTGATCCGGTTTTTCGTACAAGACAAGCTAGAGATGGTAGAGTGTGAGTAGAGGGAGAAATGCATACAAAACTATCGAGTGGTAATCGATCGATAGTTTTTCTATCTGACTCTCCTCTGTAGGCAGATAAAATGAGGCACTTTAGATGGCAGCGTGAGCAGAAACAAGAAATATCGATATAAAGTGAGTAAAAATAAACTATCGATAGTTTTAATCCTCTGCAGAGGAAGAAACTGTTAAATATCGATAGTCGAAACAATCTGATCAAGCTGAGATGCTCGAGACCGATAGCAATATATGGAAAACTATCGACAGAAGCCTTTTAGTGAACTATCGATAGTTGAAGAAACCATTTCTCGTGTCTATTCTTACTACACAATAGAGATTGCAGAGTGTACAAAACGAAGAAATATATGTTAAAATAATATCATCAAAAAAAGACAGTGAATAAAACTATCGATAGCTGTTTTCTTTTGACAAGGTATCAACTTTTAAATATCGTAAATTCACCTCTCCTGCATCGTGTCACGCTCTCCTCTCTAGACGAAACCAGCTGGCCTAACGCATAAAACTTGCCCATTTAATGGAATGCTACAACTCTTGCTGCCAATCCTTCATGCAATTTTGTCTAATAAATTTCGTCTTGGTCAAGAGCAAAGCCTACACAAGTCTCCAATCTCTCCACTTGCCACACACTCTTCACAGCCTTAAGACTCCAGTGTCGAGGCTGCTGATGGATTGTGGCAATGAACTTGACACTAATAGGGCTTCCCACTCCCCCCCGCTCTGACTGCAGCTCACACTCCTTTCTCTTGCGCCTCTTTCACAAGTTCTTCTCTCCCAGTCTACTCCTCTTTCCTCCACTACTCCTCTCTCTAAGTCACGCGCATGACTGCAACCCGGCAAGGGGATTTACCAAGCAGACAAGTCAATCTGCCGCCTGCAGAACTAAGAAGAAGGCGGGGGCCATGGGGCAAAGCCAACATTGCAGGCGGATGAAACGTAGTCAACACTCCATGGAGCTGTCCATATCGGACACGAACACAGATGGCAATTGCGCCGTAGAGGGATTTCATTAGAAACTTCAAGCAAGAGGAAACGAGCTCAGTTAAAAGAGTGCGTTGCCAATTGGAATTATGGCCAGAATAATTATGAGGGGCGGGGCAGAGCAGGATGCACAACCATCTGCAAACTATTAAGGAAAGTTCCAAGACTTTCAAACGTGCAGATTAACTAACTCAAGTTGAATTCCTTAAACAACTTTAACTTCAATCTTAACTTAATGTTGAAACAAGTGTTCCGCGCATTAAATGAAAAACCAACAAAAATAATGCGATAAATTAAATTAAAAGTATGGAGTGAGTGGGGGAGGGAAAAAGGGAGGGAAGTAAACAGCGAGAAGAGAAAACGAATTATTTAAGCGGCGTGAACAAAAGTCGCGCACTGTGTAGCATACCAAGTTGCCGCTCTTCCCCCCTCTGCCCTCCACTGCCACACCATGACAAATGACAGCGACGACCCTGGACAACGGCCGAGCCACGCCTCTTTTTTTCTTTCTTATTTTCTGTTTGGGCTCAACGAAAGCGAAAAGCTGAGCCAGCTTGAGCGCGTCTTCGCTCTTTCTTCGCTTAATGCCAAGTGAGAGCGTGACAATGGCAAAAACAGCTAAACACAGCAACAACAACAACTAACAACATTAAAGCGTATCTATTTGATTTGCCATACCCCGCAAAACAATTAACAATGCACAACAACAAATAATTATTTTCAGTTATCAACAAAAGAAAGCAAAGCAAAGCAAAGAAAAGAGAAGATTGAATTCTTCTTTTCTTCGAAATCTTCTTGTTAAATGTGACAAATGTGCTTAAAAGTTATTAACAATTGTGGTGCAATGCACGTGATTATAATGAAAATACCCCCGAAAAATATAAGCCAGATAGAGATTTGAAGCTGTGTAAACGGAATGCGGAAATCTTCAGTTACATGTCTGTGCTGTAGATACAATTGTATCTGTGTCTGTGTTCGTTTTCTGGTTTTACTTTATTAGCTACAACTCTGGTCATCTTTTAGTTTGTTCAACTAAAGGTACTTAAAGCTGCAAGTTGAATGCGAAAATATTTAGTTACTTCAGTTATAGATACAATTGTAGCTGTATCTTGTATCTATAACTGTTCTTCTGCAAGCTAAGCTTCTTCTAGTCACACTTTATTAGCCACACTTTTCCTAGCCAGCTCAATTTTCACTGCCAAGTGCTGTGAAAACAAATCCGATTCAAATCGCCAACTGGCAAATCCCTAAGGTATCTGTTTGCATAGTTCTCTTCTCCCTCCCCTTTCTCCTCTCTCTGCACTTCCCTCTGCAACTTCTAAGGCTTACCTGACACTTGGCATAACTTTCTTTCATATTTACATAGGACTTTTTACTTGATTTTGCCCCTTTTTCTTTCCCATTTCTCCCGCTTTTTCACATTTTTCTTTCTCTTTGCTAAATCGGCTTGGGGCTTTTCAGTTGCTCGCCCTTTTGGAGGAGTCAAGTGCAGTCAAGGCAAACATTTAAAGGGAATTCCAGAGTGGAATTCTAATGGGATAGTTGCCTCTCCTCCTCTATCCCTCTTCATTTTGCACCTGTGATTCATATTGCAAACACTCTGCCTCGTGATAGTCACGCTGTCTAGTGAAACTATTTGATTTGCAATCAAGATACTCGAGACTTTCGACTCGAGTCGAGTCGAGGGAACATTATCAGCTTTGCTTTGCTGGGAGCGATAAGAGAACGTGAATATTTAATTCAATTTCAATGTAATTGGCCTGCCTGCAGTCATTGTCTCTATACAGGCAGCATGTGTGTCTTATCTCTGCCTATTTTTCATTTTCATTGATGCTTTTCACACCCGTTTTGAACTTTGCATTCTAAAATTGAATCGGAAACAGAGACTGTGTCTGCTGCTGAACTCATCATCATCATCATCATCAGCATTCGACGACCTCAACTTGTCATCAACGTCATCAACATTGTTGACGGGACGGGAAGGGAGGGGGTGCATTGGTGGTTCAATTGTTGTCAAAAATGTGTGTGCGCGGCGACAATTTCAATTTATGCGACGAGGCACAACTGCATATACAATATGCGTGCCACAGTGGAACGCAACTTTAGTTAACTGCATAATGAAGTAGGACACGTTTATATTAGAAATATTAGAGAACATCAACTTGAACCATAATCTATCATATATACATTGCACTTCTTTTTATAAGCTATACACTGCACAATTTCTTCCACTTTACTGCAATCTACTCAGTCTCTGCCAATTTCAACACTTTGTTGTCCCACTGTACCCATATTTCTTCATTGTTTTGTCAGTTAATTGCATCGTCATATGTCCCCGTCTGCTTTGGTCTTTATATAAACAAACACTTCTCTCACTTGCCACTTCCCCACTCTCACTCCTCTCTCTATCCTTCCTTGTTTTGCCTCTTCTCTGTCTGTTTCGTCAATGAATTTGATTTATATAGTCATTTCAATTTCGAGTACCCATTAAAAAATTGTTGTCCGTCTCTTTTGTTTATTTTATAATTGAATTTTTGGGCGACTGGTTAAATGATTTTTTTATTTAGCTTTGCAAATTTCAGTTGTACTTCAAGTTTTGCATGTGCAGTGATTATATTTATAGCAACGATTTTTATGACTCTACTGGCTACCTGCAATACTCGCAATAACTTTTCCACTTTTAAGCCGATTTAATCCTGTTTTAGAGCTTTCAATTCTAAACTTCCTTACCTTTCACAGCAATCCCATTAGGCCTTGCATTATTCTAGGTTTTTTTTAAAAAATCTCATCTTATTTTCTTTACAATTTGGCACCCAATAAGCCACAGACAGCTGCCAAAGCTTCCATTACGGTTAACAATTCAATTTCATAACTCTTTCAGTTTTTACGATGATTCTTTTCAATTCCTTTTCAGTTCAGCATCGGGCAGTGTCCACATTCATCACAGGATTGAAGAGGAGTAGGGCAGAATGGTAATAAAGTGGGGAAGGGAGGAAATGCGGATTGAGTGAGGTAGCCCAAAGCGAATTATTGATTTATGGCAACACGTCTGCCGTCATTGTCAAGATAAAGTGGCTGCCAGAGCAGCGTTCTGTGTGGTGTGTGTCTGGGCAGGCACAGGAAGGCACTGGGCACCAGGCGTGACAACTACAAAGCCCGACGCGCAAAGGAGTAGGAGGCGGAGCAAGAATAGAGTGTAAGGGAGTAAGTAGAAGAAGCAGGAGTGGAAAGTAGAAGTTGAAGTAGTAGCAGCACAGCGAGAACGCGAGTGCAAAGTTGACTCAACCTTAAGCACACACACAAACCTCACACACACACACACACACTTCACACTCCTTTGCCTTGCTCTGCTCTGCTTCTCCTTCTCTCTCCTGCTCTTTATCCTCTCGCTCTACTGTACTTTGCAACGGCTGCTGCAACTAAACTTGAAGTGCAAAGTGCATTGCAGCGAAAGAGGTGGGAAGCAGCAGCTCAAACAAGGAACAACCCTTAGAAATGCACACACACACAGAGAGAGAGAAGAAGCCCAGCCAAGCTAAGGCAGTCAAGTCCCCGTAGGATGCCAAACACAAAGCACAAAGCGTAGAAGGAAGAGCGCATTAAAAGCAAACCGGCAAAATGCTGTGTGGGAAATCGAATAACCAAACAGAAAGAAAGAGACGCGCGCAAAAAAAACAAAGACAGACAGTTAGAAATAACAGAACGACGCGCTTTTCCACAGCCACAGCCTCCCACTCAGTGCTCCACTCTGCTCCTCCCCCCCCATCACACCCCCTTTGTGTGCATGGGAATGCCAACAATTTTTTGTCATTATGTAAGCTCCACAACAGCAGTAACCACCCTCTCCCTCTTTCTATATATAGCCTTCATTTATGCAGCTGTCTCTCTTTAACACCCCCTACCTCCCTTTCTTTGTTTTTCTTTCTCTCTCTGTCAGTTGTCAAAAGTTTTTACTGCCATTTTAAAAACAGCAAATTCAATAAAGTAAAAACTGTCTGCCAACTTCCACACAGAATTCCCCAACTGCCTCCTTCTTATCTGCTGTCATTTAATCTCTTCCTCCCTCTCTCTCTTCTCTCTCTTCCTTCTCTCTTACTCTTCCTTCTCTTATTGCCTCCTTGCTTAACGATTCACACACATGATTGCATTCTCCAGCTCAGCTAATAACTGAATAAACCCCACCTGAATTGGGGGAAGGCCTCTCCAAATTTTAATGCATCCAATTTTCCCGTTGGGGGAAAAATTATGTCTAATTTGTGGTCAAGTCAACAGGGCTGGAAAACGGGGTCAACAAAGGGAGCGACAACAGACAACAAACACACCTGGGCAGGGCCTGCTCCAAATTAGCTTAGAGCAGGCCAATTAATTAGGCAGCATGGAAATAACATGAGGAAATATGAGAAAGTAAAATGTGTGCTAGATTTTACCCGTTGCGTGTTTATTGCTTTATAGGATATATTTATCAAAAGGACCACTTTTTAAAGGGGTCAACACTCTTTCTCTCTCTGTCTTTGTCCCTATGAAATCTTTACTTATGTTATTGACAATGTATTTACTTCATTCTTTTACCATTAGCCAAATCTTTAGTCAATTCTTAGCCCCATAATCTTTATTTTGTTCTCTCAAAATTGTGTTCACTTAAGCAACTCTACACTGCGCTTCTCAAGGGTATCTTCAGCTTCGTTCTTGGCTTCTTTGTTTTAGTATTTTATTTCACTTTTTTATTTCTCCCTCTCTCTCTGTCTCTCTGTCTTTTGCGCGTCGGTAGTTGGCCAAGGTGTTTCGAGAACAACTTTACAGTTTGCACATTATGCAATCCACATTGTTGTCTGCTGTCGTGCTGCGAGGCGGGTAAGCCGTGCTGAGGGGGCGTGGCAAGCATTCAAGTCATGCAACCAGAATATCTCAGCAACAGAATCAGCATCTCATTCTGAGCGGATTGCAAAAGCAACGACAAAAGCAACGTCAGAAACAACAACTCCCCAAAACAACAACAAAAACAATAACAGCAGCAATAACAACAACAATTGCAATTACAATTACAACTACAACAACTTATTATTACCGCAATTGAATGCAAGCAAGCAAATTGCATTTACAACGACAAATGACAGGCGGCAACAAAGGGTTAAACACTTGGCGCACTCGCAGCCAGCACCACCAATCCCCCCCTTCTGCACCCACTACCACTTACCCGTTACCGGTTACCCATTTAACCACTACTAACCGTTCCCTGTCACTAAGTAGCTGGCTCCCCTCGCTCACTCTGCCCTGCCCTCCTCCTTGTGCGTCCTCCCTCTCTCTTTCTGTATGCAAATGTCTGTCGCCTGCAGGCGTATTGAACGTGGAGCAGGGTGGGCTGGAGGTAGGGGCTGTCAGCTTGTCTGCACCGTGGAGGGAAAAGCCATGCCAAGTGGCAACCCACAAGTGGCCAAGGCAAATGTTGTTCTATCTTGGGAAATACTCGAAAAGTTTTCTAGTGTTTTTAGAGGGGGAAAAACATGTTGAAATCTATTAGAAAGAGACAGCAGATCCCTGAAAGTAACAGCTGTTAGTATTATTCCTCTAACTCATGATTCTACAATCTTCTAGATACAGAAGATCCCTGTATTGAAATAGTTATCACTATTCTTCCCAATAATCTACCGAGTTTCAATTCTACATAGTCTTTAACTGCCAGAAGGTCCCTAGAAGAAACAGTCTTTAATCCAATTCCTTTAACTCATGACAAGTTTCTATTCTACACTCTTCTACAATCTGTTATAGTCTTCTACATTCTTCTGGATACTGAAGATCTCACAGTTTCAATTCTACACAGTCTTCTACTGCCAGAAGATCACTAGAAGAAACAGCCTATAATACAATTCTTTCTACTCTACAATCTTCTACAATCTGTAATAGTCTTCTACATTCTTCTCCATTCTACACACTCTTCTACAGCCAGAAGCTGACTAGAAGTAACAGCTCTTAATAATATGCTTTCATCTCATGCTCAGTTTCAATTCTACAGTCTTCTACAATCTACAATCTGTTGCTACATACAAATTCGCAGCGAATTTAATTGCAAACGGAATTAGTGAGGATCAGTGAACCCCATAAAACGATTAATGTGGGCAATGAATGATTTGTTCGAGACATAAAAAACAAACCGATGATGATTGCGTTGTCAGCACAAGACGAGGCAGCAATTTAGCGCAGTGTAGAATGCCACATATGGCATATAAGAGTAGCAACAAAAACAACAACAAAGAAACTATCGAAATCAGAGACAGACCATAAAAATCAACGACACGACCCCAAACGGCAACTGTTGCTGATCTGTTGCTCATGTTGTTGTTGTTGTTGTTGATTTTGTTGTTTATGGTTCCATTCAAAGATCAGTTGCGATTTCGTATGCTTGCAACACATCATGAGTGTGGGGGGGAGCTATGCAAAGATATAGAAACTTGATTTCGCCAACTTTGCAGCGAGCGCGCGCGCGTGGGCAACAACAAAAACAATAACAACTCCAGCAGCTGTTGCCCCGCCCCCTACAAAATTTTTAGCATGATTGCAAAAAATAAAACAGTTTTCATGCACCAAACTTGGTTAATTCCGCCCCTCCGGGTACCCCCTTTGGGCAGGCGGCAAACGCTTAAAAGTGAAACAATAAATTCACAAAAATTAACATAAAATAAACATTTGCATGCAAATTATCGCATTAAATGTTAATTTGTAAAAAATTTGTTGTTTTTGTTTTTTATATGTATGTATGTGTAAAAAATAAATATTTGTTTCTTGACATTAATTAAGCGCAATTTGCCTATGAACTTTTTCGTCGCTGTCTTTATCGCGCGACTAATTAATGATTGCGACGCGTAGGCGAAAGTTTTATTGTTGTTGTTTCACGTTTTATTTCAATTTTATGATTTTTAAAGTCATTTGGAGCGGACGGAGGTGAAGGGAAGCAGGGAACAGCTCTGGCAACGATTAAAGAGAGAAACAAAAACATAAACTATAAATAAAGCAAAAGGAAATCCAGGCAGATGCAGATGCAGATTCTCCCCGCAGTTCCTCAACTCCCCCCACCACACACAGTTGAATTTCTCCCCACAGTTCCTCCTCAAATCCCCCCACATAAGGAAGCAAATTTCCTCACAGCAGCCGACGCCGCTGTTGCTGTCGCTCAGTCGCTGCAACTGCGACGTCAGCGTCGCTGTCGCTGACGCTGTCAAGCGCAACTGTTTCTGCAAGACAAAGAAGACAAGCAAGAACAACTGAAAGAGAAAGAGAAGGAGGGTGGGTGGAGGGGAAGGCAATGAAATTAAATATGGTTTGTAACCAGAATTCCGCACTAAAAATAAACAAAGAAGACGTGGAAGAAGAAGAGACGAGGCATAAGAACCCACAATGCAGTCGCACGCGACGAAGAGGAAGGGTGTAAAGTGAAGCACAAATGCAAATGCAAATGAACATACAAATGCACAAACAAAATACAAACACAAATTCAAATAAATATGCAAATGCAAATGCAAAAACAAATACAAATGCATTTTACATGCATTTGTTCTTATTATACAAATTAACAACAATGTGGAGGCCACACACACTCCATCTCCCTCTCGCTCTATCTCTCCCTCTTTCCCCTCTGCAATTGAAGTCATTTTTGCACATTTGCATAAATCGCGGCCGCGGCCATTGCAAAACAATTAAGCAGATAAAAGAGGCGAGCAAAGGGGAGACAACAACAACAGCAATAACAACACGATAACAAATCATTATCAAAAGCAGACTGGGCAAGAACCTAAGATAACAACAACACAACAACAGCAGCCAAAGAAAAAGAAACAACAAAGTTGTTTGACTCTTGTTTTGATCTCTTTTTTCGCAACGGCTTCACTTGCTCTGTCGTTGTCCCACTCCCCCTGTTTCGTTCTCCCTCTCTCTCTCTCTCTATCGCAAGATCAGACCTGACTTGCATTGCATTTTTTTTTTCTTTCTGTCTGACCAAATTCTGCAACAACAACAAAACCAGTTATTAAACATGGCAACAACAAGGAGGCAATGCCGTCAATATAACTGTTAAATGCAACGGGTCAAGTCTCGGCCAGGTGTCCCCGCAGCAGCTGTTCGATCTGTTTTGCTGATTTTTTTGTGCCTTTGCTTTCGCTTGATTTTTGTGCACACACTTCATTTAATTCACTTTACGCACCTGTCAAAGTTCCTTTGGAGCAACAACAAGAACAACAACAATGCAGTTATTGCTGTCTGTGTAGCTTTTGCAGACACACACACGCACACACGTACAGCAGACGCCCTCGGCTTGTTTGTATGTATGCATGCGTATTATGCGAAGTTCAACTTCGGCGCAGCAGCAGCTCTCTCTCTCTGTCTTTCGTTCAGCACTCTCACTCGAGCTCTCTCTCTCTCTCACTCCCTTTCGTTTGATTCTGCTATCCTCACTACCTTTTTACATGTAATTTCTTTTTGCGCAAAAGGAGTGGCGCGTCCACTGCTGCTTCTATTTTGCATACACACACGCACACACACACACACGCGCGCACACTGACACTCAAATGCACACGACGCACAGTGGCAGCAGCACAATGTACATGATTATTTTGCGGCACTTTTCCTTTTCGTCATGTTCCTTTTTTTTGCAAACTCCCAACTACTTTTTTTCTTCTCTTTTGCGTATTCCTTTTCTGTAATTAACTGTTATGTACATACATACACACACGCGCGCGATTCAAATATTTATAAAATTTATTTCTATTAGTACATTTTTATAAAAAAAAATATCTGTTACATTTTCAAATTCCTTTTTATCTTATTTTTTTATTTTTTTTTCTTATTTGCGTCTGTTGGAACGCGTCGTAGGTGCGTCGCCGCGTCTGGGCGAATAATTTTGCCTGCTGCTGTATGTGTGTGTTGCGCAGCTCGTCGTCGGCACAACGGGCTGGCGGCGGCGGCAGGAGGCGGGTTTTCCCCAATTTGCAACTATTTCTCTTTCGCCAAAGCACTCAACTCTTCAATTAGTATTTATTATATTATTATTTATTTCTTATTTCGCACTTTTTTCGATCAAGCAAACATTTCTTCTTTCGCGCCCGTCGTTGTTAATTTTTGCATTAACAAAGTGAAAAATTGTACCACTGTCACTGCCACGCTGTGTCCGTTGACTTCCGCACGCGCCGCCGTTTCGTTCACAACTAACTGTATCTGTAAACGAACAGCGAATGAGTACGCAAAAATATCAAGAGAGCGGATGAGAGAGAGAGAGGCCAAACGAAAGCGAGGGAGCATGTAACATAACAGAGCAACCACCAAGAGAGCGCAGCCGGTTAACATGAATGAGAGTACGTCTTTCGCTTAACATACGAAAAACATTAACAGTGCAGATGCTTAACAGCAGCTAAGCAGCGCGCCATTTCAGATTATGTTTAAGTAAAAAATACTTATTGAATATAAGTAAAAATATTAAAATATCTAATATAGGCATGCCATAAATCTTTGTTATTTCTAATTATTAGCAATAACCCAACACTGTTAGCTACTCCTACTCCCTCTCAACAACTCTTGAAACTGCCCTCTGCGTTCAACAGCTGGTAAACTCAAAATGGCACTGTTATCTTACGCTTTTAGGGTGACCCTGTTAACAGCTAGAGATAAGGTTATTGAGACTTGCATTGTTTTATGCAGTTAAAAATAAAATACAAAATTAAATTAAGAAAAGCAGTTAACAAGATTTTAAAAAAAACAGTTAATTTTATTGAGTGCAACATTTTAATTCATCTATATGCAATAATCGCGCATTTCCCGTGCCTCGTGATACGTGACGGGTAAATACTGGCAAGCAAAACATAGAAACTGCAGTGAGTGCCATCTCTAGCAGAAGCTAACAAGTGAAGTACACAAAATAGAAGCAAAGAAAATGGACAATCGCCTTTTGTTATTGTTGTTAACAATGTGTGCCACCATGTGGCATGCAACAGGCGATACAGCATGCAATAAAATGTTGCGCGAATTGGCCGACGCACAGAGTCACTTCATCTACTGCAGCACGAGTCACGCAGTGCCAGTGCCACCAAAAGATGAACGTCTCTGTGTCGGTTGCAAGCTGCTCAACGATGCAATGAGTGCGAAATATGGTGAACTAATGCAGAACTGTTCCAAAGAGTACAACGATGCGGATCGCATGAACATTGTCCTCACCACGCAGAACATGCTCAAGGAACTGTGGAACAAGGCCTATTGCGAGAGTGAGTGTGACTTCCCTTCCCTTTCCCTAAACTGAGTCATCTCACAACCACAAACCTACCCCCTCCCCTCCTCTCTCTCGCTCTCTTTAGATTGCTTTATCAACAACGAGGAGACGCTGCAGAATTTTACGCAACTTGCCACAGTATTCAATGACTGCCTGGTCCGGCATAGGCAAAGTGAATGCACTTCCTGTGTGCTCCACTACATTAACATGAACAACTTCTACAAGGATCTGGAGAAGCACAACAATGGCAAGATCTGCTTCGACATGCAGGATATAGTAAGAACTAGTCAGATTTATATATATAAAGATCTCTTTGTTATCCCCTTTCCCCTCTTCAGATGAACCGCACCCGCGTGCACTGGTCCAATGAGCTCAAGTGTTGCCAGCGCGAGGTGAAGATGCAGTTGTTCCTCATCTGTGTCGCCGTTGTTGCTGTCCTGCCCATTGTCTTCTTCTACAGCGCTGCCATTGTGCTGACCAAGCGGCGTGAGGCCAACCATGGACTGTTGAATGATCAGGAACCTGCATTGGATACGGCACCTTCTACATCGCAACTGATTACCGCCGCTGTGCTGGCCACGCCCAGTGAACGGGCGGGGGTGATAGACGGCAAGCTGGAGAAGATATCTAAGATCATGAACCTATCTAACGATTCCTCCGACGATGACGACGAGGCGCCCGTGCTGAAATCAAAGGCCAAACAGAATTCGAAACTGGTGGCTGTGACCGACTCCGAAATGGATTCCTCTGACGATGATGCACCCGTACTGAAACCAAAGACCAACTAGGGAGTAGACATCGTCCCCCGTTTATCATAGTATATATATACATAATCCCTTATACGATACCATGTGATAATCCAATCCAATATAATATTTTTATAACTACAGTGGTTCTTAATATCTGTAATCTCTCTTTAATCTCCAGATTGAACATATATGTTAAACATATTTGGTTGGCTTCTTAACCCTTTTTTTGGTAAAAGTATTGAGAATCATTTTTGGAACTGCTTGGAAAACTACTACATGAACTATATATACAGATGAGGAGAGGATAAACCAGTTGGAACAGAGAAAAGGAAATCTAGATGGATTCTAGCTGAAGGTTAGGCGAGTTGCTGAATGGATTTCTGATTCTACATCAACGTGAATGAAGGGAACAGTGATTTAGGCTCTAGCAGAAATACCAGATGGAAAAGAAGACACTCCAAGACTTGGCATAAAGTTAAGGTCCAGACGATCGTGTACTGATGAGTATATAGACCAGAGTTTCCAGTTGAAACCAGGCAAAGATCTTGATTAACGTGCCTAGATCCTACCTAGTGTGTTCAAATGAATGCCTTCTGGATCTCCATGGATTAAAGCTAGTCAAACGTTGTCAGGAGGACTAGATCTTCCTCTCCCCTAAACGATCGTGCCAAGATCGGACTGAGGATACCCCAGACCAACACCAGGGGGGACAGAGATAGCACATGGTAAAGCTGGTCAAGGATAGACCTCTCCCTAACTAACCGATCGTGGCCAGATCAAACTTTAAGTAAGGCTCTAAACCAGTATTCCAAGATAAAGAAGTTAGTAATCCCGGTCAAACATTGCCAGGACAGCTGAGGCACCCCTTTCTCCTAAGACGATCGTACCCGTTCCCCCCTTAGACGAGTGTGCCCAGATGTTGTATATCCATCGACGAACTGATCGCAGCTGATCTCACAGGCTGTTCAACAGTGCCAAACATTTTTTTCCTCGTCAGATCCTTATCGAGACGATGTTGCCGACAATTGTGATGCCAGACAACATCATCTTGCTTTTCAATCGATGCGCGGTAATGTTGCATGGAAGTGGAGCTTGCCGCGATCTCTTGTGGCACTTCAAACTCCTTGCCCAGACACTCCAGTACACCCAACTTGGCTTTGAGCTGTTCATTTGCAGTCAACAATTGCCGCTCCACACGATAAATATCTGTAACTTGCTCGGCCAACTCCGTGTCCAGTCGATCGATCTGCTGCAGTACCTCCCCCTTGGTATGGTAGGCGTGGCGCAGCTGCTGTTTACGCACCTTCGCATGCAGACGCAGCAGTTGCTCCTCCTCTCGCTGAAGGAGCTTGTTGAGCGCGTATACCTTCTCCAGCCAATAGATTTGCATGTCGTCGGGGAGGTGCGAAGAGTTGCCCAGTTCAGCTGAAAAGGGGGGAGGAGGGTGGAGATTAGATGAGGTAGGAATGAGTTGAAGATTGAATGAGTTGAAGATGGAATGAGTTGGGTATAGGATGAATTGAGGACAGTTTGACTGGAGGACAGGATGAGCTAGGATCATCTTCTCTCTATACCTTTAGCCAGCTTTGGTATCCTCTGCCTGTTGTGCTGCTCCTCCCCAGCATCGACTGGTTTATCCATTGTCTTCAGATACGCATCCAGTAAATAATTCTTGCCCAGCTCACGTTCACGCACGCGATGTTTCTCATCCTCAATCTGCAGTATCTGTTGCTCCTTCTCACTGCATGGCAAACAACGTGGGAAACAGGTTAGACTATATAGTAATCTATTCTGTATATGTTCTCAACCTACTTCAGCAAACTCATCTGCCTGTTGATCGTCTCATCTTGTGCCAGTATAATGTGCATTAATCGCTCATTGGGATTCACTATTTTGGGATTAGCTTGTGTACCATCATCGACCACATCGACCATTGTTGTTGCCACTGTTGTTGCAACTGTGGCTGCCACGCTGCCCCGCATCGCCTTGCCGCGATCGCGCCGCCGGCGAAAGCGTTCACTGCGCGAACTTCCCATTGGACTGCCCATGCCGCTGTCCTTATCGGTCGACATGGACAGCATTGAGAACATCTGGTTATGGTGCTGGTTCTGTGGGTTCTGTGTTGGGTTCTTGCCCCCCCGCGATGAGCTAAGCAGAGCAGGTGTTGCCGCAGTTACTGTTGTCGCTATCGCTGTTGTTGTTGTTGTTGTTCGTGCAAGGTTGCGCAGCTGTAGCTCGCACTAAGGATAGATTAAAGAGAAATGGAACATAGAATATGGAATATAGAATGTGTACGAGGGAAAATGTCTGCTGAGACATAGAACAGGGAAGGTATAATATAAAATATAGTGCGTATAACACAGAAACATAAGATAGATTGAATTAAATAGAAACAAAGCAAGATGAAAACATAGAAACATAGAAAATGAGAACAGAACATATGGGAAATAGGTGTTTATACAAAATTCAGAATGTAGAACAAAGATGATAAAAAAAAGTATGTTAAAAATGGGGCATAGAATACTAAATAATACAAAATTATTGAAATTTAGAACATTAATCATATATACATAAAAAATAAAGAAACATAGAACCAATGAAACCTAGAAACATAGAATTTATATAGTCTTAAAAGAAAGAAACCAAGGAAAGAGCTCTTATAGAAATCATAGCATAGAAACATAGAAAGTAAGACACAAAACATAAACAGAAACTAGGAAATATAGAAACATAGAATAATTAATGGTTATATTGAGGAAACATAGAACATGTAATCAAAAAATTTAGAATATTTAAATTAGAAAGACGATTGAAACATAGAAACATAGCACCGAAAAAACACACAACGTAGAAAGTTGGAAACATAGAAACATAGAATATCAAATGTTTATAATGAAGAAACATAGAACATGTAATGAAGAAATGTATAAAAGGGAAATATTTAAGTTAGAAAAGATGATTTAAGCATAGAGACATGGAATGTCTAACATAGCACTGAAAAACACAAAACATAGAAACGTGGAAATATAGAAACATAGAATATCAAATTTTTATAATGAAGAAACATAGAACATCTACTCAAGAAATCCATACAAGGGAATTATTTAAGTTAAAACATAACTTTTAAACATAGAAACTTGGAATGTATAACATAGAACTCAAAAACACAAAACGTAGAAACGTGGAAATATAGAAACATAGAGCATAACCTCAATAGAACACACAGTACTTTGCATAGACCTTTTAAACAAAGTTAGAAGAAGATGTGCAAGAATGATATGATATATCACTGATAACAAAATTATAAGCCTAAAAACATCGAACCACCACCCCGACTCACCACTTTCTTGCCCAAGCTATCGCGCAGGGGCACCACATCCAGTAATCTGGTGCTGCCATCCAAATACTCTTCGAAATTGCAATGCCGCAACTGCTTGACAATCACATAGGCGTGTGAATTCTTCAGACCAGAAGCTTCTTGCTTCCTTTGCTGTGCTTGCTCCTCTTTGGTTTGCATGCTAATTTGGTTACCTTGGCTCTTGCTTAACTGCTCCCCCTCAAGATCTTGATACTGCAAAAGGGCAGAGATTAGATCCGCACAGGTTGTCTGCGCATCGATGCCCGAGACCCAATGCTTCTCGCCGTCTATGGTAATGGAAACCGTATCCGAGAGTGTCTCCATCGAGCCATATGAGTCGCCATCTGCATTGACATCGACATCATCATCATCATCATTATGATTCTCTTTAGCGTAATCCTCTAGGCATTTTGTAGTATTCTCCAAGCGTAGCGAAGACGGCGCTAGCGCTGTGATGGAGGCTTTCTTCAAAGCGACAGCATCTTCCTCCAACATTGTTGTTGGCACTAAAAGAGAGAAACAGAAGAGAGAGAGAGAGAGAGAGAGCAAAGGGATGTCAGTTAAAAAACAGGCTATAAAGCTGATTCATCGACAGCTGGCACAGCTGACGTCATCAAGAATCAGTGGAGTATGCACTCGAGAGACAGAAAAAGAATGAGAGGAAGGTGGAGAGCAAGGGGAGTGAGAGAGGAAACAATCAATGCCAAGTACAAAAGGGCTAAATCGTTTGGCTTCTTCGCGTAGAAGAATGAAAGACACGGCAAAGACAAACAAACAAACAGAGAGAAACAGTTGCTCGTAAAGCACACTACGTGGTGCCCTCCCTCCCTCTTTCCCCACTACATATGTATCTCTCCACCTTCTGAATGTATCCTGATCCAAGTGCTTCCGTATTGTTGTTCTGATTAATTGTTTGCGATATCAGTTTCGTTTGCTTTGGCAAAAAGAGAAAGCGAGAAATACAGAAGAATTCAATTCGGCACGTAGTACGAGTATCTCTTCAGGGGCCTAACTAGGGAACGCTTTACAAGCCAAGCTTGCAGAGTGCTAAAGACTCTGTTACTCTCAAAGTGCAGGAAATGGTAAATTAAGATAATACGTGAAATTTGATGAGTCTGCTAAGTGTTGAAATGGTTTAACGATTGAAGAGTTGAGTTATATTTGTAATTAAAGCGCAAATGGGAGAGTTTCTTACTGTATTATTCAAACCTCTTTATGATCTAGAGATCTTGACACTAAAAGTTAAGTATAGCACTTTAAATTAATACTAAAAAGTTTTAAATAGGAGTCTGTTGAAGTTAATTGTATTTTATATGTCTCAGGAGTCTTGAGGAACTTAAACAGTACTTTCTATGTAATTTCTGCTGGTATAACATATGTTAACCAACATATTGTAACATAACAGCATGTTATTTAAGCTAGAATAGTTTAATAAAGCAAATTCTGTTATTTTATCTGTCTAGAGATCCCCAAACCTTATATAACACCCTCTTAATCAAGTTTATATTTTTTTATAGAGGAGTTCCCGCCTGTGTATCATATGATATCTGCCTTTATGTCATAAGATCTTAGAGTTCGCCCACTGGGACTCACGTAACTCCCACTTAATGAAGTCGCAATATTTTAATATTGCAGTTCCTGCCTGTTTATCATACTACATCTATCTTGATGCCATAAAAACTCAGGGTCCTCCCACATGGACTCACGCAACACCCTCGAAATCAAGTCTAAATATATACCCCAAGCATTATGCGGCGCATTAATGTAATACATAAATTACAGATCATGGCAGAAAACTGGATATCGTGGTCGTTTAGCGCCTGTGCAGAATTACAAATTCCCGACACATTGGCATTTGCTTAAGACTGCTCAGACATCAGATTGCAGACTTCAGGTTTCAGCACACACACACACACACTCATATTTATATATCTTTATACCACACCCCGATCTGAAGTCTGTTTGGCATTTAAAATAGCAAAACTCCCCACTTGACGCGTACTTAGAGCAATAATACAAATCGAGTTAGGCACGCTAAAGACTTTGACTGCGATTCCAATTCGAAGTTATGAATGGACTGTGTGCAACTTTCGAAAATAACTCGAGGCGTCTCTCTGTGTCTCTCTCAACTGTAGCACATTATTTCAGTGTTGTTTCAGTGTTGTTGTTGTTACTTCTTCCATTTATAATGGTTAATTATGTGGAATTGTATGGGAAGCGCGCCGGAAATTTTTTTGGTCTTGGTGTTGGTTTTTGGTTTTGGTTTCGGTTTTGGCTCTGCCCATAGAAAGTTGCACACTGTCTAACATAATTGTACGCACAATGATCTTGAGATTTTTTAGTGTCTCTCTTTAGAGTTCATTTATACGCACAATGAACTTGAGGGCTACAGATTTTATTCTCTTTTTTAAAGTTCATTTTTACGCACACTGATTTGCACAATGATCTTGAGATCTTTCAGTCT
Organism: Zaprionus indianus; assembly: GCA_018904595.1. NCBI lineage: Eukaryota > Metazoa > Arthropoda > Insecta > Diptera > Drosophilidae > Zaprionus > Zaprionus indianus. The sequence continues at coordinate 4,986,560 of JAEIHA010000140.1, forward strand.
TTTTCTAAAGTTCATTTATACGGCTACAGATATTGTAGGTTCTGTCTACAGAGTTTATTTATGTGCACAATGATTTTTCTAAAGTTCATTTATACGCGCAATGAACTTGAAGTCTTCAGATCTCAGTCTCTTTTTTAAAGTTCATTTATACGCACACTGATTTTCTAGAGTTCATTTATACGCACACTGATCTTATGATCTGGAGATCTCAGGCTTCTTTCAGAGTTTATTGAAATGCAAAATGATCTCCTTAGGTCTTTTAGGTTAAATTCCATAGTTCATACGCACAATGATCTTTAGAGCTGCAGAACTTTATTTATGATCTAGAGATCTTTAGATCTTGATGTCCCTTTAACAAATATGATTTATATGATTTTCAAGATCATAAAGACTCTTTCTAGAGCTTATTAACGAGCTTAGAAGAAGAATGATCTTAAGATCTCCAGAGTTTATTTATCTTGTTTGGCCAAATTTAGATGGGACACCGTTATAACATAATATATAATAGACTGTAACTTGGCAAAACAAACAAAATGCCAGATTTACATAATATGCTAAATAGGCAATTTTAACGGTTTTATTTGTGCCATAATCAAACACCTTCGGGTTGACACAAATGCGAGACAAACACGCACACACACGCCGAGACACACACACAGACACACACTCCGAAACCGAAACATAGACACACTCTCCCATTGAGTTGTGACTTTCTATCAGATTTGTATTATTATGAATTGTATTTGCACTGCAATTTGCGGTAAATGCGGCTTATTATGATCACTTAGTCGCTCTCTCTCACTTCCACTCTCTCCTTCTCTCTCTCTCTCTCTCTCACTCACTGACTGCACTCTCTCACGCTGCAGTTTGTTACAGTTTTTATGCAAATGCATGAACGTGCGTGCGTGACTATGCTGCACTTGTATTTGTATATGTGTGTGTGTGTTGTTTGTACTTTTTGTGAACTTTCCCGTTTCGGTTACACCTGTTGGCAGCGCACGCCCGATAAGCTCAACCAACACATCTGGCGTCGTCACAACAACTGAGCCGCAGAATCAAAAGACAAATGAAAACTCTCAAGTCACACGAACGTCTTAAGAAGAGAGCGCCGAGTGCAAGCCGAACTTAGGCGAAGCTTAGCACAGGCACACAAAGCTCTCTCCCGCTCACTCTCTCTCTCTCTGCGCTCTGCCTTCGGCTCTGCGCAGGCAGCTCGGGTCTTTCGGACAAACATCAGCTACTGCAACAACAAGACAAAGGCTACCGGTGCACAGTGGTTTGATTTGTATGTAGCAGCGATCATTTATACTTCTAATTAAGATATTGCGAGGGAATTATTATGAATAATCGAAAAAAAAAGTAAAAAAATATTATTATTATTAAATATTTATTAGGTAGAATATACAATACTATATCGCGTACGAACTGCTATGGCCATCGACAGTAAAAAATATATTTATAACCATAAGACTGTCAAGCTATAATATTTTTAATATTTATGATTAAATATTTAATTTTAAATAGTTAAATAATTAATTTTGCGATATGTTTTATCGAACTGGTTTCACTATTTCCGACCTTTTTGTTATCAAGTTATTTATTGTAGGCTTTTTTTTTCTGGTGGGGAACCACTGTGCGCTGTCGTTGCCGCTGTCGCTGCTTCTGCTCAGTTGTTGGCAATGTTTACACTGCTGTCGACCACACACACACACAAACACACACGAGACCCCGCTCTGTCTCTTACTGCACTCTCTCCCTCTCTCTCTCTCTTACGGTATCTTCTTGGTTTAGTTTTGTAACTCGGCTAACGTAATTGCTCCAGACTCAAATCCTACTACCCCCTCTGCCGCACTCCACCCGCTCTGCTCAAGCACTTGAAGCTGTCAATTGTTTGTCTGTTTGCCCAACGAATTCTCAGCTGCCAAACAGCAACATTATGAAACAACAAACAGAGTGAGGGAGAGAGACAAAAAGGGAGAGAGAGAAAGATTCCAGATAAAGCCCGAACATGGCAAACAGCAACAACAGTTAGGTCTTTCTCCAGTTACCTCTCTCTCTCTTCAGTTCTTTATTCCCCTCCTCCTGTTTTAAGTGTGAAATTTTACTGCCTAATTAGCCATGTCGCAATGTGCGCAATAACAACAACAACAACAACAATAAACGATTCCAAGCATTAATTCAGTTACCCAACAACCACTTGCCACAAATCTCGATCGATCGATCGTTAACTGCAGTAGTAGCCACCACTCCACTTCACCTCTACTCACTCCACTCCACTCTACTCCACATCGAGTTCCAGTTCCAGTTTTGGTTTGTTTTTTTCTCAACTGTTTTTCACTTGCGACGTCCATTTGAAAGATCGTGACGCCGTCTGCGCTGGCTGCACTTGCAGCAAGTTATGTTTTAAACGTTTTTCTTGTCTTGTTGTTGTTGTTCTCATTGTTGTTGTTGTTGCTGCTGTTGTTTTGGGTTTTTTGTTTTTATGGCTCAGACTGTTTGGCCTTTCATTTTCATGTGGCGCAGTTGCCGCCAGTTGCAGTTGCACTCGTCGCAGTCGCAGTGTCTGCGGTGCGCCTTGCACCTGCGAGGGGTGCTACAGTTATCTGAGTTTATTGGTAACGCACAGTTCGTATGCTCATAACTTGGCAGAATGTGATTTTCTTTATAATTTGGGACATTGATTTATAGAATATAGATACTTAATGAACCTAAAGAGTTAAGTTTTATTATTCTCTTTTCAAGGCTACCCCTTAGAAGAACGTAATGACATGGCTAATGTCTTGATTTTTCTTTTTATTGTCCCTTAACTCCTTGCCTAAATTTTAAATTATTTATAGAACTTAAATTTAGTTTTTCCATTCTAAAACAATACCATAATGCTAATTTCTTATTGCAACTGTAGAGAAACCCCAAATTTACTTTATTACTAAGTATTTATCCTCCCCTTCTTGAATTCTAATTGAACTCGACATTTGGCTATGCTTCAATAACTCGCTGCACTTCCGTTTGCTTTGCCTTTTTAGGGCATTCAAGATTCGTCTTTGTCTCCCCCTTTGCCTTTGCCTTCGGCTGAAGCTTTCAAGCATAACATGCGCCAAACCGGTTTTAATTGCTGTGTGAAGTTAGCAAATAGCCGAAATATTATAATTTTCCCACTTTGACCCCTGCTATTTCTACGAAAACTACGTTTTAGACATAAAAACAACGCATAAGTTGTGTGTTTACACAAAAGCTAACCCAGTTAAAAGCCTTGAGAGAAACCCTATGGTTAGATTTATGATGGTCAATTGAAAGTTTTGAATTGAAAGTAGCAGTGGAAGTGGAAATTGGCGGAACTTTTGGGGAATTTGGAAGGTTTTTCTTAAATTAAATATATTCTTCTCTTACTTCTTCCTGTGAAGAATAAAATGTTTCTTTCTTTATTGACTGTTTTTATTCCTTCAGTTCTACCTTCACACCTTTTTAAAAACGGCTTTTCTTTTTAAACTGTATTTTATGTTTAAAAGTATTTGATGCATACTTTTACGAGTGTACTATACTGAAAGTATGCTATAAAAAGGATTGTAAAACATATTTTTAAGATCTATTGGATAAAAATTTCCATTTTCTTTAGTTCCCATTTTTCTAAGCTATTTAACAAATTAATAATATTATTTAAAAAATATTGTTCTTATAAAATAACTTTTTTTTTAATAGATATTTCTTACTATTCAATAGTATATTACATTTTTATATGTTGTATATAAAGAATACAATTGAATGGCAATACTCACCACAGTGGCCTGAGAGAGCGCGAGAGCAAGGCAGTTACTCACCACACACAACGTCAGCTTAGCTTGCTCTAAACCTGTATTTGAACACACACTCGACACACATACACACACACATGCCGTGCTAGAGCTGAACAACACTAAATATTGACATTGAACTATTGCATATTATATAATAATTATAATACTTATAAGGTAACAAATTGAATAAATTTGCATATCGCTTATAATCAATAATAATTATTATTCCCTATCAGTCTTGTCACAGGTAAAGCTTCTCTCTCTCTCCCCCACTCTCCTTCTCGTGTCTTGCTCCAAGCACGACTCACTCACGACTCAGTCGCATCACCGCCTGTTGCTTCGAGAGAGAGACAGAGAGTGCAGAAGAGTCGATCTCGACTTGGCCAAGAGGCGTCACCGCCCGCAGTTGTTAAACAAACGTCAGCGCGCGCGGTTCGCTTAACTTCTCCGAGGCGGCCCCCCATCAAAGCGTCTGCGCAGCTGAGATAATTTAGAAGAAAAAGGCAACGATACAAAAAAAAAAAAAAAACGTACAAACGGAAAAGAAAAACAACAAAACAATAAACCAGAAAACAGTAACACAGCAGAGCTACGTTTTGGGGCTAGGTCTTCAAACAAACCAGCAAAAAAATACAAAGCAACAACAAAATACCTCAATGAGTATTATAAACAAGTATTTTGTCGTTGCACCCACGTTTAATAGAGCTTCGAACGGATTTGTCAAGCGTTAACTACACACACACACACACTCACAGATATATGTGTATCTTTGTATAGATATCGTATTGCAATTCGTTCGTCTGTGTGTACCTTAAGCTATTGTCATCTGAACGCACTTTTGGTTAACCTTGCAATACACATACACACATACACACACATAAAGGTAGCTCTGTGTATACCAGATATACTGGCAATTCTCTGTGCGAATTCCTCAATATACATTTTCGGTAACTACAACAATTTTCCATACTTATTTCCCGCAGCTCTAAAGCTGTCACACAGTGTGCGCCAGATGATTTCAGCCATTTAAAAAGTGAAAAGCTCAGATAACGCGATTTTGGCATCATTTAATGGCAATTACGACATTATTCGCAGCGAAACTTGCGCTCATTTGTTGCCAAAACTCATTGAACTAACCGAAACTGTGAATTCTTTTATACCATCGATATCGTATATGCATGTTGCCAAACCATAAATATCACAACTCTTTGAGCTCGAAGATTTTATGGACATGCGTACGTGGGACGAGTGAACGAGTTGCATGTGCTGTGTGTGTGTCTGAGTGTGTGTGTGTGTGCTCTGAAAAGATTATAACTCACGAGGGAAGCTATAATCTCTATAAGACGATGACCGTTTTCGTAATATGCGATTAACATGCAGTGCAGCTGCTCTTTAGCTAAGTTAACATGCAGTTTAACCTCATGTTAACTGAAATTTGGCTCATTTCGTGGATTATCAGTATTATATAAAGCTATTAGTCAAATTTTATCCCAAGCAACTGTTTAATACTTTTAACATGCACTCAAAGAGCTGTTTTAGTAGTTAACCTCCAGTTAAACCTCTAGTTAAGATTCATATTAACTGAGTTCTAGGTTCCTTCGGCTAGTTGTCACCTCTTGTGTTGCTTAATTCTGTTTAGAAGAGTTAACCAGCAGTTAAACTTTTTTAAAGCCCTTTTTAAATGAATTCTTAATAATAATGTAATACACTCCATCGAATCTTTAAGAAATTATTAATGTTAGTTGCTTAAAGTTGTTAGTTGCAAACTGCTTTACATAAAGTTAACATTCTGTTAACTTCGTGTTTACTGGACTCTGAGTTTATTTTGATTCTTAGTTTCATAATTTTATCTCATAGCTAATCTTTCAAACTTCTACCTTCTCTTGCAGTTAAACATCAAGCTATAAAATGCCGCGCAAACTACTGAAATTTCTGATAATCTTCGATAATACGTCGCTGCTGTATTTTCCCGGACAGTTTCTATCGGGTCGTGTGCTTATAGAACTACAGGATGAGACACCTGCACTGGGACTACACTTTCATGTCGTGGGCGAGGGTGTAGTACGCGCCGGGGGGCGACAGGAGCGTACCTACGATAAGGAGAACTACATTGACTTCCGTATGCGTCTGTTGGGCGATGTGGATCAAGGTCCTGCCATACTCTCACCGGGCATACACAGTTTTCCCTTCAAGCTGGGATTACCCGTAGGATTGCCTTCCACATTTCTCGGCAGTTTCGGTTGGATTCAGTATTTCTGTACCGCGGCGCTGCGAGAGCCCAAGGGTCTGACACACAAGAATCATCAGGTCTTTATCGTTATGAATCCCATTGATTTGAATCTGGAGAAACCTATATTATCGGTGGGTATTATGACGATAAATATATATAAATTGCAATATTAAATAGTTCCCTCTTCCTTAGCAACCCTTTACTTGCGAGGTGGAGCACAAGCTGGGCGTGGTCGCCTGCGTGGGCGGCGGACAGATCAAGTGTCGTGTGATTTTGGATCGTGGTGGTTATGTGCCCGGTGAGAATATATTGGTTACCGCCTTCATCTCCAATGCCAGCAACGTGACCATCAAACGCACCAAGGCATCGCTGACAGAGGTAAGAGAGATCCTAATTCATTTCCAATACACTATATATACAACGATATATTCTCTTCTGTAGACCATTGAGTACTTGGCCCGTGGCAAGACAGTGCAAACAGAGAAGCGCGCCCTGGCTGTGCTGGTGCGCGGTAAGATACGTCCGGGTGGCAAGGATGAGTGGCACAACGACAGTCTGTATGTGCCACCGCTGCCACCCACTAATCTGCAGGGTTGTCATCTCATCAAAATCACCTACGATGTGTTCTTTGTCATCGAACCCAAGTCCATGGAGAAGGAAGTTAAGCTGCAACTGCCCATCGTGCTGGCCACATATCCCTTCCGCAATAATGCCAACGATGTATCGAATACATGGCCCGAATCGGTGCTAAAGCCAGATACCCACTATCCATCGACATTGCCCATATTCCGTCCATGGCTGCACGAGAAGCCCGATGCATAAGCAGAGTTTTCTACTCGATTCCATACGATATGATTGTTAAATTGATAATATTTGCGCCATAAATTAATTTATAACTTATTTAACTTTTAATAAATTTGTAATGTTTGTGACACAACTAAAAAGGAGAAAGCATTTTACACACTTATCCAAAACGATCCCATAACTTTCTCATCTTTTTTGATATACTTATGCATACATATGTATCAAAACAAATGCATGTGTGTGTGTTTTATTTACATCTCATTTGGGCTGTACATAGGTCAGACACTACTTAAATATCATAATCATTTGTATATAGAGCTTGCTTCATGTTGAATCGAAATCAATTGCGAAATTATTCATTTTTAATGTATCCAAGTTTCTCGTACGACTTTCTACGACTACAAACTACTTAAGTTAGCTTCAAATATAATAAATATATATATTTAGTATATATATATACTTTGCCTTCTATATCTATATATATATATATGCGTATTTATATATATATTTACATTGACGGTAAATATATATTGGAGCTGCTTTAAACTAGTTCACTAGCTGTAGTTAATATATATATTTAGTTTATTTTAACTATATATAAAAATTAAAATTCTTATTTTCATTCCCTTTGTGGTTTGTAAAATTATCATTTTGTTTTCCATATTTGTGTATTAAGCCCAGCGTACTCCAGCAATTATCATGATCATCATCGTATCGTCGTCGTCTTGATTCCCTTCGTGTCATATTTCAATTGCCACCTTGACCAACAACATTCTCTCGAAAACTTTTGATCTTCTGTACAAAGAACGATTCAAGCGCTTCGGCGCACTTGTAGAACGAGGATTCCTTAGGGTTATAATAGCGGCAGTTATCAAATATCTTTGTCATATCACCAATAAACTCTGCTAGCTTGGTGTAGGTGTTCGATTCGAGTTTGCTTTCCATTTGCTTGAGATCTGAGAGGAGTAAAGGAATAGACAAATTAGATAGGGTATTATAAGTGTGTCATTTCACTTACCCATCGGCTCCTTAATCACTTTGTAATAGTCGGGTGCCTCTTCCGGATCAACCGGTTCCATAAAAGGCCAGGCACTCTTGTGCGACTGCAAGACACAAGACAATATATAAATATATATGACAGATCATAGATTAATGCTATAACATACCTGTATTTGCTTGATCAAGCTCTTGAGTTCCACAATTTCATTCTGCGTTAGACTTTTCATGTTTGCAGTATTCGCATCCGAATTGCGTTGGCACTCGGGGCACACATATTCATCGATATACTCGGCCTCGCTCTGGACAATACCAACACAACGGCCATGGAACCAGTCCTGGCACTTATCACAGCATATATAAAATTGTGACTCATCATATGGCTGACGGCAGCTGCAGTAAAGTTGTTGCGTTTCACGCGCCTTCTGGCAATCGGTACAAATGAATTCGGTCAACTTCTTTGACGCCTCCTCGGTAATGTTGACACAATCGCCATGGAACCAATTGCTGCACAAGTCGCAGCCCACATAGAACCTGAAGAAGAAAGTGTCATGGTTATATATTGATCATAATTGAAGTCCAGTTCTTTCTACATACTTGGTATCATCGTAGGGCTTGCGGCAAATGCAATAGAGCTTCTCCTTCTTGCGTGTTAGCTTCTTGGGCCTGCCCACGCCGCTGTGCCTGCTGTGCAGCGACTGCGGCTCGCCGGCCCCCAAGCTACGCCCAATTGTGGACTTGATGACACTGTAAGGAAGGAATAAATTAGTTCTACTTTTATTTTTGTGGTTCATCCTGTCTGCCTACCGCTTGTGCTCAATGTTCTGATCCACCACACGCTCAGTGAACACTGTGGTGCGCTCATTGTTCTCCGTCTGCTTCTCTGGCGTGGTGACGCTCATGGCGCGCACATGTCTCTTCACCTTGACTTCCACCTCCTCACGGATTTCGTTCTGTAAATTACGCTCTAGCAGCGAACGCTTCCGCAAGATGCTCTTCTTAAGCAAATCCTTGTGACGTTCCAGCTGCGATTGCTTGGACTCGCTTAGATTTGCCGTTGCCTCTTCGAGGGGCAGCAACTTGTTGCGATTGTTTTTAATGCCGCTATTAAAATTACTAGAGCTGCCGCCGCTGCTGTTGCCACCAGAGAAATTACCGTGTTGTTGTCGCTTCGATGGCGTGCGCATCTTCCATTCATCGTCATCGTTATTGTTGTTATGTTGACGTGTCGACGCGGTGCGACGACGATTCGATGTGCTAGCAACGCCATCGACCAACGACGTGGAGTTCGAACGGTTCGAAGACAATGGCGTCCATTCACCGAGGGAATTCTGTGAATTCTGTTGTTCCTGCTTCTTGCGCATGTTCACTAGCTTCTCCTCCAGCTCCGGGCTAAGGTTGCCCTGTTTGAGTGCATTTGTTATGGCTATAAAGGAGAAGCAGATGATGGTAATGGGAATGTAGATATGTATATGGAGACTATATTAATACCCACATTCTTGTATATAGCCGCTGGTCACCACAAAATTCTCGCTCTGCTCGCTATCGACACCTTGCACCGTTAATGTGCCTCCACAAAGATCTGTGGCAGCCAATGTTGCATACTCTACGCTTTCCACTGACGCACCTGTTGCTGCTGCTGCTGCTGCAACTGCTGTTGCATTGCTCTGCTGCTGCTGCTGCTGCTGGTAGTTGTTGTTGTTGTTTGTTGCCGACGCTGTATGCTTATCAGCTTGGGCAATGCCACTGGCATCGTGGCTGATGTTGTCCGCTGTGGCGGCATTTGTCCCATTTGCGTCGTCGATGATGTCCTCGTTAAGAGCTGCAGGCGCGGTGGCGTCGTTGATGTTCTCATTATTGATGTGGTTGCTGCTGTTGTGGATGTTGCTGCTGCTGCTGCTGGTGTTGTTGGTCTGCAATATATATCGATTGACGGCTTTAGCACTATCAAAATCGTTTAATTTTTGCACTTGATCATGATCATTAGGTGGATTATCATTAACTACATCTATCTCTTGAACTGGTTCTGAATCAGCTTCAGCTGCTGCCTGTGCCTCTGCTGCTGCTGCATCTGCTTCCCTCTGCTCTGCAACATCGGACTTAAGACTAATTTGTGCATCATGTTCAGACGACTCCGCTTCGGGCAACGTTGGGGGGCTGCATGGGGGAGAATCACTTTTATCTTGCTTACGCGGCGGACTGCAGACAACAATTATTTCATCATCATCTTCAGGCTGTTCGTTTGCATTGAAAATATCATCATTGATTGTGCTGTCACTGATAATATTGCCATTTAAATGACTATCAACATTAGGAACGAAACTTTCAACTGGTTGTTGTTGTTGTTCAGCATCAGACTTGACGGGCGGATCATCATCTTTCACGGCAGACTCTTCGGGAGTGTCTTGCAAAACATAATTTGTGCTTACAACATAAATAACTGAGATGCCAGCATCCTAATTGGTTTACAGGAAGTGAGGATCATTATTTACAATATTAATATGTAGAATATAGTTTAGTTTATTATATCATAATACATATATAGAGAGATAAATGTACAGTATATATTGTGATTTGGCGAGCACCTACCTGGCTTTAATCAGAGATCAGTTGTAGTATTTATTCCAGGCAACCTTTTTACGGTATATGGTTATTTTAGTTGGAGTTGTTGTTGTTGTAGTAGTAGTAGTAGTTGTAGTTGTTGTTGGTTGTTTGGCGAAGAGATTAACACGTGGTTTTTTTTTTTTTTTTTTTGGAGTTGTAGTTGTTGACACACGTTTGTTTTTAAGGCATTTTGTTTACCGTTTTGTTTTCGGTTTCGGTTTACGGTATTCGTATTTTTTATAAGCAGTGGCAGCATGGATTCGGTTTTAAGAGGGTATTCGAAATTGATTTTTAATACAACAGTTAGTTTTTTTTCAGAAAACGAAGCTTTTTTTCATTTTTCAAAAATATTCATAATGAAAACTTGCGGCAAAACGTCTTTTTGTGTGTATGAGTTTTGTGATTGATTGATTGATCGAGTGTGTATGTGTGTGTGTTGAGTATGTGCTTGTGTGTGTGTGGAACTCGTATTTGCATTCTTTTGATTTTGATTCTTTTTTTTTGTGGTTTTTCTTTTGGACAAGTGTAAAAATTCATTTCGATTTAGATGAGATGATTACAAATATGGTTAAGCCTTTGTGTTATATAAAGTTCAAGGGAATTTCTTTTTGATTGATTTTATTTGTTGAATATGAAAACTATTTAAGCTCACATGCGATTCACGCGTTAAAGGGGACGGGCAGAGGGTCACGGTTCGTCGTTTAGTTTGCCATTCAATATCAGAAGATACATATATATATACATATATATATTTATACGCATGTACTATATATACATATATATTTTCATAACAAGTCAGCCAACTAAAACTCTGTGTGTGGGTTAATCTCTTCAGCAATTAGTTCATAGTTTATTTTCATTTGAATTTTTGGCCATATTAAAGATGGGAAAGTAGTAACAACAATTTGGTCTCGATCTCTTTTGGTTTGGTACTCAAATTCATCAACTGATTTCTGATTAAAGTCATTTGTTTAACATATTATCGTCTTTTTTAAATATTGTATTTCTCTTACACTGCATAACAAAGTTTTCATTCTCATACATGATATACACACATATATATAGTACTCACAATACACATATACAAACATATATGATAATCTGTCTGCATAGGTTGATTGTATGTATTGATATAAATGCGCACATATGCATAGCATATATATATATATATAGATCATACATCGTATCATATATCATATCATATGTAGGAAGCGAGCGCTTTTTGTCAACACAAAGGCCAATTTGCAAATAATCATCCAACTAACTCAGAAACAAAAATTTACACACAATTTACTCGAATATATCTTGTGTGTATGTGTGTGTGTGCATAGATAAGTTAAGTTTCGTATATATAGTATATATATATAGTTTTTTTTAGGGAAATCGGGGGTGTGTTTCAAGGGGAAATGGAGTTTATTTTTATATACAAAATATACGTAGAGCATAGACGCGAGAATTTCAAAGTTTAAATTAGAGGAAAGAGTGTAGAGTAATGTTAGGTTATGTAACTAACCCCCTTTTTTAGTTTTATAGATCAACAAAATATTTACAAACATTTTTGTAGATATTTTCTTGTTTATTTGATTATCATTTATCTCGTCTCATCTATCGATATAATGCAAGAAGTGAGAATTAACAAAAAGTATACACATCTCTATGTCTATTTTATATATGGGATATATATATCGTTTTTTTTTTTTTTTTTTTGTTTTTTTGGACTCTGCTCTTGAGTTTTATGGTATGAAAAGAAACAGGATTGGTCATCGTTTGTTATTTTGTATTATCATCGAATACATTATATATTTTTATTGCAAAAAGCGCTTTACATAGATTACAGTAGTAACATTGGTAGGATAGATAGTAGAGATACTCTATAAAGTTAAAAGCCAAAAATGAAACTAATCATGAAACCTACTACTATAATGTAGAACGCAGCGTCTATATAAATATTTCTCTCTATCTCTTTGCATTCATGCTCTATCTTGCTTTAGCGTCTTTTGTCTAATACTTTTTTTTGCCCTGTTCTCGCTATAATTACGTCACAGTCTGTTTTTCTTTTTGTTTTATTATGTGTGTTTGTGTGTGTGTAGTTGGAAATCTAATTAAAAAAGTTGAATGTGTTAAGGTTTCATCTCTCTCTATCATTCATTTCTTCATTTTTTTTTTCTTCCTTTCTTAAGATTAACCATATATTGATAATAATTAGAATTAAAATTGCATTAAATTAAAATATTACATTAATTATAGGAGTAAACATAGTAAAAGTATTACGAATTCAAACCGAGTCAAAATAAATACGTATAAATTAAAAATCATATCTCAAATGTCAAGTAATTTCATATAGAGAACATTTTCTATTCTTTTTCTTTTCATCATCTTCCTGCAATCTAAGGTATGTAATGAGTGTGTGTATAAATGTCGATGTCTGTGTGTGTGTTTGTGTGTTTATATGTTGGAGAATTAGTCGACAAATAATTATATTGCAAAATTAAGCCTTGTGGAAAATCGCTCGATTCACACACTCTCCTCGCACAAGCAATTGTAATAGAGAGAGTGGAATGTGTGCACAGTGGTTTGAGATATTGATATCAATATACGATACAAGTATATAAAAAAAATAAATGTACTTTCTTTTCGAGCGAGCGAGCGAGTGTGTGCGAACTTGCTTGTGTGTGTTGTGTGTTTGTATCATTATCTTATAGTAGTAAAAGTAGTAGCATAAAAGGTTTAACAAATAAATATCATATATAAGTACCAAACAAAACGTTGTGTGTAATAAATAAATGAAGGAATTATAGGAATAGAATTCAGAATGATTTATATATAGCAACAACATGCTTTGTTCTGTTCTCTCTTTCTCTATGCCAATTAATTAACTTAAAAGTAACAATATAAATAAATTATAAATAGGATCGAGCATAACTTTTTGTGTATCTTGGCAATTTAGTAGTCGATTGATTGATTCGATTCGATTGGTCGATTGGTATAAGCGCAGCCTATTTAGTTTATAATCAAGTTTCCGCTCTCGATCGATCTCTGTCTCTCTCTCTTTGTCTCTTGGACTTTCTCAATCTTTCTCTCATTGTTTGTTTGTCTGTCTCTCACACCCTTTTATATGATTTGTTTGTTTGTTTGCATTTGCATTTAAAAGCTACTCACTTGTTGATGTGTCGCCGACTGGTGCACGGGCGTTAATGGAGGCGGCTGTGATTGTGGCTGTGCTGTTGTCTCAGGCTGCACAGCCAAGTAGATTTTCGTAGGGCCCAGAACGCCTAGTTTGCCATTCGATTCTTGGGCTGAAAGAGGGAGGGAACAAGTAAGCATATGAACTATAATAGTTAAACTTCAAGGTAGACTCACCCTTCATTAGCTGCTGCTTCACTTGCGTCTGCACCAGCTGCAATTGTTGGGTCGTAAAATCGTTGCCCACCAGACCTTGCAACACAATGCGTGGCCCGTGTTCGGTTTGCAACACTTGAGCTGTCACGCATTTGATGACTGTGCCAGGTGGTTGATTTTGCAATAGACTCTCCTCAACACTAAGGGGCTGCTGTTGCTGCTGCTGTTGTTGTTGTGGTGCAGGCGCCGCTGCTGGTGCCTGCTGCTGTTGTACCACTTGCTGCACTATATGCTGCTGCTGTTGCTGTTGTGGTTGCTGCTGCACTTGCACTTGCTGTTGTTGCACAATCACCTGCTGCTGCTGTTGCTGTTGTGGACTCTGCTGTACAACCGTTTGCTGCTGCTGAGGCATCTTCGTGGGTGAGGTTTGTGGACTCGCTTGGGAGATGGCAGGAGTTGCATTGTTGGTGACAATGTGAGCATTGCCATCGCCCTGATGCTTGATGTGTGCCACAATTTGTGCCTGATTGTTGCCCAATGGCTTGACAATCACTTGCTGTCCATTGATGGTGGCCACCTGCAGCTTGCCTTGCGCCAATTGCTGGGCCAGCGTCGAGTTGGGCACCAGAACTTGTTGTGTATTCGCCTCAATGGTTTCACTGCTGCCTTGTGGTTTCTCTTCAACGATTGCTTGTTGTTGTTGTGGCTGCTGTTGTTGCTGCACCACAATCTGCTTGACCAGCTTTGTTTGTGTTGTAGGTGAAGACTGCACAGTTTGATTTGCTTGCACCACAAATTGTTGCTGTGGCTGTTGCACGATGTGTTGCTGTTGTTGTTGCTGCTGCTGCTGTTGCTGCTGTTGGGTTTGTATTGTCTGCTGCACCATTTGCAAGGCTTGACTCTGTGGCACATTGCGTTGCGTCACAATAGTTTGACCTGGACTCAATATGATGCGCTGTCCACCAACAACAATTTGCTGTTGCACATTGCTCGTGTTGACAATTTGTTGTATCACCTTTTGCGTCGGCTGTGCTGCAACTTGTTGGTTCACCACAATCTGCTGCTGCTGTTGCTGCTGTGGTGCTGTCTGCTGCTGTTGTATGTGTTGTATTTGCTGTGTGTGCACAATCTGTTGTTGTTGTATAGTTGCTGTGCCCTGTTGCAGTTGCTGTGGTTGCTGCTGCTGCTGAGTACTTGGCGAGGCAGATATGATAACCTTTTGACCCTGTGCGCCTTGTGTCAGCAACAATTTGGAGCCGGGCTGCACAAATACCTGCTGTGTGGGGGATGCTGTGGAGACCACTTTGGGCACCAATTTCTGTACCGTAGGCGAGGCTGTTGTTGTTACACCTTGTTGTTGTTGCTGCTGCTGCTGTTGTTGTTGTTGCTGTGCCATGAGCAACTTATTCTTAACCTGCGCCAACGGTACCGTTACACGCTGCGATGATGCCAATGTTTGTGCGCCTGGCGATTTGGCCACATTAACATGCTTGACGGCAATTTGTTTAATCACTGGAGATGCTGCACCACCAGCCACATGTGTTGCTGTTGTTGTTGTTGCCACAGTTTGCGTTGAGGCTGCAGCTGATGGTCCCGTTGCTAGTGTCTTAATTGGCAATTTGCCTTTAACTGGGGGGAAACAGGAAATGAAGAAATGGGTTAGAAGCAAATTCGATTACGAGTATGTAGAACACACTCACCTGGCGTGGACACATTGGATGTTGTTGTTGTTGTCAGCACATGCAGCTTGCCATCAGGCATTTGCACCAACTGCTGTCCAGGATTGAGACCACGTACACTGACTTTACCATCGGGTCCACGTATGATTTGTACTTTATGCGGCGTAGGCGAAGGGGCAGCGGTTGCTGTTGCAGGTGCCTGTGCTGACGGAGAAGGACTTGCCGCTGACGTTGATGTTGCAGTGGAAGTGCGCGCCACTTGCGTCACAGCCTGCTGTATGATGCGCGTTGTGCCATCCGGATTCTTGACTATCACACGTCTGCTGCCAATGACGGCGCCCTTAACTGTAACGAGGAACGAATAGGATGAATATTTGAATAGAATTTGAGTTATGTCAATTGCTTACCTGGTGTAGCTGAACGTGTTACTTCTCCTGCATTCAGTATCTTTCGCTGTTGATGTGCGGCACGTTGCAGTTTCAGCTGTTGCTCCATCTTATCCTTAACATCTCCATCGCCAGGTTTGGGTGCCAGCAACACACGCCCGCCACCAGGACTGCCATTGGTGGAGGTATTAAGCGAGCCGCCGTTCGTTGACTCCAGTTGACGTGAGGCTACTGAACGTGTCACGGTCGCTATGCGTGCCTTCTCCTGTTTCTCACCAATGAATTTGATTTCCCACAACTCCAACTTATCCTCATCGACCCATTCCTCACTGATTTGGGGCTCAGTGGGTTGAGGCGACTCGGCACGCTTTCGTTTTCGCAGACCCGAACGGATTGATGTGACCTCTGTTGATATAGTTGAACAATACAGAAGTTAGTTGTGGAATCAATTATATTCCCATTAAGGGGGTCGTTCTACTACTTACCTCTGATTGTTTTAGGCATTTCCAACGGTATGACAACCTTGCGCCGGAGGTAGCTCGTCTTCTCCCCATAGCGTCCAGCATGACGCAACTTGAGCAATTCCAAGGTGACAATCTCATTCTCTGTGGTCACCTGATGTTTGCCATCTGTGGACGGTGGCTTGGCGATCATATCATCCCAACGAAGGCAAGCCCACAATATCCTCAGCTGCAACGCAATGCAGGACAGTGTGGTGGCAGTGGAGGTGCGATACGACCAGCAGGTGCGGAACAATGGCCGCGAACATTGATACTGCCAAATTGAATTGTTCTTGGCAGCATGATGGAAGCCATTGGCCGGCACCTTGCCCGCCAAGCGAGCCAACTTGAGGAGTTCATAGCGTGGCAGCACAAGAAGGCTTCGCTTTTGTTTGTGCGTCAGGAAGTTCGAGATAAGTGGATAGCGAGCATAGGTCGCCTTCTTGATCACTGTTGTCTTATCCTCCGCCTTGATTGATTGCTCATACAACTTGCCAGCATCGCGTAGCAAATAGACTCGTCCACGTGTCGAACTTGCCGAGTAGACACGCTCCGAACCATTTTCAAAGTACTCTCGCTCATATTTGGTGACATCTTCGCGCTTCACCGGACGCGGCGTGATGGGGAATCGACGATTCTGTTTATTAAGTGGAATATCCTTATCCAGCGTCTGATCGAGCACATCCTTGGTGCCAATGTAAGCCTTCTTAGGCTTCTGTGTGCGTTTGCGACGTGAATTAGACATGATGTCCACATCGTCTGCATTCACTGTGGAGCTGGCTGCACTTGCTGCCGCTGTCATTGAGTCCTCAGTGCTTTCAATTTCCACATTACTGCAGACATCCATACTCTCAATGAAGTCCATTTTATCAGAGTCTTGGGTATTTGAGTCTGGATTAAGGCTACTCGAATTTGTATTCGAAGAAGAAGATTCCTCCTGCTTAATGGTGGCGGCGACAGACTTCTCAGTAGCCGCTGACGATTCCATTTGCAAGCAATCTGTGAGCAATTCCTCACTAAAGGCCACTGCATGAGCACGCGCCTGTTCCCAATCTTGTAGGAGATCTAGCGGCGCCTCCGATTCAGGCAACTTATGATCCTCAGCATCTTCAATTGCCGTCAGTTGAATCGATTCCTTTTTGCCCTCCGTCAGTTTCTGTTCGAGTATGGACGGTTTCTTGACCGCACCCAAAATAGCAGCCACAGTTTCCTTGGAGCCATTGCCCGCAGTATGCGCCTTACGCAGCAATAGAAGCAACTCCTTCTTGGCACGCGCCTTCTGCAAACAGAGCGGGGAGTAACAGGTGTTCTGTGTGATTTGTGAGACGGCATTTGAGTTCGTATTGCACTCCTTGGTGTAGCAACGGAAGGTCTTCGCGAAACGATTCAGTTGACTGAATTGCATACGAACTGTCTGGATCTGTTTGGCCAGTGAATTGACGAGATCAAGATTAACATTGGAGGTGACAGTTTTTCCCAAGCCTTCGGTTAGTCGCAGCATACGCTTCTCCAGATACGTTTGCCTGCTGTTAATAGTGCTGCCAGATGTTGTGATTATTTGCGGCTTAACATCTGTTTCCACATCCGATTTAATAGCAATCTGTTGCTCTACTTCAGCCAATTTGGTGCGACGCTCGAGCAGATCATCAAGTCGACACTTGCGTGCTACCTTGGGATAATATTGTCGACCAGGTGTAGTTAAGGCTTTGCACACATCAATTTGTCCCTTCACACGCTCTCCCACATCCTCAATCACCTTGACATTCTTGTATTGCTCTGGCAGATAATGACAGATTTGTCCCGAAGTGTGAACCGATTCGCATTGCTGAATGAAACGCTGTGTGCGAGGATCCACCAATATACACTCATTGACCACTGGCTGTCCCTCCTCTTCCTCCTGCTCACCCATTGTATAATGCACATAGATGCGTGTATGGGTCAAAGGTTGAGCACGCGTACGTCGCACACGGACACCACAACGGCGACTACTGGAGAGCCACAGCCATCCCCACTGCCCGTGGACACGATATTCCTCACCCTTCTGTTTCCACACCTGATGTTTAAGGCCCAATGAGTATTTAATATAGTTGAATGCCAAACGATTGCGTTCCTCCTCATCATCCCGTTCACGTTTCTCACGTTTCTCTTGCTTCTTGCGCTCCTCACGCTCAGCACTTGTGATACGTTGCAGATGTATGTGCCCCAACTGTTCGTGCCACACATTCGCAAAGACAACACTCTTCAATGAGGCCTGGAATAGCAACATAACTGCAGCAAAATCTGTGGCACGTTTGGCATTCATTACCGCATTATTCCACATCTTTTTGTTGCTCACCCAATTGGGATTCATGAATGGTGCCGCAATATTCGATTCAAAATTGATTAAAGTCTGTCGCAATGTTGTAATTATATTATCGCATGTGCCCATCACAGTGCCAGTCCATTTGAAATCCGAGGCTGTGGTCAATGAGAATTTGTGTGAGAGATGTCGTCGCTTATCGCGTTCCTCATTGCGTTGCGGCTTATTGAGAGCTATGGGATTTGTGGCATACTGATTAACATAGTTCTTAAAGCCCTGCTCCATGCCGAGCTTAAAGTAGAGTGTGCCATTGTTCAATTGATTCGTCTTTTGCCTGGTCACCATCTTATTATTTTCCTCAGCTTTCTTATCATCTGTGGAATTGTCATCTTCAGCAGGAGTTTCGGCTGAATTCGTTTCTTTTTCTAACAATTCCTGGGTAGCCTCTTGCTCTATGTCTATTAAGGTGCGCTTGTTATGTTTGTGCTCGTTTGTCAGCGTCTCTGTCAGCTTCATTTGACGCTCGATCTCTTCCTGACGCTCTGTCAATTGATTGCACAGTCGTGTCTCTAGCTCTGAGGCGTCCAAACGCTTTAACAGCAACTCGAATTTAGCTTGTGTGCTATAATACCAACAGGTGCCATCCAGTTGATCTTCCACAAAGATACGCCGCGCAATAAACCAGTATTTACGGCCATGTCGATCGACACCAAGGCTATCGTGGCGTATGAGTACACCCTGTTTCTCTTGAGGCAATACACAGTCCACAACACCGGAGACTTTGTGCGAACGACACAGCCCACACTGCCAATCCTCGGTGGGTACATCGTTCATTGGTGGATCAACGCACTCCAGATGATAGACAGCAGGACAAGTTTCACAGCAGAGTAGGTCGCCCAGACGATGACACACACGGCAATGATCATCATAGTGTATGGGACCCTCCTGTACCATTACATCACGTACTGAATTTGCCGTAAGAAATTGATCGGCAAGAAATTGTAGCACAATCAGACGATGTTCCACGCCCGTATATGGATATTCTCCCGTGCTGAGTATGTGATATACATTGCGATCGAAATCCTTGTCACATTCCACATAGCTGCGCAATACTTCGGGCCATGTAATGGAATCGTTTAGATACAAACTAATATTGACTGTATCCTTCTGATCCAGGGGACCAAAGTGTGTCCCCTGTACATCCTCTTCCCGCAATATTGCCTTGAGCAACATGATGTGTACATCCGTGAGCAGAGCACTCTGCTCCTCACACACCAGTGCCGCACAAAAGTCCTCGTACAGAAAGGGCGAGAGTCTTACTAAATGGCGAAAGCGTCTCAATACTTCATAAATACTTAGAGATTGCAACACATGCGCATTGCTTATAAACAGATCCTCTGATGATTCTGGCAGCTCCAACGGCGGATATTCTCTGCCTTCTTGCAGCCAAATAGGTTCGGGGCTGGGTGGGCGTGGTGGTCGCCCTACGCCGTTCTGTGTAAAGCTACAAACGGAGAATTCCGATTCACTCTCGTTTGCCGCATCGAGACTTTCATCGTCGCTTGGAGTTAGCAGCATATCATCCTCATTATCGGACTTCTCTTCATCTGAATCCCCGAAATCGGAACCATAATGATATTCCGATTCGTAGCCTGTTAGAAAAAATCAGAACGAAATCATTAGAATCACATGTAGAACATATTTGTATACCAAATGAAAATGTACATTTATATCGTTGCAAGCTTATATGATCGGATATTTACCTTTTAGACGACTAGAGTTTAAGCTTGTCATTGTAACGACGTGTACAGACCCCCAACAATCTTCGACTATATTACGACTATATTTGGTATCTTTCCTGATCTTTGTTTGTGTGTATTTAACACTTGTTTGCTTACGTTCTGCGCTTTTCGTCTTTCTTCTTCTTTTATCCAGTTTTTTAGCTTTAACAGTTTTTGTAATTTACCTGCTTGAACTAGAGCAAAAATCGAAGACAATAGCACATTACTTTACTTGTCAATCGGACTAAACAACGAATGTTTCCCTTTGGAGTTTTTATAAATTCTTTGAAAGTCTTTACAAAGTTTACTCTGTTTCTATCTTTGAACATTGACAAATTAGAGAAAACTAAGGTTATTTTGTTTCATTCTTGAGTAAACCTCTTGTAGTTTCCCTAACACCTCACTAGTAAACCCCATATGAACCTCTCCCCCACACCTAACTCTGTTTTACACCCTTCAGTGACAAACTACCTTAGTTTAGCTTAGTTCCTTAGTATACCCATGAGTCTCCTAACTCTATTTCTATCTAAATAGGTGATTTTCCCTGATTACCTCTATACCTCCCCATCCCTTAAGTTGTAAGGATATTGTTTTGTTTACCTTTTCTGCCTGAGTAGCTGTTGGTGCTGGTGTTGGCTTGAACATTAGATTTGCGACCTCGTCCACGTTTCCCACGACTTCCACGATTGTTGGTGGTACTGCTGCGACTGCACTCATCGCTCTGTGGTGATATGCAGCGTGATGCTGAGGGTGTACTTGGCTGGGATTTACCTTCGCTGAGATATTTGGGCTTCTTGAGCAGCTGATAGTTGAAACGTCCCGCCGACCGTTCATTTGGCGTCTTTGGCGGACGTCCACGTTTTCGACTACCGCGACCACTCATTATTATATATTTTATATATATTTATTATCTGATGATGAGGAGCAGTTCTCGTTATCCTCGATGAAGAATGCGTAGCGGCGTTTCTAAGCCACCCACTTTCTGCTTAAAACTATATCGTACGTGCGCCGCGCGGTTTGTTTGTTGTCGCTGTGTGTGTGTGTGTTTGTATGTGTATGTGTGACAGAGCGTGTGTGCGTACTGTGTCTGTGTTGTACCTCAGATACGATTTAGCTTTCTTCTTGTTGCTCTTGACGAAACATAGCACATTATCTAAAATAAGTACAAAACAAATCGAATGTTTTAAAACCAAAAATCACACACAGTTTATTTAGTAATATACACATGTATGGCGCACACGTTCGAAATATGTTCGAGAGAGTGTATGTATGCATGTGTGTACGCTTGTATGTGGTGTACATGTGCGGGAAAAAATCGATAATATTCACAAAAACGTTTCAAATGCCATTTTGTTTACAAATTACATATTGAAAAACATAACTAATTGCATATATGGCGCCAAAAACATATACACACACATACACAGGCACGCACACATATACACACACACTGCTATTCGGTTAAGGATGCATTGCTCCGAGCCAGGTTTGGCAAATTATACATTCTCAATTTTTTAATATACTGCTTGCTGGGGTACTCGACGACGACGACACGCACAATTGTTCGTGTGCCTTCACACTTATACATCTGTGTATGTTTTTGTGTGTGTTGGTTCGTGTGGAAAAGAGTGTGCTAGGTGTATGCGTGTGTGTGTGTGGTGTACGGATGGAACTGAAGCCAACGCACATTGTCCGCCATTTATAAAACCGAGAAAATTTGTGCAAATTTCCACAGAAACGTTTATTTAACACATTTGACATTAATTTTGATTGCACCATTTACCCAACGCACTTGGCAACACATTGCGAACGCGTTGTTATATTTTTATTTGATATTATTTAACTATTTTTAAGCAAACTGTTAGAGCGACTTTTACCTTACATTTTTGTTCTGCACTTATAGCCCGAATAGCGTACAGTCAGCCAATCACAGCGCGTCTTTCATTTGCTAATGTCGCAAGCGACATCTGTTAGTCGTTTTTCGTACTAAACAACACATGGTTGCATGCGCGTCATGCGCAGTGTTGCTGCGATAATTGTTATCGATTTGCTTGCACATATCGTAAATGAATTTCAAATTCACAGTCAATTCGATAACTTTGCCGGTACCGGTTATTATAGTATTGCTGCACTCGAATAATTGGTATATATTAAATCCAATTTGACAAGAGTCATAAATAAAACCTTGTACATTACAATTAGTGAAACAAATCAATAATTCATATTATACTTTGTGTAGCCCTGCACATATTTGCGCTATCTTATCAGTAAGCAATGCGTCTCAGGGAGCTTATGTGGTAGACGCTGATTTCGCTAGTATTACTTCACAGTGCGCGCTCGACGGATGCATTTTTCAAAGAAAGTTCCCGTTCGAACATTATAAAATGTTCGTTTATATTATTAATTAGCATTTTGTGAACCCTCGCAGCGCCATAAACTATATAGTTTAATTCATGCGAAAGCATATGTTAGCTAACGCGTCAAATTATTAGTAGATTACGATATTGGCATGTGAGTAAATAGACGATTACTAGATAAAGATATGTGAGCTTCCAATACAAATATACACCTGTCTCGCTCGCGCTACGTGCTGATTATTATTTATATTTCCAATGTATTGTACATACAATACATAAAAAGTGTGAATGTTATTACAGTTATTATTATGGCCAGTGTCGGTGCGTTTCTCTGTAATACTACTAAACAGTTTGCCAGATATCGTTTACTACTCCCCCCCCTCTCTCCCGCGCCTTCCCCCTTTGCACACTTGTCAATTTACCTGTATTCTTTACCTTTGATTATTGCATTTTTTATTTTGCTGAAACGCTTTGTCACAGATTTTCTGTCGAAATAACGTACCTACAATATCAATATACTGCAGATAAACATGTATGTTCGGTGTGCGATCGGAATTCACGAAAAATACAAAAGAATACATTCTTAACGGGTCAGACACACTCATTCCCCCACTCGTTATGACGTCATGGCGCACTGTTTGTATTTTATAATTGGAGTAGCCAGTCGAAAGATAATTAATGTACGCTCATATGGAGGGGGTTCTTACGTATGTATGTCTGTATGTGCTAGATTCCCCCTTGATAGACGCCCACATATCAGATATCACACAGCGAGTGTAGACTCTTCTTACGTATTTAAAGAACATATATCTCTCTACTGATTATGTTCTAGAATAGTGGCGGGTAATTCCTATTATTAACCACGGTATACCCCCGCTGGGTGTGCAGATTTGTCTATTAGAAATACTTTCCAATTTTTGCATGGAATTTTTATGTTCTTTTGGTTTTGCTTTCAGTTTTATTTAAACTACACTCCCTCCTCCCACACACACACACATAATGAAGATTTCTAATTGGAAGCGCAGTCTGTACATCATCTACACATCTATCTACATATTCATAGCGATAACCAAAGCAGAAGATGTTGCAAATATAACAGAAAAGTTTGTATAGATTGTCAAACCAGTTCGATCGCTTTGCTCTACTAATTGTGCTTCCGGTTTATTTTTATATATATAGCACAATTCCCCCCATATTGCAACAATTGAATGAGACAAACCTCACAACGCTACCGTCTGCCGATGATGTGAAAGCCATAGCCACCGAATTGGGCACACCTTCGGTACCACCCATAATAGATACATCAACAACAACAACAACAGTAGCTGCAACAACAATAGAAACTACTACAACAACTGGGGGACCAACACTCTCGCATGCTAATCACACAAGCACGCGCCCTCCCGATACCATCTCTAGGCAGAACCCACAACCAGCTGATTGCTCGCAACGTGAGAAATCCCGTAGTCAACCGACAGCGACATCGAGCTCCCGATTGCGCAAGTGCTGTCCACTTGGCGAGAATCTGGACATTTATCGCGAGAACCAGAGCGATTCCATGTGTGACAGCGCGGTCTTAAATTTTGAACCGACAATCATAAGTGCGGTGTTATTTGATAACTGCATCGAAGATCTCGAAATAGCGCCCGAATTGTCCTATGAAATAGGCAATCCATGCAATAGGTAAGCCCAATCAAAGGCATGAAGTAGCAGTTCTTTATATAATCTATCTATAAATGTAGTTTAATCACCTTTTCATTCGTAGTTCTAATGTTTTTTTCATTTCGTAGTTCAATCAGTAGTTCTAATAGTTTCTTTAAGAGGTCTTTGTATTGTAATTGCAGTGTTAAATTTTTCAGCTCATTTCAATACGATGACACGGAAGATGCTTTCTATATAATGCAAGATGGTTCGTTGCTGATCATCGATAAGAATGGAAATGAATCCTATACGGTTGAGGAGAATTACTGCATCGATCAGGATAAATCGGGTATTGTGGTAGCATTTGTCTGCATTACACAGGTCGAGGAGGTCTCCAAGGCCAAGATCATTATAGTCGCGGTGCTGATGCTTGTCAGTATGCCATGTCTACTGCTGGTCTCTTATCTGCACCTGACTCTGCGCATGTTAAGGAATCTACATGGTTGGTCCCTTGCCTTGATGTCTCTGTGTCTCGCCTGCGGTTACTTTGTCTACTCTGTGGTGCATATCTATGGCATACCCGATGGCGGATTCATTGGCTACGTCATACAGTTCTTTATACTAAGTTTCTTCTTTTGGTACTTGTGTATTTGCTGTAATGTTCTCCTGAACATCTGGTACAAGCTGCCTTACTATGTACAATGGCCAAATTACATGATAGGTGTCAATTTTGCTGTTTATCTATTGATTTCCATCGCGGGACCCGCCATACTGGTCACATTGACCGTACAGAAGGGTCTGCCCGGCATGCCATCCTACTTCCTGCAGGGACTCACCGAATCCATACGTGAATCGCAGCGTTACTTTATACCTCCGGTTTCTACTATTCTCGGGCTTAGCTTTCTGGTGAGTTGCATAACCGAAGTTCCCACAATATAATATAGTCTATAACGATTTGCGTGAT
This sequence comes from Zaprionus indianus, assembly GCA_018904595.1. Classification (NCBI taxonomy): domain Eukaryota; kingdom Metazoa; phylum Arthropoda; class Insecta; order Diptera; family Drosophilidae; genus Zaprionus; species Zaprionus indianus. Next base: position 5,011,931 of record JAEIHA010000140.1, read on the forward strand.
GTTCCCCACTTAATCATAGTGCTTAAACATTTCGTAATATTCGCAGCAAACTGAAATTATCAATCTCAATTACTCATATTGATATTTCACATTTATCTGTTTTAACTTTCTGTTTGCTTTCATTATCAACGTTCGCTTTAAACCTAAGCAATAGGAAGAAACCTTTGCAAGCATAAGGCTTTCTTCCGGTTAACGATATAAAAAAATAGAATGAACTTTGAACTATCTAACTGCAAAACGTGAATTCCTCTTTAAGACTACTAATACTTTTTCTTACTTTCTTGTTCCTCATTTTCTTATATTACATTATACTTAATCCTCATGTGAATTTCTTATTAATACTTGTTCTTCTTCTTGTTGCTCACAGGTTATGATCCTATCATTCTTTGGCTTCCAACGCATTAAGGCCGACAGATATTTGCCCGCCAATGATGAGAAAGAGAATGGCGTGCAAATACATCAGTTTGATTTAGAGAAATACGAGGATGTAAAGAAAGAGTAAGCTGCCAGAGTTCCTCTACACTATATATGTCTAGATACTGACACTATTTCTCTCAACAGCGCCAAATGTGTGGCCCTGCTAGGCATTATCATCATACTTGCTTGGCTCTTCGAAATAGTCACATTCTACTCACCTGGAAACGAAGGTAAGCATACAACAATTAACAATCTATTTGTCCATACCATATAATCGTACTATATATACAACTCTTACAGTTTATTTGCTGCTCTGCGATATGATCAACGGACTGCAGGGCCTGTGGATAATGCTTATATTCCTGGTGGTGCGGCGACGTCGCACGATTATCTTACGTTGGTGGTATGATCGCGGTTCGCATGCCATCACACCCACTGAAGGTGGCACTGAATTGCAACCGGTTAACAAAGCTGCGAATCCTACATAAGAATTTAGTCATAACGCGCAACTGAACTACGAGTATATATAAGTATATATATATATAAATTGTTTATTGCATTTTACATAGAAATGTATTATAATTATTATTATTTTCTCGTCACTTGAGTCGAATTCTTGTCATCGTATTTCTATACTTCTTCTTCTCTTCTTCTTATATGGGGGTTGCGAGAGAGTCGTTATCAACTATGTTGTAAGTAAATATAAATGTAAATGTACGTGTGTAATTCGTAGGTGAATGTGTGTATGTATGTATGGGTAAAAGGAAAGCAGTAAATAGTTTTTTTTTTAGTTCATCTACTTTTGTCAATCGATGTTGATAATTCTAAATCATGCAAATCTAAATGGCTTCTCTCTAAATTGTGTGATTACAAGGGGAATTCGTTTTGCTTTTGCGTTTGATGAATGAATAAATAATTGTTTTGTTTTTGTTGTTGTTGTTGCTGTTGCTTGTCAATTTGTTGCAGTCATCGTATTTGGGATATATAATACTATTTACATATTGTACGCAACGTAAATGGGATCCAATTGATCGGCCAAAAAGCCGTCTCGTAAATGCATACGCTGTTTCTCGCCACGACTGTTGATGGGCACAACACCTGCAAAACAGATATAAATATAGTACATATATCATATATTATATAGATGTATTAAACCTACCCGGATCAACCACCACAACGACGCCCACAATGAGCTGATGCTCTTCAAGCACCGTGTTTGTGACCAAGGGCACCAAGTCTAGCGCCTCCGACTCATTGCCATCCAGCTCCACCACGACCACGAGTAGATTAGTCCAAGTGAAGACAGCGCTGCAAGAGAAAAAGAGTATTAAGCATTATTTACCACTCATCCCAGTTGGAGTCAGCTTGCTTTGTTACTCACCACTCGGCAATCTTTTTGTGACAACGCAGCACTGAATTCTCTATATCAATTGGATGATAGTTCATGCCACGCAATGAGATAACCTCATCCAGTGCACCCACTACATAGACAGCATCATGCAGCTCCTGATCATTGGCATTGACAGCACCACCAGCCACTAGACTATGCTCTGAATTGCCACCCAAGGAGGCATTCGAGAAATTCAATTGCAATTGACTCATTGAATTCAAGGACTCTGTATCACTATCTCGACTAGCCACACTTGGTGTGGTCTCATCCAAGATCGAAGCGGCCTGCGAGCATTCTGTGCGTCGCAAGAAACCCAAGTAACCAGTGCGTGCATACATCTCTGAGGTGGCGCCCGTGACCAGCTTGGCATTGAAATGATCATTGTAGTCCGTCTCATCGCCATAGATGGTAAAGTAACCGTTGGCATTGTGCGGCGCTTGCACCTGAAAGAGTAGAAGAGAATCAATTAATAATCGAGAAAAATGAGAAAGTTCTCCCTGGCTTACCCAAATTTCGCCCAAGTGGGAATCACCGCAGTGTCCCTTAGTCTCAGGATTGGCTATGATCACCTTCACACCCGGCAGCAGCTTGCCGGACTCAATTAAGCACAACGAATTAGGCGCACCTCGTTCCACCAGTGCCACACGATTATTCCGTAATGCTCTTAGATCCACATAGACCTGTGCACTCTCCGCTGAACTGGCACCCTGAACACAAATTGCGGGATTGACACGACAACCAAACGAGGTGGAGACACAACGTGTATTGAGTCCCAGTCCCTGGAAGAGTTTGCAGAACTGTTGCGTCAATGTGACACGTGGACGTTCCTCCCCGACAACGACGCAGGTGCGCACACAACGCAGATCCACATTGCGTTGCTTGAGCGACGGCACTGAGTTACTCAATGCCTTGGTGCACAACTCAATGACTCCATACGAACAGAAGGTATCACGCACACGATGCTGCGACAATGTGGAAAGCCACAAACTGGGATTGGCCTCCACTTCGTAGGGGGCAATCAATATGGAATGATGACCACTATAGACACCAATCAGTGTCCACATGACAAAGCCCAAGCCACAATAAGGATCCAGACAGAGGGCAACATGACGCGAAGGATACAATTCACAGGCCAGTTTTAAACTGGCGCACAGACTAGACAGAGATCTACAAAAGAAAGTAGGGTTAGTTACAGTCATAAATGAGTATTCTCCACCACCTACCGATGCGTTATATTGACACCACTTAGGCGTCCACAGGTGGACACACTGAAATCCAAATAAGCGCTGGAATCTAAAGAGACTGTGGCTATGCCAGCCAATTTGCGTTTGGGATTGTCATCGATATCGAGTATGGGTGGCCACGTCTTCGGGTCAATGGACGAGGCTGCCTCACGTGACTTAAGCAGCTTTATAATTGGCTGTATAGAGAGCACAATGCCACTCTTCGAGACATCAACAATCATGCGCACTGTGGGCAGTGTGGTGATCAAGTTCTGTGGATGTGGCGGCCTGATGGTTATGGGAATTGCGCCCAAATACAAACAGCCATAGAAGGCGCACAGCAGATCCAGGCCAGGTGGAAAGATGAGGGCTGCAGTAAGAAATAGGAAGATCAGTTTAGAGTTGTTTGTATACATAAGCAGAAGTAGAACTGAAGAGTTGAGTTAGAAATGTGAATGAATGAATTATATCATTGGCGAATCGAACCTTCAATTAGGTGTCTTAGCCATAAGGGAACCTAACGATTTGATGATATAATATACATATCTCTAACTCAACTCTTGGTGTATTATACACTGTGTGTGTTGCCTTACCAACATGATCTCCTGGCTCTATCTTGCCACGTTCCTGCAGCAGTGCAGCAATCTTCTCCGCGCGCTTATGCAGCTCCGAGCAGGTCAAGGTTTTGGCTATGGCGCCTAAGAGAGGAGAGAAGATAAGATTAAACAGAGCTCCAGTAAAGCGTATAACTCCCACTTACCCTTGGAGTTAAGGAGCGTGAAGATGATGTGATCTGGCGATGTGTTGGCGCGCCAACGCAGTACACCCGTTATCAATTGGGGCTGTAGGGGGAGATGAAGAGAAAGAGAGATAATTGTAATTGAGATATTGCATGAGTTAATCAATCAATTGCACATACCTTACGTTCACCGTCTTCGGCCATGCCCACATCTCGTCCATGTGCAACAGCCAAGCGGTTGCCCTGCACTAAATTGCCAACCATGACGGAGGCGGGTCCTACACCCGTGTCTGTAATACCACAGCCAGATGATGAGCTTAGTTTTGCAGTTGTTTGCACACCTTTTATAAGTTTTTTATGTTTTTTTTTTGGTTTTTTGGTTTTTTTTTATATCATTTTGGATTTTGGTTAGTATTTTTGTTGTTTTTGTTTGGTTTTGTACAAGGATATTTTATATATAATATATATATAGAGATGTATGTGGAGTTATTTGTGGTGTGATGTGGTGAGTAATGAGGTGTGTGGTGTGGTGAATTATTAATTATTATTATAATTGTTGTTATTTTGAAAGCAATGCAATGCAATTAGTTGACATAATTTTAGTTGTTGTTATTATGTTGTTGTTGTTGTTGTTTCGTTGTTATAATACAGTGTTATTGTTGTTGTTTGTTGATGTTGTGGTTTTTTGTTGTTTATTATTGTTGTTGTTGTTGAGGTGAGTGTGTTGTTGTAGTTGAGTTGTAGTGGAGGAGGCATTTTAAAAGTAGGAAGCAACGCGCAGCATTGTTTGTTGTTGTTGGTTGTAGTAGTTGTTGTTGTTGTAGTTGTTGGTGATTAAAAAAAGAGGAAACAAACAAACAATTTGTATTTTCATCAGAGATACGAATATGTTGTTGTAAGAAAGCATAGAGAGACACCAAGAGACACAAAGCCAATTATTATTAATTGCATAAGAGATCATAAATATATATATAGTTTATATAGAAAAGTGGGTACTATAGGTGGTACTACAAGCCCCCAACCCTCTTGTCCCCGCCACTCACCTTGATGCAATTCACGCGGCTTTGGCAAATTGGTGACACAAGTGTGTGGACACATAAGAACATTAGCGGGATGCAATGAACCCTCCAGGAAGCGACGACGTGCCTCGCAGAGATGTATACCACCCAAGGGGGTCTTGGGCAGATGATTAGGGGGCACCAGTGCCAGGCAATAGATGCCTACTTGATGTATCGAATCTACGGCCTGCAGCACCCTCGACATCCATTGGAAACTCTCCTCCTCGGAGCAATCGGGACGTTGTTCGGCAATGACACATACTCGTTCATCGCGCAACACTTTAATGCTGAACACAGCAATGCGTCCGCGATAGATGAACCGCATAGGTTCCACCGCAAGCACTGTGGCAATGATGTCATCTGCATTATGCTTGCGTCCCGTCACTGTCATCAGACCATCACGAGAGCCACAAACAAACACAAGTCCACCAGGACCAAGGAAACCCAAGAGACCTGAACGCACATAGAACTCCTCGCTAATTGGTTTAGGTGAGGCCACAGAAATGGTGCCTCCTCCCTCCTTGGGCTGTTCGGGATCCTCCAACAAAGGTTGCACTTTAAATGTTGAATTTGTCATGCCATCCAGGCCAAAGTAACTAGCGCCAGTTGAGCCACTTGTCACGCAGATTTCGCCCACTTGATCGGTCTTGCAGAGCACTGGAGCACCCTCTGAACGAACCACTACCATTTGAGCTGCAGGCATTACTTGTCCACAATCCTGTAGTGTCAGGGATGTCAACGAATCTTCACTATCCACACGCACCACGCCATGTGAGAGGGCTGCCATGGATAGCACACCACGACCCGTGGCCGATTGTATGAAGCCAGTGGAAGAAGAGCGACCTGGACGACGCAGAGAGACGGTGAATACCTCCGAGCTACTGGCACACGGACAAATGGCATCCGAACGCAGACCCTTCGCTTGGAATACATTCAAGAATTGATCGCAGGACGAGAGAGACCAGGGATTTGCTCCATCCGCCACAAGCAACATGCGCAGCGACGACAACGAGATGTCCTTATGATCCTTGGTGGCCAAGAGACCCCAATGCAAATCGCGACTCTTCACCAGGCAACATGAGGCGCGATGTTTCGTTATCAATTGCATCCATGAAGAGGGGCGCAGCTTCATCAGCGCATAAGGAATGAATACGACATGCATGCCATTCAATATGGACGTGAGCACAGCGTGCCACAGTCCAACCTCACGTTTGAAGTCCAGCACACACACAATGGTCTCACCCTCCGTATAATGGCAGGCCATGGTGAGGGCACGACAGTGATTGATCATGGCAGCGCGGGTGACAGTTATGCCTAAAGAAAGAGGAAACAGATAAGTAAAGAAGAGACTCCCTCTTGTTAATCCACTTCAGCCTTACCCATCACACTGCCTTCCTTGTCTGTTGTATACTCAATGTATGCGGCAGCAGTTTCCTCAATACGCAAATTACCCACATTAAAATCTTTGGGTGGCTTGGGCAAATGCTCGGTGACAAACCATTGAAGACGTGGCCAGCCTTTCAGCTTAGCTATTTCACCCGTGGCAGACTTGGGCAGACCCTTCAGGCAAGCCTCCGATGTTAGCGCCACTGTGATGCCACACGAGCTGAGCAGGAAACCCACTTGCTGTGGTGGCGTATCCGAGCTGGACAGCGGCAACTCAATGGGCAACGGCACCAGACCACGAAACATGCAGCCATACCAGGCGGTGATGAAACTAAGTAGAGAGATAAGAGAGAGATTTAATGAATATCTATAGAAGTATTCCTTCTCCAAACTTACCTCAGTGGATCATTGTTGGGATACACCAAGGCAACACGATCCCCAGGCTTCAGTGTGACCTGTTCGGGTCCCTTGCTAAAGATCTTTGTGGACAATGCGTAGGCGATCTTTTGTGCGCGCGACAGCAGCTTGCCATAGGTGAGGGTAGTGGTGATTTTACCATTAGGATCCAATACCGTTGCCATGGAGCTCTTGAATGAATTTGTGCCATAACGTTGGAGTGCGCACTCGAGAGTGCGTGGCAAGCCAGCTGGAATGGAGAGTTGTTCCCCTTGTACGGGTGTCATTGTGCTACCCTCTGGCTTGGGTGCATTGGGATCTTTTGGATTCGCTGCTATCTCCAGTTCAATATCGTTATCTTCATAAAATTCCGGTAATGGGCGACGCTTAGGTCTCTTCAGTGTGTTCAGCAATTGTTGTATCTTCGCCGATACCTTCCACTTGCCATTGGCATCCGTTTCCGATAGATCCGTCTGCGAGACATTCACATAACGTGTGACACGGTCTGCAATGCGATGCGCATTGTTGAACTGGGTAATGTCGGGCGCGTTGTCTGCGGAGCGGACGAGTGACACATGCGAATGAATGAATGAATGAGTGAATAATTGGTGTCAATTAATATAAAATAATTTTTTGAAGAAAGCAAGGCAATTAGCCTTAGCTGTGTGCGTGTGTGAGGGAGTGTGAATGCGTTGTTTACTTACAATGCTTCTGCTTGTAGGCCTTATCAGAGAAGTCATTATCACGTTTATATGCTATTGGCGGCGACTCTGTGCTCGAAGTATCCGATGTGGGCTGTAAGTGCAGAGTGAATATATATAGATTATATATTGGAAATGTATTTTTAACTGCGACTTTAAGGCTGCTAATTGCGTCTAAATTAAGCATTTATATATATTATGAAATATGACTATTGATTGGACACTGTTTTGTTTATATAGCATGATATCATGGGGGGAAATCGCAAGTTATTCAACCACAAAACGGTTGACAAAGCAAAAGTTCATTGAATATGCATGAATCTCTATCAATTAAGAGTTCATTTCAATCAATTCTTAACAGCTTAGCTCCACTGTACTTCACTAAACAAAATGACTTTACAAATTCATGAGGACCTTTCATCTCTTTCATCAACTACTGAATTCTTTATAGCCTAGCTCTACTGTTTTAAAGTTCGTTGAATCGTAAAGAGTCTGGTGCACAAAATATATTAATAAGAAGGTTCCCCTTAGTCTCGCTTCACTGTTTTTGGCCGCTTAGACCTTGACAAAGTAAAGTTCATTGCGTTGTCATTAATCTGAGTTAATTAGGAGTTCAATACCCTTTAGCTTCACTGTACTTGATCATTTCAAGGTTGACATTATGTATCTGTTGCATTTCCTTTTTAGTCTCCACTATATTTGACTAGAAAAAGATCGTTGTACTCTCTGCATATTTATGAATCTACAATATCATTGAAAGTTCTTGAATCTGCTGCTATCTTTGTGCGTTCCCTTCAGCCTCGCTCCACTGTACTTGTATCTAAATCTATTGCTTAATCAATTAAGATTCCCTTCTAGTCTGCCTCCACTGTACTTGACTCTCCCTTTCCCTCGCTGAACTCACCAATGGCGGCAGATTTTGCGGTGGCCTCGAGCTGCTGCCCGACGATGGATATTTCTGGATTGCTGCTTGAGATTGCTTCACCTCGTGTCGCAAATGTTGTTGCTGCTGCTGCTGCTGTTGTTGTTGCTGCTGCTGGTGTTGCTGTTGCTGCTGCTGCTGTGATGCCATCGATGATTCACGTATTGGTGGTTTAATAATGGGCTCTGGCGGCAACATGCTATTACTAATATGATCTCGCGGATAATTATATTCCTTGTCAGGTGAAATCAGTTCTTCGGGTATCGATTCATCATCTGTGGATGAGTCCAATTCATCATTGCAACCAGGACTGCGATTAAGCACCGAACTGCGTTTCGATGGCATTGGCAGACTGGGCTTGGGGCGACTCTTCAATGCGGCAAGTGCCTGTTGCACTGCCTCTGTGCGTACTTCTACAAAGGGGGAGACAAAGAGAATGACTTTACTATAAGATCTATGTATGACTAAGTCAGGTCTCGAGCTTACCGGAATGATATCTCTTCTCATTGTGCGTCACTTTGCGTTGTGTGCGCCGCTGACGATGCTGTGAGCTGTTCGAGGGCGGATGGGGGGCATGGTTCTGAAAGGCGCTCGGCTCACGTGTATTCTGATAGCCAGGATCACCAACAGCACCGCCCTGTGGTCGCATATTCTCATAGCCAGGTGCACCAATGCCTCCTTCACCGGCTCCGCCTCCACCACTACCACCTCCTCCGCCGCCTCTACCACTGCCCCCTCCCGAGCTGGGCTGAAAGTCTGACTTTTTGGAATGCCTTTGTTGTGACGAGGGCAGCGAAGGTACTTCGGTCACATAGCTATAGCCCTCGCTGGACACGATGACGCCATCGTTGTTCACATTGCTGCTGCTGTTGTTGCTATTGTTGGCTCCGCCGCTGCTGTTGTTGCTATTGTTGGTATCTTTTATGTTGTAATATGGCGGTGGCGGCAGGTTCTTTGCCTTCTCCACATCGTTAACTGTCAGTGAAAGAGTGTGTAGTGTCAAAAGAGGTATTTCCGTTAATAAACATTTGCGAAATCAAAGCCAATCTACAGTTGAACTTCTCTATAACGTCAGCTCCCTTAAACCTTTAGTTTTATTGCTCTTCTTCAATTCAGGTTCATTAGAGTGAAGTTCCCACTGTACCATCGACCTTTGTATGGCTTACTTACGTTCATGTTTCTTCAAAAAGGGTTGCAGCAATTTCGCTCTCTTCTTTTCGTATCCTTTTTGTGTTATATCCCCTATAAGAAAGAAAGTAGAGACAGGAAATGAAATCATATTCATATTAAATATCGCACATGGGAAACTAAGACGATAAGTTCCATAAATAATGCAATATATAAATAAATAAAACAATGTATAAACACTCTAAACCGATAATCGCTTGAACAAAGAAGACCCAGCTGAGAAAAATATTTATTTAGACGCAGCTAATCTGTGGGAAAGCCTCAAACTGGTTATATCCGAACTATTCTTGATATATTATTTGTATTAATAGTTTCTTTTTCCCAGCGGAATTCTAATTGTGGAAACATAATAGCGAATAAATCTAATAAATCTTTTCAATATTCAAGTGCTATGTGATAGAAAATAGTACATGGCATATGGTAGGTATATGGTACATAATTGTACAGTACTTATAAGCGCAAAGGGACCGTTATCGCTGAGCTGTTGTCGCGTAGCGCGCTGCTTTGTGAGCATAGCCTATTTAGGTATTGGCCAAGCCTATAAAATATATATGCTATATGCTGCTACGTGATTTACGTGAAATAAACGAATTGTTTGTAATCAGCAGAACAGTGGGCACTCCATAATAAGAGTACCAACAGGGGGAAATTTAAATATATAAATAGGTTCATGATTAAACAAGTGAGTGGGCTTGACTGTTATATGTTTACACAGTGATAACTGCTACCCCCATTATGATGACCGATTTAATTCTTATTTCTTTCTGATTTGTTCCTTAAATAACTTTTAAAATATATCATCCGATCGTAATCAAATTTGCAGGAATTTTTTTTTTATTAATATACCAACTGTACACACATTAAAAATGAATGTTAAACCATTAAAATTGAGCTACGAATTTAATAATTTGTTTGATATATTGGAAATGGAAGAAGGCGTGGGAGAATTTTAGGAACAATTTGATATGTTTCCAATTAGAAGTTATACTTTATTAATGAGAAGTTGTACGTTCAGTTCAGTACTCCTTATGAAATCTATATTTTTTACTAAATAAATCATCCTTATCTCATTCTAAAAATAATAAGACATACTTAATTTGGTTGCTCTTATAATTTCCGAAGTCCAGAAAAATTAACGGACAGACATCGTTGACACTGATTAAGAATATATACATATGTACGTATATAATCAACGGATTGGGAGAGGCTTTCTGCAGCCTATTAGAAACATTTTAAACTATAACACCCTTCTAGATGAAGCGGGTCTAAAGAATTGATAATTAAAATAGAAACGACTTCATAATGGAATTAAATGCCCTACTATCATTACAAATCTCTCTGGTTTATAATTAAAGAGTAACTACTGTGATTAGCTTTGCTCAGCTGCTGTTGCTCTTCCCTTTGTGGAACAGTGTTCCACTGTGCCGAGAGCAACATGTATAAATTGATTTTGATAAGTGAATAAGTGTGTGTATGTATGTAAATATGTATTGCACACACTATTAGCTTAATCTGACACTACAAAAAGAATTTAAGAGCCTGCTCTTCTCCCGCCTCTCTCCTGCCACCTCCTCTTCCCCCACCACCATCCCTTTTATGAGCAGCCGTCACATTGTTGTATATCATATGCACACACAGACCAGACAGAAATATGAATGTATAAGTAGACTGACTCCATGTGCACACACACACTTGCAACTTATGTAAAGTGGCTATGTTGCGTATGTCTGTATGTGTGTGTGTGTCTGTGTCTGTGTGTTGCATGTGGGCAGCAGACACATGTCGCTTAACCGACAAAACCGCACACAGACGCCTCATATCAATAGCGCCCGCAAAAGGGGTTAGGGGTAGTGTCGAAAAATAAAGAGTGTATGGAGAAGTTAACCCCCCTCTGCTCTCTTATTCCTGCTGCGCCACTGCATTGCAGACATGTCTGTGCGTGAAGTTCGAACTGGGAAATGCAGCTGTGACCCTTGGCCGGCTGCTCTAATTGCACAACAATATAGTAATAATAATAATGGACGCATTGCCAGAGTGATGAAGAGGGGCAGGAAGGGAGCACACACCATTAATTAACGTCTATTGGGGGTAGCAAAGAACAACAAAAAAAAAAACACAGCAAAAACAATTTCATGCATTAAATACGCGTTCGCACTCTCTCTTCTGTCTCCCTATCTCTCTCGCTCTCTTTCTCTCCATCTCTGTGTGTGTTGGGAATACCTTCGGATAGCTCCAAATCCAATTCGGCCAATTTTTCGCGTACATCAGCGGGCAGTGATGAGACAATATGCTCCATCCCCAAAAAGTTGGCAGCCGTTGCAGACATTTTTTCACAGTGTGCCTGGAAATTGTTGATGTTGTTGTTGTTGCTGTTGCTGCTGCGACTTCTTGGAGTTTTCTATTTAGTACATAAGCACACACACATATGCACGCATGTATGTATGTATGTATTTTACACTACATACACAGGCACTGGGCACACACATACACACCCGCTAGTTTGCAACTTCGATCGATCGATTTTCAATACAAGACATTTAAACGGTGCTTTTCACTAGCATTATTTATTAAGACTATTGTGCATTAATAATCTGTTCACATTTAGCTTTTTATTTTGCATTATGCTCGCACAAATATACACATCACTCGACGTTCAATCGCCCCAACAATAACCGCACCGACAAACGCGTATATATAAGTAAACAAAGAAAAAGTAGCAAGACACGATAGAGAGAGAGCAGAAACTCAGGTATGCAAACTTGTGTGTGCAACTTTGACTCTCATTGCGCATGACGTCACAAGCTCAGTGTGCAATTTGCGCAAAATGCGCACAATAAGCCATGAAACTGCTGCAATGCACTTATTGTGCTCCAATAGTTTTAATGTATTTAAAATGAAGTTAATATTTGGTAGTTTTTATTAAACAACAGCGCGTGAAAGTGTTAAACTGTGACGTCACTTTCTCTTAAGTTTATATTCACATGATAGTCATGCGCATTGAGTTACCTCTTTTTCGCAGCAGGCCCATTAGGTATGGTAAACGATTTGGCGATATATACAACCAAGTTGGCAGCTTGGCATTGACAGCAATTTCTCTTGCAGTGTTGTATAGCACTAATACAGACTTATCGATATATTTTGAATTGTAGTTTGTTTTGCCTCCTTTTGTGTGTTTTTCTTTAAAATCAATTGTAATAATTACAAAATTGAGTAAATCTTTCTATTCAGAGCTTAATTAAGTTATTGTGACAAGTAAAAAGAATAACAACAAATTATATTCACTAATTTGTTTCATTCGCTGCTTTGTCAAAATGGGTGCGCATTGTTTTGTTTTTTCAACTTGAAAGTAAACTAATTAATTCTGTTTTTTATTCTTTAGCAGACAAAATAAAGCTGCAAGAGGAGTTAGATGCACTAAAGGCCCAAGGTAGGTAGAGTCCACATAATATGCCCAACTAAAGTTTAATTAAACATCTCCAATTGCCAACGCAGCTGACAGACTGGAGAATCAGCTGAAATTGATTGGAATCGAGATCACCGATCTACCCGACGATGTCAATATATTGCTGGACAAGAATGTGCGCCTCCAGCAACAGACGCATCTACACGAACTGAACTTTAACTATTTGAGTGAGTTCTACTTCACCGCAAAAAAGGAACACATCGAACACAAGTTGACAACCAAACAGCAATCGAGGGAGCTGAAGAGGCTTCAGCGTGCAGTGGAGGAGACCAATAAGGATATTGAAGTGCTGAAAAAGTAAGGACGGATGGCAGCCTAAATCACCCCAATACTCATTCTTGACTCCTTCTTCCACAGCTTCAATGAGTCCATTAACAAGTCTTTGATGTCGGCGGCCACTGTGCAACGCAGTATTGAAGATCTCGAAGCCACCGCCAAGAATCTGCTGGACAAACAGAAGAATTTTGACATACCCAAGGATTTTAATATAGAATCCATCATGGACAAGATAGACACCTTGGAGAAGCGCAAGTAAAGCGGTTAAAACATTCAGTTTTAGTTTAGTTGTATAAAAATGATTTTAATATATCTTTTATTTAATGCGTAAATTCAAAAAACATTTTATCATAACACAAAATCAGGCGTTCATAATAAAAAAAAATAATTGCGTCGAGTTCTCTTAGTTTTTGGGCTTACAAATAGGGCAAAAATTAATGTTTTTTTTTTTTTAAAGAGGCGCATGCGAAAAAAAATAAGTGTAACTTGTCGATATTTTACTTTGATTCTATTTTATTGGAAGTTTCAACCGTTTACAAAATGGTCAATTGCTGCTAGTTTTCTTATCATTTTTTTTTTGTATTTTGTTTACGTTTGTTTTGTTGTTGTATATTTGTTTAAAGAATTATTAATGTTTAAAAAACTGTTAAACCGAATTTGCGACGATTTGCCAGCGCTGCTTAAAGCATACAAATGTTCCAAGTTCCTCTCTCTCTCTCTACACCAAATGTATCTCATCATCTTCTCCAATGTGGTTATATGCATTCCTATACATACATACAATACAATCTGTATATATATATAATCTATATATTGGTGTGTGTTCATTAGTAATTTCATATTCATTAAGTTTTTGCTGTTTGTTGTTGTTGTTGTTGCATCATCATCATCATCATCATCTGTTGTTGTTGTTTGTAATATATAAAGGGCGGGTATGTGGCAGACAAACATTTCAGCCGCAGGCGTGCATGATCCTTCTCCTTCATCGTGGACACGCCACACACGGCCTACTGCACGTTCCTGCTGAACACGGCGGCCACCATGTTCTAGCGGAATTCGGGCGCATCGTCCTGCGTAATGTCACCGTACTTCCAGATGGCCAAATGCGCCGCCAATGCAGCATCCTGTGCAGCCCTATACTGCTCCAGCAGTTCCTTAAGTCGTCGCTCGCGACGCTTCTCGACCAGTGCAAGACCATCGGCGATCAGCTGTTTGCCAAAGTCCGTCTTGGTTGTAGGGTCATGCAGACTGGCCAAGTGGGGACCACCACCAACCTTCAATTCGACATTGAGCTGCACCTTGTGGTTCAGCACATCGTCGGAGAAGGCACGCAGAGCTTCTTCCTTATCCTCATTGTCCGCTGGCAGTGTGACTAAGGCGAGTGCGTACTCGGTGGCGTACGGCTTCTCGCTGCTAAAGGCAGGTGGCAGAGCAGCCAAACGGCTGATGGGCAGAGTCTGGAAAAGAGTGAAGAAGGAATATGGATTAGTGTATCCATAACAAGTGAAGTTTGCAACTTGACAGTAAAGATTTTAGATTTGGTTTTGGACGACTTGAAAGTGTTCCTATTCTACAATCGATTAGTTGATGATCCACAAGTGGAGTATCCTAGTTAGGTAGTGTCGCGCATCCGTGGACAGTCGCTGTGTCACGTGCTTGGATGCCTCCAACAACGTGCATCGCATTGCTCGTGTGGCACACCTGGCGCTGCTGTCACGGTGACTCCTTCAGTGCCACCAAAAAATATGGCAACACCTCAGAAAGTCGTTGTGGGCGCAGACCAAGGCACCTGGAGCAACTAGACACACTTTGGTGTCGTTGTAGAGTTTGGTGTACAACACATCATGTCCACAACTGGCGTCGCACGGAGCTGCGCATTGTTTATCTGGCAAACTTATGACTCATGCGTTTCACTTTGAGACGGAAACGGATCTAAGGAGCTTGCAGGAAAATTCTTTTCCCCCTTTCCCAGTTGTGTACTCACCTCCTTGTTGCCATAATCAATGTAGAGCACACTGGCATTGGTGCCCTGAATGCGTTCAACCTTGGCGCGATACCATTGATTGTCGAAGGTAAATTGGGCAGCAACCAGATCACCACGCTTGGGCGTATACGCTCCGGCAATTGGAGGATTGGCCTGGAAGTCAGCATGCAACTTATTCATCAGGGTCTCCAACTTGGGTCCATTCTCGACGGATTGGGCAAAGAAGGTCAACGATTCGGTAATCTCAGTGACAATAACGTTCTCATAGTTGACCTTGCGCTCAACGGGAACCTTCTCATCCTTCTCCTCCTCAATGACGACCTTCTCCTCAGGCACTTGCTCCACATAGTTGGCCCAGATGTTCTTCTTTGCAGCCTTGGCACGATCCTCGGCACTCTTCAGAAGGCGATAGTATTCGGACTTCTCGGCACTGAAATGCACCTCGGCCAGACCCTCCTCGACCAGAGCAACCGACAGATTGACCTGCTGATCGGTCCACAGCCAACCAATGACAGATGAACCAGCCTTATCGGTGGTATCAATGTGCACAGAGACATCACGCTGCAGCACACGTTCGCGGGTAAAGGTCAAGGCCTCATCACCGAAGGGTTCACCCTCCTGGGCGGGCACACCATTCAGGGCTGGACGCGATGAACGTGGGCAAGAGATACCAGCAAGCAGGAACGTCACCAGGCAGCTATCCTTGGGTATGTAGATACGCAGACGAGATCCGCTGGCCACGAACTCAACAATAGCTTCGGTACGCAGGGCACGCTGCCATGAAGGCAGATACTGGACCTTAATGCGGGAATGCTCCACAGTGAGATCGTTGACACGCAGCGTCGCATTATCCTTCTTGGCGTGCAGTCCCTTCAATCCCTTGATAGCCTGTTGCTCGGCAGCAATCAACTGATCGTAGGCGGAAGACCTCTGATCATCATCCTGGCGATAACGAACACACGTCGCCAGACCCTTGGCCACCATAGCCTCAGCCACATTCTGTCCACCAATCAGCACAGTGTAGCAATGCTTCTCGGGGAAGTTATCGCGGAGGGGCGAGATGTAGTCGAGATTGCATTGAACTTTCTTGTTGATCAGCTTCTTGCGCAGGAATTCACGTGCCTCGAACATATGAGGGATCTCATAGAGTGGACGGTAGTTCTTGCCACGTGGCGGTGCCTTGACAATCTCCTCACCATCGTTACCCACAACAGCGCGTTGGTCACGTGGTGGGCGAATGGATGAGAAGAAGACCTTCTTAACTTGACCATTGCTAAGGCGCACATTGATGGCATCACCATTGAAGACCTCCACAACAGTGCCCTGGAAGTCCTTCTCCTTGGAGTTGAATGCAGGGGTCTTGGCCTGATAATCTTGCCACTGACGCAGGCGCTTCTCCTTGGCAACACGTTCGGCTGCGCGCAGTTTGTCAGCTCCTGCAAAGGCAAAAACAAAAAAGAGTTAAATATTGCTGATGAAGAAGAGAAGGAACTGTATCTAGTGAGGCAACTGTGGACGGGGTGAAATGAATACCGTGACAATGGATTAGGTCACTGTATTCTTGGAGTCCGTCGCTTTAATCTAGCAACTGAAGTTGAAGGCAACGCAGCACAGCGCTAGGCTTTAGCCAAAGAGGTGCTGCGATGCCCAACCCAATTGCAGGAAGGAAATAATGATCAAGGATTCACTTTCTTACTAACCTGTCTTCATGACCGCCATGGACCAGTCCACACACTTGGCCAATCCTTCGCGCAACAGCGACTCGGCAATGTTGCCCTTAGGGTACAGAATGGAGCCAATGAAGTTGGAGTTGTTCACCGACTCGAGGCGAATCTCAACATCACGTTGCAGCAGGCGTGTCTCCACATAATAGCGTGCCTCATCCGCGAATGGAACCTTTACACTTAGATCAGGTTTGCCATCGGCATCGAGCTTCACACCGGGACAGCGGATACCCGAAATCATCAACGTAATGTAATGGAAGTCGGGCAACAGGAAGGCACGTACAGTGGAGCCATCGCGCACATGCTCAATGATGGCCTTAACTGGCTTGCCACCAAAGACATCCACGATGTGGGCAGGGTTTTCATGCGACCACTTAATGTTGCGCACCTTATCGTTGGGGTTGACATTGTGCGCCCATTTGCCACGTCCGGCGGCACGTGCCTGATCCTCCAGCTCAATGAGCGTTTGCTGCTCGGGCGTGGGACGTCCCTCACGACGCACGGTGACGAGACCTTCACGAACAATTGATTCCACAACATTCTCACCGGTCTCCTTGTCCTTACCGAGCCAAACGAAACCGTATTCACGGTTGGAATTCGCGGGTTTGTCAAAACTGAAGGTCACCTCATTGCCGATCAGTTTCTTACGCAGATATTCACGCGATTCCCAGGCCCAGGGTTCATCCTTGGTCTCATCCCCACCAGCGCCAGGTCGGCGTGCAAGTTTCGGTGCCAGGACATGCGAGAAGGTGATTTGTTTCTCCGGTGGTGGGGCACCTTTGGTGGCGCGTATTACGACCGTGTCGCCGGAGAGAACCTGAAGCAATGAGGTTAAGTGAGAAAGTGAGAAATCGGTTCCAAAAATATAAAAACACGTGCACGTTGTGGTGAAATACATATGCAACACACAACATCTATGTGTGCATGTGTGTGCCAATAGGCGGCGCCACTGCCGCTATTTTTGACAGGGTTGCATAGCATAAATAAATGTGTGACCGTGTGTGCAACCAAAAAAAAAAATAGGAAAAGCTGTTAGGAATTTTAATTGCCACAAGCGATAAAAATACCAAAGCAAAAATACGCGCTGCTGTTTACTCTATTGTTTTATATGCTGGAAACGCCCTTTATATTGTCTACAAGCAAATAATAAATAAAGTCATTAGCATAGTTCATTGACTTGTGCTATCTAGGCGCTTTGAACCTTTCAGTGGACTTATCTAGAAAGGTAAACAAAGTGCCAAAGAGCAAATGCAACAGACAGACATAATTTTGAATACTGTCAAAAACAAATTCATTAAAAAGGAATATGTTAATTGAATAAAATACTGTAAAACCCTTTCTAAACGGTTTAAATACCATAAGAAAATTGTATTAAATACGTGTAAGCAATGAGTTGCATGGGATAACGGGTAACTCTCTCGACAGTATGTGTATAGCGTACTCGCTTGCACACACGTACACTGAGGCAATAAACAGGTGTGCTTGTATTGGTGTGCGGCATTTTTAAAATCAACAGGTTTTCCACGTAAAATCTGTAACATGGAACATGGAGCAGAAGCAGGCAATGGAATGCTGACGCGGCATTTGGGCCGGGCCCAATGAAATAATCAGCAACTCATCTTTGTGTGCGTGTGTGTGTATGTGTGTTGCCAAGACGTTGCTGCGGTGCGTGCCAACGTCATCAACAACCAAAAAGCGCTTTACTTGCAATTGATAACGACTATCAAGAGTTATCAATTGCCTGGCGGAACTTGCTCTGTGCATTCACCAGATTTAGACACGTACATACATTTAATGTAGGGGGTCTCTGGGTTCAAACTTTGCACCACAGAGCAGAGAGAGAGGCCTTTGACCAGAAAATAATGTACAAAAATCGAAAGTACTCATTTGTGTAGTACATTGCACGCTTCATTATTTGTACACACACATACAAACAGATATGCACATATAGTTTTGTATGTGTAAGAGTTTTGCGTCTGTGCATGCCGAGTTTGGAGGTTAGAAACGAATAGTTTTGCATTAACCGTACGTGCGAACTCGTGCCTATGTGTGCGCATCTGTATGTGTGTGTGTGTTTATCAGATAAAACGCATGTTTCAAAACGCCGGCAAGCGGCGCCGTTTGATTGATGACGTTGCCAGTGCAAAATTGCGACAGAAATTAACGCACACCCGATACACTTAACCTTTATGTGATAACAAATCGAGGCGCCTCTTATATTTTTGTATAAGGGGCACCTCAACAGAGAAGAAAATCTGCCAGGTTGGCACCTTCGATAACTTTCATTTCTTTATGCTATGCGGCTGTCGCTGTATGTGTGTGTGTGTGAGTTCAGCCATCGTATGAGTGTATAATCGTGTTCGACGTGTCACACTCGCGTAAAGCGCCTATACGCATATCTCTTTCGCACTTGCTGTGCTGTGTGTGAGTTGAACTAGCCGCATTTGCCACGCTGATGATAATCACACATCACACATATTTTATACGTTTTTAAATGGATGAATATTCATTTTAGGGATTAATGAAATTGCAACTTTTTCGCCCACATAAAGTTTACTTTATTCAGACTTACTTGTTTCACAATGCCGGATAGAGTCTTAGCAGGCGCTGCCGCTGTAGCTGCAGGCGCACCGTCTTTCGCTGCTCCAGCTGTCGTGTTAGCTGATGTTGCCATTTTTTCGTACGGGTGCGGTTTTTACCGGCGGGCCGTGGATACGTGGCTGTTTTAGTAAGCGGGTTGAATTCCTCACGATGGTTTAAAGTGCGTCTAACACTGTAGTTCTTTTTAACTTAATTAAGTTAATTGAGTATGAACACACCACACACAATACAATCACCTCAGAATTTTCACTGCTAACTGCGCTGTGTGACCAGCTCGAAGAGCTTGAAAAATACCACTCTTGTGCGGCGAAAATACCAAGATGACAAAATTGAGGCCAAAACACTATATTTTCCCACGATAGACAATCGTTTGTTTTTTGCGTATATTGGGTGTACTTAAATATCTAGTATTGTTATTTGAGTTGTATACTATTTGTTACTATGTGAAGCACGTATTTGCTTTGCACTCTCCACCAACCATAAATCTATTTCTAATAAATTACCAATCAAATCGAATTACTAAATCGATATCTTTGTTTGCGCGATCAGCTGATCGTGGCTCAGGAGTAGCGGGAAATAATTATAAATAAAAACAAAGATGAGCAGTTCAAACAAACAATTTGGCGATAAAGCCTTCGATTTACTAAAAGATCTGAAGCGATCTTCACAGACTATTCCCGCCTTTGATGATGATGGAGTTCGTCAAGTTCTGGAGGAAATAAAGGCTATTTTCGAGGAGAATGTGGCACAGGCATCTACTTACAACAGTTCTGGTGATCGCAGCTTGTGGCCGCTGCTCAACTACAGGCACGCGGCTCTTCAACGGAATAAACGATGTCTTCTAGCCTATCTGTACGAGCGTATGCAACGCATCAAGGCTCTGCGATGGGAGTTCGGTCCCATTATACCCGGCGACATTAAACAAACTCTCTGCGAACCCGAAGTTCAGTTCTTCAATAACTATTCCAAGTCGTTGGCTGCATACATGCGTTCCGTGGGCGATGGTCAAGGTATTGATCTCACTGGCAACCTACGACCTCCCAAATCTCTCTACATCGAAGTTCGTTGCGTCGAGGACTATGGCAAGTTCGAGTTGGATGATGGCGAGGTGGTGCACTTAAAAAAGAATAGCCAACATTATCTGCCACGCGCACAAGTGGAGACACTAGTGCGCCAGGGTATACTGCAGCACATAGCTTAAGTTGTATTAATAAAATTTTGAATAAAGAAATAGTACAAAAATGGGAATTTTGTATATTTTGCCCGCCCAAATGCATCGATAAGACTTGGCGATAACAGCACACGTTAGAATATCGATACTATCGTACGTTTTGCTCTTCTCTATCGTCAGCTGTGCGGCCGGCTGTGGTCGTTACGTGAATTCTGCTTCTATAAAGTTAAAAACAATTAAATTGTGCACTTACAATGAATCAAGCCGATGTCACAAAGTTAATGTCACAGCTGCGCATAGCAGTGCGACCCAACAAGCGTCACCTGAAGAATATAGACGGACCCGAAGGACGTTTACTAAAGCTGCGAAAGACTGTGACCGCGTTGGTGAAACACGAGCGCATTGAGCTCTTCTACAATCGTGCGGACGAAGCGCGTGGATACGCAGAGCTGGTGAGGATTGGGCTTGCATATCTCAATGAACTTTTGTGATTATTTATATTTTTCTTTTGCTCTTAGCTCATTTCAAATGCCATACGTCATGGCGACCGGCACAAGGCAACCATGGAGCTGGCGGACTACTGGCTGTTGGAGAAGCAGCTGGTGCACAAGCTGTTCAAGGTGCTAGTGCCGCGCTATGAGAACTCCAATCTGTCCTACACACGCATGTTCAAGGCGCCACGTGACTATCCCGGCATTTACTACAGGAAATCTGTGCTTGAGCTGCGCGGTAATCCGTATCCGGTGCTTACTCAGGACAACAGTCAAAATCGCAATCTGTTGCACAATGTATTGTTGGATGAGGCACGCAAGGAATTCCGGCGCGAGAAGCTAGCAGAGTTGGCTAATAAACTGGCAGCAGAGACAGACACAGGAGCAGCAGCCGCGGCAGCCACACAAGCAACCACAGCAGCCTCCTCCTCCGCCTCCACATCCGCTTCCTCCTCTGAAACGAAGCCACAGGAGACGCCGAAGGAGTAATTGATGTTTATTGTTAATCATTGGAAGTAAAACATTTTTCTAAGTTAAAGAGAAACTGGAGTCTTAAGAGAGGGAGAGAAAATGAGAGACAGAGAAAGAGAGAGAGTGTAAATCGTTCCCGGGGTTGTCCCTCTTTAAATACGATAATAACGCGGAAAACGTTTCAGGAATTGCATGTGTATGTACATTGTTGATAAAAGGGGCGTGCACCAGATTGTTAGGGTGTTTGTGCCGGCGACAAGGCTGATAAAACACGTATAAACCAACGTATTGTTGGCTTTTATAATTTATCATGAGCTGAGCTAAGCAGCGTGCTCTCCCTCCCCCGCTCTCTCTCTCTCTCTCTGTCTCTCACTGGTGAGAAACCTGTCAGAATTCTGTAAGCGTCATTATTCATGTCAACTCGCCAGGCACCCTGAGAGTGTCGGTGTGTGTGTGTGTGTGTGAAGGGGGAGGTGGGTGCAAAGCCAAAATTAAAAGACAGCTAAGAGAGAAATTTACGATGGCTTTTTGGAAAATGAAGCTTCAAATATGCGACATGTTAATTAACGCTGCTTAAGAGTAGAGAGATAAAACAGCAAAACTTTTCCGAAAAGATATTCAAGAACTTTGCCCCCAAATGCAATTAAGCGGAATCAAAGGAATTTTACTGAATAATAGAAGAGAAATAAGCAGCGCCAACAAGTAACAAGCGAGCTGGCAGCTCAAGTAACTCTATTAGAGTGGTACTTTTAGAATTCTCTCGGAATTCTACATTATTTATAGGTCGTAAGATGCTTTAGTTGCAGTTGCTCTTGCTTGGAGACTCCTTTAATGATGCTTAAGTTATAGTTTGGTTTTGTTTTCGTTTTCAATAATGTTCTACTGTAGCCTTCCCCTGAAGACCTCCATTTATAGGTCGAAGGTCTTATTTTTTGATTTTATAGCCTAATTAGGTCGAATTATACAATTTCCTTAAGGCTATGATGGAGATAGCACTATAAGATGTGTCTTCTGAGAAGACTTAGTTCCTTTATGATATAAAGGATCGACATATGTAGTTTGTAGTATGCCAATACTTTAAGGAAACTTCTTCTGTAACTACCTCTTTTATAAGTAGAAAGATCAGCATCACCTTCTACAGAGGTTTAGATAGTTAAAGATTAGTTTCTTGTGTTTATTTTTTATGTTGTTATTGTTCTTCATGTAGTAAGATTTGTAACTTACATTCATTCTTCATTAATAGCAAGAATGTTTCATTTCCTACATTTATTCTCAATTCAGAATGTTGCAAAAATCCAAAAATTCAACCCATAAAACGTTTAAATTTCCCTTAACCAAGTTCCACTGTTAGAAGACCCCCCTCCTCATCAGCCCTCTACAGCGGTTACAGCAACAGCAACAGTCCCAAATTGAAATCGTTTGCTTTGGCCAATTAGTTAATTAATTTTTCTCGCAAATTGGCTGCCAAATTACGACACCTGTAAAACTCTCTGCAGAAAGGGACAATTCCACTTCCAGTTCTCCAATGGGTTCTCTCTTTCTCAACTGTTGCTGTTGCTGTTTCTGTTGCCGTAAAAGCGCAAGCAAAACGACCTTTTCACGAGGCAACTTTGCAACTTGTGTTTTTCCGGCTGCGCTTTGTAGT
Source organism: Zaprionus indianus (assembly GCA_018904595.1). Lineage (NCBI taxonomy): Eukaryota > Metazoa > Arthropoda > Insecta > Diptera > Drosophilidae > Zaprionus > Zaprionus indianus. The sequence continues at coordinate 5,035,177 of JAEIHA010000140.1, forward strand.
CGTGTTCGCTTTTCCGTATAGTTGTGCCGTATATATACGTATATAGTTCGGGGTAGTTTCGTATTTGTTTTGCCTTTCTGCATTTTTCGCTAATTGGCAGCGCTTTCAATTATTGTGGCCTCAAATTCATTAGTTGGGCCCCTTTGTTTATTGTTGTTCTTGTTGTTGTTGTTGTTGCTGTTGCTCTCGCTCGATTGAGCGACAAACAAACAGTTCAATATTTAATTATGTCGTGCAATCTCCCTCCGATCCCCCCCCACACCTAATTAGCTCCGCATGAAAGAAAGCTAAAGAGGAAATTTCCTGAATACTCTGCAGACTTTTTTCCGAAGTTTTCTGCAACTGAAGCCGAAGCTGAAAGCAGTTTCCACATTTTTCCAACTGTCAAGCCAAGCAACACTTGAAGCAGCCCTCGCGGCTGACTCGGCCACGCCTTGGCAAAGTGAAAAGCAAATCAAACAAAATCATCCGCAGGAGATTAAACAGAAGAAAACGCACTTGAAACGCAGAAATAAAAAAAAAAAGTTAAATAAACTTAGAAAGAAGTTGGCAATGAGAGGAGAAGGGGGAGAAAGGAAGCAAGCAAAAGGACTTTAAGATAAGTGCAGCATTAAAGACACTTTAGATGGGAGAGAGAGTAAATAATTTGTAATCATTTTCAAAGAGTGCGAAGAAGTGAAGGAGGGGAAACAGGAGTGGAAGAGGAAACTTTACGCTCCGTTGATAAATGATATGAACGGAAGTGTTTGCCCAAGAGATGAAACATGATTGTGTTAAATATAAAGGGATTTATTTAAAGATTCCTTCGTCACTTTGAAGCGTTTTATTTATAGCCTTGATGAAGGATTGCCATAAGGAGTTTGCCAGGCAAAGCTCTTAGATGATATATGAAAATACTTACTTAGCAAGTGTTATAAGAATTTTTTTTAAAAGGGATTTCCTGGGCAGCCTGTTAAGTGATATATGAAAGTATTTGCATGCCAGATGTGTGGTATAGAAGAAAAAACTCAGAAACTGAAAAGGAAGTACTTCTATGGTTGAAGTATTTAAAAGCTATTGTAATAGCTAAAATATTAAGGAGATATATATACATATATAGCTGGATTGTAGTTAGTAGATGCATATATATTATGTCTTCATAGTTTCAGGAGTAATGGTAGAGATTCTTCTTTTTGAAGGTCTTCTAAGATACTATTAACATAAATACCTAATAAGAAAGTTATCCAACAGATAGCTAGAGAGTAATCATAATAAAAGGACCGGTTAATATCTTAGTTATCATTCAGATAGTACAGGAATAATAAAATTATTCAGTATCAAGATGAGGAAATTCTTTCAAACCTATAACAATGCTATCTCTGGCAAAAGAAGCAGAGACTTAGAATACTTATGAGTTTGATTCCATTTTAACTTAAGAATCTCTGTGGAGTTTCTTCATAATCAGTTACAGAAGAATAGTGAAGTGATGAAGTTACTTAGAAGTACTTATGAGTTGAATGATATATCAATGTACTTGTATTTACTTGGCTTTTACTTTATTCCATTTCAACTTAAGAATCTCTTGGGAGTTTCTTCCTTATCACTTACACTGGAATAGTGTTTAGTAAAATGTATTTATGCATATATTCTTTAGTTGCCTTTTTGTTTAGCAGGTCACTTGGGGTTGCGACTTTTCTGGCCTCACCCTTGACCACTCCCGGGGCTTAATTAAGCTCTGCTGCTCTCTGAACTCTCCTCAAGTGTCCTTTGATAAACCCTGACTCGCCTGTCTGTCTGTCTGTCTGCTTTCTTCGTCGCTTTTATAATTAATGTCATCAACTCAACTTATGTACATGTGCAAGTACTTACAAGTACTCATACACACACACACACACAGAGACAGACACATATGAGTTGCACATATATGAAATCATCTGGTTTAATGAGGCAATGGAAAGGCGCTTAACGTGCAGTGTCCCGTCCCGACCTTTGGGCCTTTCATCTCTCTCTCTCTATTTCTTTGAATAGAACTTTTGTGCCTGTGTAAATTGGCTTCTTCTTCGTCTGCTTATGCTGCTCATTACGTGGCCGTTCCCGAAATAATAATAATAATGATATATGTATCTGAAGATGATATCTTCGCTGTTGCCTTCTTGCCGTTATAATTACGTACAAATTATAAGAGCTTTACGACTTACGAGCCTTATATGGCGGCGACAAATAATCAAAGTAGACGCTATATATAATTATTTATAGTACATGGTATATATATGTCTGTCGGCAGGATATCTTCAGGTGGTATTGCGGCAGAAACGGAAAATCGCACAGCGCACTCAGTCAGATTTTAAATCAATTATATTTCGCCCCATGTTGCCTGCGGTTAAGTGGTTCCGTTACTTTAAGCTCACGTACACGCGTCGTGAATACGGATACGAAGCTTTTCGAACCGAAGCAGGACAAACAGACACACACACAATCACACACATACATATTTGAGCACTTGTGTGTGTGTGTGTTAACCCATAGGGGCGGCCATTAAGCGAACTGAAGAGCTTTAATTACGCGCTCAAACGTGTCGACAGAGAGTCACTATATATACTATACTATATATATAAAGTATTGTAGGTAAACCTTCACTGTGTCCCTGCTATCATTATAATGGCAATAACGTGTTGATATTTGGTACATTCTTTGCTTTCTTTGGGCACTTTATTTAAACGGCAGAACACTTAAGAGGCCACTAGGCTCAGTCTTGTGATATGTATACGGAACTAAGAGTTATAATTGACTTTATATTTCATCTACGGAACTAGCTGAAGTAGACCGATTACTGTAAAGAGAGCAAAAGAAAGAGAGAGAGTTGAATAGTAATAATTATTATGATAAAAGGAAGTTCGAAGGAGAGTTGAAGTTGGTTAATGTTATGTCAAGTTAATTATATAATCAAGATCCCAAAAGAGGCTGAACTGATTAGAATAATTATATTATTAATATAGTTATAATCCCAAGAGAGTTAGAGATGATATAGACATGATTATAAGATGATTAATGCATTAGTAAAGATATAGTTAAAAGAAGCAGAGCTGATTGGTATTATTAAAATGATATTTTTTTGTTTTTCAGATTTCTAGAGTTGATGGTTAGAAGAATATAATCTAGTACAGATCTCAATGAGGATTATTAAAGTAATAATGCTATAGTCAAGACCCTAAAATAGTGATGAGTGATTGTTACAATCCTTGTGACAAAGTTAAGATCACTTTATAGGTAAAGCTGATTGTTAAATTCATAATATTATATGTATAGTCAAGCACCCAAACTCACCATTTCCGGTCAAATACATCTTTAGGGATAAACGATTTCTCTATCTCTCTTTCTCCATCTCTCTGTCCCTTTCTCTCTCTCTAAGTCTCCCTCTACAGCTTGCTGACATTGCAGTGACTGAAGTAGTCCGATTTCCAGTCTGTAAAGAGGGATCTCACATTAGTATCATCTCGAAATTTCAGTCAGGATCTCTCTCCACTCACCCTTTCCGGTCAGACAATTCTCTCGCAGCATATCGCAGTGACTGTAGAAAAACTGATGTTCATTCGTCTGCGTTGCACAGATCGGCAGAAAGGGATCACAGTCGGCTAGAGCCTTGCAAGCGCTGCCAGCGCTCTCGAAGATCGGCAAGGAGATCACACAAATCACCGAAGCCACAAAGATCACCAGCAATAGCAGTGAAATTTTATACGCAATGCCCACAGAAATCATGCTACGTGGAGCTACTGTATGTGTGCACAGGTGTGATATATAGCAAGATATTGTTTGCTACTAGTATACCTATCTATTGCCTTATATTGTATATAGTATATGGGTTTATTTTTCGGCTGACTAATCGATGTTTGACCATGTGCCGCGACGTGAAGCTGCTGCTGCTGCTGCTGCGTGGAGACGAGCGCGAGACGAGTGAATAACTGATAACCGCAGCCACCGTCGGAGTCAGGCTAAGCCCCAGAGACAGAGCTCCCTCTCTCTATCTCTTGCGTGCGCTCTCTCTCACTCCCACTCTCTCACGATGAAGCTCTGCCTTCCCCCCAGCGACGTGTCGCGACACGATTGTCATGACAACGCGCGATTGCGCTTGCCTTTGTTGCTCTTGTTGTTGTTGTTGTTGTTGCTGACTCCAACGCAGTTCGCGTTTTTCGCGCTATTGTTTATGTTTGCTGCCGCTGCTGCCTCTGTCGCTGCTGGCAGCGCTGTCTGCGTCACATTTTGTGTCTGCGCTGCCGGCTTACTCGTTGAATGCCGATGCCGTTGCTCATCTAACTGGAACAGCATTAACAGGCGGATCGGAAGCGTTGCGCAGCGGAAGTGTAGCGTGCAGGTGCAGTACTAGGGAGCAGAGCGAGGCAGAGCTTTTGCATACCCTGTAATGTTACAAAGGCATTCTAGGGGGTAGATAAACTGGTTATGTGATAATAGTTGAAGGTAAAAAGGATAAATTCGTTATAAAACAAAATTCTAATTGCAGAATTTTTATATTCTAGAGTAGTAAGGCTGTTTTAGATGTTTATGTATATTATAGGGTATCTGTATATTTTTTATTGCTAAGAACAATGTAGTTTTCATTAAATTAAGGTATTGTTAACCTGATATTTTGCATTTATTTGGTATGCATATTGTTTTATAGGATGACTTTATCATTATTTTAATTTTACAGGGTATTAGCTAGTTCATCATTGTTTTGAATAGATTTAATTCAAGTATATCTCTATCAAATCTTTTTTTTTTATTATTTTGTGTTTTTTTCTGTAAATTTTAATATTTTATTCACTTTTACAGGGTATTTTCTAGTTCATAATTGTTTATTATTCAGATTTTATGCTCCGAAATATTATAAAGTATCATATATAAAGCATTAATAAAACATATTTATTATTATTTCTATTCCGTTTTTAAGTTTACAGGGTATTTCCTATTACATCACTGCCTTTCACAGCATATTTCAACTTAGTTCCCCATGAGTCATGAACTTTACTAGCTGTTGTGGCTAACCTTTTGCTCAAGCTGACCCCATAAGCAACTTCTAGTTTACTAACTTGAGCTGGGCTACACTTCCTCTCTCTCCTCTCCCTCTCTTTCTTTCTTACTCCCCCTCTCTTCCCTCTGGTAGTCAATAAGCACTCAGCCTTCGATCAGGCTGAAACTGAATATGTTAGCTCAATTTGCGGCGCAGCTGACGGAGCAATTAAAGGCCTTGCGGGCTGCCTCGCCTCTCACTAAGCCAGCGCTAAGTTGTGGCCTCGATACGCGATACTCAGGCACCCGCAGGAAAGTATACCCCATGCCCAGAAACACCCCATTCCCCAGCCACAGCTTGATATAAGCATATAGATAGTTAAATGGGGTGTCAACTTAATGTTTAGCCAACTTTAAGGGGAACCTCTCCCACAACAAGTAGAAGCACTTTCCGCGCACATATATGCAGGCACAGTGCTGTATAGGGAAGTGTGTGTGTATGTGGGAGTGTGTGTGTGGTGGTATGTATGTGTGTGTGTCTGTCTGTCTCTGTGTGCTTAAACTACGCCAAGATGGCTGCATTTCCTGTGTGCGCCGCACAGGACTTCCGTAAGTTCAGCGAACATATGCAAAACAATGGGCGACAACAGAATATATATCTACCATATAGATATATATACACACATACATATAAAACACACCTATACATACACATGCATTAAGTATATGCCAACTCCATTAAAGTTCCATTATGTTTCATTCTGTTTCAACTTCTACATCTTTTTACCGAGCAGTAGAGAATTTTTCTCTAATTCGGGCATATTATTTTATATATACTATGGTATATATTCCTCTGATTTAATTTATTTGTAAATATTCAATTATTGTTTTTGCTTTTTTTGAAATTGTTCTTCCAGGAACTTTTGCTTTTCAGCAATTTGCATTTGTTTTTTTACCACTTCGTGTTTTGTGCTTTCTTTTTGCCTTGTTCAGAGTTTTTTTTCCCAGGTTTTTTTCTCCCTCTCAGCCTTCTTTCTGTGTTTTCTTTCTTTGCCGGCTGCTGTGCTCACTGCTTTTGTTTGCCCGGCGCCAAGTCTAAAACAAACTTTGATATGCAAATAAGATTTTCACGGCAGTGGCATCAACAGCAAATATGGCTAAAAGGATTGTCGCCAAGTGTTTAAACTTGCAATTGCGGTAATTAATTGCAGAGTCCACAGTGAGTTAGATATATGCATCATCTGTGTATGTATATGTTTTATAAAATTATATATAGACGGTTATTGTTTAAAAAGGGGAATCTAGAATCCATTTCGTTTTTCCCAGACTGAGTGTTGTTGAATTCGATTCTTGCATATTAATAATATGTAAAATGGTCTAATCTAAATTTTGGCATTCAAAATAAGGCAAAAACCCAGATTCGTGCGAATCCCAAGTCAAAGTTCCCTGCACTGCTGATTATGTTGAAAACATCTCCACCTTATCAACTCAAGCACCTCAAACTGCGTGTGAAACAAGCTTTAAAAGTTCATAGACTGACAAACGAAATATCATTGTGCGTTTGTTGTTCATTTGAATCGAAACAGAATATTAAATAAATTGTGCTGTGCTAATTTACCAAATTGAAATGGAACGAATCTTGTCTGGTCTCGTTCTCTGCCTGATCCTGTTGCAAACTGCCAAGGGACTTGCTGTGGAACCTGTTTATGAACTGGTGAGAAAGAGATCTTACAGTGGAATTAGAGTGAAATAAATAAATAATAACTCATTCAAAATTCTTGTGCTCTTATCAGTCTAATCAGCTGCGAGAGGAAGAGTGCGGCACTTTTGCCTACCGCCTAGTCAAACCAATGTTAAAATATTTCAATCAACTGACTCCAAAGAACAACAAATATGACGCAGAATTAACAAAGAAGAACAACCGAATTCTTGAGCTGGAAGAGGAAGTGAATAAGCTTAAAACTGAGATCAGTAATCAACAATTCCATAAGGATTTTACGGCAGAGGTACTCAAAGAACTGCTAAAGCAACAAACTAAGCTCGACAATTTAGAGAACCATCTGTGTGAGAAGCAAAACGAGATGATAAGGCAACTGAAACTGAATTCACAATTAGATGCTAATAAATTGCATAGAAATGAAATCTTGTTAGGATCTCATCAACAAACGATTGATGGACTACGACAAAAAATTGCTAAGTTAGAATCGGACGATAGAAAACCACAATTGATCGATGCCCGTGATGAAATTTACCATCTCGACACCTATAGCGGTGATGGCATGGAAGACTTGTTTATTTTTGATAAGGTCGATTCCAACAATATGAAAACAAATAACCAAGAGATGAAGAAGAAAATAACCATTGATTTGCCAGAGTTGAAAAATATTCCACTGTCGAAGGGTTACACTGTACAGGTGCTCTACAACTCTGATGTCGCGGGTCCTGGATGGACCGTAATACAGCAGAGAATAAATGGTAAAGTAGATTTCTACCAAGATTGGCAAACATATCGCAATGGCTTTGGTGACTTCTGGGACGGTGACTTCTTTCTGGGCCTTGAGAAAATACACCAATTGACCACTGAGCAACCTCACGAACTGTACATTCTAATGGAGCAGTTCAACGGTAGCACCCTCTATGCCAGATACAGTGAGTTCGCTATTTCCAGTGAAGATGATCTTTACCGTATTAGCGAGCTAGACGGTTTCTCCGGTAATACAACAGACGAACTTAAGTATCACAAAGGAAGTGCATTCACAACACATGATCGCAACAACGATGCCAAGACACAAGGTTATAATTGCGCTGAAGATTTCCATAGTGCCTGGTGGTACAAACTATGCGCCAAGTGGTAATTATTATATACATCTAAATTATATATATTTGCAATTATATTAATCATAATTATTTTCACTGCAGCAATTTGAATGGACATTTCTATGCAACTGAAAGGATGACTGAAGGTGGCATCTATTGGAGTCTCAACGGGTTCGTAACATTGAAAACAGTTAGAATGATGATACGCCCTAAGGCAGATTTCAACAAAGTCTTACAGATTTAAAAGTTTTGCTAAATATTTCAATTCCTTTCTAAGTTTCAAAGGCTTTTATAAATATTCTTAATTTGTTTTCAACTTTTAAAATCTTTTTTAAATATTCCCAATCAATTCTTAATATTATAACTGTAATGTAAATGTTAACTGAACTTTTCAATAATAAACTTAATAAAAACAATTTTAAAAATTAAAACTTCCACATGATTAATTCAAGTTTATAGGGTATATATAGTGTAGCAATGTTTGTTAAAGCATTTTGGGCTTATCGCTCTGTTGCTTTGTCGTCGCAATGTTCTCGATAAGCAGACGATAAAAAGGTTGTGCAGCAGCTTAGGCCGCATAACGGTAAACATAATGGTCGCAGACAAAAGGCAGCGAAAAGGTTAAGCGGAAGCTAGTTCGGCCAGAGTTGCCAAGCTCATAACCGTAACATGAAATGGCCATGGGGGAGAAGAATACAAAATACAAATCTGAATAGAAATGAAGTTTAAAAGAATGTACTGAGATGGGCAGGAAAGAGAAGTAGAGACATAAAGAGAAGTAGAGAGAGAGAGAGAGTGAAAGAGAGAGAGTGAGAGAGAGAGAGAGAGAGAGAGAGAGAGAGAAGGAGAGAGATAGAGAGAGAGAGAGAGGGAAAGTGAGAAGCGATACAATGGAAATAAAAGAAAGCTTTAAAGGGGAAAAGATTGAACAGGAGGGAGATGAAGGATTGAAGGGTAGTGTTAAAGCGTTATAGGTGGAATTATCGAAAGAAATAGAGAAGGTGATAGAATTAAACAGAAGCGATAAGTACAGTGAAATAAATTATATGAAGGAAACAGATAAGAAGAGTAATTGGAATACAGGCCTGAAAGTATAAATAAAGAATAAAAACTTGGCACAAGGAATACGATGAATAAGTACAGAATATACGTTGAATGCACAAAAAATTGGCAAAGAATATGAAAGAATAGAGAGAAGAGTAAAGAGAATATAAGAGAAAAGGCAGCCAAAAGTAGAGAACATAAAGAAAGAGGAAATAGAAGTGCTAAGGTTACCCACAAGATAAACGTCACACCAGAAATTTGTTACTGCTTCTCTAAATATATTATATAAGCTCCTAAGTAATATCTTTCCGCAGCACTTAAATTCCTTTAAATCGGATTGCCAGCCTTCTAGTCCCCTCCAGTTGCTCCTCCTCTCTCTCTTCTCTACTCTAAGCGGAACTCAGTCGTCCCTTTGAGCCTGTGCGCTGAAAGTCAACAATTAGCTGCCTTTTGCTTGCCACTTGACGTGCCTCTAGTTACCCTTGTTGCTGTTGCTGTCGTTGCTGTTGCTGTTGTAGTTGTTATCGGACAAGTTGTTGCTGTAGTTGTCGTCAAACGTAGCGTGAATTATTTCCAATTAATGGCCTCGGCTCTGGCTAGGCTGGGGCTAGGCCAATGCAAGCGTAAAAAGTTTTACGGCCCATCCAAAATGGAAACTACCAGAGTAGAGTCACGAGTTATGAGTGTGCGTGTGTCTGTGTGCGGGTGTGTGTGTGTGTGTGCAAGTAGCACAACATAAGTGGGCAGCGGCAGGGTCGACCTACATAAATAAGGCGTGAGAGGGGAGAGGAGCCGGCAGCAGCAGCAGCAGCAGCAGCATCATCGAGTGGATAATCGTCTCGTAGCTAAAGCTCATTCGCCGTTTCGCATTTTGTATGAGTTTTCATTTAGATTGAAATGCCCTCAGCAGCAATAAACTGGCAAATCCACCATGGGCATCAGACACATACACGTGTATTCATAACGCGTGTGTGTGTGTGTGTGTTGTTGTGTTGGTGGGCAGGTCGATTGGTTATATGCTGCCGCCGATATAAGTAATAGAGAGCGATCTATCCATGAGCTGCCAATGTGGTTGAACCATTCAGCCGGCAATATGAAAATATTGCTGCGAGCACAAGCCAAACAACAACAACAACAAGGGCAGCAACAGCAGCAGCAGAGGGAACAGAGGGAGCAGAGGCAACAGCAGCAGCAGTGGCAAGAGGAGCAGCAACAGCAGCAAGAGGAGCAATCGCATAGGCAGCAAAAACAAAAGCCACGCACAGCGGACAGAATGAACAATGTTGAATGCGAGTACACAGAGGGTACTGTGTCCCTTCTCCTTGATGTCTCTCCTCCCTCTAGCCATTCTCCTGCCTGTGCACTGTGCTTCTCATGGCCTCTGCTACCCATTTCCCTCTTCCAATTCCTCTCCTGGCCACTCCCCGTGCTCATTCTTCGCTGTTCATGCCCTCCACAAATTCATTCTCTGCGCATTCCACTTGCCCAGCTCGTTGCTTCCCATTCTCCTGCACATTCCCCTGGCCATACCTATTCGCATTCGCACATTACCATACTCTCTACTCCCCTCCTTCCCTCCCCCTCTCCATCATTCTTGCAGCATCCGTTCCCTGGCAGCGGTTTTTATTATTGGAAAATTGCTCAAACGCGCACAGATATCGAGCTCGGGGCGCGGCGCAGTTTAAAGTCTATATGCTATGCGGGCTGTGCCAGAGTTGTGCAGGGCATACGTGGCGTATGCGTGATATTGGCAACAGTCGAAGTCGTAGCGCGGGCGGCGAAAAAAGGTCAACAAAGTAAGCAATAAACAGAAATTTCGAATTGCACCCACAGGACGGCAGACAGGCAGCCAAATGTATCTGTAATTGTCTGTGCTGGTGTATGTATCTGTATCTGTATGCCACTCTGTATCTGTATCTCATATTAAGCATAAGTGGCGAAAGGGATAAGCACGCACGGCACATGCCAGCGATTTGGCCCACTTTCCATTACCGTAAGCCAATAAAGTTCGGTATTAATTACAAGCACATTACATATGTATGCATTACGTGTATGTATATAGTATGTGGGATATATAGTAAACTGATATATACATTAGTCGGATTAGAAGCATATGTCAACTCGCTTGCTCGCTGGTTTGGCTTTCGCTTTGGCTTGTGCCTGTCATGTTTCCTGATGGCATCCCTCAAATCCCATTTTCGATACAGATAGCAGTGCGCGTTGCGAGTACGTAAACTTTGTGACTGCTTGGTAAACTGGATTTGGACAGTTTTGACAAGACATGTCGGGGCAGTGTGCACACACACACACACACACACAAACACACACCGCATATCCAATGGGGGGCAGGAGGTGGAACCTGAGTGCATGTGCATACATTAAGCTGAGAGCAGATTGAAGCTGCGAGTTTTTAAAGCACTCTTTTGGGATGGCAGAAATACTGAAGAAGGTTTACCTAAGCTAGGTTTACCTAGCTTGCATAAGTTAATGAAATTATGTAGATTTAACAGCAAATTCTTGATTTATTACTATAAAGGCAGACTGAAAATAAAATGTCTATGAAACAGATGGTAGAAGAAGTGAGTAGAAATATCGATAGTCTATGTCTAACTATCGATAGTTGCAATACAATATTAGATAAAGGCACAAAATGTAGGTTAGGAAGCTAGATTCACATAAACACACGATGAGGTTTCTTTAAGATTGTTAACATATCGATAATTAAAACGTTACTATCAATAATTGGCAGAAAATAGGTAGGTGCAACGAATATATTAATTTCTCATCAACATTCAAATACAGTTTTTTTTTTATGATAGAATTGTCGATAGTTAAGTCATTAAAATTACTATTACTATTAATAATATCGATAGGTTCTAGAAATAAAACCAAAGCAACCTTAAAAAAAACATATGCATATTCAATATATTATCTATTGAAACTATCGATAGGCATTACTTAAATTGCTATTAACCTTCTTTAAGTAGAAGATCGTTTAAATTGCTTTAACTGTGTTTCATATTATGATCCAGTCCCGCAAAACTATCGATAGTACACTTAACTTTCTGTTAAACTCAAGAAGTCATATCTTTTTCAATAAACAAAAGACTTGTACTGCAAGCCAACTACAAAAAGTGCATTTACAAGTTCACTAAGCCACAACTTACAATAAGCACTTGCACAGAAGTCAGTGAAATTAACCAAACTTGCAAAGAGTGTAAAATTTGAATTATTTGCATGAACTGTAGAACTGGAGATTGTAGACAAAAGAATGCTGAGTGCACAGTGAGAGCAGAAGGCAAGAAGACTCTATGCAGCAAGCCTCCCGGCAAGTTGCATTTCGGGCTCTTGGCCCAAATGTGCAGCGAAGTGTATTGGCCATAGTCGTACAATTAGGCGAAGCGCCACAAATGCTGCACACACTCGTCGTGGTCGCAGTCGTCGTCGTCGCAGTCGTCGTCGTAGGCATTAAATTACAAATGAATTCCAGGCACGTGATCTCTTGCTTGACTGCATCGCTGCAGCTCTCTGCCATGGGGCACCTTCTGCCTGGCTTGGCTTGGCTTGGCTTTGGCTTGGCCAGCATCTTCTTTTGGTGCAACTCAATTACGTGAAGGCAGTGAGAGGGTGCTGCAACACATTTTATGGCCAACGATTGGGCCAGTTAAAGAGCTGTAAATGCAGTTACTTCGGTTTTAGGCTGATTGTGTTACGTTTAAGCGTAGCTATTGGTTCCTCTCTCTCCTCCCCCATCCCTGGGGTATTATTATTATCACTCGACTGGTTCGGCAAGCGACAAACAAACCAAGAAAAAGTTACTAATTTTTTTTTACGCGCACTTTCCTTTCCTTCTTCTTGAATTGAATTCTTCCTCTTCTGCTGCTACTTCTTCTTCATCTTCTTTTTGACTATTTCAGTCACGCAAAAGGGAAGCAGCCGGAAAGCCAGCCAAGGAGCAGGAGCAGAAGCTGCAGCAGCAGTTCTTGCCCAAGTCGCCTCAAGAGTGTTCGCTCTGCTTCGTCTGCGTCTGCTGCCGGGCTTGTTGTTTTTGCAACTGCTGCTGCAGCCGGTTGCACTTTGCTTAAGTCTGCACGCTCGCCAAGTTTTTATGGCCAGCTTCGCATTTTGTATATTAAAGTATTTTTGCGCCAGGTTTCGCCTTCTGTGCGAGAGTCGAGAGAATGATGATGCTTGTGCAACGCCTGGCGATGCCACTGGAAACGCTCTTCAACGCTAGAAGCCGCCAGAAGCCGAACCAGCATTACTAGGCGGACAGCCGGTTGACATCGACTGTGAAATGGGTCAAGTGGACATCAAACCGAAGAAGAACTGTCACAGAAATAAGTAAAGCGGCTTTAGACTGTATTCCCTGTTAGTAGTAGTAGTAGGGTAAGCAGCCCCTCCCCCCAAAATAAAGAGTTGGGAATGGAGCAGAGTAAGCTGTCAAAGAGCTCAGAATGGATGAGGTTATGCCTAAGTAAATATTGTAGAAAGGAATGGTGGAGGGAACTCTTAAAAATAGCAGTGCAAATGAAGGTAGCTGGTCTCAATAAAAGAGTAAGGATTGAAAGGAAGTAGTTTTTCCAAAAAGTGACTATGGGTTAAGGCGACTTTTCTACTCAAAAGTGGACCTTCTTCTTCTCCATAACACAAAAAATAGTTAGAAGACTATTTTGACTTTATTATGATCTGTGAAAAAAATAGGTTACCCTCAAGAAAAGAGATTGGAATGAGGGAGATTAATACTTAAAGAAGAGCTCTTTATGGAAAACTCTCTCATGGCACCCTCTCAAAGGGTACTACCAAAAGGAAAGAACCTACAAACTAAAACTTTAACTTTAACCTTTGTCATAATACCCTCTACTAGGTAGCTTAATTAACTGACTGATTAAACTGACTTTAGTGGAAGATTAACTGAAATTGATCTTAGCTGTACCTTTTCTTTCTGGCCAACAATCAAGACAAGCCTATTATTCACCCATTACAGAGTATAACCCACTTAAACCAACATCAAATTCTAATTTAAATTCGCATTCATAGCCAATGGGCATTTTGTTCTACGCAAATTTGAATAATGCGGCCTCGTGCCGTGTGTGTGTGTGTGTGCATTATAATCGAGTAATGTGCATAGACAGATTACACAACGATTCGTTGCCTACTTTCGGGCGATGCAACTAATTAATAATGCACAGAGGCAGAGGCAGGAGTGTTCTAAGCGCAGGGGGAAAACGGCTCTGTCGTTGTTGCAACAGGATATTAGCTGGTGCTTGACCCAACATGACGACGACGGGATGCAAAGAGAGACAGACAGAGAGAGAGACAGAGAACTGTCAGGTAATGCAATCAGCATCACAGGAAGTGTGGGAGATCGAGGGAGGCGAACGCGTTGCCACGCGTACATTTTCCGTTTGAGGTTAGGGAACAGGGGCTGCCCTCTCTCCTCCCTCCCTTCCTCCCTCGATACGGTGTGAATTGCGAGTCGGGTTTGCAACTGACCATGTGACTTAATTACATTTGCATTATTAAATTTTATGACAGCTGTTGGTCTCAATAACAGCGCCACGCCCACCCATCAGACCCAACACTGCCATGCCAACGTTACCTCCTCCGCTTCGATGTCTGTCTGTCGCAGTGCAATTAAAGCGTATAACGGTACACAGGACCCAAGCTGTGCAGCAGCCAAACAGGCCATACCTTACAATATTTGTCAGCGAGCACACACACACCACACACACACACACACAGCGGATATGGATATTAATTACCTTGGCTCCCGACACACACGCGACAGGAGAGCGTAAAAAATGAACAAAATATACATACGGTATATATACTTTGTTGTTATCTTCGTTGTACGGCAGTCAATCGTGCTGAAATTTGGCATAGAGATAACTTGGTATATCTACTATATAGTGCATAAGTTGCATGAGGCAGGCTTTAAAATCGGAATAGTTATGTAGTTAGTTATGTATATATCTGTTAACTATGCAGCTAATATAATATAGAATTCACACTCCCTGCAATTTGTTTTTTTTTTTAGCCTAAATATATTATGTAAATTACTAAACTAAAACTCTTTTACCAACTAACTCTAACTACAGCTCTCTTCCTCTTTCTCTCTTGACTGGCATCTATTCAATGTTTTATCCTGCTACAGGCACCCTTATTGCTATCTACCTTTTTTTACAATACAAATTTAGCTATTTTCTCGATTATTTAAATTAAAATTCTACCGAAATTCGGTGTACGAAAAGTGAAATATACTTCCCGCACAACACAGAAATTTCATCAGGTTCCCTCCCCTAATTGCGGCAGTTACACAATCCCAAAGTTTTGTACATTTTGGTAAATATCATATTCAATGACAACTCGGCCATGGCCAAGTACTATTTGTGGTGCTATCGTCCCTGACGCCTTGCTTGCCTGCCTATCATATTACATGCTTCCTTCCCATGCCATCTTGGTATCCATCCTTCCTTTACTTTTGTAAACGATTTATCATCTGATTTTTAATTTCTTTTCCGAGCACTTTCCTGTCAATGGCGATGACGCAACCCAAAAGGCTGTCATCAGCCATCTCAGGCGCAAGGAAATTCAATCAGAGACAGAGATGGCAACAGATAGGTGAAAGAGTGAGCGGGAGAGAGCGAGAGATGGAGAAAGGAATTACTGGTGTGCAGAACATGCAGAGATTAACGTCAAAAGTAAATAGAATGTTTGCTGCGAAAAAGGTATCCACGGGTAACGCCGCAGTTAGGGTAAAAGTTTCTATTACATTTTTAATATGCACACCTCAGTGTGGGCAGGTGCAAAGGGGGCGAGAGGGGGTAGAGAGGGTAGCGGCCATGTAAGGCCAACCATAATTAGTGCATAAAATTTAATTTAACCGCTCAAACGAGAATGTAGACATGGAAAACTCAGTCGTTTAGGTTTAGTGAGCCAGCTAGTTGGGGCCTCTCTCTCTCTGCCCGCGCTACCTTCTGCACTACCCTCATCTCTAACTCATGCTGTACCACCTGCTGTACCTCCTGCTGTACCACATGCTGTACCTCCTGCTGTACCACATGCTGTACTCCCATGTCTACCCGGAGGTCACCCCCAGGTCTACCCCTCAGCTCTACCTCTTCTGCACTACCTCTTTATCTACCTTGTGCTCTACCTCCTGGACTACCTTCAGCACTACTTCTTGCTCTCTCTGCTCCTTCTCACCTCTTCCATTGTTCTTCATATTTTAAACTTGGCACACACGAAAAATTAACTAGCAGCAAAACGGAAGGCAAAGAGAAGTAAGGTAGGAAAAGGAAGGGTAGAGCCTGTCGTTGCTTGTGATGAGCTGGCATTATGAGCACACGACCACGATAAGGGATAACGGCTGAGCCAGAAGCCAGGAGCCGAGTCAGTTCATTACGCTGCCGCCGCCGCCCAAAGGTTGCTCGCGAGTCAAGTCGAGTGATTATCCACGTACAACGCGACGCGGCGCGAGCCGTACAAAAACGCGCGACGCCACGTTGTGAGTCGTGGAGTCAGAACCGCATCACGCGGCCCAGAGAACCAAAGGATAACGAGCTGAGGCTGAAGCGGGCCCAAAGGGTCGTCGTGGTGTCCCGCATATGTATGTATGTACGTAGTATGTCGAGCCATATCGAATGGTTTTCTGCTTAGTTCCTGTGGCTCTCTCTGTGTGTGTGTGTGTGTGTGTGTGTGTGCAAGGGGGAAATGTTCTAAATTTTCTCCGGTTTGCAGTTGCAGAGACTGCGGCAGTTGCTAACTATGTGAGGTATGTATGTTCCCAGGAGGAACTTGATTAAGCTAGAGAGCTGGATACCCTGTAAGCACTAAGATGCGATTGTGTAACTCAGGTTATTGTTGGGAAACAGATCTGAAATTTGTAGGACAAGTAGAGGGATTGACTAGAAGTAAGTTGGAAGGCTTGAGAATAATTTGTTCCTCTATAGAGTATATATTTGAGGTTTGATACCATTATTATACTCCTCAGTTCAGTCCCTTATATACGACAACTTTCTTGTTCTTAGCTCGACTTGAATTTAAGTTTTAGTGAGTTCAATTGACGAAGCTATACTGAGAGTTACCCTGTAAATGACAAAGTTTTTTTTTTTTTTTTTTTAGTGAAAGAGTATTATTTAATATTCTATAATCACAAGGAATCGTTCAGTTCCATCTGAACTTAACCCAACTTAAAAGATAATATTATGGTTAAAGTTCCTTAATTATACAAAGTTTTCTTTGTATAACTCATTTATTTTCAGTTGAAACGTACAAAAATTTGTAGCCTACTTACGGGGTATATTTAGAATTATATAGAACACTTTAAGCAAAAGTTAGTGAAAGATTATAGGGTATATTAAAGTAGTATTCCACTCTTTCCCAGCTCTACAAACTGCAGCTCACTCAACGTTACGTTAACTTCATCTAAACTTTATCTAAACTTCATCAAAACTTCCCATAAACTTCCCCTAAACTAAACCTTAACTTCAGCTAGTCTAAGCTATCCCTCAATCTCAACATTTACAGGGTAGCGGCAATGTGATTTGCATTTCTGTTATTATATCGCCGCATTTGCTAAACTGAGCAAATATTCGCGCTTATTGATTATCTACGCCGTCATATCTGGCAACTTGTGAATTTTCGAAAAAATATTATTGTTTATTTTGGTGCCAGCCAACCCCAGCGCGAGGGCAAGGAGGAAAACTCATTAAATTTCACTCAAAGCTGCAACAATGGCCGGGCTGCAGCCTGTGCCCGCTTCTGAGCTTGGAGCAGGAAGCGAGTCGGGGATAAAAATAAAATCACAAGCGTTTATTTTTGGAACATGCGCAGCTCATTGATAAAAGCCCTGGGTGCGCGTGAACTCGCGCTCTCTCTCTCTCTCACACTCTCTCTTGCCTCTGCTCTCTCTCTTTTTGGCTCTCTCTCTCTGTCTCTCGTGAGAGAGATGGCACTCGGGCTGGCCGGAGAGCCGCACATCCTTCAGGATATGCTGCGGCCTTTTTGCAGCTTTTCGCCAGCTTCGCCCGTCAGTTTGCAAGAGACGCGCAACGAGAACAGTTCACCTCGATCCGCCAGAGGATTCTAACTATATAGTCTCAGCTTGAGTCTCTGCCACAGACAGTCAAAGTCACAGTCTCAGTCGCAGTCTCGTTCTCAGTCGCAGTCTCCGTCTCAGTTGCCGTCGCAGCTCGAACCAAACGACTTGGTTAGTGTCTCTCTGTGTGTGTGTGTGTGTGTGCAGATTGTGTGTGTATAACGGTTAGTTCAAGACAACTCTACGTGTCTGTGTGTGTGTGTGTGTTTGAGACTCTGTTTGTATGCGTGTGTGTCCAGCGCTGCGTAGTTTGACATTTTGCACAGCAGCCACAGCAGCAGCGAAAAGAAAAACTTGATTCAAAAGCAGAGTAATTAAATTTCATTTATGCTATTTGTGCTCTCTCTCTCTCTCCCACTCGCACTGCCACTTTCTTGTTCTCACTCTACCGCAACTACATATTTCGGTTAACAAATCCAGGATATATTGCGTCACTGAGCCAGCAGCACTTCTAAGGACGCTTTCCCCAGTAAGTATGCAGTACATACTTTTAATTAAATTTGCATTTCCCCACAATTCCCTCCCAGAGGGAAAACCAACCAACCTGCCAAGGGACGAGCTTGCTGTCACAGCGGCCAGGCAATTGTAAATTTATGACCCAACCAGAATTGGGGGGAGAGAGAGAAAGGAGGGAGGGACGGGGGGTAGAAATACACGCTTCCTGTTTTTTATGCTGCCACGAAACTAGAATCAATTACATTTTTTTCATTTATCTCATGGCATTTTTTTTGTTGCCTTCTACGCTAAATGTAATTGAATTGAAGTTGATTAATGGCAGAGCTCTAATAGGAAAAATATAATGATATAGTTACTTTGAAAGTCTTTTGAAATGCCAACTTTGTTTGGCTTGAAAGGGAATATAGTAATGAAAGGAAGCTGAAAAGTTAAGAATATTTTCTTTTACTAGCTCCATAGAATGTTAAGTTCTTGAAGCTGAGAGCAAAAGAATATTTTCTTTATTTACCTTTTGCCAATGCTCTAAGGTCTCTTAAAGTTTCTTAAGTTCAAAACTAAAGAAAGTCAACTTAAGTAGTCAAGAAACTTAAGAGTCAAGAAACCCTTTCAAACCCTATTCAGAGCCAAAAAACTATACAGTCAGCTTGCACCTGCCTGCAAGTAAATCCCTTCTAAGACCCTCCTGCACATTTGTCCTCCGTGTACTTCAATAAAATATAATTTAAGCTTCCGTATCCTGCATAAAAATAATGGGCAGAGGCAAGGCTTATCTGTCGGATAAACAAAACGTACTCGGGAATTTATTTTATCTGCCCCACGAGTGTCGTAATTGCAGACACTGCTGCTGCTGTCGTTGCTGCTGTCACACGCTGCGTATGAGTAATGTGCTGCATTAGAGCTCATTACAGTGCGGGGGATGGGGCCATAAAGCCCAAGCACGCAACAGCAAAAGCAGCAGAAGAAGAAGAAGCCTGATTAATTTAATTATACAAATATTTCCGGAGAAAAAGTCAACAGCAATAATAAGTTAATTTTGTTTTTCTTTTGTATTTTAATCTTGTTGTTTTTTGTTGTTGCCAGAACTCACACAGCATGTGGCAAAATAATAATTGTAAGGGCCTTTTGCTGGCAACGCTGTTGACATGGTCGGCACTGGTGTGCACCACCATGGTGTATGCCACCACAGAGGGTCAGGAGACGCCACTGGCACTGCCTGTGGCTGAGCTGACGCAGCCCACAACGGCCATACAGGGCGAGGTCTGGGAGGAGGATGATCACGAGGTGCTCATACGCAACGAGCGTGGCACAAAGAGCGATGGTACGGCAAAGGAGGAGATGAATCGAAACCATATGATATAATCCTCACACTTTTCTATAGGCCTCTCCTGTCGATATGGCAAGAATCCTTGGACCGAATGCGATACGAAGACCAACACACGTTCCCGTACCTTGACACTGAAGAAGGGCGATCCAGCCTGCGATCCCACGCGCACCATACAAAAGAAGTGCAAAAAAGGTGCGTAGAAAGAATGAATAAAGAAAGAAATACAGGATTAAAGATAGCATAAGAGATGCACATAAAGATATAATATAAATTAAACCTACTAATTGAAGTATTTCTATATCTTAACTAACAATTTCTTTTCCTCTTCCCCTACTTCCCTTTGCAGCGTGCCGCTATGAGAAGGGCACCTGGTCCGAGTGCGTTACCGGTCAGATGACCCGTGCCGACAAGCTGAAGGCAACCAGCGATCCATCGTGCGAGGCAACACGCGTCATCAAGAAGAACTGCAAGCCCGGCAAGTCCAAGGACAAGAGTGCCAAGGAACAGCGCAAAAACAAGGACAAAGGTAAGTTGGCAAACCCAATAAAGAAAATTAATGATATTATTCGCATTCCTGTATCATAATATATCATAATTTCGCAACATTTTTTCTTCTCTCTTATCTCGTTCTTCAGCTGCTCGCAAAGGACGTGTCTAAATATGTTTGGTAGAAAAAACAAAAACTTAAACTGATTTTTTAAGTGTCAAAAATGTTAGTTTTTATCCCTGATACTCGTTTTACAAAATACCACAAAAAAATACCAAAAACCAACAACAAAAATACAAAAAAAAAAAACTAACAAGAAAAAGGTAATGAAGATAAACAAAAATAAAAATAAACCCATATAGAAATTAATTACCATGTATAACCGTAATTTGAATACATTTATTAAGACAAATTGTAGTTTTGTTTTCCAACAATCGATATAAAAAAAAAACAGAGATGCATTGCAAGTCGATGACTAAATAACGAAAGACGATGAAAGTGTAAACGTGTGTGTACCAACTATACGAGTACCGAACGAACAATTTAGTTAAACCACGCGATAATCGGAACTGTTTCGCAATTTGATGTTTCTACGAAATCTGTGTAAATTGTTGATCGATTATTGTGTGAAAAGTCGATAGGAAGGTGTGATTTTTCGATGGTAAACATAGATCTATTGAATAGGGAGTTTCTTTTTTGCAATATTTGCGAAAGATATTCTCTATTTGAAAGATTCTTATACTACCGAGAAATCGCACATTTCTGTCGAAGCTCCTCACATTGAATCAATGCAACTTGCACCTTTATCGATAGTTAAGCGATTTGCGAAATAGTTCCTTTTATAGCAAATCTCCAGTTTATACTATCTTAAAACCAGTTCGACTGATCGGGCAGTTGGAATATTACACATTGCCCAAGAATTGCGACTGGGCATACTTTCTACATAGATCATTAGCCGAGTTGTTCTATTCAATTAAAAAGAATTAACGATGATAAAACCTTCCCGTAAATAAAAATAAAATAAAAACCTAAAAAACTAAAAAGTTATTTCAACATAATTATACAAATTTCAAACAAAGTGTAAAATGTTTGTCAGAATAATATCAGCTTCTGTATTTGATCTCAGACGAGGGACAGAGAGATAAAGATATAGCCGAAAGCAGACAGATATGAAACGGATATGAAACGATTGATATTTAAGTAAATTTTAGACATACAACCAAACAAGAAGGAAATGCAAAACTTAAACAAAAAACAAAAAAAAAAGATAATGAAAATGAAAAAAAAAAAAACACTTAGTGTAAATATTGTAAAAAGTAATACAATAGTATTGCGCGATAAAGAACGAGAGAGAGACGGGCTCGATATCGGCTCGGCTCGGCTGAATGCGATTGGCATTTTAAAAAACCATATACAATATTATATATACCCCGACTAGTTCCCCCCTCACATTATTTTATCATATGAAAAACTTCGTAATATTTTATTGAACTGAACTGGGGAGTAATATCGATAACGAGTATCGATAATCTTTTACAAAACATACAGCACAATTATAATAATGATTATATGGTATATTATTATATATAATATTGATTATATTATCAGTATATTATATATAATGATTCATATGCTCATCATAAAGTACTTCAAGGCCCCAGTTTGTCGTTTTTAACACAGAGAATACACAGAGAGAAATTTCGGAAAAACAAGAAAACAACTCTAGAACGTTAAACATATTATTCTCGATATAGTATACCGTAAAATATGGATCTGAACCCTCTGAGCCCTCACTCAAGTGCAGTTCAAGTACGATGTATTGTGGGGAGTATTGGGAAATAGTACATAAAACGTACACATACATGCATACATACCTACACATAATATATACATAGATATTTGATGTCGAAACGTATTTAACTCGAATACTTATTTCGTTCTCATTCTCGATCAGGAAACCTACAACAAAACAAAAAGAAAAACAAGAAGAAAACAAGATATGGAAACAGAATTATATACATACGATATAGTCATTTGCATACATACATATTTACATACATAAAGTAAGACAAAGTAAAAGGAAAACCAAACTGAACTTACATAAAAATATTATGAATAAAAACTTGACATGAAAAATTTCAATAAAAACAAACAAACTAAACGAGAGATGGAGTTTTTTGCAGAGTTTAACCTGTTGTTTTTACGGTACATTCTAACCTCTCTATAAGGTCCTACAGGCAATCTACAAATGTGTGTGGTGTATGTATTGTACATATATGGTATCTTCCTGGGCGACATTTTGCATTGGACTCTTGCCAAAATGGCGTTAAAAAACTCATTTATCATGATGCAAATTAGCTTAAAGCAACTTGGCAGCGCGCTAGAAAGAGACATGGAGAGTGAGAGAGAGAGAGGGAGGGAGAGAGAGAGAGATGGAGAGAGAGAGAGGTGAGAGGGAGGTTGTCAGCCACAGTCGGGGAGGAAAGGAGGGCGTGCACGCTGCCAAGTTATCAGAGCAAACAACAATGGAAACAATTCCGTGTAAGGATTCTCTGCAATTTTCAGCTGTGTTTTCTTTTTCCGAAAAATAGAACGGAACAGCAAAAGAGCAGGGGCAGCCACTGGAGAAGGACGAGAGAGGAGAGTGCGGGGGGAGGTGAAAAAAACAACGATTAAAAGGCAACAAAAAAGCGTCGCAATGGAACGACACTATTTTCAGTTTGCATGCAAATTGCCAGCCAGCCTGGCCCTGCTACGAACAATGCACATTTCCCGGGGTCCTGCGGAAGCCGCCATGTTTGTTTACGTTCAACACTCTAGCGAGACTATGTGTGTGTGAGTGTGTATGGTGTGTGTGTGTGCTGCACGTAACCCCCAACAAGCGCCTGGCTTTAAGTGCCACACAATATTGCGATAGTTTTTGCCATTATTTCTACTCAGTCTGGCGTAAAAGCAAGAATAAGAAAGAGAAGCCGAAGAAGAAGCAACTGCCTTATCTGTCGCATGTCAAAAGACTAAATACCCTCGACATAAATACCCTAGTTTTACTCGAGCGAACTAAATTGTCTGAAAAAGAGAACAAAGGCAAGCTTAGCTGCAGCAAAGGAAGCCAGCTGCAGCTTATCATATCGCAGAACTCTGTTAACTCGGGTTCGGTTTGAGCGATCTAATTCGTTTTGGGATATGTTGAGTCTAGGAAAATAAGCTATAGTTACAGTAAGTTTCAGTAAGGTAGCTCCACGTAGAGCTGAGTTCGAAGAGGCCAACTTAAGTTTATCATATAGTATAACTCTGTCAACTCAGCTTCTCCTTGAGTGATCTTGTTAGTTTTGGGATATGTTGAGTCTAGAGAAGTAATAGTATAGTTACAGTAAGTTTCAGTAAGCTAGCTCCACGTTGAGCTGAGTTCGAAGAGCTCAACTTAAGCTTATCATATCGTAGAATTCTGTTAACTCGGCTTCGGCTTGAGCGATCTAATTAGTTTTGGGATATCTTGAGTCTATGAAAGCAAGCTACAGTTACACTGAGTTTCAGTAAGCTAGCTATACGTAGAACTGAGTTCGAAGAGGTCAACTCAAGTATACCTCTTTAAACTAAGCTTCCACTTGACCGATCTAGTTGATTTTGAAATATATTAAGACTACTAAAGTAAGCTACAGTTATAGTGAGTTTCAGTATGCTAGCTCTTCATATAGCTGAGTTCCAAGAGGTCAACTCAAGATTGTAATATTGTATACCTCAAATAGCTCAGCTTCCACTTGAGCGATCCAGTTCGGCTTTGGATATGTTCAAACTGCTTAAGTAAACTACAGTTACAACAAATTTCATGAAGTTCACTCTTCATACAGCTGAGTTCAAAGAGCCCAAAGAGTTGTACCCGCCCTTTGCTGTCCCACTTCCTTTATCCTTCGCCTTTTGTTGTCTTTTCTCGTTTTGTTTCCCTCGAAAATTGACTTAAAATTTGCATTGCCTTCAGGCGTACAAAATGAAAGGGCAGAAGAGCGTAAAAATTGGCGAACATTATTGGGTATGTAGTCAGTGCCCTGTTGGTCCCCCGACGCTATTGATGGGTATCAGAAAGTTGTTTATTTTCACTTGGGCGTTCAATCATTTATTCAGGGCAGCGTAAACTTTCGCTTCAGCCTCGTATAATAATAATTGACAGAAACGCTTGAATGCCCAATGAATGGAAGATGAAGAAGGACAAGAAAGTAAGTGAACAAAGAGAGAGAGAGATAGAGAGAGAGAGAGGAAGGCCACAGTCAGGGGGGACTGTAATTTCATATATGTGGCAAGTACATGGTCGGGATAAACACTGGATTATCACTACATAGGGGAGTCTAGGGAAAGGCCAGTGGTATTGGGAGGGGGTAGGGGGAGGTAGGCGTTGCCTCATCGTAACTGTAAATAGATTTTCGCTGTAAGCCAAATTAACCTTTTGGCAAATGCAGTCGTTATACGGCAGGCTAAAGCTTCACCAGGGTTAAGGATGTGGAATCTGGTAACATTATTCATGCAATAAATCACAAAGGATTCCCGGCCAGAGGGAGAGGCACAGACAGCGACAGAACAGGAGAAAGAGACGAGGGAACAACGAAAATGAAAACACAGGCAGGCAGCGCAGGAGTTTCATGTGAAATGTGCAATAGAAGCAGCGGAAAATCTAGAAAACTGGCGGAAGTTGCCGACGCAAGGATGAGTTCCTGCTGTGCTGTGCTGTGGAGGGAGCAGCAGGTGCAGGGGTAGGGGCAGGCCCCCGGGGCAAGGCAAGGCAATGCTACTTGGGGAAATGCGAACTTGATATAAGCACATACATGTGTGTGTGTGTGTGAGTGTGTGTGTGTGTGCGTGTGTGTAACTTGTGGTTTTGGGGCAGGGCTGCACTCTCTTCGCGTACAGTGAAGCTTGCCCAAGTCATTATTATGATGTCGGTGTGGCACATTGTTGTGGTCGAAATGCAGCTGCTACTTACTCCAAACCAGCTAATAGCTAATGCGTGTGTGTGTGTGTGTGTGTGTGTGGGTGCCACTGTTGCACATTACTTGCAACACTAAATAAGGAGTGGCAAATCGACAGTCGCCGAAAGCAATAAAATATTTATGAGTTCTCCTGCTGCGGCGACACAAAACAAAGTTGTAAAGTCCCTTTTAAGGATCGATATAAACATATACACATTATAAATACATACATACATTATATATACATACATACATTATATGCACACACATATATCTATATGTATTCCGGAACAGGCTACGATTTATGGCGTCAAGCGAGGAGACTTACACAGTTAGCCACACGAGGTGCGGCTTGGTTATTGTGGTTTCAAATAGAAATTTGTTGTCAAAAGGATGTTTACTGTCTATGAAGTTTTGGTTAGTTATAATATGTTTATTTATCTCTATGGAGGTCTCAGTTTAAACTGCAGTTCAATTTATGCAGCTAGTTATGCTGCAAGTTGCTTTGCGAACTCTGGTTTTCATTCAATTAATTCTGACGTTTATTTTGATGTTTGTCTGGTACATAATAAGTTGTATATATTCAATGATATATGCACATATATGATATGAATAGATTGAATATAGTGAATTATTAGTAAAGTAAATTTGTAAATTTAAAGTTTGAATTGAGTGGAATCTGGGAGAAATCGTTATTATAAGGTAGATATCTAGTCGATTTGGGACCAAAATTATGTTTGGTCATAATTCAATCAGTGAATATCATAAAACCGCTAGGATTTATATATTATATGATATCAATTATATCTAAATTTATGCCTCTATCTATTCAAGGTATATTCTGTCTCTGATAAATACTTACTCATTGTTCCTAATTATATAGTCACCCCTTCTAGACGATTTAAAAAACTCGGTCAACTTAGACCAAAACTTATGTTTGGTTCCAATTCAATTCCTATCAAAACATCATAGAAATAATAGGAAAATTATATCTATAGTATCTTTATCTAATTGAGTATATTATATCTATTATATCTATATCAATTTGACGTATAAAATCTATCAAGCTATCCCCGAAATACTCAACCAAAAAGAATGAAATTCAATCTTTTATGTTATATAAATAAACACCTAGTTCCTTTGCCTGGCAACCCCTGAACAACCCTTTCAAAGGCTACGTGTTAAAGTGGATCAAGTGGAATGATGTGTAGATATATATAGAAACATATCAAATAACAAGGCAAATATGTAACTCAAATTGGTTCGGGGTACGAATCCCCCGGCTAAGCCAGCGGGATAAACAACACTTACCTAGCCCAAAAACTAAAGGGAGGTTAAAGCTTTGCTGAAACATTTCTGGTCAGAAAAATCCAATTACTTATAATTTTCAAACATATGTAGGTGTTAGAGAGTGCGTGAGAGTGTGTGGGTGAGTGTGAAGAAGTGTGTGAAGTAGTGTGTGCTTAGTGTGTGTGTGTGTGTTTAGCTGCGTGCCCAACAAGCAAGGGCTGCATGCGGAAAAACAGAAAAAAACTCAAGTGTGTGCGTGTCAGCGTGATGCGTGCGAATATGTGAATGAGTGTGTGAGTGTGGCAGTATGTGTGCCAATGTGTGTGAGTGTGTTTGCCAGTGTGTGTAAAAGGTAAAGCATGATGGCAGCAAATTAAAGCGCCGTAAACCCTTTCTACCTTCGGGCTTGACAAACTGTTGGGCCAAATGTGCCAAACCGGTGGCAGCAACGGCGGCGGCTTTCCATCACACACACCAAAAAAAAGGAAGGCAGGAAAAACAAAGTGGAAAAGGGGTGGGCAGCAGGGGGAGAAGGGGTAGGAGAGAAACAGGCACAGCGTGGGACGTAGGCAAATTCAACTTAATCATAATTAAATTAACACGTTACAAGGCACCAAACGACAGCAAGGAATGTCAGCAAAGGGGCAAGGGAAGAGAGGTTAGAAAGGGGTAGCGGGGCCAGACTGGGTGTGGTGTGTAGGAAAATTGGTAGGGAAAACTCTGCACTAATTTGAAAATAATAGAAAAGGCGCCAAAGAGCGTCGGCAGAGACTGATGAGAGAACGATATTTGATGCGGCAATGTCGGAGCACATTAAGTGGCGACAAAGGCCACGCATACTAGCACACACATTAGCAGACACACACACACACACAAACATACACTCACACACTCCCAGGCTATGCAAAGAGGCGGCTATGCAACGTGATACTTGACATTTGTTGCTGCTGAAGCTGGTCAACTTTGCAAGGGGCAAAGAGGGCGAGTGGTTAAGGCAGGGGGTACAGGGAGCAGGCTGCAAAAGAGCACGCAATAAATAAGAGCAGTACATGCATACAAACAAACATATATACATACATATATGCACGATATATATGTTATATATGTAATCATTTCACTCGGCGTGTCGTATCAAGTTGCAATTGAATTTGATTGTGAGTCTGCAGAAAATGTGCAAATGTCTGCGGTGCTGAGAGTGCGAGAGGGTACCAACTGTGTGTGTGTGTGTGTGTGTCTGTGTGTGTGTGTGAGTCTTGGTTAGTGTGAGACTGTGTGTGATTCTGTGCCGCATGGCTGGTTCTCCTCATCTGCGACACTATTGGACACATTTGCTGAAGAAGCAGCAAGGCGAACTAAAGTTAAAGGGGAAAGGAGTGTGAAGAGGGGTGCACAGGGGGGAAGGGGGGCTCGGCTAGAGCAACGTCTCTCGCATTCCACTGGGATCTGGTTTCGCATATCGGCAGCGTCATCAACTATGGCGGCAAGCAGGCAGCATGACGTTGCATTTCGCCATCACTGAGTTATTGCATCGCCATCTGCCAATATCGGAAATCATTTATTATGCCAGCGCAAACTGGGAAGCAACTGACCCGACACCCTCTCCCACTCTCCCCCCAGTCACCCTCTTCCTGCCACCCCTTTGTGCACCACCCACTAATGCTTAATAAACGCTGGCATATCACATCATCGCTGGCGACAACAAATCCCCGTGAAAATCACAAAAATATGAAAAACAGAGAAAAATCTCGGCACATAGCAACACGCAGAGAACAACAAAAATGGGGAAAATAGAAAACAATTTTGAGAATATGCTGAGCTACAATGTTTGCCGAGAGAGTGGGTGAGAGAGACAGAGCGAGAGTGGGAGAGAGAGATAGCACGCATGCGTGGAGAGTGCAGCGTCCAGTTGAGCTTGATATGGAAATAACAATGTGCAAGATGAATGTGCCGTGTCAGCTCATGCGCAGTAAATTCGAATTCCTTTAAACTGACCGACTAGCAGTTGCCCTGCAAGAATACTTAATAGTGTGACAGTAGTCGACTAGCAGTTACTCTGCACAGTGGAGCTTTCATGCAAAAAGAATGTATTTTGCAAAGTAAGGCATTAATCTTAGTCGATTGTTCCTAAACCAAGTTGGTTTATGAAAATATATTCTATGCTTACTGAAGTTTTTGTTGCATACTTTGCAGAGAGTGGCTTGCAAATCAGTACTCCCGTCAATTATATCTTAAATTACTTCACTGCTAATATTCCGATCGCAGTCAAACTTTCTCTCTTTAAATTTACGATTATTTTTATTTTTTATTTTTTTTTCGATAGTTGGAGAAAATTCTAAATAAAAACTTGATTTGTTTGTAACAATAAAACATCTCTTTATCAAATCAGGTATCTTCAAGTTTAAGATTCTTGCATATATCTAAAGGGTAACGGACAGACTGATAGGGCTATATGGACTTCAATATACCTGATAATTTATTTGTACTCCTCGTAATATAACTCATTATAGATTTATCTACTTTCAATTTTTTAATTCTATCATAAATATTATTGATTTTATATTATATATCTTCCTTTGTATATCTTGAATAGATTTATACAATATATAGATATATTTTTATGTGATAAATTGCATGAGAATAACGGACAGTAATTCTTTTGTGGACATTTCTTCAAAGTATTGCTTTTATTTACCCATCAAAAAGGTTATCCGAACTCTGGCCTGACATGTCAAATATTCTCAATTTTATATTTTGTATATTCTCTATATTATAATCCAGTGCGATGAGCAACGTGCATGTTTTATACCTAACAATCTTCATGCGTTTAAGTTGCTCGATCTCTTGGCTATTCCTCGTCATATCATCGCTTTTATATCTGAACAAGATCGCAACGGGATTCAAACTTGTTAGGGTAAGTTAGGTGTATGCCTGCTATATATACAGAAAAAAATATATACATATATACAATGTATTAGCGCCATCACTGGAAACGCCATATTTGTCCACTAGGTGTGTATGCCGACTTTGCGAGCATACAGGGTATACCTGGTGAGCAGGAGACTGCTGCGGCTGTTCTGAGTGCCTCATCTATTGGTTCGTCTAGCGGAGCTGATAGTGGAACGTCTACTCTTGGTGAATCGGGAAAAGTAAAGGATTGTGAGCCGGTTAGCACGAAATGTAATGTCAATGAAATCTTTTCGCCCGGTGATGCTAAGCAAAAGTCTTCGAACATTGCCGTCAAGGCGGCACAGGATGCGAAGGCGGCCAATGATGCGCAACATGCCGCGGGATTACTGGCTGCACAACATATCAAACAAGAGCTGGCCGAGAAGGCCTTTCAGTCGGCGAAGGCTGCTGAGGCGGCACTGACGGGCAAACAGATGATGGTGCAACAACTGGAGATTGAAACCCATGAGGCAAATGCGGTTGTCGAGGAGGAGACTGCCTCGTTGCAGAACACCGAGGTGAATATGAATGCAGCTGTGGAAGCGGCGCGAGCGGCGACGCAACAATTCGAAGTCTTGGACACTTTGCACAAACAGATGAAGGAGAATTTAGGGAACATCCAGTCGGTTGCGTTGGGTGCGCAACAGGAGCTCGGCGCCAAGGTGCAGTTGCTTGAGGCGGCAAAGGCTCGATTGATCACGTTGCAGAAGCAAATGGAGACGGCGCGAGATGATTACGAGAGGACCAAGTCGGCGGCTTACAAGGCGGCGTGTGCGGCAATAGATGCCAAGAAGAAGGCGGCCTCAAACAACCGGCGTTAGAGAGAGGAAAGATATCGATTTATCGATTTGTCAAATATTTTTTATTTTGTATATCGAATCTATGTTTAAGTAGAGTATATCGTATCCATACATAATTTTCTTTATATATACATTTATCTACATTATCTCTTGAAAAACAATATATCGATAGTTATTACTATCGCTTGTTTTAATGACTATCGATCAGTCATCGTATATGTAGAACAGAAATAACAATATTTTCATATACTCCATATTAATGATATAATCTTATCGATTGTAATTGCTATCGATAGTTTAAAAACCCTAGATTTTGGTATATTCGAAAAGTGTGTATTATTTTTGGTATTTTTGTTGAGTAGTAAAATATTTCGTATATTTTTAGTGGTTTCATTTCATCCGGTTGAAACGATCCTCGGCTTTAATTAATTTAAAGACCAGTCGGCTATACCCATTGATGACAGGGCAAACTAGGGTATGCAAGCCAAGAGCAGCGGCAGCGCATGTTGTTTACTGTCTTTGCCGAGGCAAAGCGACTCGTCGCATAAACAAACAAATCTTGTGGAAGCACACACACACAAACGCACTTCGAAAAAACTGAAAAATAAACAGAGAAGCAAAAAAACACTGAAATACTCACACACGCACACACATGCCTAGGAGAGCTCGCACTGTCCACCTTGCATGCGCAGCGTCAACGACATTTCTTCTCTTTCAGTTTCTTCATTCTACGCCTTGCACATTCTTTTTATCCCATATTGTTTTTGATCACTAACCAAAACAATGTCCACCACACTGACTTCAGATTCACTCAATGCAGGTTCACTCAAAACTTGTTTCTCTACGTAGAATCGTTGTGGATCTCTGTGTGTGTTTGAGTGTAAATGGAAACGAAGAAACGGTCAGTTCGGCCGCAGCCTGCCGTCTCTCTTGCCTGTTACACAATTCGTGCTCTTTGTTTACATTCCAACTTTCGTGCGCGAAGTCGTAAGTCACCTCGTTTCCACCTTCCCCATTCCACCTTCACCACTCCCTTTGCTCTGCTAAACTCATTGCGCTGCTTACACGAGAAATGAATGAGTTCAGCTCAGTTTCCATTCTTTAAATATATACACGTACTTATACTTCATATATGCAGCTGTATTTATTTGCTAAACAAATTTAATTTGCAGCCCTTTTTACTACTACAGTTAACAAACTGTATGCCATTTATATTTATGCGCCATTTATAAAAATCACTTAACATTATGTTATTGGTCTGTTAATTGCAGTGTCGAACTAATCAACAGCTTGAGTGACTTT
Organism: Zaprionus indianus; assembly: GCA_018904595.1. Lineage (NCBI taxonomy): Eukaryota > Metazoa > Arthropoda > Insecta > Diptera > Drosophilidae > Zaprionus > Zaprionus indianus. Next base: position 5,066,687 of record JAEIHA010000140.1, read on the forward strand.
TCTATGGGCTATTTAACATAATTTCCCTAATAAGTAATTTTCTTTAGTGATCTCAATTTAGTAAGGTGTCGATTAATATGTTACATCTATATTTGTGAGAAAGAACTGTATCACGTGCTATAAATATAAACTATGGAATCGTAAACAAAGTGTCTTGCGCCCGATTATGCTGTACCCCCTCCCTTCCTGCGTACTTCGTCGTCTTGAGTCTTGTTTAGATTGCTTTGCGTCTTATCGGAAATGTGACATGCATTCGCTTGCCATCAATCATGCAGCAACAACAGCAACAACAACAACAACTGAATATGTCAGGGGTTATTGATAAGCCAAAATGTAACAAATATATAAATATAATATTTATATAGTGCAATCGCAGCACGCAGACTGAAACTCGAGACACAAACTCAAATCACCTTTAGCTCTGTGCGTGTGTGTGTGTCTGTGTGTGTGCGGCAAGCTGAGTTATTCTGCTGCCTCTCGCATTTCAAGTGTTGCTTGTTGCCGCAGCCGCCGCCGCCGTCGCAGTCGCTGCCGCAGCCGCCGTCGCAGTCGTCGCCGTCCGCGGCTACAGCGCTCAGTTCTCGCAGAGCTCTGGACAGTCTCGATCGGCAGGCAGTGGCAGCGGCAGCGCGTGTTCCTCCGTCAATACAATACAAATAGAAAATTCGTAATCCCATTTAACAATTGAGTTGAACCGTTGCATCTTCCACCCACTTAAGTGAGTCACTCGCGCGAGTGTCTGTGTGTGTATCCTCTCCTTCTTGTTTTTATTGTTGTTGTTGTGTACGTGCGCGCGCACAAAAAATATTTCCCACCGAAAAAAGTCCTTTTTAACCACAATTATAACTGAGAGTCAAATTGAGTGCAAGAGAGTGTGTGTGAGAGAGAGAAGCAAAAATAACCCAACCGGATTGCGCTCAAAAGGCGAACTCAAGACAGTCTGCAAACGAGAATCAGGTAACTTTTTTTTTTATCGAGATATGCGAGCAGGTTGCACACGCAGGAATGTTCAGTTTGGTTTAGTTTAGCCTTTTTCAGCTAATGAACTTTGCGTGGCATTGACTGCACGCACACCAACAAGATATACACATGCATACATATATATGCACACATATATAATGTACATATATTAAATATAATGAGTCGCACTATATCCGCGATATCTGCAGCGGAAGGGGCGATTTATATATAGCTGAGATTATGCACTGAATGAATATGTATAAAAATAAATCTCCGACTTATCCGACGCTCTACAGTTTTAAGTCTTTTTTTTCTTGCAGCATGTTGCAAAAAGAAAAAAAAGAAACACAACAAACACGATCACGATGTCAGGCATCCCCCCGCCTACTTAACGGCGGGCCTGACAGCTTGTCGGCCTGTCAGTTTGTCAGTTTGTTATTTTCGTTGTTGTTTTTGGGCGGCTTTACAAGATTTCGGGCTTTATGTGAAAGTCTTTGTGTGTGTGTGGGAAAGTTGCAACTGTGTGTGCAACTGCCTGCTGTCAAATGCATCTGCAACAGCGACAGCAACAACGCTGTGGCAACAACTGCAACGACGTGCAACACACGACAGCGAAGAAGATGTCTTTATCTGAAGCCGTCTTAATTAACATGTAACTTTATTGCAATTGCCTTTTGTTGCATTGTTCGCACTCACTTCAAGACTTCAAAATATCTCTGTCTTCATCTTCATACATTCATCTGTCTCTCTGCTATGCGTACTACTTATAATATGCCATATTTCCCCCGGAGTCTTTCCCAGGTTCACCTGCAACTTGCGAACTGGTTTTATCGGGTCCAAACTTAGAATCTCTTATTCTTTATTTTTCTTCTATTCTGCTCTGTTTTTTTTTTACTTTGGCTTCGTTTTTCTACACCTCTTGTTAATTTGGCTTCGGTTTTCTTTCTTTCTCGACTATTTTTCTGTTCCGTTTGTTTTGCCAGTTTCAAAGCTGTTTCTTCTTCTTTTCTGTGTTTTTAAACCGAACTCGTGCGTTCAATGTTTTTAGAGCTGCATTTGCGCTTCGAAAGTGGTTCAAAAGAGGGTATACTTAGTCAGTAGAAATGTGAGGAACATGGTAGTGAATTTATAAAGAACTAAATACAATTTCATGATCAAGATCCATTCTATTTCTTTTACCATTGTCAATAAATCAGTTCTGAATTAAAACTGCAAATGAAAAGATTTTAATATTCAAATGCATTTAATAAATTTGTTATTATTTGTATTTCTTATGTAAAGAATATAGCTCATTTCTACAAATTTTCTCAATGATCTACAGGGTAGCTAACAGTCTACAGCTGTAGCTTTCTTTCACTTATTTTTTGCGTGACTTGGCGATTTTTTATTTCAACAAACTAAAATGCAAACGCGAGAAAAAAAGTATATTTTTTTCTATAGCTGCACTTTCATTCGATTGAAACTCAAGCTGAAGCAAACGTGCTTTATATAAGGCATGATTTGATGATATTTCAAAGTTATATAAGAAAATGATCAATTAGGCGTGAGGGGGGAAGAAAAAGAAAAAGTCACCAGGGAAGTGGGCGAAGTGTCTTTGTTTCTCTCGTTTCCATTGACTTTGTGGCACGAAGCTTTTGTGCCAGGGAAACCAAAGCACAACCTGCTGGGTGTGCCACTTTGTGTGTGTGCATGTGTGTGTTCGTGTGTGTGTGTGTGTGACTGTATGTCGAGCAAGGACAAGTACGCCATTGTATGGATTCCCAAATTTCCCGAGCGACAAGAAAACAAAAGAACTCTGCGTACAGGGTGGCTGAGCATTTGTTCTACAACTTTTTTTCCTATTGATGGAAAAATAAAATAAAATCTCAAGTTGAGTCGCGTTTAAAAGCCAAAGCCAAAGCTACGCCTGAGGGGGCCTAAGGCTGCGACGCGAGGTGTGGAGAGGGGGCATGGGGCAAGTGTGGCAAGGGTAACAGGTAAACGCGTTGTTTACACTCCAATGCCCTGGATCTACATGGCAGCCGGGGGCAAATACACACACACATACATATATACACAAATACACATACATGTATAGTACATATATTATGCTATATACCTCCATCTGTACACTTAGCTAGCTCGACTATATATGCGGGCTGTGCCAGCTCATGCAGAATCTTTAAACGGTTAGCTAAATTTAATATCCGGCGAGCTTAAGTGAATTTCTCGTGGGGGGCAGTAGGCGTGGCACTTGGCTACGCACACATATATCATGTTTTTATGTGTATGGAATGTGGCAAGGATAAGGATCCGCCACAACAACAGCAACAACAACAGCAACAAAACAAAACGGCACAATAAAAGCGTCACAGCGCCAAAGCCAATTGGTAATACGAGTGGGTCAGAAGCTGCCACAATACTTACGAGTCTGTTATGGTGTGTGTGCTAGTGTGAGTGTGTATTGTGTGTGGCAGGCAGGCAGGATATTGCCAAAACACAAGCGTTCTCTAGCCTATCCTTTTGTGCATTCTCAATAGTTCTGTGAGCGACCACAAATAGTTTTGCGCCGAAAAAAAGACTGCGGGCCTGTCGCCGAGCAAACACAATGGGGCACTACATAGAAGAGGAGGCAGCTTTGGGAGGGCGGTAGATTTGAGGTTTTGGCAGTCACAGATAGGGGCAGAGCCACGCCCGAAACCTTGCCTGCATTACACTAGGCCCATCTGCATAGGCCTTTCTTTGCTTTGGGTTTATTTATTTTTTGTTGTTCCTTCTTTGGGGAACATTTTAAAGTTCAAAACGAAAAAGAAAGAAAGAACCAGACGAACATTAAAGAAGGCCATGCTCGACAGTAAGATACCCTTTTGCTCTGGTTTGTAATCCCGGGAAAATGACACAAACTGCAATACCTTAGTTAAAGTAATCAGATGGAAAGATGGAAGACAGGCAGACACACAGAAAAATAGACAAATATACGGACAGCCGGACAGACTGGCGGACAAGCAGACAAACAAACAAACAGAGAGAAAGACAGACGGATAAGTCTAATGATATTGATCAGTAACATGTACCTAATCAGGTTCACCCCTTGATTCTACTGCCTGTTACAAAGTAAGTATACCCTTCTTGACCAATGCTAGAAGGGTATACCAACTTTATCACGAGCTTTGTTTGTTGTTTATTTTTTTTCAATAAGCCCAAGTCGTGTTTACTGAACCCAACGCAAAAATGTACAATACATAGAAATCACTGAGCGTAAATAAGTCGATGGGGTTGTTCAATATATGCGCGAAAAGCGGCAAGAACTTGGAGGTATGAGTTAGACTAAGGTACTACATGCTGTACAGCATAGGGAGAGGGGCAGCTCGGCAAAATCAATCAATCAGGCAGCTAGGTAGAAGGTAAATAAATATTTGAAACAAATTTTTGAAGCGTTTGTCAGCAAAAATAATAATAAAGTAGCAGAGAGTGGCGGAGGGAGAAGTGAAATCATCTAAAGAAATTTCTTTCTAACCAAAATTTCAAGTATTTTTTGCACCTTCAGTCAGTCACACTTGGGAGAATTCATAAATAACTTACAGGTAATGGGTGAAAATAGTCAAATATGCAGTTTCTTTCCCTTCGCTGTCTTGCTTTGGTTTCCTCTTTGAAATCAAAGTTCCTACGTGACGTAGTCGAGCATGGTACGTGACAGGTGAAGGAGGCAGACCGGGTACGGTTTCGGGTTTGCTCAATTATTTATTTTATTGTCTCTTATTGTTTTATGTTCTCGACTCCTTCCTTCTTTCTTTCATTCTTTCTTACTCTTTGTTCGCCTTGAACCTTGTGGCAGTGTCAATTACTTAAGCGGCGATGTCGCTCCCATTCAACTTGTCGCTCTTCATTCCCGCAACAGAATCTGAATCAAAATCTTTTTCGGTTTCAGTTTCTTTAGATTCCAGATTCCAGATTGTGCATCTGTTTGCAACTTCTTCACACTTGTGCAACGTTTTGCATAATTTACGCTGCATGAACTTGTCGCAGCTCCCTTTGAGTCGTTGCTCTGCTCCATGCGGGACAATTTGATGGCACTGAGTCAACTAACCCATAAATTAAGTCAATTATAGTCAGGCTTCATCATATGCTCGCCAGATGTGCTGCAACGTGCCGTAGCATTTGGAAAATGTCAGATGCCACATTATGAGATTCTGGGATTTTCAACGGTTTCCCGAGGGCTGCCAATTCAAAGTTGACTCGACATACTCTTCAAGAGTCTTTTCGTTACATCATGGATTATGTTACATGTAAAAGATTTGAAATGATTCTTCTAAGTGTTTTATAGACTTTTCTTTAAGAGATCTTGGAGTGAAATTAGTTAAGTTTTTTGAATAGGAATATCCACTTGCTTGTTCAGGATTAGTTGCAGAGGATTAGTGTAGCCTAAGGATACATATATAGAGATATATATGTAGAATATAGGTTTATGTAAATTGGCTCCATTAATCAAGATCTCTTTGATCTCTCATGTTGCTCTTACAATTCTTCGCTTTAAGTTCGCTTTCTCTTAAACAAAAATCAAATATTTCTTTTTCATATTGTATATTTCGATATAGTAATTTATTACTTCTCTCGTCTTAGAAATCCTTTTTCACCTATTATAATTCCTCTACTTCCTTCCCTTACTTTAACGATAATCAATCAAATCTTTATAATCTCTTAAATTTTGTTCAAGTAATTTATTACTTCTCTCGCACAAGATCTCTTTGAACATGAATTATAAAGTAATACTATAATTTTTCTAGGTCTGTTCTTACAGGAAAAAATAAATCAAATATTTATATAGTACATTTCAATGAAGTAATTTATTACTGTCCGTATCTTATCAGCTTTCTCATTTCCCTCTCTTTCTTCAGCGTATTCTCTCTTCGGCCTTTCCAAACAAATCTACCATTTTGATTTGCTTTTATCGCTTTTTTCATTTCTGAAATGGCTTCAATTTTGTTTGAAATTGTCGAAATTAATGCGCACACATGGCCGTTCTCCAATCGTCTCTCCCTCCCTCCTTATCCCCATCTTTCTCCTGCTTTCCCTGTTTATGCGAGTTTGGATGTTTGTTGATTAGGAATACGTTGGAACAATTGAGATTTTAATAGATCCCCCAACCCGCAAAATAGCGTTCATTAGCTGCCGTTCGTGTTCAGACATGCAGATAAAAGCCCAAAATATCAACCAAAATGTGCATGTGTGTTTGCATGTATGTGTGTGTGTTTGTGTGTGTGTTTGTGAGTAATAGTAATTAGCTAATATTGTAATATTTGTATTTATTCACCTGCCTGTGTTGATATTGAAATTGGTTGGCGAAACTGTTTTCTGCTTTCTGCTTTCGATTTTAATTTGATTTTCGCCAGTTTGGCCCACGCAAAGGGAGCTCAACTTCAAATTACGACTACAATTAACAACAGTTCGAAAGGGGAGGAGGTGTCAGCGAGAGGCAAAAGGGGGCGTGGACTGACCTTATTTGCGCATTACGTATTACGCATTGCTGGGCCCATATGCGAATTGCTGTTTGTATCGTTGTTTCGCATTTTAATTGAAATTGCGTATCTCTGGCATTAATTTCATTTCATTTCGCATTTCGCGTGACACGCGTTACCCCGCAGCCTCTTCGCCGCACGACGCACGGGCTTTAAGCCACGGTTCATGCGCCCGCAGCGTTGGCCGTAATCACCCAAAAGGGGTTTGGGGCAAACGCCCATTGGTATACAATAGTTTTTTATAGGTGTAGGTGAAGTTGCACGGGGATTGATGCACGCAGAGATGCGCTATAATTGAGGAGGTGATGAGAACATGAATGTCGAATATTGAATCAGTGTAATATCCCTTTTAAGACTACTTCTACTCCTACATCTTATACTACCCACACATCTTCTAGTACTCCTTCTTCTTTTACTCCTCCTACTTATTCTCTAGAACTACTTCTACTCCTACTACTACTCTGCCTAGAACTGCTTCTACTCGTACTTCTTCTACTACTTCTACTTCTTCTACTAGTCCTTCTTTTTCTACTAGTCCTACAACTACTCCTACTACTACTCATAATACTACTTCTACTACTACTCCTACTTCTTCTACTTCTACCACTAATTCTACGACTACTACTTTTATTACTACTATTACTAATTCGACTACTACTACTACTCATAATACTACTTCTACTACTACTCCTACTTCTTCTACTCCTACCACTAATACTACGACTACTACTTCTATTACTACTATTACTAATTCGACTACTACGACTACTACTACTACTACTACTACTACTACTACTACTACAACTACTTATACTATCACTACTACTACTACTACTTATACTATCACTACTACTACTACAATGTAAGTACTTCCACAACAACTACTACTACTACTACTACTACTACCACTTCTACTACTAGTTCTATTACTACTACGACTACTACTACTATTTTTACTACTACTACTGTTATTTTTACTACTACTTATATTTTTAATACTACTACTACTATTTTTACTACGACTACTGCCACTACTACTACTAGGACTACTACTTTTACTACTACTACGACTACTGCTACTACTTCTACTACTACTACTACTTCTATAACCACGTTCACTATTACGCTCTTCTTACTACTACTACTACTTCCATGACTACTACTACTACTTCCACTTTACTTATACATTTCATCCCGTCATACACATAATCTTCCAAGTCAAGCTACCCCACTCGCTAGCATCATCCAACACGCCGTATTTAAATGAAATTTTTACAAACTTAATTAAGCGTTACATGTTTATGCTTTTATTTTATTAAATGTGCAAAATCAGTTGATTTGGCGCTAGTTTGAAATTAATTAACTGTGAGATGAAAGTGTTTTTCGGCGTCGAATTGCGGCCGAGATGCGATAGAGGCAGACAAAGAGAGAGTTTTCCAATATTTAACTAGTCAACATGGGGCAACCTAACCAGCTGTGGCTGCCGCAACATCTCCATCATACACAAAGGCCATCACAGCAGAGGCAGAGGCAGCAGCAGCAGCAGCAGCAACATCAACTTCAACAAGATGATGCTTAAAATTCGAGAACTTTAAGCTTGTTTATTAAAAACTCTTCTCATCGCTCTGCTCCTCCTCCTCTACCTTCTCCTGCTCCTTTGGGTGCTTGATGTTGCTTTTGTTTCTCTCTTGCTTTCTTTCCATCTTCTCTTTCTTTTTTTCGGCGACTAAGCAAAAGTTTTCCACTTAAAGGTGAAATGGCTGCTGCTAGTTTTGGCTTGTGGCTGCTTGTCGTCGTCCTCGTTGTTGTTCTTGTTTTTCTTGTTGTTGTTGTTGTTGCAGGCGGCTTGTTGCAAGTGCTGCTCGTACTACATATTGTTGAAATGTTTTGTGGCTCTTGTGCCTTGTGCCGTTCCTTGTGCCTCTTGTTGGTTAGTTTTTTAGTTGCTTAGTTTGTTTTAAGTAAGTTTTTACTCCTTCACCCCCGTCTCCCGCTGCTGCATTGCTGAATTTTGAATTGCTTTGGGGGCTGCTACCGCTCATTGTACTTCATTTATGCGCCGTTGTTGCGGCATGCCCCCAACAAGGAGTTTTGCCTCTCTTTTTGTTTATTAGTTTTGCCTTCATAATCCTTCGATCTGCAGCTCAAAACTCAAATATGATAATAAATGTAAACGTAGTTAGTGGTCTGCAGATATCTGTAGGCCATATTTATGCACATATACATACATACAAACACATATATATACATATCTGTGTATATCTGCAGCACAACTTGACTTGGCCAACAGAGAGGACTCTTTTCAGTTTTGCGGGCGACTGAGCGAGGCGTTGTTGTCGTAACCCAGATAACGATAACGTCACAAACAGCAAACAGGAAGCAGGCAGGGTGGCCCAGAAAGGGAGGGGGGTAGGGGAAGGGAGGCGACGACCGACTTGCACGTGAATTAGCAGAGACAATGGCCCATAGCAATGCAAAAACCAATTAAATGTGAGTGAGGCTGCCATTTGCACGCACACACAAGGCACTGAGAGTGAGACAGAGAGAGAGAGAGTGAAAGAGAGAGAGAAAGAGAGAGCAAGACAGTGCACACTCAGACTTACATAGGTGTTGCATGTGTGGGTGTTGTGGCACCCGACTAGCCCTCACTCTCAGCTCTCTTTCTCTGTCTCTGTCTCTCTCTGGTCCTGTGCCTGTGCCTGGGCCAAGTTATCTGCCGCATCAGACAAAAGCCATACGAAAAGCAATCAAACAATAAAAGTAGTTGTTGTCCAAACAACACTAGTGACCCCCCATTCCCCTGGTCAGCCTATTGCCACTGCCACTGCCTCTGCCTCTGCCTGCCAAATGCCACACAATGGCAATGACAAATTTATGCGCCGCACGTTTGCCGAGCATATCCTGGCACATTCATTCCCATTGCAATACATTCGCATTGCAATTGCTTGTTGCAGTTGCAGTGTGCCACACACACTCGGCCATGGCTTGTACTTGCAATTAAAGTGTGGCAGACAAAGCGTCGCCTACGGACTAATAGCCAAAAGTCGTGAAAGGAGCCGGAACGCACCCAGAGAAAGAGAGGGAGAAATAGGCAGTGTTGTGGAGATTGCGAGAGAGTTAGAGAAAGGGGAACAGTGCCTGCACAAATGAAGTGAATTTGTAATGATATAATGCAGGGAATTTCGAACTGGATTTACGGCTAAGTGCTGGACTCGGTGCTTGAGGGATACTTTGTATGGGGCACAGTTGTAGTTGTAGATCATATATGAATTGCCTGACCGGGGAAGTAAAACAGGGGCAGTGAAGTCCAGGAGAGTTATGAGAGTTATTTCTATGTGTTTTCTAATAATAAGATTTGCTTTTAAGATAGGTTTTTACTTGTATTAAATTAGGTAGCATACTATATTATTATTATTTTAATTTTTACTTCCAGTCCACATATGTAAGTTCTCATGAAAGGTTAATGGTTTCAATCTGCTTTCTTGTTTAAATTTATTATTGAAAAACATCAGTCAAGCAAGAAGGAAAGCAGTTCAGTAGAGCCCAATAGAGTTTTTTGCTATTGATTCTGGTTATTTTAATATACTTTAATATACGAGGGTCGTTTGATAAGTCCGTGACTTTTTGTATTTGCCGCGCACCTGCTCTAAATACAACACTGCTCCTGTCAGCAGTTATCGATTAACAGCTGACTGTAAAATTTTGAGAAAGCTGCGTTTTTTGGTTTGCGTTTTATAGGCATTGAAAGCAGACGATCTCGTGAATTTTAACGAAAATGTAAAAAGTGAATTTCGTGTCAGCATGGCAAAATTTCATAAATTGGGCTACGAACTGCTACCCCATCCAGCATATTCTCCAGATTTAGCCCCCTGTGACTATTTTTTGTTTGCAAACATGAAGAAATGGCTCGGCGGTAAGAGATTCGGGTCATCACAGAAACAAACGACTATTTTGAGGGCCTTGAGAAAACCTATTATTTGGAAGGAATAAAAAAATTGGAAAAACGCTGGACTAAATGTATAGAGCTAAAAGGAGATTATGTTGAGAAATAAAACGCTTCTTTGACGAAAAAAATATATTTTATTCAAAAAGTCACGGACTTATCAAACGACCCTCGTACTAAGTTCTCTTATTTAGCATAGTTCAATAGGGTTTCCTTACCTGCATACTCAGTCAAAAAAACTTCTATGCCTTCGAAGCAAAATTCTATATTTTCCAGTTCCATCGCATGTTCTTCTATATCATCCATTCCAAGGAATCTTCAACACTATCTCATCAATTTTCCTCTACATTCTGCAGCAACCTTAGTGCAATCTCGTTGGGTTTTCCCTTTCAGTAGCAGCTGCAAACCAATTTGCCGACTTGATCAAAACTATCTGCAAATCCAGCACATTTGCGGGCCAACTTCCTTCGTTCAGTTGCATAACTAACCAAGTGCCAGCTGCCAACACGTTGCAGTCGTAATGGACCCGCTTGCCGCTCCTCCAAGGAGTCGCTATGTGAAGAGGCTCAGCCGCCAGCGGCAGTAGTAGCAACGGCAGCTCTTGACAATTAAATGCAAGAAATTGCATTGCGAGAGTAAGACAGCTGCAGTGCGAGGGGGACGGCAATAATGATTTGAAGTACTTGCGGAAAGTGCAGTTGAACGAAGCCAGAAACAATTTGATACAATTAGATTTTACAATTTTCATTTCGTAGACATTACAACACGTTTGTTCTGGCTGTTGCTGTTGTTGTTGTAGTTGTTGTTGTGGCTGTGTAACTTACACTGGTCAACAAGCAGCAGCAGCAGCAAATGCAGCACTGGCAGCTCGTCTCTGTCCTTGTTGTTGTTGTTGCTGCTGCTGCTGTTGTTGTAGCTGCCTTCGTTGACTTTTAATTTAACAAAGTTGGAAGTAAAGCAAAGCAATTAGTGCAAATTGTATGTGCAGTTGATGCTGCATTTTATGGCGAAACTATGCTGAATTTATAGTACATTTAATTGCATTACTTTTTTTCTAGCACCAACTCGATAAGTCGAAACTCGTTGAGTCGATAGTTATTGGCAGTTGCTGCTTGTTTGGCATAGTTTAGAGTGATCGATTGACACGCACACAGTGAGGGGATGTTAATGTGTTATCGAATGTTAAGGAATTTGAATTTTGACGAATGTTAAACGACAATTAACGAATCATAATGTCTGCATGAATTAACATCAGATAGAGTAATGTTAAAATGTTTATCGTATGTTAACCATTTACGAAATTAACGAATCGTTATGCTCCATAACAGCACTAAGCTACGCAATGTCATTATATGTATCGTATGTTAACCAATTAAGATGTAAGGGAATGTTAATGGATGCTTCCAACTGTTAAACGACTGCTAAGAGCTTTGCAAACGTTTAAATCTAAATTTATTAAATTAAATGTGTGGAATCACTATGCCACATTTATGCCACACATTACAGAGCAAATGCTACTTAAGTTCTGTTTACATTACACTTAAGTGTTTCCCACATAAAACAACATTTGTTTACGTTAATCTCTGGCCGACAAAGTGAAAACAAAACACAACTAATGTTTAAATACCGTTTTTGGCTTTAAGTTGTTTACACTCGGACGCCGTAAATTCATTTAGCACACACTTTAAAGCTTGGTTAGATAACAGAGTGGGTTGCAAGAGGGATGAAGAAATGGACAAGGGATGAGTCGTAAAGTTTCCATCCACTCATTATCTACATTGTCATTTTAATTTCAGATACTCGCAGTGATTTCTGGACAGCAACAGCAGCAGCAGGAATTGCAGCACGTTACTGAAATGAATCTCTTAATAACATCCGCGCCCGCACGGTGGGCGATGCTCCAATTCGTGCTGGTCACATTGGCGCTGATGCCGGCGTTGATTTATGGCCATGGTCATCATGGCAGCGGTGGTAAAAAGCATGCCATAGCATTGGCAGAGCTCGCCAGTGGCGCACACTTGGTAATGGAAACCCGCAATGGCGATGTGCTTGTCCGTCCAGCTCGCGAGGCGGCGCCAGCCGGAGCAGCAGGAGGAGCTGAGGTGCCAGCAACGCTGCCAGCTGGAACGCCAGCCACAGTGGGCACTGTGGGTGGAAATGGAAAGCGTGTGAAAAACAATAATAAGAAATCAAATAAATCGCAGAATCAGATGCAACAGCAGCAGCAGCAGCAGGGAGGGGGCGGTGCAGGACGCAAGTCTGGCCATAAGAAATCCTCGTCGACTGTAGCCGGAGAGGAGCCACTGCAGCATCAGCAGGGACAACAGGGGCACCACAACAAGCAGCGCCAGACGCCCAGGCAGCATCAGCAGCAGCAGTTGACCCAGCACCGCGCTGGCAAGAGATCCGGTGGTGGCGGTAAAAAGGCATCCGAAAAGGGTGAGTGGAAAAATGGGTTGCCTACTTTTGCGGGCAGTTGCCAATATCGATAACAGTAGTTAACAGAGGCTTAAATAGCATAATCTGCAAAGTGCTGTGAGTAAAACGCGCTTACAGAGGCTTGACAGAAGAGATCTTACATTATTATGCAAATTAACAGTGATAGAAGTTTATAACATACATAAGCTTCAAAAATTTTTGTAAATATCGATAACAGTAAAACGAACACACTTATTACGATGTCTACATTAAGTTAAGGCACTTCATTCAATAGTTATGAATGCCTTTTGCATTTCATTCACATCCGCCATAACGGATAACATAACTCGTTGAATGAAGATTTATAAGTTATAATTAAACCCGACTGCGAGTGAACGAACGCAGACAAGCATAAACCCTACTCAAAATTGGCCCAAATATCCAAACAGCTTTGGCATTTAAATTCATGCTTTTAATACAGCATACACGCAAACAGGATATACTCGAGAATGAAAGACAGAGAAAAAGAGAGAGAGAGAAAGGATAGTAGAGGGGACGTGAATATGGTATATGGTGAATGGTCCTTATTATTTCCGGCTACAAATCCTCAAAAGGTAGTTGGCGCCCAAGGCAAGTGACGCATACAAACGACTAACTTAACAGAGGTTTTACATTAACACACACACATATGTACATGTGTATGGTCGCATACTAAATTAGGCATATCTGTGTGTGGATATTGCGAAATTGGGCATAATGCAAAAGGAAATGGTCGGACAATGCGAGAGAGATGTCGGGCATCTCAGGCAGAAGATAAGCAAACAAATAGCTAAAACAATTTTCTTGCATTTTAAAAAAGGTTTACCGACATCCCTTTGCTCGCTGATACGCATAGAGGAACGGAAAGAGAGGGAGAATGAAAGGGAATATTAATATGCCCCCATTTTGCAGGTCCAACCTGTCGGTACACGAAGAGCTCGTGGACGGAATGCGATGCTAAGACCAATATGCGCACCCGCACATTGTCCCTGAAGAAGGGCGAGTCCAACTGCCAAGCCACACGCACTGTGCAGAAGAAGTGCAAGAAAGGTGAGTGAACGAAAGCGGATCTCGATAACAGCCTCGATAACAATTTCTCTAGTTAATAATTCCGATCGACGGCTACTTTTGATATCAGTCTGTATATTAACAGCGCATTAACATTTCTATTATTTCCCTTCTTATTAATTTTCCCAGCATGTCGCTACGAGAAGGGAAACTGGTCAGAGTGCACTGCAGGAGTGATGACACGCGAAGATAAACTGAAGCCATCGGAGGATGGCAGCCCACAGACGTGCAATCCTGTACGCTCACTGGATCGCAAATGTAATCCTGGAGGCGGTCAACGAGCTAACAAGGAGCGCAAGCACAAGGAGAAGGGTAAGTGAAAGCCTAACCGAACCTAACCTGGACTGTAAATTAACATACTGTTTCTTTGTGTATTTCTCTTTACAGGCACACGCCGCACAGTGGCGCAGATTTGAAGACGCTCGGTCAATTAATCGTCAATCGTCACGTTGCGATGTAAATCAAATCAAAATAAAAAGTATTTAGTAACGGCACAAACAACAATTTGTAGCGATAATTTAACAATTTGTGCAAACAAATTATGCACAATAATAAAGTACATAAATCGTATCTTATATCATTATTAATAATATATATTTTTGTAAACAGTTTCAAAAAATGTTGGAGTTTTATTTGGAAGCTTAAGACAATTTTTGCATTCAATAACAGAGCTGAATTTGTTATTAAATAACAGTGGGTCTACAAAAAAGTGTTGCCTGCTTACATGGGCAGTTCCACCACTATCGATAACAGTCGATAGCTTTCTACTTTAATAAATTCAAAACGTGTAAAGTTTAATTTTGGACCTTTATAAAATAGTTCATTTTATTCGCATTTCATTCTTCGCAATAAATATTAAAATGGGGGTGAGTGGGAGCTGATCAATATGAGTTGGTAAAGAAACCCATGACAAAATCAAGAGATAATGATGAAAAATAATTCGTTACAACTAGGTAATTTTGTTAATTCTAATGGCGTCCAGGATTTGAGTATCTGTTACCGTTGGAGTAGCCCCCGCCACCACCGCTGCCCCCGACAATGTTGCCGCCACCAAACGAGCCGGGGCCACCGCCACCGCCGCCTCCGAAACCAGATCTGGGAGCCCCATTGTTGTTGGGTCCGGAATTGTAGCCACCACTACCACCGCCGCCACCGCCAGCAAAGCTCGATGACCCAAAACGATTACCACCACCACCTCCGCCAAATGCATTGAAACCTCCAGATCCTGATCCACGATTGCCGCTGAATGAGTTGAATCTGCCAGATGACCCCCCTCCATTCATGGCATTGTATCCACCGCCGCCACCTCCTCCACTTCTGCCTGAGCCACGTCCACCACGATTGCGTCCACCGCCTCCACCGCCGCTTCCCGAGTCACGTGCAATATACTCCAACTCGGGATTCACATTTTGATTGGCCTCGCGCAGAATCTCGATCAGAGCACGCGCACATTTGGCATTTTTGCGAGTGAAGAAAGCGTAGGACGTGCCTGTCGAGTGTTTGCGTCCCGTGCGTCCAATACGATGTATATAATCCTCTGAAGATTGTGGAAAATCAAAATTGATGACATACTTAATGCCATCCACGTCCAGGCCACGGGCAGCCACATCGGTTGCCACCAGTATATTGGCACGTCCACTGCGGAAATCATTTAGCACATTATCGCGATCCATTTGTGACTTATCGCCATGAATGGAACCCACTCCAACTCCAAAGGCATTGATGAAACGAGCGAGCTCATCCACCTTCTTCTTGGTGGCCACGAAAATGATGATCTTGCCAGGCGCACTGGCCTGATCGTAAATGTGTGACAGCAGATCCTTCAGCTTGGTGCCTTTCTCGTGCTCCGCACAAACCTCGACATATTGTCGTATATTGTGATTGGCCGACAGCTCCAGGGAGCCAATGTTGATCTGAAAGGGAAGCATTAGAGATTGCCTCTTCAATATTTGCTCCCACTGAACTCACCTGTAAGTAATTACCGAGGAAATCCTCGGCAAGCTGGCGCACCTCCTTGGGCCAGGTGGCGCTCCACATGAGTATTTGACGATCAGGCCTTATCTGGCCCAGAATTTTACGTATCTGTGGCTCGAAACCCATGTCCAGCATACGATCGGCTTCGTCCAGTACCAGGTAGGTGCAGCGTCTCAAATTGGTTGTTCCTCCTTGCAGGAAATCCAACAGTCTGCCCGGCGTGGCAATGACAATCTCCACGCCACGTTCCAAATCGTTGGCCTGCTTGGAACGCGGTGCACCGCCAAAGATGCATGTGTTGCGTACATAGGCACTTGATCCGAAGTCATTGGCCACCGTCTGGATTTGCTGTGCCAGCTCACGTGTGGGCGCCAGCACCAGAGCGATGGGTCCATCACCACGTTTCAATGGCGGTTGCCCGTTGATGTGCACAATGGCGGGCAGAATGAAGGCCAACGTCTTGCCCGATCCTGTCTTGGCAATGCCCACCAGATTGTGACCCGACATGACAATTGGCCAGGATTGAGCTTGAATGGGAGTGGGTTCTGTGTAGCGCTGACGTCTGATCTCATTCATGCAATAGTCAGGGAAGCACGCTTCATCGAAATACTGTATGGGATTCGGTGCTGGACCGCGTACTGTGATTTGATGCTGTGCTCGATAACGTTCCACCTCCTGCGGCGGTCGGGTGCCAGTCTTCGGGTGCTCTTGATAGAAGTTCTTCTGAAACGGTTGCAGACGCAAGTCCGCCCAGTTCACATTGTGTAAGGCTGCGGGGGGAGTAGCAAACGAGATGGAACAGTCCTAATCTTCTCATGCTCTCACTCTCTTCCCTCCACTTACCATTAAAATCATCATTTACAGCTCCAGCGCCACGATTGAGTCCGCCCGTGCGTCTTGGCCGACTTTCGACGCGTCCAGAGCGCACTAAAAAGGAGAATTTTTATATAGTATACCCTGTTATGTATAACCATTACACAAGCACTTACCGCCGCCTCCCCCGTAGCCACAACCAAATCCCCCTGAGCGTCCTGCAAGGGTTACAAATTTTAGATTGGGCTAGGTAAGGTTTCGATTATATACGTACCACCCCCACCACCACCTCCTCCCCCTCCTCCTCCACCACCACCGCCGCCAAATCCACAATGTCGAGGTGGCGACATGTCGCTGCTTTATACCCGGCGCACCGGCACAACCTCAAAGCACCAACAACAAAACGAAAGAAAAACGAAAACAACCTTCAGTAATTGTTTTGAACTTTTCGCTTTTTTGCTTCTTCGCTTTTTGTCGCTAGCTCAACTAATTTTTACTCAGCACAACTTTTTCCATATAGTATTTACTTTGGCAGTTATTTAAAAGCAATTGAATGTCGCCTTCGTTTTGAAAATGAAGCTTTAAAAACAAATTCTGCAAAGTTATGTGTGCTTTGTTGTATTGTGTTGTATTTTTCTTAATATGTGCTTCTTCTTTCCATGTTGACATTCAAACGTAATTCGACGATATGGCAGCGCCCAAGCGCAAACGGTTGAGTGGGTACGCCCGAGAAAAACTTTTGAGCTTTGGCGGCACATTTGAATTTCATTGGCACAGCAATTACACTTCGTTGATGTGGCAACGCTGTACTGAAAAATCAGTGTGCAGTCTGGTAGCGCTGAAAGAGAGGCAAACTTCATTTGCAATCCGAATTGATTCGATCAGGTAGCACTGCAAAATGGCGGCAGTTTTTAATTTATTTAACAAGCAAGCTTGACTTCGATTTTCAATTTGTATGTTGCGATTCAAACAAAATACACAGAAAGAAAATCTCTTGGCTGATTTATACAAAAATGTCAAATTTTTCAGTGGCCATTTAGTAAATTGAAAATATAAAAATAATATATTTTTTATTTGAGAAACTGCATAAGAAACGCAACACTGCTATTTGCAAATGACTCCAATCGCAGTAGGGCGTCTACTATACGGTGGCTCACGCCAGCTCAGTCGCAGGCTGATCAACACATCTCGAGCACTCACCTCCGGCTTGTGGCACAACATGGTCAACTGTTGCGTCATGTTGCAATCGAAAACCAGACGCACCACTAGCAGCAACAAGCAGGCCCAGCAAGTAGTGACGTCAGAAAAAACGGCAACAGCGAAGACGACAAAGACGACAACAACGATGACGAAATCGGCTGTACCATATTACCATCAGCAGATCCAGTCCAGCTTGTGGCGTCCAATGCCATTGGTGTATCTGATACATCGTCGCTACTCGACGTGCGAGAAAACCTCGACGCAAATTCTCTCGAAACTCTTTCCACAAACCTCAATGGAACTAGACGATGAGGAGAGTCGGGCACGTCGCAAGCGGGAGGAGGAGGAGGAGATCAAGGAAATGGAGCGTGCCTGGCAACGAATGAAGATCGGATTCGGTGTCTTCGGCATCGGCGGATTGCTCTTGTCCTTTTGGGCCATCTATTTCTTTGGCAAACCGGCACTGGATGAGAATGGCGATGAGATTGTGGATGAGTTTAGTACGCTGCCGTTGACCCAGCAATATATGGCAAGGACATATAAATCGCTAAATCATTTCCAGCGTTTCATACAGGAGCCTTCGAGTCAGAAGTTGCTGCCTGATCCGCTGCAGGCACCATATATACAACCGCCATATACGTTGGTGCTGGAGGTCAAGGATCTGCTGATACATCCCGACTGGACCTATCAGACTGGTTGGCGCTTCAAGAAGCGTCCCGGGGTGGACGTGTTCCTGCGCGAATGTTCTAAATATTTCGAAATTGTCGTTTACACAGCCGAACAGGGTATCACCGTTTTCCCCCTACTCGATGCCCTCGATCCAAGCGGGTATATCATGTACAGGTTGGTGCGTGATTCTACTCACTTTGTCGATGGGCATCATGTTAAGAATCTGGATAATCTCAATCGTGATCTAAAGCGTGTCGTTGTCGTCGATTGGGATAAGAATTCGACGAAAATGCATCCGGGGAATACGTTTTCTATACAGCGTTGGTCGGGCAACGATGATGATACCACGCTCTTTGATCTCATCTCGTTTCTGAGTGTGCTTGGGTCCAGCGAAGTGGACGATGTGCGTGAGGTTCTGCAGTATTATAATCAATTTGATGATCCCATTGCACAGTTTCGTGATAATCAACGTAAGCTATCTGAGCAGATGCAGGCCGATGAAATTGAGAAGCAAAATAAACCAAAACCCATCGTGAAGAATTGGTCACAGGGCTTTATGAAGCATTGAAAGCATTCGGGCAGCTGTTTTACAATTGGGTTATTTTTGCTTTGTGTTAATGGGGAAAAAAAACACATTTGAATATATAGTATGTGTATATTAAATAGTTGATATTTATACTAAACGTTAGGATATTAAAAAGCAATACAAATATAATTCGATTTTTATGTAGTTTACTGTTAATTTCATTAGTTAACTTCGTTTTCGAGTACGCACTCAAGTTGCTCCAGCTGCGCATCGATCTGGCAACGCAGTAGGCGGAGTTCCTTAAGTTCACAAGGTTGCCTCATTTGTGGCTCTCTCCCATGCAGCAGCATCATGGCGTTGCCATGTAGCTTTTCTCTCATTTGATCCGAGCTCTGTTGCTCTCTCTTCAGTTTCTTGCGCACCTCGTACTGCAGTTGCTTGATTCGTGCAATGCGCGCGCTACTCTTAAGTGCATAGAGTTGCCTACGGAACGCGTGGATTACGAGCAGCAGCCAGATCAGTAGTAAAAGCACAACACGACAGTAGCGCGCAGCAGTAGGCAACTCTATGCCGCGGTGTGCTCTCTCGCTCTCTCCCACATGCTCCATTACTCTCGAAACCGTTTGGCAGTTAGTGTATAATAAATGACACCAAACTCGACGAAGTAGCGACTGTGAAACTGGACGACAGCCCCCCAAAATGACAAATGACATTCGCCCCGAGCCACAGACATGCAGTAGATTTATAACATGGCGAATTTAAGGACACCAGAGGATTAAATCGCGTGACGCATATGGGGAAAGTAAGTTAGATTTCCATAGAGTTTATTAATCTGCTCTATATTAACATTTGGCTTGCCCTAGATAAATATTTAACGACATAACAGAAATTCAATCATCTGCATCGCGGCTCGCAGCACATTGAGAATATTTCGCATTTAGCAAAAACGTTTTGAAAACAATAAGTCTGTTAATCGGAACGCGGGAGAGCGGGAAGGAGCGGAGGCAAGTGGTAGACCAGAAGTCCTGCGGCAACTTTGCCGTTGTGCCTTGCACAACTTGCACACACACACACACACTCACACAGAGATTCATTCGAGTGCTTATTTATTATTTTTGTGATGAAAGGCAGCAAAGCGCAGTGAAAGCCGCTGCCGACGACGTCGTCAACGTCGCAGTTGGAGCCACAGCCGTAGTCGGGGCTGTCATCTATCCATCTATTCAATTAAACTCAAACCGTTCCCGTTTCCCGGCATAAATTTCGTTATTTATCCCTTCGGCGGGCTGACCTCACATGCCGTTAACGTTTTTCGTTCGATTTTTTTGTGCGCGGCGGCGGCAGCAGCAGCGACTGCGGCGTCGGCGGTGAACGCAACATGAGAACAAAACAAACGACAACAATGAGAAAAAATGAGTTTGTGTGGTGGCATGCACGACTTCAATATGCCCTGTACGTAAGTTTGCATGCTATTTTTATTAATATTTATCATATTTTTAAATTGCCAGCAACATTTTAAAGTACAATTAAATTTAAATTCATTTTAACAGGGTATGAGACTAATATATCTATCATATGCATATCAACAATATTTATGCAAAAAAACATAATAGGAATGGTAAAGACTGCACTTTATTTGTGTAGGGTATGTGCTAGTCTTTACATTCGCTGTGTTTTTCATAAATTCTAGATCTTGCTTTCTTTTGAAATTAATCTCCACAGTTGCAACTACCAACTCTTGTGCACACAATCTCTACAGGGTATAACAATAAACAACAACATCCTCGGAGAGTTTTCTGCAAAAATTCATTCTATTATGTTATTAAGCTGCTCTTTGGTTTGATGGAGCCACGACAGAATGTCCATGTATGTGGCGGTGTATGTGAACCATACATACATATGTTCATCTGTGTGTGCCTGTGTGTGTGTGTGTGTGTGTTTGTCAGTTATTTCTTTATTGGGCATAGTTGGAATCGAGTACGCCCCACAAAATTGAATGCTATCAGATGAAATGAGAATTTAAGCCTTAAAGTTTGTCTTACCCGAAACAATGCAACATGTTGTGGGGCGCCACAAGCTGACCCATTCCATCCTTTCACTACCCCCTGCTGCTGCTGCCGCCGCCTGTCACTTCCTGAAAAAACATTCACAAACACATAGACACAAAATTGTCACCAAGGACACCGCGTGAAGAGAAGCCACAAACTGCGCTGTATATAATCAACATAATCTGCGGGAAGATAAAGTGTGTGTGTGTGTGTGTGTGTCAGTGTGTGCTGTGCGTGTATTGCTGTGATTTGTATGTGTGCGTGTGTGTGTATATAACTATGTATAGGTGTTAACATGCAAAACAAACAAATTTTGACAAACACTTACACACACACACACACACAGCAAGGGCTCGCACACGTGGGCAATTTATTGTCGCCCACGCAAGCTCAGCAACATGTTGCCGGTTGTACGCAAGGCCTGCTGTGCGTGTGCATCTGTAGTGTGTGTGTGTGTGTGCACAAACACGTGCCAAAACAAATGAAATGGTTTTCAACAATCAACAATAACGCGTGCTACGTGCCATGCGCACAGGCTACTTGGCAGCTAAGGGGAAATAATCCTTGCAACAGCAACATGTAAGTGCATAGCAACATTGTTGCTGCAGTGCAGAACATGTTGCTGGAGTGAGTTGAGTGTTGCCAGGGGTAAAGAAATATTGTTGCAGGAGTTGAGTGTTGCCAGAGTTAAGGAGGAAGTTGTTGCCAGACATGTTTGTAGTCAGAGTGAGGAAGGATGTTGTCAACATGTTGCCCAAAATGTTGTTAAGCGTAAATTACAAGGGATAATGCGTATGAATGAAGCTTTGCAGCATGTTGCTGCCGGGCTGCGTGTGATTAATGAACGTAAGTGGAGATAGGCAAGAAAAGACAAACAGCAAAAGGAATAGAAAATGCAACTAAATCCAAGAACTCAACACTTCCCCAAAATATAAAGCACATATCAGGCTAGCTTCCGCTTTGGAGCCTCAACAAGTAAGGGCTGATGCGGCACGGCCACGTTGCGTATGAGCAATATGCAAGCAAAGTACGCAAAGTGCGTTTCCATCACGCAAATCCAACGCATGCGCAGTGCCTTGACGAGTTGAGCAGAGCCAAGTCCTGCCGAGCCATGTCGAGCTGAACCGAAGCGAACCCGAGCTGAGCAGGCGCCTCACTTTCACTAGGAGAAGCTCGGCAACGAAGCTGCGGGAATCTGGCACACACAGTGCAAGGCAGCCAGCCTCCTTGGCGAAAGCTTTGCAACGGAGAGCAGCAGCCAATCAGTCTCTGTGCGTGTTTGTGCTACTGTTTGTGTCTGTGTGTGTGTGTGTATTTTCTAAATTTTTTCTCTTGCTGGCTGATAATTTGGCTTTTGTCTGTCGCTCTCTCTGTGTGTGTGTGTGTGTGAGGCAAAAGCTTTTGGCAACGCCGCAACGCAAATTTGATTCAGTTTTGACGGAACGGACGTCGCGTTTGTGTGTCGTGTCGCTGGATTCGAGAAGAAGAAATAACAAAAAAGTAGAAACGGATTCAATTCGCGTCTCGCCTGTGCTGGCCTGGCCTGGCCAAGAGAAATGCCATTGAGAGCCACAAAGTGCTTACTACTTACAGCTTGCCAGTAGTGCGTGCGTGTGTGTGTGTGCGTACGTGTGTGTACGTGCAACACAACAATAAAGCTGAAAAAGCAAGAGGAAGAAGTTAACAAACGAATTGACGAAAATTAAAAGCCGCTCCCATTGAAAGCTGTTTGATGTCCTGCAGGTGTGTGCCAGTATGTGTGTGCCTGTGTCTGTGTGTTTGTCTGTGCGTGTCTTAAACTATTTGTCAATATTCCAAATATGCAAAGAATTCTTTTGAAAAGGGGCAAGAAACAAAGCCAATATCGAGCGGAAGCTGCTCCTCACTTTTTGTTGCTGTTTCTCTGTGTTGTTTTCGTTGTTGTTGTTGCTGTTTCTCGATTCCTTTCAATATGCTGTTTACTTTTGTTGTTGTGCTGCTCATTGTGTGTGCCATCGTCTGTGCCACTCTTTCTCACTCTCTCAATTTACGCTTATCCTTAAACACGACCAAACAAGGCGCCTAAGTAAATGTCTCGGGCCCCAAAAAAGTATGCTATGGAATTTTAAAGTGAAATGTTTCCCTTGAATTTTAAAGTGTCTGCTGCGGGTGCTGGTAAACATCAGACAAGAAGAAGACACGGAAAACATACACGCATGGATACACATACAAATACGCGTACATACAAGTACATGTTGTCAGTTAATACATAAACAAAGTTATAGATTCCGGAACAGACAAACATCGCATTGTGTTGTGTGATGAAGGCGTGCAGTGACGAAGAGTTAGGCAGGCAAACAGACAGACGAACAGTGAGAGAAACACGCAGAAAGATGAAAACATAGACAGACAAAATAGACAAGCTGACAGAGATACAGACTGACAAAGAGTCAAACAGTCAGAGATACAGTATGAACAAAAGAAACAAACAGATAGAGAGACAGGCGAACTGAAAAACAGTAGAGACAGACAGGCAGACAAACAAACCTTTCGAGAGACAGACCTACAGTGAGACTGTCATACA
Organism: Zaprionus indianus; assembly: GCA_018904595.1. Lineage (NCBI taxonomy): Eukaryota > Metazoa > Arthropoda > Insecta > Diptera > Drosophilidae > Zaprionus > Zaprionus indianus. Next base: position 5,090,400 of record JAEIHA010000140.1, read on the forward strand.
AAGAGATAAGCATACCAACAGACAGACAGACAAACAGAGAAGCAGACGGACAGTCAAATAGAGAAGTAGACGGACAAACAGACAGTCAGGGAGACAGATAGACGAACAGGCAGACAGAGAGACAAACAAATAAACCGAAAGACAAACATAGAGATACGGATAGACAGACAGACAGACATACATACAAGTAGACAGTCATAGCGACATACAGACGAAGCGACAATCGAACAAAACAAGCTGCTTTGCACCACCACCACCACCAAGCCACACCCTAAACAGCTTCGCATTGGCAAAGGCGCCACACTGAGCGCGCAGAACGAACCCAGCAGCGATGCGGACTGGAGGCAGACACATAAACACAATCACACACATATATACAAATATATGAGCGTACTGCAGCAGCAAGGACAGTAAACAGCCATGAATTAGCTATTAAAACAGAATTTTAAATGATGAATTGCAGCATAATTGGATTAGCTCCAAGTACTCGAAACGGAATGAAACATTTGGAATGTAAATAAATAAAAGCATAATGAATGCCATATACAGTATTGTATATACTGCCAGACTGTTTATAGTAGAGTAGGGATTATAGCGGATTATAGCGAATTATAATACGGATGCAGTTGAAATTGCGATAAATAATTGAGTAGATTCAGTTTAGCCAGTTTCTGGCCAGTTTGCCGCCTGGCTTTATACTATATACCGTGCGCTCAACTTATGTCATTATCTGCTTAACTGACAGATACGTAAATGACAGCACACATTCTTGTTGCTATCCTTGTCACACACAGAGTGAGAGACAGAGAGAGAGACTGACAATAAAGCATGTGTCGACGGTGAAGTAGAGCAAATTATGCAGAGATGCAAATACGGCACGAGTCACGTTGAGTGTGGCAAGTCCCTGCTGTTGTTTTTGTTGTTGTTGTCGGATTGTTGTTGCTTTTGTAATTTGTGGTTTTTCGTGGAAATTATTGACGTTGCTTCACTGCTTTTCAAGGTCACCAGGCAGCCAGGAATGTTGCTTTTTTTTAATGCCAACGTTGGTTCAGGTTAATTGAATTATTTCCATTTTCATTTGCCATTTTCCATTTGGAGAGGCAACAACAACAACAACAAATTGGATTGATTGCTGTCAAACACGTGTGTGTAGCCTGTACAGGCTGTCTGTCATTCAGTCTCTGTCCCGGAGGTGAATACACTCATTTGTGACTGTCATTCAATGTCAGCACCCCAAGCAGCTTACGGGGAGGATACACAACAGAAACTGGGACAGAGACAGGTGAGCCTTGGGATGCTCGACTTTTGACTCCCCGACAAGCTCGGCTAATGCAATTGAAGTGTGTGTGCCTCTCTCAGTCCCGTCGCTATAAATAAAATTATCCACGAATTGACAATCTGTCTGACATTGCTGAAAGCTTCTTTCGACCTGCGTCCACCGGGGGAAAAATAAAAAAAGGTCCTGAAGTACACAAGGCCCCGTCGAAGGACACTGTACAAACACACAAAAATGAAGCCTCATTACGGCTTGATGCTTTGATGGAAGACGATGAAGGACGATGACGTCCACGACGACGACGACGACGGCGACTTTCAGTTTTATCGTAAATTTGTTGACATTTCTAATAGCCTGCAATCGAAAGGTCAAGGAGGGAGGTACCACTCATCACTTTTGCTTCGCCTCCTACTACATTCCCTGTTCCCTCCCAATGGAAATGACTTTATCAGCTGACAGCAAAAACCTTTTCCCAGGTAGCATAGGGGTCGTTTTCTTTTTGCACCGGCACAAAAAGGGTATGCAAAGCAAAGCGGAAAAAATGATAGAAAAAAGAAAGGGAGACAGAAAGCAAAAACTGTGATAAATCCCCCAAAAACGCAAGGCGCCACGTAGCAGCACGCGGCGGCATCTGCGATAAGCTAAACGCAAACATTATCGACCGACCAGGACAGGCAACACATTATGCCATGCATGATAATGATGGGGAATAGTTTAGGCTCCAGTTGGGCACAAGTCAATTTCATTATGCGTAGCACAATGAACGATAAGGGGAAGGAGAAGACAAGGAAGGAAGTTCAAGGAAAGGATGGCAGAGGGGGAAATTTGTGGAGTAAGAGTATATATGTGAAGGGAGTTAGAAACAAGAGAAAGCAAGAGGTTAAGGGACTAGAGAGAGGAGCTAGAGGGGTTAGAAACAGAGTAAACACAACAGACTACAAATTTCGGCCTCGACCAAGTAAGTTTTTTTTATTGTCCGCAAGATGATGAACTGTGCCGGTTATCCCTCAAGTTGCCTGTTCCCACAGCACACGTTTCTTCTGCACTAACACTCCTTCTTTTGCTGCCTTCTTCCCCCCCCTCTCACGTGTGGGGTGGAGGCATTCCTCGTCCGAGCTTATGTGTGTTTAAGTGTGTCGAACGCTACACTGCACATACTAATTTTCTCACCATGAATGCCAAATGGTTATCTTACGTGGCACTCCCACACACTCACACCTACAACACACACACCTCACCACACACAAATCGTCTATAGCCGCAGGACTAACTGGAACCCCGACACGAAGCAAGGTGGCACTGGCTGACTGTGGCACATTCCAAGGTCGTTTCAAGTGTCTCCTTGGGACACTTTTGTGTGTTTCTTTTAATTTCCTTGGGCTTTCTTTAGTCGGCACACATTTTTATTTCCAGCACTGTCAGTTAATGGCCCAGAACTGTTCCACCTATTGCTGTTTTCCCCTCTCTCTCTACCTATCTATCTCTCTCTTTATCTCCGTGTGTGTTTGGCCTTTGTCTAGCACGTACTTCAGCTTGTTTTCGCCTCAGCCGCCGCTTCGACTTAATTCTTAATTTGTTGACTCCTCTATGTATTTTGTGGCTCCCAACTTGACATCAAACGATAAGCTGCCGTCTACCTTCAACCTAAACCTGTTCCCTTTCCACCTAAGTCTATCCATCTCGTGTAGGGGTAGGCACCCTCCGGCTTTCCTTGCTTCATTGCCGGGCAGGAAACCCCTCAACCTTCCTACTTCTCTATGCTGCAAGGAGTATTAAGCCCTCCTACCTTGTTCCCTTGCTTGCACAGCAGGGCACCTTCCTGACTTATTACCTCTATATTTGAAGCAAAGCCCCCTGCAAACCCTCCTTCCTTCATTGCAAGGCAGGCACCTCTACGCCCTCCTTATGGGTAAGACACCCCTCGGTATTTCCTAACTCCCTCTCTAGCTGGAAGAGGGACACCTCCCTTGTACCTCCCTCTCTTTAAGGAGCTGGGACCCCTGTAACCTTCATAGCTGTCTCATTTAAGGAGCAGTGACGCCTCCTCTCTTGTTACCTCCCTTTCTGAAGAGGGAGACCTCTTCTACCTCGCCTTTCTCGCTAGCAGGGAGCTCTTCACCCTTCGTCCCTCCTGCCTTCATTCCCTCTCAACAACTTTATAACCTTCTTATCAGAGGTGGCGACCCTTCCTCCTTTCCTCCCCCTTGAAGCATAGCGAGCTCTCCATCAATCCTACCTTCTCTGGTGCTATCTTCAATTATTTTCATCTTATGCATTATTACCACAGCTTAACCTCTCTCAACACTCTTTCCCTCCCCTCATCTAGAGACCACTGCACAGGGTTGTCATAGCCGCATAAATTGCCTTCAGTATGGCAACGGAAACCTATCTGGATCTCACCTATGAACGCGCCAAATCCTCCAGCAAGCGAGCACTGCGCCCCAAGCTGCTGAAGTTGACGGACGTGACGGTGCCGCATCGCAGTCGCAAGAAAACGAAAGTCAAGGTCAGTAGAGCAAAGTTGTATCCACGAGATACTCTTGACCCCCTTTGAGTTACCTTTTGCAACATGGTTTAATCACTTTCCCTTCTCCGATTGCAGTCCAAGGATCGCTCCACGACTGTGCGCGATCGCATCTATGATGATCCTGCCTACACGGAGGACATCAGTCATCTGGCTAATCCTTTGCGTCGCAGCAGCATCTCTGGCAAATCCTCCAGCGAATACAAGCTGAACGCAGAGCAGGCAATGCCCAGCAGCAGCTCGCTAGGGAAACGCAGCCAACTGACCAAGGAGTTTCTCAAGTACGCAGTGAATAAGCCACTCAAGCCCAGCAGCAGCAACAGTAACAGTCAGTTGGGCATTGATTATGACTTCGCATCGAGTAGCTCTGATGGAGAAGCGGTGATGGGTGCCGAGCAGCAACTCTTGAAGGAAACTAGTAGCCCCTTATCGCGCCTGCGTGTGCACAGTCTCGAGCGCAGTCTTGCCGAGAAGTCTACGGAGAAGAAGTTGGCACCAGCGCCGCCTGCACAGAAGCGCAGCTCGAAGCAGAAGAGGAATCTCAGTCTGGACAACAATAGAAAGGCTGCGCAGCTGCAGCAGCAGTTGACGCCTGCGAAGAGCAAAGCAAGCTATGAGGCAAGTCCATCGCCTCGTGGCCGCAAGGAACGCAGTCGCAAGGTGTATCTGGAGCCAGAGCGAGAGAGTCCACTGGGCGATCAGGATGACATGTACTCGGTGCGCAGCTCGGCGCAGAACTCAGCGGAGGCGATGGCAGCGGGCAAGTTGCCCATTGGACGACGCTTTTTGCGTGGCGAGATTGGTATCAAAAGCTTTAACTATTATCTGCTCAAGGAGGGACTGAAGAGCTCCAAGAAGCTGGACAAGCAGCGCAGTGCAGGCGATGCAGTGACAGAGGGAAGAGCAGGAGCAACTGGCTCCGGTTTGGGCAGCAACAAGTTGCACACGCGCAGTGAGGAAAACATCTACGAGGAGATCTTCTTCAAGGAGACGCCCAAGCTGGAGAACAGTCTATCGGAGGCTGCAGTGCAGTCGGATGAGGAGCAGCAACAGCAGCAGCAGCAGCAGCAATCGCATCACGATGGAGGCGTCTTTGCGGACTGCGAACTGTGCATGCAGGAGTGCAGCAAGGAGAACTGCAAGCTGTGCCTGGAGCCGGAGGACGAACACAGCAGCAGCAGCAGCAGCACCTACAACAGCAGCAACACCAACAGCAACAACACCAGCAGCAACACCAGCAGCAGCAGCAACAGCAACAGCAGCTACAACAACTGCAGCAGCAACTGCTACAGCAGCAGCAACTGCAACAGCAGCAGCAGCAACTTTCCTTGCAGCAGCAGCAACAGCTTTCCTTACAGCAGCAGCAACAAGTTTCACTACAGCAGCAACAGCAACTCCTACAGCAGCAGCAGCAATTCCAACAACATCCTCTGCAGCAGCAACTGTTGCAACAGCAACAGCAGCAGCAGGACAACAACGATGCTCAGCCCACGGCGCACATACTCGAGTTCCAATCGTACAATCCCAACAATCCAGGCGTCTACAAGATCGAAACAACTCCGGTGGCCATAACGGGCGAGTACAATCCCATTCTGCAGTTCCAGCAATCCTCGACAGCAACAACAACCTCCTCCAATTCGGCCACAACCACGCCCAGTGAGCTGCAACAGTTGCATCTGCAGCAGCAGCAACAACATCTGCAGCAACAGCAGCAGCAGCTCTACAATAGCTTCTACCAGCAGCAACAGCAGCAGGCGCAGCAGAAGGCTTATCAGCAGCTGACGAATCATTATGCTGTGGCAGGTGGCGGCGCTGGTGGCAGCCTGTTGCTGGCGCAGGTCACGCCACGACGTCCCCAACAGCAGCAGCAGCAGCAGCAGGCAGCAGGTTACCTGCTGAGCTATCAGAATGGAGGAGGAAGCATGGGAGGCGGCACAGCCTCTGTGCAGCGCATGAACACCAAGTCGAGCTCCTCGAGTGACTCGCTACCTTATCACAAATACAACACCATGGCACGCCTGGAGGCGAATGTGTATGCGGCTCCAGGTACTGGTGACATCTACTATGCCATTGGAGGTGCTGCAGGAGCACCACTGCATCCGCTGATGTATGCAGCAAGTCGTCCCATTGGTGGCTCGCAGATACTCATGGATCAATTCGATGCGCCGCAGATGTACAAGAGTGATTCGCGTGCCTCCATACTCAGTGAGTTCTCGTTGCGCAGCAGCGACAACTCACAGCGCTACACACATCGTTATCCACATCGGTCCAGTTTGTTCTCCTCCGGTGGTGCAGGTGGCGGTGGCATGGGGCAACATCCTGCACGTCGTTACTTTGGCAGCACTGAGAGTTGTCGCATTGCCTACGATTGTCGGCGTTGCAGTCTCGATGGTGTCATGGGCATGGGAGGAGGAGGTAGTGGAGGTGGAGGAGGAGGTGGACCGGGAGCTGGTGGTGCCGGGGAGAAGTGCAGCTACTCGGACAATTGTCGCTATGAGTGCCGCAACTGTGATTGCTCCTCCAGCTACTTTAGCTCGGACTTCGACGACATCTACGGCTCCATGGCGCGTGGTGGCAGCAGTGGCATTCCTCGCAAGACTGCAGCAGGCACGTTGCCTTCCAGTGGACCCGCCGAGCCTGGCGAGTACGAGCAGCGCGAGAGGGAGCGAGAGAGGGAACGAGAGAGGGAGGCCTCAGAGCAGCTGGCTCCGCCTGCACCGCAACTGGATCTGAAGCAGAACAAGTACGCAATGGATTTCTTCAAGCATGTGAACGATGTGAAGCGCAGCATTTATCAATCCGAGATGCAGCGCAACAACAGCTTGGAGTCCACGCGGCGTGTGCATCGCAACAGCAGCAGCAACGGCAACAACAACAACAACAACAGCGGCAGCAACAACACCAGCAACAACAACAACAATGTGAAGGCAAGTCCCAAGCGCAGCGCATCGCAGCCACAGCCGCAGCTGGAGACACCACTGGTGGTGACCACGTTGCCACTGAGCAAAGGACGCAGTGCACCCAGCGCAACAAAGCCAACACCAGCACCACGCACCAGTCTACAGCAGCAGCAACAGCCAGCGGGTCAGCAATTTCAGCCTGCACATGCCACAGAGCTGACCACGCCCACACCGAGCAAACGCAAGCCACAGCCCACAGAGCGACGTGAGTATCCCTCGCTAGATCGTCTAGTGGCCTCCACAACGGGCGCCATACCCAAGCGACAGAGTCGTGGCGAGGAGGAGGCCAAGTCAAGCTCGAAGAGCAAATCCAAGCACAAGGATGCGGAGGGCAGAGAGAGACGTGAGCGCAGTGCGCCAGCAGAAAGTGCAGGAGGAGGTGGAAGAGCAGGAGCAGGGACAGGAGAAGGCGGAGGAGGAGCAGGAGCAACTGCAGGGGGAGCAGGAGGCACAGCAGTAGGAGGAGGAGGAGGAGGAGCAACTATAGGAGTACCTGCAGTAGGAGCTAGAGCAGCCACAGGCGGAGCAGGAGCACCACCAACTGCAGCCAAAGCAGCAATAACGAGTGCAGCTCCTTCCTCCTCCTCCTCAGCTGCTGCATCGCATCCCCCTTCCTCCTCATCCAAGCGTCATCATCGCTCTGGCAGCAAATCCCATTCCAGCTCAGCTGCTGCGCTGCCCAGCACGCGTCGCAAGGACATTCCCGCTCCACCACCTCCCTCGCCCGCCACCTATTCCGATCTGCAGGAGCTGAAAGCCAACATGGAGGGACTGCAGGATGACACCAAGTCACGCTCGCTGGAGAGCGAGACAAGTGAACGAGCGGAGCCCACAACGACCACAAATGCTGAGCAAACACAGGCAGTGCGCACAGCGCTGGCAGCGTTGGCAGTAAAAGCCAAGCAGGACACAGTGGGTGGGGAAAGTATGACACCAGCACCAGCAGCGCCGCCACAAACGGAATTGCCTGCCAAGAACAGCAAAAGTGCTGCGGAAGCGGATGACGACGATGTCTTCTACGATGCACGCAGCGAGGACTCTTTGACCCAAGGCGGTGGTACAGGAACTGCAGAAGCTGTTGCTGCAAGTGCAAACACAATTAGCGCGCAGTGTAAGGTGAGTGTGACAGGGCCCAAATTAGCCCCGGCACAAAAACTTTTGGCCTTTTTGCGCGACTTTCAAGTCATGTGCGGGACAGTTCTAGGCCACAATTGAGGTGGCTGCTTTAAGTGGTTTGTGGGAGAGTGGGAGGAGGAAGAGGTGAAAGTAGGAGGAAATAGAGGTGGGGGAAGAAGTGAAAGAGAAAGTGGACAGATGGAGGTAGAGTGAGAAAAAAGATTAGGCTTCACATACAGGATAATAGATATGATAGAAGCAGGAGAGAGATGGCTTTACATACAGCTCTAGAGCGACAAGGCAGGAGGTAAATATGAGAGGGGAAGAAAGAAGAGATAAGAGAGAATGGAGGGAAAGATGGGAGAGAAAGATGCGAAGAGCTGGCAAAGACAGAGTAAGGAAGAAGGGAAGTCTTCACATAAAGTTGAAAATGAAAGGAGAGAGAGTCTGCAGAGATGACAGAGAAAAATATAGAAGACGGAGAATTGAGATAGAAGGAGACAATGTCCTTGCAAGGAAAGAAAAGAAAGACGCCAGGAAATCACAGGGAAGACTTCACATACAGCTGAGCCAAAGAAGTTCAATAAGAATCGGCGAAGAGGTCGATAAGACAGAGAAAGGGCAGATCAAGAAGGTGGGGGATTCGATAAGATAAAGCCTCACGTAGATACATCTAGATGGAAAGAAGACAAAAGGAGAATGATTAAGGGAATTAGATGCGGATGGAAAAGTTAAGGTAGAAATAGGTTCTTTTTCTCTGGAGAATCTTTCCACACAGCATAAACTAGAGAAGGGCGAAAGGAATAGATAGAATATATGGGCTAATGAAGAGAACTGAAAAAAAAGTTTAAATAGAAAGTGAGGAGAAAGCAAGCAGGGGGCAGGATACAAGGTCTTCACACACGGAACTTCCACTGGAACAAGAGAAATCAGGGTGGTAAAGCAGACAGGCACCAGTGTCCTTACATACACACAAACACAGAGACAGGGCGCTTCATCATTGCCTGATTATGTGCGACGGAAATGAGCGCCATATTTTGCCGGCTCATTTGCAAGCCTCATGGTGGAAAAACGGGAGAGAGAGAATGGAAGGAGGGGAAGAGATTCTTTTCATTTTGGTCATCAGTCACAGGGCCAGTTGGCAGTTGGGCTAACAAAGCAAAGACAAACACGAGTTTAATTTTATCAATTATTTTTGCAGGATGTGTGTGCGAACAAGGAAGAGCAGCAGCAGCAGCAGCCAGGAGGGGAGGAGCAGGAGCAGGAGCAGCAACTAGCAACGACCCTGACAAAGGCTAACGAGAGCAGCAGCAGCAGCAGCTGCCAACGTCGCCGCCGCCCAAGGCCAACACGGCCGAAACTGTTTGCGAAGCGATGGCGGCGCCAACGAGTCAAGTGGTTGCTGCCTCTTGTGCTGCTGCTGCTGGCAACAAAACATGTTGCACAACATGTTGCGATGCATGTTGCGATGCAGACAAACAACACGCAGACAACGACGAAGCAACAGTCAAAACAAACGAGGAGAAAGAAGCGGCGAGCAAAACAAAACGCGCAATAACTGGCTCGCCAAGTCATGTTGCTGCAACATGTGCGGAGGGGCAAACAGCAACCAGTTTGTTGCCAGCAACCAATGTTGACAAGCAGCAGCACAACCACAACAACAACAGCGGTAGCAGCAGCAGCAAGCTGAACAACGACAGCGGCGGAGACTCAACAATCATTGGAGCAACATTGGAGCTCGAGTTCAGTTGCAAGTCGGAACACACGGACGGCGCAACGCAGCAGCAGCAGCAACAGCAGCAGCAGCTGGCGAACAGGTACGCGAACAACGTAACCGTCAGATACTTTTTGAAAGACTGCCGCTCAAGATACACATACAGACAGACACACACACACACAAACAAACACACACACACACGGATGTACTAAACAAATCGCGAGAGTTGTTGGCTTTGATTTTTGGCCAGCGTAGGCTCGTGTAAGCCAAAACACACTTGTTGTTTATCCGTGAGATACAAATGTATCTTTTAAGTGCTACACGCTACCGTTGAGCCGAACGCGTGCGACAATTAAACGTGTGCGGAGTGAAGTGAGCGTGTGTGTGTGTGAGTGTAGTAACTGTGTGTGTGTGAGTGTGCAGTGAGTGTGAGTTTGTTTGTTTTGCAGTGCAACTAAATTCCAATTGCAAACTGATCAATAATTATGCAGGCAGAAAGTGAAACTGCCACAGCGTGACTTCTTATTTTACACTGCGCGAAATTAAGTTGTGTGAAACAGTTCTTGAAATACGACTTGAGAACTTTGCGAGTTTGTTCCGTCGTGCCGTCGCTATTCTTGGCCAACTTGGCCGCGAGCAACTCGTGGTACTTGACAGCAACAACTACAAATAAAACAACAACAACTGCAACTACAACAACAATAAGTCCACTACAACAACAGCAATAACAACAACTGCAACAACTACTAAAGAGACAACCCCGCAGTGTTCTTTGTAATTGGCAAAAAGCGCAAAAGAAACGAGGCAAATAGGCCGAAAAGGTCAACTAAAAATACACACACTGAGTACAAAGCAGGTAACCTTTTTTTGTTGCCCTCTTGACCAGCTCATTGGGTTAACTACGTGCATCTAAATGCCAGTTTATTTATAACTATATAGATATACATATATATAGTGCATAGATATATGGTGCAAATGATAAAGTATCTGAGAGTGCATCGCCATAAATTGCAACAAATTGCGCAAATTCTAAACAGATGCCACAGTGAGTTTTATTACGAGGCAACATTTAATGTGCCTACTGTGTGTGAGCATGTGTCTGTATGTGTGTGTGTTTCTGTGTTTGTTTGTGTGTGTGTGGGAAGTGTTGTTGAACATTTGCGCGTTTGGTGTCAAAACCGCAGACCATAATTAATATGAAAAAGGCAGGCTGGTTGTGAGCGAACTTTATGCTAAATTAAGTGAAATTCTTTCAGCCATAAACCGAATTAAAATCATGTCGAGGTTAGTGAAGAGATTTCACAGGGAGGGAGACGAGATTGGGTTAGGTATTAGATTACATTTGCATTAAAACTAACAACATTAAGAGGGGGTGAGACTGGGGGGAGGAGCAGAAAGGTGAGCCAGGGTGTGTTGTTGACTGACTGCTTGTTGCGACCTGCAGTTGACCTGTAGCTGCGTTATGTTTGTTATATAATGTTGGGGATATCATTTTGGGTGCAGTGAATAGGCAGAAAAGGCACTCAAAGGGCTCGCAGTGAAGTGGAGTGGAGGTTTAGGGTATAGATATGGTAATTGTGGCGTTGGTTTTGTTATAAATAACATATGATATATTGTTTGTGGGAATTTCCTGGGGGGAATGGGCTTAAAGTGCACAAAGGAGCGAACAAGAGTTGAGTTATAGTTGAGATTCAGATTGATATGATAGTAGAAGAGTCTTTCTTTCCATATCTAACATATGCTAGGAAGGAAGTGTTAATTTGCTTTGGAAAAGATGCTTATAGAATGGGTGTGTGTATGATAAAGTTGAATGAAAGATACGATATGATATAGTTAGCATAACAATAGGTACGAGCTCATAGTGGGCTTTTGATATGAAAGCAAACCTAATTTTATAGAGGAAAATTACTTAAAGAGCGCGTAGGACAGACTCTACTCTAAGTATAGATACAATTATGTTTGATAGGATCATAGTAGGTTAAATTTGCTTGTAGTTAAAATACTACAACAATAGTAGTGTAAACTATATAAGAAAACAGGCGCAAATAGACCTTCAAGTCATGTTAAAAATTAATACATAAATTTGCTATACAGAAAAAAGATAGAAAAGGTTGCTCAATGAAGTGTAGGTGCGGTTCAGACCTGTAACTGTGATGTGCATAGGCTACAAGAGATGGGGGAAAATTAAGCAGGAAGGGAACAGCTTGAGCGACAGCTTGTTACAGCTGGTGATGGAAGAAAAAACACTTGAAAACTGGATAGGCCCGACTTGGAGTTGACCTATAAATGTAATATAGACAGAGTGATAAGTAGAACTAGACAACAAGCAGGCGAAAAAGGTACTCCAAGTGAGGGTAAGGCGCCCAAACCTGTGGCTGCGTTATGGATATGATATAATGGCGGGATAACTTCCGACTTGAACAGCCTGGCAAACAAACTTCGTTTCTTCCTGCTTAGGCTGTCAACTTCAAACTGCCTTCCTCTACCCTCGCTAGACAATTTGGAGTACCCTAACCAGATATGGGTCATCATCGATTGAATACCCATTAGCCAAGCGGGTCGCATGCAAAGAAAGAAAGAAAAAAAGAAAGTCAGCGTGCGTTTTGTATGCGAGAAAAAAAAAGCCAAACAAAATCGCATAAAAGCACGCACAGAAGACAAGACAAGACATGTTCGCTTGGTGAATCACTGTATGTGTGCGTGTGTGTGTGTGTGTCTGTGAACTAAGCACGCTAAGCTGGCCGCAAAGTATGCTGCGAAAAGCGCAAAATCATTGGGCTGCCAATAATAGGGCGAACGTTGCTTTAAGGGAGGCACTATAGGCAAAGGGAGGGGATAGGGGGTAGGTGGTGACAGGGCATACCTACACTAGTGATATGTGGTCGCCGGAAAAGGCAAAAGTGAAAAGCTTTAACAAGACACTTGCCGAGAGTGTCCCATTTGATTGAGAGGTGGCAGGCAGGAAGGCACCAAGCACCAAGCCTGGCGACGAGGATGAGCTCAAGCACAGCACAGCGCAGGCAGCTCATTAAGTGCCTAATGCATTGGTGTGGCAGAGAACAGATGGAGAGAGAGAGGGGGAGGTGGGGATTGATGGCTGACTCAGTGATTAATCGGTCGAACAGCGTGACCTGTCAGCGCCACACTCAACATAATCTGTATACATAGCCCCAGTCTCAGTCTGCACTGCAATTATACGAAGATATGGATAACTGTGCCGAGTGTGTGACACACACACGCACACAGATATACAATATATATTCTAATGGCTGCAAGATATTGGCAAATCATAAAGCAATTGCCAGCAATGACAGTTCAAACTGCGCCAACAACAAATCGATAACTCAAGGCAAAGAAAACTTCTGCTCAGACTTTTGAGGAGTTACTCCTTTACCTTTACTAGCTTGGCTATAAATTTTTCAATTACGTTTATTCCTGCAGTGGCGACCTTTGCCTTGCTTTGAATTCGTTTCGTAAGCAGCTTACGGCAAGTGCAGCCTGGTAAATGAAAGGAAAAGCGTTTTCCTTTTGGCCCCCAAAAATATACAAAACAGGAAAGCACAGGTTAGCAAGTGGCAGAGCGAAGGTCTTGATGCTCTTACATTTTATGGCTGAGGTGTTGAAGAGGTACTTTCTATGCAAAATATATAATAAATATGAAAATCTTAAAGGTGATTAGGAATATATTACTTAAACGATGTATTGCAAACATGAAGATGCAATTAAAATACGCTTTACAGTAGTTTAAAAATTAAACAAATAATATGTCCTTCTAACCAATTTAATTTCGACCTATTTTTGACCTATTTTCGACCTATTTGCGACCTATTTACAATATTAAAAACCTTGTGTTCTAAGTTTAGTAAGGTCAATAGAAAAGGTCTCTAACCTTTTAAGAGACCCTAATAGACTAGACAGAACATACGAACAATGCTTGTTTAACTCGCCTGTTTATGCTGTTGTACAACATGTCGTATACTTAATGTAATTCCAAAATACAGTATCTTCTTCTTAACGTTGTCATCTGCCGCCCAAAACTAAATATACTCTAATCTAGTGTATGAATATTTAGTTGGAAAAAGGCTTCAACTGATTGTTAAGGCAGGCTCGGCATGCTTAAGGCTTTCCTTCCCTCCCTCATCCCCCACACACCTGATCCGCCTGTTGTCTGTCTCTCTCTCTCTCCCTACCTCCCTTCCTCCCTCTCTGTCCGCCTGTCACGTGCATTATAATACGCGTATAAGCGAAAAATGTGCTGAGCGGCACGTTCTGCTGGCCAAGGAATAAAAATACAAATTAGGATTGCGCGAAGCAGAGCACAAAACAAAATACACAACAAGATATATACAGAAAGGAGAAGAGCAAGTTGCGAAAAGTATACAACAGCAATAGCAACGTGCAACACGGAGGAGGCATGAGGCACGCAGCAATTATAATTAAAGCATGCAAATAACATTAAATAAGCTGTCGCAAAAGCGTATTTCGCGCCAGGATATGCCAACATCCCAGCACCTTCCCTCTCTTCTCTCCCCCTCTTCTCTCCCTCTCTCCTCCCTCTGCCGTGTTTGTCTTAATGATCTCTGCGTCGCCACTTGCGGTGGAGTTCGGCGAGTCAAGTTTTGTGTGTGGGCGCGTTGCTTTCAGGCTTCTCTATAGACGTTAAGCACGCAGAGAAGGCAATGTTTATAATAACCCGAGAAAATCCCCAAGGGGCCTTCACCAGCAACGATTGCCGATGGGAATATTGGTAGCTTCGATTGCTTTGTTCTGCGAAAGTTTCATAAAATACGGTAGATACTTTTGGTTGCTTTATGGTGTCTTTGTGTTGCTCGCTTTGTTATCTATTTGAGAGAAGCGTGATTGTGAATGAGGGGAAGAGGAACTATTATATATCTAAAGTATCCTTTTCTTCACTTCTTCTTCATTTATATTTAAGAAAAATTTTCACTTTTATAGAGTAGTTACTAAAGGAAAGATTTACAATACATTGCTTCTTGATATGCCTCTATTCTTCTTTATAAATAGTATGATATATTTTCAACGGTTAATCATTGATTTAAATACTTTCTTATTTGAAAATTTCATTGAAGAAAAGTTGCTTATTCTTCATACTGTAGAAGTTTTCTTTACTCTATAGAGATATTCGCAGTTTAAATACTTCGAGATTCCTTCAACTATATTCCCCTCTCTCATTCATAGAATTTCAGTAAGTTTCACTTAAGAACTTCTTTATACTCTAACAACCTTCTTTCTCCTTCAGATATACTTCACTTAACATTTAGATACATTTAAAAAGTTTCTATTGAATGCCTTTCATTCTACCATAAATATTTTCTTCACTTACCTCCCCTCCCTTGGCTTCATTTCTGCACTTCCTCACTTAAAGATTCCTCCCCACAATTAGAGCTACTTAACAATCAATGTATTCACTTTGTGTATTTCCTTTGTTTATCACACGCATTTCTATCCACATAGCTCTCATAAAATGATTCTCGCATTCTGATAAATGTTTTGCCATCATCGAATGCGAATAGGAAATCGTTTAGTAGAACTTTCGCTATCAATGTTTCCTTATGTGTGTCTCTGCTCCCTCTTCCTCTCTCTCTTTCGCACCAATTATGGTATCATAAATAAGTAGACCACATATCATTTAACAGCCTGACGATTTATGGGCCTCAGCTGTCGTCTGGAGCAGCCTGTCGTGTGTCGAGAGAGAGAACAACAATGTGGCCAAATGATAGATTCGCTTGCAGGCACACACACACAATCACACACGCATAGACAAGCAGAAACCTGCACAGACGTGTTCACATACGTGTACACAGGCCGTGAGGAGCTGTATGTAAATACCTGCACGTACATTCATTACATTTATTGCATTGTTACAATCAATTCTGTCTGATTGCTGTAGAGGGGGCGCGAGGAGGAGCAGGAGGACTGGGGAGGCGTGGCAGGTGCGAGGACAGTTCAGTTGGGAATAGCTTGTTGCCATAAGAAATATACGGGATGCCCTGCCTAGCCCACGGCCTCTTCTCTCTCACTGTCCCTCTCTTTTTGGTTGCGTTTTTAATATAATTTTGGTAATCAATAATTTGCGGAAAATGTTTTTCCTGCCAGCACAAAAACAGGCATACAAAAGGCAAACGCACAAGGCACACACACATAGCACACATACACACAGCATCCACCCACACAGTCACACACTTACCAACACCAAAGCATTTTGAGAGTCGTATGTAAATCAATTTTTGCGCTTTTGTTGTTGCTTTCTATTTGCATTTCGGTTTAAGCACTCGAAACTGGCAACATTCACAGCACACACACAGACACACACACACACACAAGCACAATACACAGTCACAGCAAGCACACACACATACACGCACCGCACACCCTCATGAACCCTCAGAAAAATGCAAATATATAAGCACTTAACCAGAACTTTCATAGCTCGAAAATCGCTGCAGAAAACAAAACTGTAACGAGTTTTATTGTTTCTGCCACGCCCACACGTAACCTTTCCATGTTGTTGCTGTTGTTGTAGTTGTTGTTGTTGTTGTTGTTTTCTCTGTTCTCTGTTATGCACGCGCATTTCATTGTTTTTATGTATTTTGCGGTTTTCGCATTGTAAAAGCGTCAAGGAAAATACAGAAAATATACGAGGAAAATATTACCAAATTCTTCCCGCATTCAACTTGTGAGTAAATCCCTTAAAAATGTCCACAACAGTGAACTGTATTGTTTGATGTGTTCATATGGGGGAGGGGGGATATATAGGAGGTATGTGCGAGAAGGGAATTCCGTACAAAAACATGTTTAATTATGTTGTTAACACAGTTATATGTTTCGACTTCTGAAAACTTTTCCCTCAACTACAACAGACTCTCGCAACAGGCTTCTCTTTGGTGGCATGTGGCACGTGGCAGCAAAAACTAAAGTCAACTCAAACTGAACAGAATCGAAACTAAGTAGAAAACTAAACTGAACGCAAACTCAACTCAACTTAATGAATAGTTGCGGAAGCCATTAAATTTGATTGTGCCTTGGGGGGCTGAGAGAGTTGAGAAATTCTTAAGAAAATTGAGAAATATGTATATAATAAATAATAATAAATACTCATACTGAATATAAAGTGAAATTTAAAGTGTACAGATTTTATATTGTATTTGACATTTCAATTTAAATTTATTTGATTTTAAAGTTGCACAAAATTTTGCTTGGTCATTATCAAGATCAGCCTAGTTTTTTGTTTCAAAAGTTTGTCATGAGGTTAATCAATTAAGTTTTTAGTGCAGTCATTGAGTTAATAGGAATTGAGTTGCAAGTTTAATGAAATTAAATTTGAGTTAAGTTGAATTTCAATTTTAAAATTTCACCAATCATTTTCAAGGTTAATCAATATTTTTCATATGCACTGCAAAAAAACCTCTTTCAAAATCAGCTGACATTAGTTTAAAATTTCAAAAAAATAATTAGATTTTCAGAAAACTGTCTAAGATCTTTAATATATTCCAGTTTTCCCAAGAAATATGATTTTATATTGGTGAAATTTGTTGTTAATATAGATATGATATATGATATATTGATTTTAATTATAACTATCTATCAATTAAATTTGTTTTAAACGAATTAAATTTCAAAATTTCACAAAAAATCCCTCAATCAATCTCAAGGTCAGCTAACATTTCTCACAAAAGCTCAACTCAAAAAGTAACTCCAAATAATATTTACCTCATAAACAGTCATTGGACATTCGGCATAACAGCATGAGAGGCTTAGGCAATCTTGCAGAGTTGCGGCTAATTGAAAACGAGTTCGAGTAAAATTCGGTAATAAATACGCGTAATTAGAGTTGGTAACAGAGCACACAAACAAACGAAATCAGGGCCAAAACGAGGCAATTGTGAATAGAAAATCAGCTGGTTAATTGTGAATAAGACGATGGCAAAGATTGCGCCGCGCACACAACCTTCGCCAAAAACGATGGCGGAAAAGTTGATAGAGTCCAAAATTGCATGCAACTGCAGCCCGAAGGAGGGGGTGGCATGGCAGGGGGATGGAGTGGGGGGAGGGTACGCTCGACTTGAAGAGGTGAAACTTGTTTTCTATGGTCGCGCAAGCTTAATTTGGTCTTGGTCATTGGCTTGGATGGCGCGTCGACTTGGTTCAGTGCCGTTTGGCCACTTGCTGCAGTTGCAACATAGTGTAGCAGGCAAGAAGGGGGTGCAGGGGGGGAGGGACCGCAGCTCGAAAGTGCAAGTTGAAATATGCTGGCAAAATGCAATCGATTTGCTCATACCCTAACTCAGCGCAGTCCCCCCCTCCCTCTCTGCGACAAGTGCAGCAAAATATTATTGAAAAACCAGTTTCATATGCTGCCGCTGCTGCTGCTGCTGCTGCAGCACATTGTGGCACATCTCTCTGTACTACGTGTTGTGTGGATATGTATCGTATATAGGGGCAGAGCCGCATTAGCGATTTTCGTCTTGAGATATGTGGGAATAATGCACTTTTAAATGGGAAAGTTTAATGCATTTTTGTGTAGCATGTTGCCCAACAGACAGGCAACATCAATAGGAGATGCTAACTTGCGGCTGCTGCAGCTGCAACTGTTGCTGGCGCTGTGTTTGCTGTTGTTGTTGTTGTTGTTGTTGCTGCAACGCTTTGGGGCAGCATGGAAAATCTGCCGAAAAAAGCTGCCACAGAAAACTGAAAATCGCAAAAACGGAATGTTGCGCTGCCACTATCTCTCTCCCCTCTGTTTGCCTCTCTCTCGCACTGCCTTACTCTGCCTTCCCCTCACTTACCCCCTCTCACCTCACCCGTTTTTGTTATTCTTTTGTAAGCTGATTCTTTGACTTTGCTCGCCTCATTAAAGGTCAGTCATAATTAACAAAAGATTCCAATTACATAACGCCAGCGAGAGAGAAAGAATGAAATTTACCGTTAAATCCGTGTCAAGCAAAGTTCCTCCCATACATATACATATATAGTATATAACAGTATATCAACTTTAACTGTAATTTCGCTAATGAAGCAAAATCGCAGCAACAACTGAAGCAGATGCGTTATAAGTGCCTGCAAATCGGAAAAGAATTTGCAAATCCTCACGATTTAAATGCCATAATCCCCTAGAGAAGAGGAGTATGAGGAGAGGGGGAACGGGGTGCAGGGGGATTATTTGCTACCCGAATTCGCCACTCGCACGAGAGCGGAGCTTTTAATCACACTAAAAGCAAGATGAGAACGCGCAACAAAGCGCGGCAAAGGGGAACAGTTCGCACATAGAGGAAGTGCGTATGAGTGTGCGAGAAAAGGAGAGAGAAGGAGGTAGAGAAAGAGTAGCAGAGATGGAGATGGAGAAAAGCAGGCAAGAAGGTCGAGAAAGAAAAGCTGATGGAGATGAAGGAGCTGCAGTAGGAACTGAAGTTGTAGTTGGAGTTGGTTTTGGTAGAGCAGTGCAAGCTGGAGATGGAGTTGGAGTAGCAGATGAAGATGAGAAGGATATGAAAAGGAAGATGGAGAAATGTAAAATAAGATGGTGGTGGGGAAGAAGAAGCTTCAGTAGAAGCTGGAGCTGGAGTTGGAGTTGAAAAAGAAAAAAGATTCGGATATGAAAATGCAGAAACGATTGAAGAAGGAGTTGGAAAGGAGATGAAAATGAAAAAGGAGATTGGGTTGAAGGAGGGAATCAGTGTCGGAGTTAAAGACAAAGTTTGTATTGCATTCCCTTGGTTTTACTGCAGTTTGCTCCTCTTCTTCTTAGGGGGCTCTCGGATCTGGATAAAGATACATCAAATGAGCCGTAACCTGAGAATAAGCTGAATTATTAATGCGCTGCTCGACTCATCAAATGTTGATAAACTTTTTAATTACCTAATTAATTACATGCAGACATCGTAACGACCGCACAGCCTCTATACGCAGCAGGCTCAGCTGGGATATATATAGACTATATACACAAAATAATATATATATGTATATATCTTTGATTTATATGTATTACATGCCTTGCATAGACTCGAAGCAGAAACTCGTCTTGAAACGCGTTCGGCTGTTTGCCCAAATAATTAACGCACACGCGGCAAATCCCAGTGCAGACACACACAATCACACACATGCATACACACTCACACACTCGCACACTCTTTTAGCACGTGTGTGTGTCTGTGGGCATTTCCTGTTTTAGCCAGCAACAGTTCCGCAATTTTCATAACTGCAAAGCGAGAAAAATGGAAAAATCCTTTCACTTAGGAATAATTACAATGCACATGACAAAGTGAGTCTGAACGTCATATTCATGAGTGTATTCACGAGTGCCAAGCATGGAAATTTACTTGTAATAGCCGACACTCAACTTAAGCGATTAACGCTCAAGTTATTGACTCTCAGAGTCTGTCCTGATGTCCAGTGTGCGGCCATTGACCAATCGCATTAAGGCGGCATTACGTGTCAATTATTCGCGCGGATCACGAGGTTTACGTTTCTGTGTTTTATTGATTAACTATATAAGCGTTTAAGCTCCCACAAGAGACAGAGAGAGAGAGAAGAGAGAGGAGAGAGAGAGCACTGTATAGTGATTTACCACAAGCAATTTGAGGAAACTTTACCTCCTTCTACTCAGAAAACTTTCGCAGGAGAATTGTGTGCAAAATGTCACGCAATTCTTTCCTCAAGCTTGTTATAAATAAATAATGCAACTTGCTTGATTCGCAGTTATTTTGCAACTAATGTTTTAATACCCTGCAGTGGAAGAGTTCAAAAGAGCGGTATATTCACTTTGTATAACTGAAGAAACTCACTTTAAAGTAAGAAAGATAAATATGCATTTTGATAGGTTTTGATACTTGCAGATCTCTGCTATTGAAATAACTAGAGTTAGGAAATTTGGCAGACAGATTTCTATATTCTGTATGCATATGAAATATTTTACTAAATAAGTCTGCCACTCCCCAAATTTATATAAAGCAAAAAAAGAATGTTAATTCAGAAATTTACATTGCATTTCTATGAAATTGGTTTTTAAGCCTTACAGGGTATCTTCCAGTCACTACAGCTTGTTTATTACCTAGTTCTGCTTGTTGGTTAAGCAAAATATGCGAAAACGGTTCGTTCATATTTCAAAGTCAAGTGGCGAGCGTGCGGCCATTGCCCAAGTTGCATGCAACAAATGGGGGATGTCCCTTTAAACATTTCTCAGTGGCACAGACACTTCCCTGACAGCTAACACGCACAACAAGTGACTCGACACACACACACACAAACACACACACAGTGAACACACTCATTCTCACAGTGGGACACAAAAATACTGGGCATAGGCCCTGACAAAGCATAAATCATGTACAGAACGAGTTAGTGTTGCAGAATAGAGTTTGGGAACAGAGAGAGAGAGAGAGAGAGAAAAGTGTTTAAAGTCGGAACAATTGCTAAAGTTGATATGCTTCCGTTGCGATCTCCGTGTGTGTGTGTGTGGGTGGGTGGAAAGCAGACGAGCAAACACTGTGATAACTCAGGGAGTGGTCTAATTGAAAAAATGCTTCAATCAGCCCACAATATTTCTGCTTTGGCACAGTTGGCCAAAATGTTGTATATGTTGAACCAAAAGGGAGAAAGAAATGGAATTGGAGACCGAAAATGATGGATCGATTTGTGTACTCGTGTGTTGTGTGTTGTGTGTTGGCTTGTTGTGTGTTCTTGTTGCCCATCCATAACCATCATCATCATCATCATCGTCAAGAGACATGGACACGAAATGAGGCGGCAAAGGCGGCACACATCTTCTCAACATATGTACATATGTAATATATACTATACTACTGTGTCCCTCTGGCTGTCTGTCTGTCGCTCTGTGCTTTACATGCTCAAACTTTGTGCAACAACCATCGGTCCTGAAACAAATTTGTACAAACATTTTACAGAGTGGAAACCTCACAAAAAATGAAGAAAAACGAATGAAGAAAAAACGGTAGCCCATTGAAGCGAATTTATTTATATTTTGCTAAAGAGAATTGCTTTCGCTTTCTAAACTTGAGTTTCGCTTGGGGCATGAGGCACGCACAGGTGAGGCAAAGAGTTGAGTTGAGTTGAGTTGAGTTGAGCTCAGCATGTGCAGCATCTAATTAAATATGACAACACATAATCGGATTACCTGCAATCAATTAAAATTCATCAACAATTATGCATTATGGTGAGCATAAAAAAACCGGGTTGCATATAATTAAAGTTCATTCAATTACGAGCATCGTCGAGCAGAAAAAATCAAGCACAAGTTTAAAGACTGAAACAGAAAACTACAAAAAAGTATAAATGTTTAAAAGTCAATGCCATAGAAGGAAACCGAACCCGAAGCCAGCATGGGGAGAAGAATTTTCACCACGAGTTTCGAGTTGGTCTAACTCGCGCGCAGAACAAGCTACCCTAAAAGGCAAAAATATTCGACTGACGACGTCAAGAGCAACTGCCTCGAAGCAAGACACAATTAGCGACGCGTCTGTAGGTGTTATATACATACATATATCGCATGCGATATAATGCACAAATGCCGCACTTTATGTATCGTTAAACAGATAATAAAGTCATGAAGTTGTGTGAAGTTTTGAGGTTATCGCTGCCCACCTTGGCACTTGGCACTGGACACTATCATTGTCATCTGCAGCTGACCATCATCATCGTCTTTATCAACTGTATCATTATAAGAAACAAGTTGCGCCCACGCTGTGCTGTCCAAATTTGCGGTAGGCTGAAAATGCTTTAAAATGATTCAAATTATTTATGCATACAAGTATATCCGCTAACCATAGATGGCATTAGTTAGGCACAGATTCAAATGGATGGGTAGATGGATGGACAGACAGACTGGGTCTACTTCAAAGCAGTTCTTCATGCTTTATACCATATATATCTTCGAAGCAGACATCAAAAAGTTGGGCGCACGAGTGGAACAATAAAATTTCTATTGCTCACATTTGGTTCCTTTGCTTCGGCAGCTCTTCCTCTTTTACTTCTTTCCCCCTACCTACTACCGTTTCTGCTTCCTCCACTTGTTCCTTCCTTCTTTGCATTTTTCTGTAAACTAAGTTCAACTCGCGACTTGAAAAGGCATCAAAATGCGAGGCGGCAACAGGCCAACTTTAGTTTAAGCTAGCCCTCTTACCACCCTTCTCTCCCTCTCTTGCCCCTTCTTTCTCTTGCGTCTTCCACATGGTCGCATCGCGTTGACTGCTCACACGGTGCACGGGTTCACGCACAGCGAGTTCGAGAGGCGTGCCGTGTGGTAGAGTCGGGGGTAGGAGGAGGTAGGGACGGAGTGAGGTTACATCGGCAAGTATTACTTCTCGGGAATAACAGCTTCCAAGCCGGCAAAAACGTTGTCTGTGCTAACCCACACGACGCCCTCCCCCTGGCTCCACGCCCAGGCCGCCCCTCTTGACGACTGTTCACTTGGTTGTTTTTTGTTTTCTTCTCTGCCGGCTAAAAAAGGCAGCACTGTCGACGCACAGTGCCTGATAGCAGTATAGGTAGCATAACATAATTGAATGACAGCGAAGCCCCCACACAAACTATGGCGAAACTTTTCTCTTTACAACATTCACAACGCTATCAATAGTGCAGCGATTCGCAAGCGAAATGACTTTTTTTGCACGTTTTCAACGCTGGTTTGTTACGGCATTTAAAGAATTTACAATTTTGAGGAATGGTATTTTTCAAAATTTTTACGAATTAATGAAAAATTTGAGAACTCAATTATTTTACCAAACTTGATCAGTATGATTGAATAAGTATTAAAAGATTACTTTTTTCGGGTGTCTGAGTTTGTTTTCTAGTTAAATACGCTAAAAGTCTAAATTTAGGGTTTTTTTTAATACCAAAACATCCCTATTCTGTAATTTAATCAAAAGTGAGCCGATTTTAATGTGAAAATATCTTTATAAAAATTTCTGAAAATTTCTACGAATTTGTAAAGTCTAATTTTTAGTTGAAATTCATTTAGGTTGATCAAAAAAGTATATTACTTAAGCTTATTTGAATTTTTCCAAACACAGTCTTGTAAAAATGGAAAAAACGTATTTTTTCATACCACATGAACTTAAAAGTGTCAAAAATTGGTAACAAATTAACCGATTTTCATGCGGGATGACTTTTTGTTGACGTTCTGAACATGTGATTGATACTAAATTAAAGATATTGCAAATTTAGAGAAGTGCATTTTTTTCAAAATTTTGCGTGCCCCCTTACCCCTTACCAAAACTTCACGAAATTTCGAAAATTGTAAAATTCTAGTTTTGTATAAAAGATTTATGTTTAATGTTTGAAAAGAATAACAAAATTTGTTAATTCTGATTACTGCATACTTTTCTTTTTATGTTTAATGTTTGAAAAAGAATAAAAAAATTTGTTAATTCTGATTACTGCATACTTTTCCAGGAGAAATATTATATTAAAAAACTTTAAAGAAAGTTTATTTTTTTTTGGTTTAGTGTTTAAGAGTTTCTAACTTCATCAAAGCCAAACTATTTGTGGTATTAAGTTCATATATTTGGTATTTTGTTAGATTTGGTCTTGAAAGGTTTTTCAATTTTTTTTCGAATTTCATTCCATGTTCTATGTTGGTTTTTAGATTAAAAATGCCAAGAATGTGTGACTAAAATTTGACGAGTTGGCAACTTCCGGAGAAATTCTCCCAGTACAGTGCGTCATGCTGTGCGAATAGTTATTCACATCACTGTTGACGCTTTTTTTTGTGTAGCTGAAATGCTTGTGGTTCTTTTTACAACACACAAGAGAGTGCTAGTGTGCGACTGTGTGTGTGTGTGTGTGTGTGTGAGTGAGTGGGCAAAAGTGTGTGTGAGCATTCGTCTGATTGTGGGCTGTGACAATGTCATTGACATTTGATGTTGTTGAGAGAGCCAAGTTGGTTTTGCAGCTGAAATTAATCTTAATATTTTTGTGAGTATTCAAAATATGCCACGCCCCCTGAAAACGAAAAGTATTTGCCACACACCAGCAGTGAAGAGCACGATGAAGCAGAAGCGCATAGGAGCATCGCCCGCATGGCTAATGAACACCCACGTTCACACAAATAGGTATACAACGAGGTTCTCCCTCTTCCTCCCTCTTGCTTGCACTCTCTGTTTGGCTAACAGGTTTCGTTGCAATAGTTTTTTGTCCATTAGGGAGGGGGAGTGGGGGAGGTAGGGGTGGGCGTGGCAGTTGCCTCACGGGGAGCATCTCCTACTCCAGTTTAAGTTGCGAGCCTTCAACTGGTTAACTGCTGATAGCTTTGTTTGCAGGCAGACACACAGTGCAATTGTGTGTGCCAGTGTGTGTCTGTGTTTATGTGATTGTGTGTGTGTTGGTGATATTTTGTATTGTAAAAATGTTGGCAGCAGCAGCTGCTTTGCCGCGCGAGAGCATAAAAGGTATTAAATGCTCAACAAATAGGCTTAAAAAGTTACTGACATTGCGCATACGCCAGATTGTACAGTGCTGTGCTAGTTGTAGTTCTGTGAATACCCTGTAGACTACGGAAATGTGTAAAAAGGGGGTAGAGTGGTGGAAAGGAAGAACTTGTAAGTGATACAAGATACCCTGTAAGCGTAGGTGCCTTGACTGTTTTGCCACTGTCTGCGTATTTTCTGTTAAATCAAAAGTAACTCAGTTATACAGGGTATATCATTACAGCACAGTACAATACAGTTATTTGAGCCGTGCAAATACCCTGGCATTGCTTACAGGGTATCACCACCAACACTACTTCGTATACTTTGTTAAATTTGCCTAGCTAGGGTAGCTTAATGATTTGATAAGCAAGCGCAATGGACAAAATCAAACGAGCGAAGGATTACAAAGTATTACCATCATTGTTAATACGTCTACCCTGTAAAGTGGTGTATAGAAAGGGTTAGATAATACTAGAAAAGAAAGAGCTATCCTCCATATGCATTTAAACTAAGTCAAGCTTTTTACTTCTTTTAACAGGGTATTTAGATGAAATGTTCGATTAACTTATTCTTTCAGAAAATCTTTATCAAATTATTTTCACTTTTAAACAGTCGACTGACCTGAGTTCGACTTTAAATTAAGAAAACATTTAATTAAATGCCTCATACAGGATACCTACCTTAACCCTACAGCTATTCTGCTTTTACAGGGTATCTCAAGTGCACTTTGTTGCTTTTGGTATTAGCTGCGCTTTTTGAATAACCATTTGGGCTACATTGTCTGCCCTGTCAAGCGCAATTTCCGCACACTCCTCGACAGACACACACACCAAACACACTCACACTCCCTTCCGTTACCCCCTGCCCCTACACACATGTCTGCCCTTCCCGTTCGTCCGTGTGCCGGCAAAGTTGTCGCTCCGAGAGTTTCACACTTGAAGCCAATTCCCTGTCAAGCACTGCGAGCAGAGCGCAACATGCCTTCACACTTTGTAGTCAGGACATTATCAGGCGCAGCACACAAGGAGGGGGAGTGTGGTAAGGGGGAAGGGGGTGTGGCAAGTGCAGAACTATGTTCTGTTAGGGCCATTGAACCGCGCCTCGCACAACGAACTCAATTTGCTGCTTAGTTTAAATAATTTAGTGCAGGGTATAATTAGTTTGGCAAGTTTTGTTGAAGTTGCTTAATTTGTTTCTCTTTCTTGCAGCGAACCAGTTGCCCTACTTGCCACACGGCCGGACTACACCTGCCTGGACTCGAGTGAGGCACAATCGGACGACAGTCATCTGACACGCGACTCCATAACACGCGAATCGCAGAACGACGAACTCAGTTCATCAACTCTCGACAAGCTTGATCTGAGCAGCCTTCCCTTGCCGGCTCTGCCTCCCAAACGTAGACGCACACGCTCTCGCGCCAGTCCCTCCAAGCATCATCAGCAACAGCAACAGCAGCAGCAGCAACAGTTGCAGCCGCGCCTGGAGCACAGCGGCGATGCTGCTGGGGCGGACAAGTGCAGCTCCGCTACAGCTACAGTGCATCGCAGGCACAGCAAGCAGGAGCAGCTAAGTGAGAAGGCAGCACAGCAGCAACAGTCGTCGGCACAGCAGCAGCAACAGTCGCAACAACAGTCGCAGCAACATCTCTCAGCCTTTCAGCAATACGTGGCCAAGCGCCGCGAGAGTCTTGAGGCATCGACGCGCAACTTCAACGAGAAACTGGAGGCACGCAGAATGCTCTACCACATGGGTGGTAATGGTGGCACAGCAGGATCAGGCTCGGGTGCAGGTGCAGGAGCAGGCGATGGTTCGCATCAAGGCATGCCCACCTATCTCTTTGGCGATCACTTCTACGGCCCGCTGCCCATGGCACCACTACGCAAGTCCCAATCCCCCAACAAGGAGGAGATCTTTCTCAACAAATCCGGTTGGGTGCAGGTCAGCTCCAAGCATCATGGCGGAGAGAACAAGAGTCGCCGCTTGAACTATGCACATCGGGGAGAATGGTGGCGTTGTAGATGGACAGCTGGAGAAGTCGCATCATGGACGCAATGCCATAAGGCTGCTGGAACATGCGCGAAGACCGGAGCACATGCGTCAGGCCTTTGTGCATCAGCCGGCGAGTATGTGTGGTGATCGTGGTGAACCGAAGTTTGTGGGCTCCAAGGTGGAGGAACTCATACAGCGCAATGAGGCACGCTTGAGTGGTGCACTGCGTCCGGGCTATAGAATTCTTGATCCACAGCTGGCAAGCATATTGAATGAACGTCCTGGCTTCCTGCCCGTCAAGAGTCCCAACGATCTGGAGTCCCCGCCCCCCATAACGCCCATACTGTCGCCTCCACCCGCTTTCCAGGACAACAGCAGCCGCACGCCGCGTCATCAGGAGCGAAGTAGAAGTAAGATGAGTCGCCAGGCGCATGTGCCGCATATGCCAAGGGTGCAGCAACCGTTGCCTCCACCCCAGCAACACCAGCACCAGCAGCATCAGCAGCTTCTCCAGCAACTGCCGCCGAATCCCAAGGGAATGGTCTTCTCGCGCAGCTTTGAGTACGACACACGTCGTCCACAGCCGGTGAACTCGTATGTGGAAACCTTCTCGCGCAGCTTCGATGGCAATCTGTCGGAGAGGCCCACGCCCATTATGCCCACGTTGGCGGTGCAGCGAGAGCGTAATCTGAACTTTAGCAGTCTCACTGGAAACTCACCGAACTATTTGACCAAGCGAGAGGGAAGTTCCGCCGGCAGTGGCAGCAATGTGGGCAGTGTCAGTGCGGTCAGTGTGCAGAGCAGTCGCTCGCTTAGAAGTCGGGATAATTCTCCAAAGTATCTGCAGCCACAGACAACGGCGTATTTGAATGCATCGGTGAAGGAGGCGCCGCCAGCCTACAGTGTGGCAAGTGTGGCCAACTTGGCTAAGTATTCACCAAGATCGCGACATGAGCGCAGCAGCTTTGAACGCTCCAAGAGTCACAATGTAATTGGACGCTCGAGGAAATCACAGTTTAGTCGGCTTGGCAATAGCGGTTCGACTGGCGGCGGAGCAGCGCCGCCTCAGGCACCGCCTGTGGCGCTAGGCATGTCACGGTTCCGCAGCCTCGATACGACCATCAACAATCGGCTTAACTCGTGCGATAGCGGCGCTCGTTCAGGTGAGTCCACGTTGAGATGCAGGTGTTGAGCACAAGTTGTCAGCGGCTGTCAAGAGCTGATGTGCTTTGCAGCCACAATCCCCTAAAGAATCTGTGAAATCCCCTGCAGAATCTATGGAATCCCCATCTCCGATTCCCGCTTTAATGCGCAGCTCAATCCATGTCACAGTCTCCTTCACACTCTCTTGCATCTGCTGGCTAGTCAACGTTCCGTCGCCAGCTCAATCTTTGGCACAGTCCATGCCTCAATTTGCTGTATGTTCGCCTCAGTTTCCGTTCTGATCCCCAGCACCAATTGCTGCATCAATGCTTGCCCCAATCCTCTACTTAATGGTTATCACAGTGTCCTGTATCTTCCCCTCAATCCCTGTTCCAATCCTCACGTCAAACTTCTTCCGTAAATCCCCCTTCCCATGCCTTGCTTCACTACCCACCTGAATCTCCTGTATCCGCACCTCAATTTCCTTCTCCACAGCTGCATCAATCCTCACCACAGCTCTCGCTTCAATCATCATCTCAATCCGTGCCACAATCCTGCACTTCTACTCATTTCCCCATTCTGATCCCCACCTGAATCTTCTATACCTTCTCCACTTTTCCTATTCCGATTTCCACCTCAAGCTACACCTCAGCTCTCTCTCTCTCCCCTTCCTATTTCTCTCTCAATCCTCGCTTCAGTTCTTGCCTATATCCCCAAGGCAATCCCCTTCCCCGTCATCCATCTTCGCCTTCTCCAAGCTCCTCTCGAGCACTTTGGCCAGTAATCGCCTCAATCGCTTCGCTTCACTTTTACAACGAATTGCTGTGTCAAAATTCATTGAATAAGTGACAGAAATTGAGCATTTCAATGCGAAACCTGTGCCCTATCTAGCTGTCCCCCTTTCCTACACCCCTGCCCCCTCCCCCCTCCTTCTATCACACACGCACTGAGCATGAATCCGTCGCATTTGGTGCCCATCCTGGCGTTTGTTTTAACGTCCTTGTCATTGTCATAGTTGACTGACTGTGCGGGGATGAAAGTAAATTTCGTAATTCAGCCTGACGGACGGGGGCTCTTCACTTGCCACGCCCCCATCCCCTTGCCTGTGCAAGCGTGTGTGTGCACCTTCTGATAAATGATGAGAATTCAATGGATGCCACTGCAAAATTTAAGCCATAAAGTGATTGCCATTCCCTCCTTCGATTGCAAGTTGCATTTCGCTCGTGTGCTTTGGCAAAACTTTGTTTAATACCAAAAATAGTCAAAAAAAAAAGAAAATAAAGGGAAAATACTTAGAAAATACCAGAGAGAAATAAGCTTATGCTTCGCTTGGCTGATCATAAGTTTTCGTCCCTTTTTCGTTGAATGGTCAATGAGGTACAAAGCTCTTTTGGATGCCAGCAACAAAATACTAGAAACATACTGCACAAATACTTCAGATATGATACAAAGAAAGGGTCATTGTTTGTTTGCTGTGCGGAGAAGTACAAAAGATGTGGCAGAATAATGGAAAATACTAGATGAGTAGCAAATAAATACCAGCAATATATTGCAAAAGTATTTGTTATATGCTGCAAAAGAGGTCAGTGCTTGTCTTGATTAAGAAATGAAGTGCTGGCTATGCAGAAATACCGTCAATAAGTTAGAAAAATACCAGAAAAATACTAGAAAAATACTGAAAGAATATAAATATGAAATTTGAAATGCTATTAAGGGTAAAAAAAGCACGGAAGCAGTGTTCAAATTTAATCTTTAATACTATAAAAATACCTAATAAATACTGAATAAATACCAAAAATATACCTGAAACGTCGTAGAGTTGCAAAAAAAAACTATATTCTTGTTCATCACAGCAATATTAAACACACAGTCTAAAATAAATACTAAAAAATACCAAAACTAGTATTTTAGTATTTATTTTTCTTCCCACTGCCTCTCCACAGATCTCTCCAACGACGAACTGGACAACGAGGACGGCAGCTCCACAGAGTTTCTCTCCGCAACAAATTATCAATTTCCCAACGTGTCCGCTGGGAGTGTCAGCGTCATCTCGCCCTTCAAGACACAGCGACAGCGCTCCTTGACCCCGGATCGCAATGATTCGCATAGCTCATCGAGCAGCCTGCGGAAGCAGCGTTCCCTGACGCCCGAATCACGCTCTCTGACACCCGAGGAGCGACGCAAGAAGGGATCACAGGTGTCACTGATGAGTTCGCGACAGAATTCAAGTTCGCGCAGCAACACCTTGGAGCGACGACAGCGTCACGAGGACAAGACGCCTCCGACCATATCGCGTAGCTTCTCCGAGTTCCAGTTACAGTGGCGGTGAATCGCATGAGCCACTCAATGGCAGCCCCAATACAGCTGCAGATGGTAGGGGAGGTGGTGGTGGAGGAGCATCTACAACAGCGGGCAGCTATCGACGCGCTGTGGGACGCAGTGCAGCCAAGCAGGCGGAGCAGGAGCATCTCATTCAGGCGCTCTAGGTAAGTGCAGCGGGATGGTAGGATGGAGGACTGAGTGAGTTGGGTAATCTATGTGCTCCTGATCTCTTCCACAGATCCCTGCAACTCAGCGAACGTTCACCAAATCGCGGTCACAAATCGGTGGTGTGCGTCGGAGGCGCCTCTCCGCAGCAGCAGCAGCAACAGCAGCAGGCGCCGCCTCCACAGTCGGTGCACTATCCCCCCTCGGGTAACGTGTCCGTCTCTGTCTTTCCCAGCTCACTCCGTGCGAGCAGTAAAATGTTGCCCAGCTCGAACGGAGCAGGTAACTCCTCAACGCGCCTACGCCAGAGTGATGTGGACAAGGCGTGCTCCTTTGACTTCGACTACAGCAACTACAATCGAGGCAGTGCAGCCAATGTGATGACCTCCTCCCGCCTGGGAACGCACACGACTGGCGGCGGCGGTGGCAGTGGCGGCGACAGCGGCAGCAATCAGAATCTACGTCTGGACTTTGACAAGAGTCGCTCCTTCGATGAGGATTATCGTGAGGCCCTGTTGAATAACAATGGCGGCGTGGGGGGAGCAGGTTCCTCCGGGTTGCGTTATCTGCAGCCGGGCAGTGATCCCAATGTGCTTTCCTCGGTGGGTCGCTTGCGTCAATCGAATTCCCCAGTGGGCGCTGGCGGTTCCCACGAGCGTAACACCACACGTTCCCCCCAATCCTCGGGCTCGTCATCCAATAATCTTCACCTGCCCTCGTCACGGCGCACTGGCAGCCCGCAGAGCAGTCAGAGCTATGGCACAAGGTTGTGTGACCACGAGTTGACCTACGACATGTTGCGCAAGTCGCCCATCATGAATTTCCGACGGGGTGATTCCGACTACGAGTTGCCAGTGCAGTTGCGGAACCGGGAGACCATTAACTCGGGTGGGAACAGTGAGCTGAACTTCATGAGCAACGATACGAGAATCTATGAGCATCCGACGACGGTGATGAAGCCTTCCCAGAGAGGAGGAGGAGGAGGTGGAGGAGGATCTTCACGTGGAGAGGAGCAGCATCATTATCGACAGTCGTCAGCGCAGCCACCGCCGCGTAGCAGCAGGTACTAAGCGGGCATCGACCTATCGATAAATGTATCGATAACTTTGCTAACGATAACTGCTAACCAATCTAATTCTAACTGTAAAGCTAACTGTAAATCACAACTTTAACGCACCATGGCCTCAGCTGTAGGTCGCCGCTCTATCGAAAAGCGATAACAAACGATTAGTATCGATAACACAACGATTCACGTGGGTAACAATTGATCAATATGAACAAAAAACATATATATCGTTAATTTTCGACTTGTATCGATAACATATCGATGTATGTTATCGCCTATCGTTATCGAAGAAAAGACTGCTTAGCGCACAACTCAACACACGACCAAAAAAGTGGACTAACTTCACTAAACTCGTATCTAACTCGTAGACTCCTTCTCCCACACACTAACAAACCTCCTTAAACCCTAAATGGATAATGGTTAATGCAACTGGATCTGCATCTGGATCTGATCAACATATAAACTAATGCAACTAACAAGAACCCGCCTAACTAACTCAAATTCCACGAATTTTATTCTTAAGCGACCTTCTGTGGGAACTAAAGGAAGTTTCGGGTAAAGCATCCCCTTAACCACGCCCCATCAAGCTGCCTCCTCATTCACAGCGTGCCCCCGGTGTGTTGCATATTTAAGGTTTTCCCGTGTTCTCTTCTCTGCAGTCCCGCTGAGCCGTCGCCTTCGCCTTCGCCTCCACAACAAACGGCGGCCCAAAAAAAGAGCCGTAAAAGTCTCAACTGCTCGTCTGATTATTGGCCCCGTTGCGGCGCATGCAGCAACAGCAACAGCGGCAGCACCAGTTTGCCACATGCGGCCACTGTGGCAAGTTTGCACGCAATCAGTAGACAAAATTCATCGTCTGCAGCCATTGCCCCCCAACAGCACGTGTCCACGGTGAACGTAAATGTGAATGTCATCAAATTGGACATGTCGGAGGCAGCTCCCATTGCTGCCCCAGCTGTAGCTGCCCCAACTGCACCACCTGCGCCACCCTCTGCCACTCAGTGGACATTGCTGTGCAGCGGCAGTGGCGTAGATCGACGACAGCAGCCGACGGTGGCCGTGATACGACCACGGGTCATTCCGTTGGCAGCCAACTCGCTGGTCCTGCTGGGCGATTGTGATCTGCAGGAAACTAGAGTCAGGTGAGTTTGACAGGTCACTGAAAGAGAGATGGAGAGAGAGGACCTTGTTGAGACATGTTTATTTCCTTATTTATGTGCAACAACAACCTCTACTTCTTGCCCCTCTTCCTCTACAGCAAAACAACAACAACAAATCGACAGCCCAGGGCTGCACTGGCAGAGAGCGACGCCGCGTTGACACAGCAGCGTAGGAAGAAGGGCAGCAATGGCGACGGCAACCGGAAGTGGCGCCGCAGCCATTCACTGCCTGCGCAGCTGCTAACGAGCCAAAGTGTCGCGAGGTAAGTGTAATATTCAACACTCCACTACACTACACTGCAAAACAAAGCTGTGAACTTTAACTACGCGCTCATTTTTTAAGGCGCGTACTCAAAATCCCTTTTAGAACTTTACCGCCACCCTTCTCCCCCCCTCTCCCCTCCTCTTTGTCTCTTTGCCTCCCTCTCCTCTTACCCCTCCTCGACTTTACATCATATGCAAAAGCGCAACTCTGGTGCATGCAACCAGCGAGACGAAGGCATTAAAACATTTATGCCTGCTCCGGCTCCGGCTCCTGCTTCATGAGACAGTCGTTAAATGTTGGCCTCCAGCTTCTGGCTTAAAGTGTCGCTATGTGCCCTCAAAGCGAGTTATTAAACAAGTTAAGATAGCTGCAGACAAGCGTGGCAGATGCTTAAGATACCCTTCATAACATATGTATATACAAAGTCTCAACAACGTGTTACTTATTGCTGTCCAACCTTACTCACTCAGCCAGTTAAATATAAACGGCTGGTGACAGTTCTGTTTCTGTAAACAGTGCTGTGTTTATTGTTCGATTGCAATAAAATTTTATGGATAGTTAAATATTATAAACAGCAATATGTATGCCAAATTAGAATGTTGTAGTGTTAAGAAATTCCTTCAAAACCTTGTTTACAAACGTAATAATTGATTTTCTTGCGTGCTGAAAGTGGCAATAAATATTTAAATTAAGCTTTATCTGCGTATAGTCAACAGGAACCTGCACACCTGATTTGGTATCTCTAGCTCCGGTAATATATGAACTATAAGCGTTCCCACAGACATAGTCGGGTCTTATCGACTAAAGAATATACCAAGAATACCTTCTGGACTCTCCCACGCCTCCTTCTACCAGTTAAATACCTTTCTAAACAGCCAGTATACCCCATTTCACACAGTTCATTGTATACCCCTCGTTTCAATCATTTTTAATATTTAAGGAGCATAACAAATTTATATGGAGAGCAGTTCGAGCTGTGCGCCTAACAGAAGGCAACGAAATTTATTTATTCTCTTGCGTCAATGCAATTTTATTTTGCAAGTTTCGAAAGCGCACACAAGTTTCGCGCAGCTGTCCAGGGGACTTAAGGGCTATACGTCAATAAGAACGGCAGCGGGGCAAGTACCAAACGGTACCGAAGGCCAGTTGCCAGTACCAGGCAGAGTACTGCCCCAGTACTGGGGGTACCCTTGTCAAAAGGTATTGAGGCATTTAAAATGACTGTCACTTAATCGTTAGCCGCCCGTGGAGCATTGTAATAATGTCGAAGCGAAGCAGCTGCCCCACAGCTGGTGGTGGACATTAGTGTCACTGTGTGCCCACAGTACGCGCTGACATATAATCAATATAATGTGTACATATATTCCACTGAATTATATTTATTTTCGTTGGCGGGCGCACTTGACCTAACAAAGAAAATCTGGCAAGAAAATTCCGCTGACATAAGACGTAAAATGGAAAAGACAAAGGTCACAAGATGTTTACGCGTCGCGTCGCGTCGCGTCGCGTCGCATCGCTTCGCGTGGGGTTCACTGACCCAGTGCTCTCCTCTCCCAGTGCAATCTAAACACATATTTAGAAAGGCATTACCTGAGGCATTTCCCCATCATTTCTATGCCAAAGAGGGAGACAGTCGTAAATAAATGATGACCCTCTTCTGTGTTCTAGCATCGTGTAGCGTAGTAAAACGGACGACATAAAGCCAGGAGAGCATGGTACTCCAAATGTTGGGGATAGCTTTTATCTTGTACCAATCATTCGGCAGTGTGTCATTAAATTTGCTGAAATTAAAAGAACACAAACAGTATTTTTCCATGGAATCGGAACTCAATTTAAAGAATAAATCATGAGCTGCGCCTGCAAACTCACTCCAAACTCCACCCACTGTGCCTTGGTACAAAAAAGCCCATTGTTTTTGTTTTTTCCCAACCACTGTGCGGGCCATTGTACCAGTACAATAGTCCAGCCGTACCATTGTTTTTGGTACAGTGTACTAACTGCCCTTGCACAACCATACATAAATTGATAGCATACTTTTGTGCTGCGCTAGAAATTGCAGCCGGCTGTTCATATTCGCCGCTTCGCGAACTGCGCATGACCATCAAACTGTAAATTGCAAGCAGCAACAGGAATACACACACACAAGTTAATACACACACTCATACTTATACACATATATAGCTCATTTCTTGCTGTACGTAAATTATACTTCAGAGTTTTTTATCTTGCAATAAGTTTTTGAATAACAAACTGTCGCTTCGGCTCTTTTTTTCGATAACAACATTGTTGCTTGAGTTGGCTGCCCGATAACACTATAACAGTGCTGCAACAGCATGTTAACATGACCATTTTGAGTACCTAACAGAGCAGGCATTGTGAAAAAAATCTATCGCGCTTTCGATAAGTCGCAATTAACATTTGTTGTTGTTTTGTCGACGACGGCGAACCAAGCGACGCGTCGGTTTGCGCGTGAAATTAAAAAAAAGTCAATTCGAAAAAATACAAAAAATAACTGCGCCTGTCAATTAAAGGAAATCAAATTAAATAAAATTCTTTTATATTAAGTGTGTATTGTCTTCGATGCTTATGTACATGCCCTAAGTACCTTTTTATGGTGAAATAACTCGGAAACTGTGTCAATTACAATTCTCAACATATTCAAATCAAGTGCAGCTTCGCCGGTGCAAGTGCACAAGCCTGTGTGTGTGTGTAACTCAGTGTGTGTCTGTGCGTGTTTGTGCTTGTTTGAGTTTGTTATTTCGCGGCATTTTGCCAAAAAAATGTACAGATGTGTGCTATAAACAAAGCGAGAAAAGCGCAATTAAATGAAATTCACAAGGCATTAAGCGAAAATCAATAGCAAATCAACAATACCAACAACAACAACAACAAAACAATACATTATAAAATTTCTTTTGTGTGTGTGAAAATATGTCTACAACAACAATAAGTGTGCCAGCAGCGCAGCCAGAAGTAGCAGCAGCAGCAGCCGATGAATTCCACGTCGTGTGCATTTTGGGCGTGAAGGATAAGGATAACACGACGACGACCACGACCACGACGACGAACAATGATGCCGATGTGCCGCTCGTGGGTGGAGGCGGAGGCGGCACGGATAGCGGCCGTGCCTCGGCAAATGAATTTGATAGCGAGGATGCGGCAGCTGCTGCCTCCTCCATTGTCAGCGGCGCAGTGCAATTAAAAGCAGGCGCGAAGACAGCAACTGCGTCGCCACCAGCAGCACCTATACCCACTTCCACACCCACCTCACCCACTCGTAGCAGCACCAAAGAGCAAGTCTCGCAAACCAAATGGTATTTGAATCCCAGCGAGGATGTGGAGCAGCAGCAGATGGTGACAACAGTGGTAACCACAACGACGACAACTACTCTGGATGCGGATGCGAGTGTAACGCTGACAATGACTGCAGCAGCGACAGATGCAATTGCAGCGCCAACTGAGCAGATGTAAGTTAACATGCAGCAGGACCAAAGCTCTCTGGGGGGAGGAAGCTTTCGATTAGATAATCAAGTCGGAAATATTTTAAATAAAACAGCCCTCGAGACAATCGAATTTAATGACTGACTGCCTCAGTCTCCCCCTCTCTCTCTCTCTCTCTGAACTGATCCTTATCGCAACCCTGCACACTTGTCGAACTGCTCGCACAGCTGCCTGCACCTGCCACTGACAGTTGGCACATTTTGTGCCTCCCCTCTTTGTCCACTTCTCATTACCCTTCTGTTAAGGGTCAATGTTGCCACTTCTTGTTGCTGCTGCTGCTGCTTGTTGCCCGTTTGTTGTGTCCACTTTGCCGCAAATGTTACCAATTTTACACACCATTGATAATCTCTCCTGCTCCTTCTCCCTTACTCCTAACATGGCGTCTGTTGCTGTCGTTTGATGTGTTCCTATCCTTGTCCAGTTGCCTTTGTTCTTTAATTTTTGTGTGCTTCGAGCTGTACACAAACTTTTGACTTTCGATTTGAACTGTCCTTCCCCGCGGCACTGCGCGGCCCCGCCCACACTCCACCAGTGTCCTTGTGGCAGTTGCTGTCTTGCTTCCTCTGCTGCTATCTCTCCTTCTCTCTCTCTCCGCTGTTTGTCCTTTGTTTGTTTATCGATTTAATCGACCGTGAATAATTACGCGCTGACTTCCGTGACCTCAACAGGTCCCTTTGTCCTTCGCCCACAGCACCCGCAGTACTCCCATTGCCACTCCACCCTCCCCCCTCGCCAGCTGGCTCTGTTGTGACTTTGCTTGTATTTATTATTGTCAATTTTTTAGACGAGACATTGATTTGTTGCCCATCCAAACAAAGACAAAACGGAACAGCAAAAACACTGCCAAACTCAGGCTGCCTTTCTGATTCCCCTCTCTCTCTGTCTCTCCTCCCCCTTCTCTTTCTGCACTTGTCAACTCCAGGCCAAGTCGTAAATCAGTTCGAGTTTCGTATGTTGGTTTTATTAAAATCTTCTCATTTATTTTATTCGCTTCAGATGCGAATTCTGCAGCCTTCTCTACGGGTACTTAAAGTGTACACCCTGGTCTATATCCGACTTTATGTGTATGCGTGTGTGTATTTCGTATTTTTAGATATGCATGCGACATTTTCTCCCTGATTTTATTTTCGTCACGACAACGACATTTGAAATGTTTCTTATGAATCTTGTGGAGATTTATGTCGGGCGTCAGCTGTGCGTAGCGTTGCGAGTTCTCTGCGAGAGGGAATTCCAACAATTTCTATGAAAAATATGAAAAGTGATTAAAAAACTGCACCGAAAAAATGAAGAGCAAACATTTTTAACTCTTAAATGTTTACGATTTATGTTGAAAAATATTTGAACTTTGTATTATTTACGATATTAGTTAGAAAGAAATGTATTTAAGCTTTATATTATTAACGATATTAGGCAACAGTTCTCAAATGATATGCAAGCAAGAATAATAATTACCTCTTGATTCGGTATTTCATCATTCAATGAATATACATTGATTGCTTTTTCTGCTACTGTCTGGAGTGGGTTTTTCTGTCCTCTTATCGAATTTTAAATCAAAATTAAAATCATCATCGTATTCCATTTATGGACAGCAAACTGTCAACCGCAAATCAATGCGGCATGTCCAGCTGGGACAGCTGGAGCAAGCAGAGGAGGAGGAGAAGGCAAATAGCATCTTGTCAACGGATTAGGGGGGGGACGACTTCTGTGTGTGGCGAAGACGCAAGTTGACTTGCGTTTTTCGCCAAGTTTGGAAGAGTCGAAGACGTAATTAGTTGCAGGCGCTAGCAAAACTTTTACTTTCGCAGAGCAAAAACTTACGCAACTTACGCGTAGGACTTAAAAGGCAAGTCCTACGTAAGTAGTGGCAGTAATACTTGAGTTGTAGATACTTTATTGAAGGCAGATTGCATAATGGCTGCAAGAGTTTAAAGAGAATACAAGAGTAGGGCAGTAAATGCGGTCATACAACAAATTAGGCAACACTTAAGCGATAGTATTGCTAGAACTATCGCTAATTTTGCAATTTCAGAAGTTTAATAGAAATTAAATTGATTTATAGAGACTTTCTAACAGTTGGTAAGGAGATTTTAAGGAGATTAGAGCAGTATGATCATTACTTATGCGATAGTATTGCCGATAGTTCTCGCTTTTTTGCAATGTAAACATGTTCTATTTAAAGTTTGAACAGTGAACTTATTTAATGTGTTTGTTTGGCCACTTGGCAGTTGCTTTTAGAGTTGTAGAGCAGAAAAACACTTTAAATACTAAGAAAACTAATTAGTTCTCTACTTAAACGATAGTATTGCCATAACTATCGTTATTATTTGGAATTTCCTAATTTTCTACATAGCAATCAAGCTGCACAGTAAATGCGTTCTAAACTCTGAAAAACTAATTAGATCTTAACTGGAACGATAATATCGCCAGAAGTATTGTTGCTTTTGCAATTTCACAATTTCAGCTCGAAAACACAAACATCAGGTATGAGCGAGAGGGGGCGATAATCAGGCCAGCTGTAAATGATTTTCTTTCTTTTTTTTTCAATTATACGGAATGTTTAAGTTTATGACCCGCTTTACTCATATTCCCGAGAAACAAAAACAAACAAACGATGACGACGACGACGCGAACGCGGACACCTTCGCTTGGCCGGACTTATCAGTTTTCGATTTTTATTCGAAACTCTGACGACGTGACTTGGTATTTTACAATTTGGTTTGCAGCTGAGAACGCGTGTGTGTGAATGTATCTGTGAAATACATTCGACAACAAATATGATATTGTGCGTCTGTTACGAAACTATCGCACATGCCACAAGCCGCCACATGCCTCCGTTCCTCCATGCCTGGCCATGCCAGGGCGTTATCATAGTCAACACAAGAATTTCTAATTGCTTTTGCTCGGCTTCGCGTGGTATTTGTGTGTGTCTGTGTGTGTGTTCGTGATAAGGGCGCGTCTATAAAAAGGGTTTTCCTCGGCCCAACATTGTCACACTTTCTTTGCAAATATTTCGTGAGAGTGCGAGTGAGAGAGATGCACATAATTTTATGCTCTGCGCGCCAGCTCGATAATTGTCCAGCACACTATACTCGTATACTACTGTGGTGGGCCCCCTAATCAGTGTTTCCTGCTGTCTCTCTCTCTTGGATGGTAGTTCCCTCTCACATTGTATGCACTTAATGCGTGTGTCATCTACAATTTTCTTGTTACCTCCGAACGACAATGATATTATGTTATGGCGTGTTGTCTTGTGTTACCACATCTCTGTAATCAGTAATCTCTGCCCGTGTGTGTGCCGTGGAAACCTGCTTCCTAACTATCCAACTACTATACGAGTCTGTCTCCCTCTCTCTTTGTTTTTCCGACGTCATCGTCTGCATCTTTCTCCCAATCGGACTCTCTGTTTAAGTTGTTAATTGCAGTTATTGCCAGTTATTGCTAAATTAGCTGATTGTTCAAGTTTTTGCTTTATAGCCGTGACAAGCACGATGAATACCCTGTACATACGTTGAGAAAGTACTGCAGTTAGTTGTGCAAAGTTAGCTATGAGTTGAGTGCAGATGTGTCAACTGTTTCCTGCCTTTCTCTGCGCCTACTTAACTTGCAGCTGTGAAATTTAATTAGGTGCTGTGGAACATTATGAGATAAATAGACTTTAGCATAATCTGCATATAGCACAGGGACTGACCCATCTTATACCATGTTAAGATAGGAAGTTGTGCAAAGTTGGGTATGATTTGTGCAGAGAAGTGTGAATTGTTTCCTGTTTATCCCTTCTGCAGCTATGCAAGTTTAGTTTATGTTATAGAATTTTATGAGATATCTATTTATATACCCTGTAAAGAGAGCTGTCTCTCATCCCATTGTACTTGCAGTTATGCAATTTAATCGTTGCTGTAGAATATTACGTGATATCTAGACTACAACCCACTTTGCAGTCCAGTATTCTCCATTCCATTAATTTCTCTAATTTGTCTTTGTTGCCCGCCAATCGATTTTTCTCATAATTATCTTACGTTTGTTTTTTTTTTGCATTTTCCTTTCTTTTGCCTCGAACTAGTTTCCATTTATCATTTAATATAATAACGACGCGCGTCGAGAAACAGTTTCCAGCCAACTGTGTCATACATATATCGAAAGGTTAAAAACAGTTTGTCGTCGGATTATAAACATTATTTCCGGGGGAAAGTTGTGGTGGGGCAGTTGGTTGTGGGCCACATCTGTTGGCCATGCGTTGCACGCGTTTTCGTTTTCATTTCCATTTTTGAATGCATTTCTCCAGTGAGTTCAAAGTTCACAAGTTCTAAAGGAAAACTTTTTCCACAAACTTCTCTTACAATTTTTGGGCAAACATTTCTATTATGAATGTGATGGGCAAGAAAGTTTTCTCTCTCTCCTTCGCTCTCTCTTGAAAACTTGGGATTAGCTTTAAGACGACTGACAGCTGTCGGAGCGAGCATGTTGCATGTTGCATTTGCCTCTTGCAACTCTTGACGTCTTGATGCATTCCTAATGAGTGAGTGAGTGGAGAGTGAGGCGTGTGCTCAGGCATAAGAATGGAATATGCTCAACAAAGCGCAAGAAATTGGGTTAATGGAGGTAGAACATACAGAGAGAGAGGGAGAGAGAGAGAGGAAGCAAGAAAGAGGAGAAGGAGAAGGAGAGGGTAACGACTCATGCAGAAGTGACGCAAGTCGCTGAGTTGGAGAGTTAATTACCTACCTGGCACAGGTAGATATGCCATTAATCTCTCAACAGACCCAGACCCAGAGCCAAAGTCAGACCCAACGTGATGACAATATTTACTCATTATAACTTTATGTCAACTGATCATTGAGCGAACCCACACAAAACCATCAATTTCACTCACAAATCCCTCCCCTCCCCCTTCCGTCCCTGCCCCACTGCGAAAGTTGTGTTTTAGCCATAATTAGTTTTTGCGCTTTACGTTTTACGTTTTTGTGTTTGCACAAAATGAAATTTTCATTTCGAGCCAAATTAAACGGAAATGAAAACTCAACAAAACCAAACAAAACTTTTGAACTTGAAGCAGAAAACAGCTAAAATAAAACCAGCCAGAAACCAGGTAGCAAACAAAAGACATTGTCTAGCCGAAAAGGCTTAGTTACTGCGACTAAGTGTGCTTAGCAATTAAATAATTATTTTAATTTGTTGTTGGCATTCCTTGAGGTTTGAAATAAATACCTCATGCAATGCGAAGTTTAATAGCTTAATCAGCTTTTTATTTTTTTTTTTGCTTTTGTGGCATGCAGCAACTGGTTTGCTGCAACAATTATGGGGAGTCGCATTTCTTGTTTATATTTATTCTTCTCAGCAAGTTTACATTCCGTTCTTCATCTGCTACTCAACTGTAATACGAAGCTTTAACTGTCTCATTCTTCGATATTTGATTGACTTGAGCTCTTCACTTGTCTCGGCTTCTTTTTATTATATTCTTTCACCTTTGAAAATTGTGAAAATAGGGTATACTAAGTTTGTGAAAATGTATGTAACAGGTAGAAGAAGGTTTTGCAGATATCATTAAGTATTTTTTATTGATAAACAAAGTATGGAAGTCATATCAAATAGAAGATATTCAAATCAACAATAAGGTAAAAGAATAATATGCGCACAATTTGCTGTTGGGAATTATAAGCTCTCTCCAATTGAGCGAAGAGTATTTAATTTTCCGACACGCTCTACTGTTGCTTTGGTGTCTTGTTTTTTTTCTACATTCATCTCTAAACTATTAAGTAGGGGATTAACAGCTTTTTGAATTCCTCATCTGTTTCTTCTGGGGGCGATTAAGTAATTAAGGATGAATACGTTGCCAGAAGCAGCAGCCAAAAAATAAAATATGTTTCTTTCAAATGAAGAGGCGGCATTTTCCACGTAGTAGCTGACTAATCAGCTTTCTTACGGCTAATTAACGCCGCCAAAGCCCACACGACGATGTGTCGACGTTGAGCACTTTCGCTTTCAAATGCAGTTTATGTCGATGCCGTTGACTAGGGAAAATAGCTGACATACGCTTTCCTAGGCGACTTGAAACAGTTCCGGTTTGGCGAAAGAAAAATAGTTCAAGTTTTTTTTTTTTTTTGATTTGTTTTGGAGAACTGTTTTGCATTCCTTTTGCTAAGGTAAACAAATCTGATTCATGTATGTGTCACGT
Organism: Zaprionus indianus; assembly: GCA_018904595.1. Taxonomy (NCBI): domain Eukaryota; kingdom Metazoa; phylum Arthropoda; class Insecta; order Diptera; family Drosophilidae; genus Zaprionus; species Zaprionus indianus. Next base: position 5,133,219 of record JAEIHA010000140.1, read on the forward strand.
GTGTGCACACAGACAGACAGACATAGATACAGACATGCCAGTTGTATTTGCTGCTGTTGCTGATGAATCTGTATCTGTATCTGCAGCACGCATCTGTGGGGAGAGGGAGAGAGAGTGAGTTGTCTGTGTCGGTGTCTGTGTCTGTCTCGATAAACAAATCAGCTGCAGACTGCAGCGGGTTCTCATTGGAGATGGTAAAGAGATGAAGTAACATGTTGCTCAACCGAAACTGTTGCTGCAGAAGTTTATTTATCATAGGAATAGAGACACGCCTCGTTTCCTTGTGTTTTCTTTTATCTACAAGTTTCTATCGAAAAGAAGATGGGGAGAGCGGCAGTGTGGGGGCGGAGGAGTAGGCATTGTTGTGGCGGGCGCACGTACATGTCAGGCGGACAGTTTCTTGTACGCATGCGTAATATATTATCAAAAAAAAAAAAACCAAAAACTTGTCTCGGCTTTCTCAAGACGCCTCCTCTTCTCTCCTCAGACAGACAGACAGTTCATTACTCTTGCTGCGTTTCGTAAGCGAACTTCATCTATTTTTGGGCAACCTTTTTGTTTATATAAGTTACGTGTGTGTGTGGACAGGTGAACGCTCTAGGAATAAACCCAGAATGAAAATGAACTATGCTAGGCTTCAGTTTTTCTTTATTTTTTGAGCTACGCCAACAGCAATTTCCTTATCTCATTACGCCGATTACATAAACAACAAGCTGGAACAAGCTTGACCTTAACATTCGCAATCAGCCTGAGCTGAGGCCCCTTGGTAATTAAATCTATATAGTACGTAGTACGGTCAGTTGCCCCAGCTCCCCTCCCTCTCCTCTGCCTATTCCTTGTAGTTTGTCCCCCACTCTTATCTGCTTAGTAAAATGTCAATCAAATGCTCCCAGGCGAAACGTAGCCCCAAAAGTAAAACTGGATTCTGTTTCAACCTTTTTCGAGAGCTCTCTGTACACTCCTCTGTGTGTGCTTCTGTGTGTGTGTTTGTGGTAAACAAGTTTTAGTTTAATTAAAACTTTAATTAATTTAATGCTTGGTCTAACTTTTAGTGCCAGCAAGTTGCCTTTTATGCCTTTTTATTGCATAATTTATGAAGTGCGAATAAGCCGAAGGAAAATCTATTAAATCGTTAGTGCATTTCTCGTAATAGTTGAGCAACGCACACTAAAAAAATGTGTTAATTATTGTGTAATGCTCTCACTGCCATATGAAATGAATTACGCTCTCCCTCCCCCTATAATGCAATTCAATACTGATCATTCACTGTGTAAACACACTCACCGGGCACACACTCTTTCAACACACACGCAAACACTCAGCACACTCACTTGCATTGCATTGCTCGCACCATTAGTCACACAAAGCGTCTTTAATAAAGTAGAGCCCCAAAATGTAATTGAATGAGACACTAATCTGGAAAAACTGACCAATCCAGTTTTGGATTACGTGCAGCTGCTATAAAACCTTTCGTAAAGAAGCTTCTTAATGGCATATTAAAGCTAGAGTACTTCACTATATTCTCTGCGTAGGCTATGCGAAATTACTTTGCAGGAAACCATTATAAGGTAGCTTCTAAGATTTCGGCACTGTAGAGATGTTGTAGCTCTGATTGTGTGAGGTATTTCACCTTGAAGAGCTCTATATAATATTATCTTAAATTTACCATTAAATTGTGAACTTAAAAAGAGTCTTTAATGCGGCTTTTACTCAAGTACTCGGCTCTAAAGAGCTCTACCTAGAAACTGCTTAGCTCTATACATTTAATAAGAACGTTGATCATACAACCTTACATAGCAAAAATGAAATTAAGAGCGACTAATTTTGTATTTATTAAGGGAAAATATCTACAAAATACTCATCCCAAATCTACACATGAAATATTAAAGCAGAAAAACTTTAAACTGTTTATATGGCGGGAAGACCCTAATTATTACACAGAGAACTCTAAAAAACAACCATCTTAGCTTCATAAATAAAAGCAAAACAATACCAAAGTGGCTTTTGTGGCTTATTAAATGGTATTTCTTACTAAAGACCTTTATGAAGAGGTGATTTAGATCCATAAATGGATTATTCATACTTCAGAACGCAATACAATTGGTTTTGTGCGCAAAAGTACTTTAAAAAACCCCAATACCGCAAAGGCTTTATACATGTATACATAGCTAAATATGTGTACATATACTCCTTATCTGAACCATGCATAAGTCAACATATAGAATACAAATACCATACATATCTTGGTGCCTTGCCCCAAGTATCACGCGCATATCTCTAGTTTTTTTTTGTGGAGGGGCGAGCAGCTAAAAAATAAACCTAACTAGTCACCAAAAAAAAAACGAAATTTCGCATTGCTAATTCCAGAACATTGTCGGCATTGTTGTTGATAAGAAGCCAAAACTCAGAATGAAAATTGATAATGTACTTAGCTAGGCAGGAAGAGGCAGCAGTGGAATTTGAACCAACATAAAGTCGATTGTAATTTAGTCACATCCATTAGTGTCAGCACTCGACTTCCAGTTTAATACATATACTGATATAGATAGATCTATTTGCTGTGTGTGTGTTGGTGTGTGCGCCTGTAATACGAGTGTCCTGCTGTGTGTTGTTGCTGTCCCCTGGTGTTTGTTGTTGTTGTCCCCCTTTGTCGGGCTGTCTTCGGCTGTTTCTCTTTCTCCTGATGAGTTCAACACACTCATCAGTTTTTCATAATTTTCTTGCTGGCTTGTAAGAGATTTCCCGGAACACACAGTGCGGTGCATTTAATTACAATTGAAGTGAAGTGAACTGAAATAAAAGAAAGGAGACGGAGGAGGTACAGATTGGAGAAGCAGAGAGAAGAGGAAGCGAAGAAAACGCAGAGAGAGAGGAAGAGAGAAAAGAAAACTATGCCAGGCCGTCGGGTCTGAGCAATTTCTTTGTCTTTCGACAGTTTCGTGTGTGTGTGTTTTCAAGTGCGGTGCGTTGGGGGTACCCCCTCCCTCCCCTCTGTCACTCCCACTCTCACCTCACTGCGCGCTGAGCTCTTTGCGTGTTTTTTACCGCGCTGCACTCGCATTCAATTAATTATGAATTCGTGAAGTGCCGCCTACTCCAGCACGCCCCCTTCTTGCTCCCCCCTCTCCCTCTACGCTCGTGTCTCTGTCCGCTTCCTCTGCTTGTGTCTAGCTCAATTTAAATGATTATGCATTCAAAATACGTTACCAAAACTCTCCTCATCATCATTATGATCTCATCCGTCATTGTGGCATGTTCTAAGCTTGCCACAGATATGCTACGCTACTGTGTGCTGTGCCCCTGATGGTGGCGCCTGTGGGCGTACTTGGCCCCTTTGGTGTTACCGACAAGCGACAAGTTTGCAACAGCAGCAACAACAACGGCAACAACAACAACAGCAACTGCTGCAACTACATTGGCTCTTTGATGTTATTTATAGTCGGAATCGCATCATTCTCTCGCTCTACACGCTGCAATTGACGTTGCAACTGCGGTGGCATCGGTGGCATTGCCAGAGGCATAGGCAGCAACAGCGGCAGCGTCAGCTGCGACGGCATAACATGTGGGCGCAGGCAGGCAGGCAGGCACAATCAACCAACACACAAACAGAGCGGCAACAAGCAGCAGTAGAAACAACAACAGCAACACGAGCAGCAACTGGCGGAGATGCAGATACGTCAGCAATCCCCCAAACTGAGTAGCTGCTGTGCCTCTGCCCCGTTAAGCTTCCCTTCCGTCTGCACTCCCACATCTCCCGCACTTCTCTTCCTTCCCTACTGTTCCCTCTCCCTGCTTCTCTGCCTCATCTCTGCCCTCGTCTTTGCCTACTACTTTGCCTCTGCCTTCCCTATCTCTCTCTTCCTCCTTCTCTCCCTGTTTCTCCTCCTCTTCTCTCCCTCTTCCCTTCTCCCTTCCTCTCCCTCTACCACATTCATTACACATTGCTCAATTCATTCATTAAATTCGCTTTATTTCAACATGTGGCACATGCCTCACCCAGCTAACTCAACTGCGACTCCGACAGCAAGTTGCAACTGGCAACTGTAGCTGCAGCGGCAGCAACTCCTACATTGTGTGTCCTTCAGCCTGATGAATATGCAGCAGACAGACATGCACACACACACACACACACACGCATAGCTGGCTATGAATACATTCATACATGTATTTGCATTCATAACTCATTTAGCATGATTCTTCTGATAATGGTCGCCCTCGCCCCCCCCTCTTGTGCTCCTTCCTCTGTGCAAATTTGCCTGCTTTGCATAATTTCGCTCGTCAAGAGATGTTTGCCAGTTTGCCGCTTTGTGCCGCTGTCCCGCCTCCTCTTCCTCCCTACCTCCCCCTTCGTCCCTTCCCTGCCCTTCAATTAATCAATGCCAATTAGTTCTTACATGTGCTACGAAATGACTCGTTCATGACGCAGAGTTCACATTGCTCTCTATACCTTCCTACCTCCCAACTCTCTCTCACTGTCTGCCTCCTCCTGCTTTCTCACTGTCTGTCTGCCCCTCTTTCTCATTTCTTCTGCACTTTATCCTTGCCTGATTTGCTGTGGACGTCTGTCAAATGTCAATTTGTGCAGCTTAAATGGTTTTAAAATCTTCTCCTTTCCCAGCACGTGCAGTGTGACACACACACACTCACACACACACACATTCTGGCACACACACACATGTGTCGTAAATATACCGTAAATAATTTAAAATGCATTTGTTCAATTTAGCCAGAGCAGAGCATATAAAAAACCAAAGTATTTCTACAATAAACTTTGCACTAAAACTGTGCAAATTTTTCGCTTTAAAAATTTAACAACCTTTTGGTGGGGGGAGGTCGAAAGAAACGCCCTGCAGGCCAAGAGTGAGTGTTATTTGTTTACCTATGCATTTTCCGTTCTGGGTATTCACGCTGTAGTCATGCGGTCTATCAATATTCGTTTTTTACTTCATATACTTTGCATTTCCTTCTCAAGATTCTATTGCGCATTTCGTATGTCTGTCTGTCTGTATTCCGCACTGATAATCCCCCTTCCTCAGTCAATGCAAAACGTGCACTTTATGACGAAGCCACTAAATAGTTCTATATAGAGCACTATATAGTGTACTATATACTCTGTATATAATAGTGCTCAATAGTATTATCAATGAATGGAACTGACGAAATTTGGCACGAGGAAAGTGACACATGTCATTCGATAGACTTTTGTTTTGCCATGTTCTATGCGAGCACTAGATAACTAGTTATAGTAGACACAGTACCGTTAGCCACTACTATAGTATATCCAAATTCACTGGACTGTAACAGGGTCATTCCGTATCGATGCGCAGATCTGCGTGTGAAGATCGCGTTCGCTCAACTTGCCAAAGCGATTTGGTCCAATGCATGTGAAGCTAATGCAGTGTAATATAGATATGTATCTGGCTATGATTAAGAGAAGAAGTAGGAGAAGAACTGAGAGAAGAAGTAGAAGCAAAGAAGAAGAATGAGCTGAAGCAAAGGAGGGTACTAATAGCTGGCATTCTGTGCGGCTGTCAGATCTTGCCACGGTCGTTTCTCAGTTTGCTAAACAATCGTTTTACACACGAAACACTTTTACTGTGATCCTGGGGTTTCCAACTAGCCAGGACACATATTTTTTTTCTTGTCGCAAATCTAGGGGATTAAGACATTTTAGTTACGCTTCACACACACACACACGCAGACACATCTAAACAGACACACGCAGAGTGTGGCTATCTAAAAAGTAGTAGTTGCCCACCCCGTCGACAGGCTTAGGCACAGTTCGATCTCAGACTGAGTCTCACTTACTGTGCCTCGAGGCGAACAACAGGTAGGGTCATCGCAGTGCAGTGCAGTGCGTCTGCTGTGCTACCTGTCGGCAGCATGAAACGATTTTTGTGTTGTATGCAGCGCAAACCAGTTCGAATTCCACAGATTGCAAGGGACCCTGAAAAAGATACTAAAAGATACTAAAAAAAACTGCACAGTTTCGAGGGAGCCTTTTATCTCTGTGTGCCCAGTTTTGGTCAGTACTTCTCAACTCCACCTCCAGTTGCAATCTCCTTGTCTGCACTCTCTGCCTCTCTCAAGTTTACGTCTGCCTCTCTGTCCTCTCCCTCTCTTCGTTTACCATCTCCCCCTTTAACCTTCCTCTTCAATCTCTTCCTATCAACTCACCGCTCTGTTTCGATCTGCCCCACTTACCTCTCTCTCTCTCTGTCTCTTGCCAGTTTGCAGCTCCTTCTTTGTCCTCTTTCTTCCCCACTTATCTGTCTTTCTCTCTTCCCGATTGTAAACTGCTCCCTCTCTCCTACAGCTGCTCAGTTACCTTGGCCAAGTCTTGAGGTTGCCTCTCCAACCTTGAGCTAATTGCCAAGCCCAACCTTGTCTCCTCGACCAGCCTAGTCACCTCTTGCCATTGTTTATGCAGATGTCATCGCCGTCGCTCTTTCGAAAATAATCCCAGCAATTTCTAAGAGAATTTTCCATAAACAAATCTGCGACTTAAGTCTTGCTCAAGCGACTAAGTCCACCTACGTCTCCGCTCGTCTCGCTTCGTCGGTGTTTCCTTTATGCTTATTTACTTTACGACAAAAATAGCGGCAAACACTTGGTTCCTTTTTCTCTCTCTCTCTCTCTCCCACTCTGTTTTATCTGTCTGCTTGCGTGTCTGTCGCTTAAGTGCACATCCTGACTTCCGTTGCGTATACGGAAAGATCTGTGCGGCTGTGTCGGTGTCTCTATCCGCGTCTATCCATTCCATTTGCAGGTGCTTATCAAATTTCACAGCGTCAAATGCATTTCCCCAGCGCAGGAAAACCTGCCAGAGGACACTTCCTTCTAGACACAGCTGTATATATATGTATATATCCTTGCTCGATTGTTTTATTTACAAAGATGAATAAAAAAGTTCCTTGTTCCGAATTGTGAGTAGTATTGGGATTCATTGGAACACGAGACGGGAATGTTGCTCTGAAATTTGCACTTGACAATCTGCAAACCTTCACATGCCTTCCCTCTCGCTCTTCCGGTTCCAAAGTTATTTCAACTTGGTACCCCCTTTTGATAAAGCATTTGCAGCGAGACGTGCTTTATAGCCCCTGACTATAACCAAATGCTTGTGATTTAATGACAAAATAAAGCACGACAACGAGCAAATGGGGCAGGCAGGCAGGCAGGGGGAGAGGAAGGTAGCTTATCATGCCAAGCTCCTTCGCTATTCCCCGGGCGGGTCTGGGATAGTTATGGCTCTGGTTACGTTGCCGGGGCATATACTTTATGAGTATTGTGTGCCACACGCGCGCGTAAGGAAGGAAGAGAAGGTGGATGAGCGCAGAGACCGAAACATAACTCAACCCAACAAGGAACACAGAGAAGCAACAGCACAAACTGGTTTGCAGTGTGGCATGCCACACCGGCAGATGTTTCATTGTGTTGCAGTTTCCCTTTTTCGGCATTGTGTGTGTGTGTGTGTGTTATCCTTGCTGCGAAGTTGCAATTGAGCCAAACCCCTAGAGTGAGTGGGCTAGGACTCTAAGAGTGAGCAGGACTCTTGGAGAATGAGTGGGCTAGGACTCTTAGAATAAGTGTGAGTATGAGTTCGACCGAGTGTGAGTGTCAGTGCGCGGCAGCAGCAGCTGCATTCACTGAACTGAACCTGTCTTACTGTTTTCGAGAGGGGGAACAACAGCCTTGGAGTTCCACGGAAAAAAGGCGCTGTCAACTTGTGATCAAGGATAATGGAGGGGATTCATAACGCTGCCAGCTGTCGCACAATAACAAGGAGCAGAACAACAACAACAACTGGGATTCATTAAAACCCCGACTTCAAAGCAGATGTCACGTGTGCGTTGCGTTCTCCTTGTTGTTGCCCCAGTCCCTTGCCGATTCCAAATCGCGCCCTTCATTTCCACCACCAAAAATCAAACACAAACCCAAAAACCTCGAAACCAAAATCTTTTTCAACTCAAAAACTCACTCAAAAATGAACCTAAGGTACTCACACTGAGTGAGAGTCCTACTGAGCATGCGGGTCTGGCTAGAGGGTAGCGTAGGGTAGTTCTTGGGTTTGTCCGGAGGCGCGGCTGGATCAGTCTGCAGTCGTACAACATCGCGAGCACATCGTGGCGGGAAGAGTAGAGACAAGAACGCGTTGCACATGGAGTTTACAACGAAATTCCCAAGCTAATTAAAAGAAGAACAAGAAGATGGTCTACACGTTTTACTGCTTGTGATCTATTTGTTTCAGTGTGTGTGTGTGTGTCCATGTCCGCGTGAGTGACCCCGAAAAGACCCTAAAAGAAAAGTAGAAGAAGAAGGGCAATAACATTAATTCGGAATTGTATAAAATTGAAAATGAAGAAGCAGCGCAACATTTATAGAACGGATGTAAAAGCGGATAAGAGCAAATCGATAACCGTTTCGTGCAACGGCGGCAACAACACCAACTACAATATCAACAACAACCGGTTGATTGGTGGAAAATGCTATGGCAGACGCTTTAATGCCCGCACTTTGCAACGGTAAGAAGAGACAGGAGTAACGAGAGAGGGGAGGCAACGTTTCGGATGATTGTGCAACATTTCCGAAATGATTTGAATGGAAACTGAAACGATGGACGTACCACAAAACAGGAGAAGCGGGAGGAGCTGCTGTAGGAGTTGCCATAGCAATGGCAGTTGCAACTGTTGCCATGTTGCAGTTGCATTTGCAGCTGCCAATGTTCATTTTCATTTTATGCTTCATTTGGCATTTACAAGCAGATGCGCGCTGACCCTCGTCCCGTCCCTAGTATCGCTCACCTAACATATCTCTCCCAGGTCTCTCTCTCTTTCTCTTGGGCTCAAGAACAGAGAATCCATTTGGTAATTACGTGGCATTTGAATGGCAGCGGCAGATATCAATCACCTGTGTACCTGAACTCAAGCCATATGCTGCTCAAAACAGGCAGCATCCTGCAGCGATGCCCACTAGGAGAGAGATAGCAGATAGCTCCCTCGCCTTGTCTATCTTCTCCGAGAAGGTCTTGGACTAGGACTGACTGCATTCCTTCACGCATCCGTAGATTTAATCCGTTTTTTGTTATGAGCTCAGCGCTCAAACACACAATTTGCCTGTCCCGGGAGAGAGAGAGACAGAGAGTCCTGTGTGTGCTCTGTGCTGTAGGAAACCCTAAGGAAAACTCAGTCCACTTCTGAGCTACCTTCGTTTGCGTGTGTCCTTTTCATTTTCCAGCATTTCCAGGAACATCAACAATGTTTGCCTTACAATAAGCATTCAGTAAAATGCTTTAGTTTTCGTCTTCTTCCTCTCCTTCTTCCCCCTTCTTCTCTTCGTTTCTTTCTCTCTCTTGGTTGGTCTTTTCTGCAATTTGATTGAAATCGAGAGCTGGCTTTAACCTAAGCCACGGCGAAGCGGTCTAAAATCCGTTTCCGGGAAACTCAACTGCGAATTTTTCAATCGTCTAACTACCTGTGTGTGTGTGTGTGTTTGTGTGTGTGTGTGTGTGTGTGCAGACTCCGCTCAACACTTTCCTCCGCATTTTCACACGCAAAAACCTCAGCTCATGGCGAAACTCTTTCCCGGGCGCAACAACAAAGTTGTTACTGGGCATTTGTTTTATTACTTCCCTCTGCCCTTTCCTTTCCGGCGTGTTGCGCATACGAACATACATATATAAAACTCCTGCAATTGTTGAGTTTTATGGGCGTGCCATAAATGTTTATAGCGGGTCGTCCATGGTCAGCCTGCCTGCCTGCCCAGTTCGCCTGGTCATAAATCACGTAATTTCTGGCAATCAACCTCGGACACGGGAGCACGAAGATGAAGCTTCCTCTACTTAAGCCGGCGCTAAAAGTTTAACCAATTGGATACTGTGCTAATTGTTCGCTGGAAAATCACTTTTCTCTCTCAATTCATTATGTCGACTTTTCGCGAATTTTCACTAACCTTTTCTCTCTCCTCCTTCTTCTCACTTTTATTGCAGTTTTCCGAAAGGCGGCAAGGATGACGTGAGCGTAATTGGCATCAGGTGCAATGGATTCTACTCGGTGGAGGGACTGGTGAGTACCGTCGAGTATTTTGCATAGTACGAGAAATGAGTTAGCTGAGAGGGAGTCTTAACTTGGCTCTTGCCTGAACTGACTCAGTTGTCAAGAATTTCTGGCCGTAATTGACCAGCTGTGGATGTTCGTTCTTCTCCCCCCTTCTGGTTGCCTGCAGCTGGCATTTCTCATGCTGTGGAGGGTATCGCATTACTGAAGCCATTTGAAGAGTAAGCGAGATTGAGTGAATGCAACAGCTGCCACAAGGCACAAGGCACATTCAGACTGGCTCTGATTAGTTTTTGTCACACGACTTATACACTTGAACTTGTCAAAAGACATTTCGGAAACATGCAATACTTAAAGGGAAAGCCGATATATAGTAAAGATATATTTATAGTACTTCCCCAAGAAGGGCCAAGGGCACTAAAAGAAAGACAACATGGGAATCTAGTAATCTCAGCTGATCATGATAAAGTGGTGGCGTCTGTTTTTGGGTGGGAAATAAATTGGAAAGACTTTTGTTGTTAGGGTCTAGCTAGATCATGATATAGTATGGAAAGTCTTTTAGTTTGTTTTGGCTGGGAAAGACAAAGCTAGCTAGATCTTGATGAAGGGTCTAGGTTAAGTAGTAAAAAAAACCTAAATAGATCTTGATCAGTACGTGAAAGTCTTTTTAGTTTCAACGGGTAACCCTTAACTAAACAAAGAGTTCATTACACCGAATGTTATGTGTCGTGCGGTGGTTAAATTGATATATTTATATAACGCATGTATTCTATTACACACAGACACATTATCATTGCCAGGCAGCGAGACCACAGAAATAGCTACACGGTTGTTGTTGTCGTTCACTTTCTTGGGACCAGAGAGACCCTCATAATGAATGAATTTCATTGCATTTGGTATTCGATTCAACATTATCTCTCTCTCGCTCTCTATGGCAACCACACAACGAACGTGGAGAGTTCGCCACGCTTGTGGTATCGCCAAGAGAAGAGAAGCCCCTTAAGGTGTGGGCACTTACGTACTGACACTGCCACAACTGTCCTCCTGTCTATCCCTTTATATGCAGTGAATGAACCTGAAATGCGACTCCACAACACGCCCAATCAAATGGATTTTGCGGCTTCTGCATAATGTGCCACCTAGTCCACTCGTCCCTCTGAGGGGACAGTCCCAAGAGATTTGCATTCTGATAATGTTAAGTGGTAGGTTTTTAGTGGCAGTTAACATTGCTAGAACAAACATGCAATGCTAACAGTGCACTATCATGTTCATTAGCAGAGCTAGTGCTGCTAACAGTGCACTATCATGTTAACTCAACATGTCCAGAAGCTGTTATTAACAGCGCGACATGCATTGATTAGTTGCGCTCTGTTTATAATTAGCATATTTATCGTTATCATGTTAGACATTAACATTGCGCTCAGTTCAAGTTTACATTTCGATAGTGCGCTGTTAGGAAACATTCGTTGCGCTCTGTTTGTGATATTCATCATTATCGTTATCATGTTCACCCTTAACACTGTTACTAACAGTACGCGTTCTTCAAGGAACATTGTTTATAATTAAAAATACTGAAATGCACTTGAAATGTCTGCTACGATTAGCTGTAGATCCTGTGGAGATACCTAATGTCTTTTTTAATCCATAGACAAGTACCGTGTACTTGCATTTCAAGGCTGCATTTCAAGTTTTTTGTCTTTCAACTGTTTTGTTTACTCTGTCTCAGCGCCCAAGTTCATTGTGCTCATAAACGTCAGTCTACACCACGAGGAGGAGGTGGTTTCCTGTGTGTGTGTGTGTGCTCGTAATCACTTTGGTATTTTGAAGATCCCCAAATCGATTAGCTTTGGCTCTACTGGGGCGAGACGAGACAAGCGCTAAAGTCATGCGAGAGTTTGTTCCACATTGATTAGAGGGGAAGGTAACAGTGATAAGCTTTTGAGAGAGCTGAAGAACCAAAGGAAAGCCGTCAGAGTAATTACAATTAAAAAAGACGTTACAACACACATTAAAAATTATTTACAACGGCACCTTAATGGAGGTTTGTGGTACCACCTCGTCGATAAGAACTGTGTCAGAACCATCGCAACAGTCGGCGAAGAAAGTGCAAGTTGTGCGTGAAAATTAATGATTTCTGTGCTTCAAGCTTTAAAAGCATTTCGAAATAGATTTTATGGCGCAGCACCTTGGGGCATTAATCACAAATGGTGCAGGGGAGGAGGTAGATGCTCTTCATATAGGAGGACTGACTTGGATTAATAGACCTGAGGTAACACAGGGAAAAAAGAAACTAATCAAGCACAAAACAATGCGGCGAGGTCAACATGGAATGTCAAGTGCCAGATCACAATGCAGAGCAGAGTGAAAGTAGAGGGGGGGAGATAGGAAAGGGGGGTGAGTGGGAGAGAGACGATTGTCAGTGATTGTGCATTGTATGTTGAGTGTCGGCTCGTGCGCATCAATGCAATTCCTCTGGTTAATCTAATCAAGACACTTGACTCCAGTCAGCTCCTCTTTGCTGCCTGCCTCAGCCTCAAGCACCATAGACGCGAACCCCTCTTAGTGCAGACAATAACCAATCGAGAGTGTGCCCTCGACTACCTCCCCCCCCCAATCGTCACTCTATTCCTCCCCTGGCCAATTTCAATGCCCAGTAGCCAATGCTTATCAACACCCACAACAAAAGGGCAAACAGAACAACACACACAATACACGCATAAGCACTTGACTGCGATGCCAACAGCGACGCCAGCGTCGACATCGACATTGCGGCGTCGTCGTCGCATTTGCAAATTCTCGCATTCAGTTATTATTTATCGCGTCGACCGTTGACACCTGCCAGCAGCAGCAGCAGCAGTTGGCGGCAATCGCGTCGTTGTCGCCATGAAGAAACTGATAATACCCACTATTATGGATACCTATGGCCTGATAAAGTTCTGGGACTTTGATGCCGGCCTGCCGGATAGTTCTGGCAACAAGACCAGCAAGAGAGGGCGTCCAGATTTTGGTCTACTGCCCGAAGACTCTATGCCCAGTGAGCGTGGCTATAAGTGGCGTGCTCGCTTGCTACAGGTAATGGCAGTACCCTCCAGCTCCCTTCCTTTCCCCTTCTGCACCTCACTCTGCTAAGTTACCTCACCAACTGCGCTGACTCAATTAACGTATCAGAATGTCGCCTTGTTATGCGGGTTTTTCTATTATTTCATTCAGATTTCAATTTTTGATTATTTCAAGTCATTATGATAAGTCGAGCGACTGCGCTGACGAAATATTCATTAAAATCGGGGAAAATGGAAATTAATTTCGAAAAAAACTAATCGCAGTTGTTGTGCAATGTATTTTGTATATAAAGTACTCCATAATTGGGTCGGAGTACTCGACAACATGAGTATTTCTTTGCCAATCTTGGGAATTAACAGAACTAATGTCAGGAAATTTCATAGTTATCTTCTGCAAAAGATTATGCATGTGATTATGTATTACAATTGAAAGAACCTAAGCAGTTCCGTGCCAAAAACGTCCAAATATATTTTTAAAAACGATCTACACAAGGTATTTCTTTTGCTTTCACTCATAACAAACTTTTGTTTTTATTTTCCCCTCGTTTTCGTTCAAATCAATTTGATTGTCAAATGAAAGAAAAGCAAAAACAACAATAATATAATAGTAATAGTAGATAGGCACGATAAGAACTTAGAACTTCTACACAACGTACACAACACAATAATAAAACCCTCAAAACAAGAGAAGTAAAAACGAGCAAAAAAAAGTCTAGAGAAACAATTCGTATTAGTTTTGTAAATGTTTATCGACAGAGAGTCTTTTCGAGCATGTCTTTTAAGTTTTGCAAATTCAACGGGTGGCATCGACATTAGGCAATAATAATAATAATCTATATACGTATATAAACAGTACTTGGCGCGGTGCCCTTTAAATTCTTGTATCACAATCGAATTGTTGTTGTTATTGTTTATTGTAATTACGATCGTCGTCATTCTTAATATGATAAGATATCTGTGGTTTCGCGTGAGAAGAAACCGGCTAAGGCCGCTGGAGGTGGCGCAACAATACGTAAGAAAGAATGCAGTAGCAGCTGATATAAGATGATATATGATATTCAATCTGTAGAATCTTAGTTATTTATTCCCCTTCTCTCTCTCTCTCTGTCTCTTTGCAGTCGCAGCAAATGCGCGCCATATCGAGTCCAACATTGAGCGAAACATTGCCGGCAAAGCAGCATGAAGAACTAAAGCAGCAGTCGGCAGCAGATGCAGTCGCAGTCGGCGCTGGCAGCGGCAGCGTAAGTGGCAGCAGCAGCGGTGGCAGTGTTGCTGGCAGCACACTGGGTGTCCTGCAGCAATTTAAACGCACATTGCGTAACCTGAACAATCGTAATCAATTGCAAATCACACCGCTGCCTGGAGCTGGCGCTGGAGCCGTCAGCGTGGATGGCAAGTCATCGCCAACCACACCGACAGTGTCCATAACAGCTCCAGCTGTCACGGGCAACGGAACAAGCACCAGTTGTGAGGACACTGTTGTGGACAGCAGCTCAGGCAAGTATCGTTTCGGTCCATTGATTTGGCGCTCGTCGAAGGAACGTCGCAAGACCAAATACAATCGACGCGACAAATGCAATTCTGGGGATTCTGGCATACAAATCGAATTGGAACAGGATGAACAATATGTGCGTGCACTGACAGGGGCACAAGCAGGTGTTGCACGTGCCACAACGCCACTAAATCGCAGCAGCACTCCCATACGTGCTGCGGAGTTAAAAGCACGCACCATACGTCGCACACATTCTGCCAAGGCGAGTAGCATCTTGGATCAGGCAGCGGCATCGGCAGCAGCATCGTCCAAGCCTCCAGTGCACAAGCAACTGGATCTGGGTAGTGCTTGCAGCATCGAACGCGAGGCACCCGAATCTCTGCCCACACGTTCGCTAAGCCAACCCAATGGATTGGAAACATACGGTATACGACGCAACGATATCGAGGATAGCGACAGCGATAGCGTTGCCTCACATGAAGAAGGTGAGTTTACACTGCGCGAAAAGTGCGAAAGTGCGTTGCAGCTGCAGAAATACAATATAGACAGGCAAACATAGTCAAGGTTTACTTGGTGATGGAATTACCAAACAAAGTGGAAATTTGTTTAGAGAATTAACTAATTACAAAGTAATTTAATAGTCGAGCAGTTCTCAAAGTGCATTGGGAAAGTTTTGAAAACAAAAACAGAAGACTTTTAGCATAGATCTATTATTCATTCTTGAAGTCTGTATATTTTTGTGTTTCAATTGAATTCTACGCTACTCATAGTTTAGAAGGGTAATCTAACTTGGAATCATGTCAGACCAATGACTTCTCACAGTGTATACGCAGAAATCACTTCAATTGACTTCAATTATGCCTCGAGACGAGTTTCACTAACCTCTTCCATCTCTCTTTCTCTCTCTCTTCTCCCCACAGCCAACAGCTACTATCCCGTCTATGCGGAAGTGCTGTATAACTTCACTGCGGCTGGACCGCAAGAGCTGGGCCTGGAGCGTGGCACACTGATCGAGATATTGCGCAAGGAGGTGGGCCCCTGGTGGTTTGGCCGCATCAAGAAAGAGGATGCCAGTTTGGTAGAGGAAATACTTGATCCGGAACTCGGTTGGTTTCCCAAGGATTTTGTGCGTATCATACACAGTCCCGAAACCGATGCCTTCTTTAATCTACACAAAATGGAAGGGGTGGGCGAGGAGGCGAAGGAACAGTTGAATGAAAATGAGATGCCTGTTCCCATTGCCGAATTGAACAGCAGTTGCGAGGAAGAGGCCGCCAACAGCACTATGACTGTCGATCAGAGCAACATCACAACCATTGTTATCGAATCACCCCCAGCGCCATCAACATCAGCAGAAGCAGCAGCCGCATCAGCATCAGCCGAGGCAACAACGGAAGCAGCCACATCAGCTCGCATCAATGTGCCTATGGACAATTGCGATGTCTTGCGGCGCAGCGCAGTGCGTGAGTTGCTCGAAACGGAAGTCAACTACGTCAAGTTGCTGGGTGCCATCTGTGAAGGGTAAGAGTCTTGATATAGATCAGCTACTTAGGAAGTTTATACTCATGTTTCTCCCTCTCTCTACCTTCAGTTACTTGCCCGCCATGAGCAAACGCATTGATATATTCTCGCCGAATAGTATTCGTCTCATCTTCTCGAATATACAAGCGATATACAAGTTTCAAAAACGATTCCTCGAGGCGCTGCGTAAGGGCATCGAACAGAATCAAATATCCAAGGTGTTTCTCAAGATGGTAAGTCTAGAGTTTATAGCCAAACTATTCAGTTACTTATTGCTTTACTACTTTCTTCATCAGCACAAGGGATTCCTGTGTTACTCCACGTACTGCAATGCATATCCACGTGCACTCATCGAACTCGAATCCTACGATCGCATTAAGGATGCACGCATCATAATGGAAAAGTAAGTTGATCTTATACTTCATAAACAGTTCCCCCTTTAACACCTTCTTCTTCCTTCTGCAGCTGTCGCGAATCCGAGAACCTGGCAGAGCTTCCGCTCTCCGCTCATCTGCTGGCGCCCGTGCAACGCATCTGTCGCTATCCTCTGCAACTTAGCGAGATTATCAAGTATGCTGTGAGCAATAACAGCACAGCAGATGGTACCGATGAACTGGATGCAACGCTGGACTACGAACAGCTTGATGTCTCCCAGTTGGATGTGCCCGATACGCATGAGATTGTTAATCAGGCGCGTGAGAAAATGCGTGGCATCACGGAGGCTGTCAACGAGGGCAAGAGGAATAGCGAAACCATAGCCCGGCATCAGGCCAGTTTTCAGGGCTTCAAGGGACCTCCCCTGCATCTGCATAGCACACGCTTCTTTCTGCAAGTGGATGCAACACGGCAGAAGCAGAATCTATGGAACACAAGCTGCACTCTCTTTCTCTTCGATAACCAATTGATCTATTGCAAACGAGATATTATCAAGCGCAGTCATTTCATCTACAAGGGACGCATCTTCCTCGACAATTGTCGCGTGGTGAATGTGCGTGATGGCAAAATGTTTGGACACACCATAAAGAACTCATTGCGTATCTACTGTGAGTCACGGGGCAAGTGGTATGACTTCAGTTTCCGTTCGGCAAATCGCAAACATCGCTTCCTCAACACACTCGCCGTGGAGCGACAATTTGGTGGCAAGGCGCTGTATGTACAGGAGATGGCTGGCTTTGAGTATAACTATGAGGAGCGACAGGGAGACTATTCGGATCAATCCGATTACGATGGGCCGGAGTGTGAACATGGACTGGGCGCGACTTCGGCCAGTGGCGATAGCTCACAGCCTGAGTCGCCTGCCAAATCACCTTATCGATCATGCGACACGTTACCCAAGAAATCACAGTCACGCGATGGCATCAGTGCCAGCGCCAATGCCAGCAACACGGCATCCACAACAATGCTGTCCACCACATCGACAGGGTCGCTGGGCCGACGTCGCATTGGCAACTGGTTCCGTAAACCGAAGAGCACCAACTGCACACCGAGTCAGTCGCCGACACACAAGCCCGGCTTCGATGCGGATGTAACTCTGACGGCGGCACGTGTGGCAGCCATTGAATTGGCGGAGGCAGCTGCCGCCGATGAGCCCGATAGCTCATTCGCTTAGTCACATAAACAAACAAAGAAACAAACATAATACTAAACTATTATTACAACTATTTATATATAATTTAAAACGAAAGGAGAATAGAAAGATCGCAATACACAAAATACAACATACGATACGAGAGTACGCAACTTAGTAGAAGAGTGCACCACATAAAAAATATTTGTTAACATTATAAAATATATAAAAAATATTTATATATATATATATATATATATATATATATATGGTATATATAAAAGTGCATTTACTAATAGAGCGTGTCAGGTGAGCATTTATGCATGTTATAATTATCAACTAAATTATTTAGGTTTTATTCTTCGAATTCCCTATCGATTTCTTTTGTTTGTTTCGTTCTCTATCCATGTATACTATATATATAACCAAATGCGACAAGTCTGTTATCTGTATATATCATATATTTAATTTTGATTCTTGTCATAAGTTAAAAATAAACGTTTTTTTGTTTCTAATCGTTTTTAAAGTCTTGTTGATTGCGTCGGGAATTATTTGTTTATGTTTTCGCTATCAAAACTGTTTTTGCACCTGTTAATCAATTTGTGTGTGGCGGCTCGAGAACTCCACCTGCTGCTGGAGTTGTTTATGTGCGGCCTATAAACAAATGGAAGTCAAACTCATTACTGGAAATCGTAAAAAGATTAATCATACAAAGGAGGAGATAATACATATACAACATATTACGCGTTATATTATAGACATAATTTATATGATAAACAGTAGTATCAATGAGTTAAATGAATAGAACCATAAATATATATTACATATAGAAAGCATTACGCAAAATTATTCAATTAAATTGTTCCTTGTGAATTTGGTCAACTGAAAACAAAAATGTATTGCATATAATGTTAACAGAAACTCACACACAGAAACAACAAATTTCAAGACAAATGAGCGAATTTAATTTTTCTTAAGAAAAACTCTCGTATATGCCAAAATTAGTTCTATTGCATAAGACCAGCTTAAGTTATGATATTGAAAAATTATCAAAAACAAAAACAAGGAAAACAAGAACAAATCTGAAAGCAATTTACTATTTAATAGACTTTGTAAGAACCTTTGAATGATTTTCGCAAATGTTATTTATGGGCCGATTTTATCATTTGTACCTAGACTTAACTATATCTATCTATCAGCCAAATAAATGTTGAATTCCAAGTACGTTTTCAGTTTCAGCGAAAAAACGACTCCGAAACGGATTTCAAAAGTTAACTGAAAAACTATAAAATAGCGGGCGAAACGTTCAAAAGTTTTAAAATGAAAAAAAAAGAGTATGATAATAAATATAATACAGACGTTAATGATATATATATATTATAAAATATAATACGTATATGTATACACATTGTCGAATATGTTAAATGTGGTTAATACTTGGTTATGACTGATTGTGAGCAATTTACTTCGATGTAGTAGGGGAAGAATGCCAGAAGAGTTTGGAATTCCAAACCAAATAAATATTGTAGTATGACACACACACACACAATTATTATGTAAATTTACGAATGGAAACAAGCAAATACATATATACAATAATAAGTGTACCATTAATGCCAAATAAATAAATGAATATATATACATATTAATCTTACTAGTTTACAATTTCAACAGCGAAATGCAGATTTTGAATTTAACGGAAGTCTAGTTTGTTCGAGTTAACATGCCCCTGAAGAAATGTTAACGACAAAGGTAATGTTATGCGCAACAGTTTTATGTTAGATTGAATCGATATCAAGTTTGGCATAAATCGATATTCACAGAAGCTTTTCCATTTTTGCCGGGAAGATTATGATATTAATATTATCATAGAATAATCGTTAGAAGATCAATTAAACAATGATTAATAGAGTAAGATAATAAATGATTGAGATTAGACTCAACGAAAACAAATGTATAACAGCGTGGCTATCAACGTTAATCGAATTGAAGTTTGCATATTTTATAATGTAGTGTTCCACTTTGTATATCCAATTGAAAATTGTATTACTCTTGTCTTCCACTAGTTTTAATGATTTTCTTATTTGAATAACTTGACTTTTCAACGGGCTTTCTCAATTTAACAGTTCTATCAAATGTTATTAACAGCAAGGAGACAACAGGAATTTAGATTCGTTACGATTTAGTTCATTAGAACAAATACCTGAACCTAACGATATGAGCAGGTGATTTTGTTGAAAACGTCATTTCGTTAACATGTGCAAATTTGGATATCAAAAGATTTTCTTTAATATTATTTTAATCCAAATAAATTAAACACTGTTGGTGTCGCGTACACTGATTTGGACACTGCTGTAAGCGGAGGACGCGCAAATCATCGATATATCTATCGATAGAATATCAACAAATGGATGAATGATCGCATTGTCCCACTCTCGCGCATACACAGATGATCATTGTAAATTTACAAATTTTGTTGTGCTTTTCTTTACCACAAACAGTTTACAAACAGTTATGTTCTTTGCGCGCTTGTTGCCGCTGCTGCTGATAGAGAAGTTAACGTGCTAAAACAATGCACAGCGCCGCGGGAGCGACGGGCAACAGTAAAGTTGTGGCCACATTGCGAGCCGATGGCAGTGTGGCAATGGAGGCGCAATCTCTCAACCAGCAACTGTCCAACCTAGTGAACTATGAAATTGTGAGTTAAAGTATGCAGACAGGGATGTGCAGGTTATAACTAGTCCACAATTGCAGCGCACTGAGAATGAACTGCTCCTAAAGAAGGGCAATGTGCCCGGGCCAACGACCGTAGTGGACCTGGGCAAGCAACTCCTGCAATGTGCACGGGACAGCGATGTGTCCGGAGTGAAGACTGCGCTGGCACATGGCGCTCCCTTTTCCTCGGACTGGGTAAGTTATCCATTATCAGTTGAATAGTAAACAAAAAGGTATAACCTGCCTCCCCTTCCCCTTTAGCTGGGTATGTCGGCGCTACACTTTGCTGCCATGAACAATCAACTGGAAATCTGTGAAATACTGCTGCAAGGTGGCATCAACATGGATGCCAAGACCAAGGTGGATCGTACCCCATTGCATTTAGCCTGTTATTTCGGGCACGAACGAGTTGTTAGCCTGTTGCTGGCCCTCAAATGTGCAGTGAATGCGCGGGATATGGTGAGAAACTACTGCGAACAACCCTTTCATCTATTGGCTTTAACTCTTTGTCCTTACTCTTTCAGCTACGCATGACACCCCTGCACTGGGCCGTGGAAAAGCGGCACAAGAGTATTGTTCGCATGCTGCTCAAGTGCCAGGCGGATGTGACATTAGTCTCTAAGTTTGGCAAGACTCCTATTGCTCTAGCCGTGCTAACTGAACAAGCAGACATCCTGGCCGAACTGGAGGCAGCGCGTCAATCGCAAGCCAGTCGCAAGTTCAATGAAGAGACCGAGGTAAGTTGAGAGAACCATTTGCATCTCATTGCCCTTCATTTTGCCATTCAATTTCGTCTCATTATGCTAACCTAAGCGCAAGGCGACTAACATTAAAGTATGTAAGACTGCAGAGTATCCTAATCCCTTATGCCTTATCACCCAAACATACCTAATACTTCTTTTCACTTGCAGAAGGAAACCAGTGAAGCAGTCAACTCAATTATGGATGATCCCAAGTCAGCGCGCGGTCTAGACGATGGGGAGATGTCGGTGGAGGATAAGATGGATGTGCTGGAGAACCTGCGCGGCCGTAAGTAGAGTCCTATTACTCTCTTCTCTGTATGAAAGAATTCTCTCCTCTTCTAGATACAAATGTGCTGGGCAACTCCGCCTTGAATATGCTCAAGACGCACGGCATTGCCGACATGATGCAGGACAATCAAATAGGTATGCAGCATGTCAAACCTTACCCAAGTCTGGGTCTAATCTGTGTATTCTTTACAGACGACGAAGCCTCGAAGAAGATGCTGAATACGGCACTTCGCAACGGTCGTCAACTGGTGCTCTCTGAGGGAGGACGAATGCTTTTGCATGAAACGAATCGCGGATCGAATGTGAAACAACAAAGTACAAATGGAACTATCAATAATAATTTAAGAAAGAACGCAATTGGTTTGCACCATGTCGCCAGTACAAATCAAACTGCCCAGAACCTATCGCCACAGAAGATACGCATGAATGTTATAAAGCAGAAGGAACCTGCTTCTCCCAGTCCGGCAGGCGGTGTGACGAAAAACAAGGTGGGTACTTCATAAACAACCTAATCAGCCTAGGAACTCTAACATCTCCGACTCTCTCTACCTTCTGCAGAACATAAGAATCATCTCGTTGACCGACTTTAAAAAACTGTGTGATCAACCCAAGTCCATACAGAAAATACCTGCAACGTTGGCCAGGTGGGTACAGATGAGTTAAGTTGAAGATTCGTTTGACTAACTTCTCCCTTATTGCAGCTCTGGCGTGGTACGTCAGCTGGCAGATGGCACCAAGCTGGTTAATATGCGGCAGTTGCAGTCGAGACAGGTAAGTCCAGAGCTGCTTATCCCTTAAAAAACCCTCTCCAACTACTTCTTCCTCCAGTTGAAACTGCCCTCGCGCTCGTTGGAAAATGCCACCAGCCTGGATGAGCAGCAGCATTTGGTGAATGAGGCCTTGCACGGCGCTAGTGTGCCTAATCCTGCGACACCACTGCGTGGCCAGGTGGGTACAGTGCAGACCATACAATTGCGTCCATCGCCAGCAGCAGCTGGAACTGCTGTGGGAGCCGGAGGAGTTGGTGTCACCAACAACGGAACTGCCAGCAAACTACCAAGTGGCGCCGCATTGCGAACGACAGCAACGAAGAGTCCCAAATGTGATGCCATTGCTGAACTCCTCGGAGATTTGCCGACAGCTGCATGAGCTGCGGCGGCATAACGAGGAGCTGCGTCGTCGTGTCGAACTGGTGCAGAAGGAAAAGGAGGATATGCTGCAGCGCATCGAACGTTTGGAGCAAATGATGCTCGTACGGGAATCGGATGCGGAAATGGAATACGTGGATATATAGTGAAGGCTTAGACTAAGACTCGTATTGTGTAAATATGCATTATTATCAGATTATGTTTAGTGAGTGTGAGAGAGAGAGAGAGCATTACTAAAGTTTCAGTTCTTCGTAGTTAGTTTGTAAGTTGGAAAACATTTACTCTTTAATTTGCTGTACTGACTGCTTCCGCACATGTTGGCCTACATTTTGCTTTTAGCAAAATATTATATATTTAATTACCTAACTACTAACTAAACTAACTACTAAACACGTAGAGTAATAAGATAAAACATATGTTCAAGTTTAAATGTTGCATATATTAAATAGATTTTGTATTTTGAGATATAGAACATAAACACAGGGCATTTGTGTCGTCTGCGTAACGATAAATAACAACGATTTTATATGTATGTATACATATGTATATTTTTTACATTTAATAAAGTCTTGTAATAGAAATTTGAGCATATCATTTTATCTTTGCCTGTTCCGAAAAGGAAGTGAAAAGTGGTTGGGGAACTCACTGCAAATGACGTCACATTTTGCGCTTTTGCGTTCACCTCTCATGTTCACTGCACCATGAACCAGTCACTAGTTCACTGTTACGGGCCACAGTTATCGATATTTGAGTTGTTGTTTTTGTTGAACGGTCACACTGTGCGCGGCTGCACGTGTAGTTTAGTTACCAGTTGATTTAACTTTTACTTTACTGAAATGGTGCGTAAATACATCTCAATTGTTTATAGTATTTATATTTAGTATTTACTTATCCCCCCCTTGTAGGGCAAGAAGCAGGGCGGTGAGATTCCCGGCTTCCCGTCGCTGGAACAGAGCACCAACAGCAGCAGCGGCAACGATGACATTCTTAAAAACAAACCCAAGTCAAAGAAAAGTGGAGGCTTTCAATCCATGGGCCTGGGATTTGAACTGATAAAGGGCATCACCAAACGTGGCTACAAGGTACCGACGCCCATTCAGCGCAAGACAATACCACTGATATTGGAGGGACGCGATGTGGTGGCTATGGCCAAGACAGGATCAGGAAAGACCGCCTGTTTCCTGATACCCCTCTTCGAGAAACTGCAACGCCGTGAGCCCACAAAGGGAGCACGTGCTCTGATCCTTTCCCCAACACGTGAGCTGGCTGTGCAAACATACAAATTCATTAAGGAACTGGGACGCTTCATGGAATTGAAAACAATCCTCGTACTGGGCGGTGACTCCATGGACTCACAGTTTCTCGGCCATACACACGTGTCCCGATGTCATAGTGGCTACGCCAGGTCGTTTTCTACATTTGTGCGTCGAAATGGATCTTAAATTGAACTCAATAGGTGAGCCAGGAAGATGATTAGCAATATCTAAAATCCTCTTACTTACCTCGTTTATTTTACAGAGTATGTGGTCTTCGATGAGGCCGATCGTCTGTTTGAAATGGGTTTCGGCGAGCAGCTGAATGAGACGCTGCATCGTTTGCCCTCCTCACGTCAAATGGTCATGTTCTCAGCCACCTTGCCCAAGCAGCTGGTGGAGTTTGCTCGTGCCGGTCTCAGTGATCCGGTGTTAATACGTTTGGATGTGGAATCCAAACTGCCCTGAGGCTTTGGCTCTTAAGTTTATATATTGTCGACCCGACGATCGCTACACATCGCTGGTGGTGCTGCTCAAGTATGTGATACCACACGATGCACAGACAGTTGTCTTTGCGGGCACACAGCACCATGTGGAGCTCATTTCATTTGTAAGCATGATGTTTACTCAAATCATAGAAATCTTTTCTAAATATCATAATCTTGCAGATCCTTACCCAGTCAGGCATCTCCAACACATCCGTGTACTCCAGTTTGGATGCCTCAGCGCGTAAAATCAATACAGCAAAGTTTGCCAGCAAAAAGGTTTCCGTGTTGATTGTAACGGATGTGGCTGCGCGTGGTATTGATATACCCAGCTTGGATTATGTTGTGAATTTACACTTTCCGGGTATACCGAAGCTATTCGTTCATCGTGTTGGTCGTTGTGCTCGTGCCGGACGCACAGGAACTGCCTATTCCATATTCTCCACGGATGATACTTCCCATTTGCTGGACTTGCATCTCTTCTTGAATCGTCCGTTCAATATCAACGATAACTCTGCTATTGGCACCATCCCACAAGACTTGCTGGAGGAGGAACATCTGAGTGTTACAGAGATTAAGAAAAGTCATCATATTGCCGGCGTCTTGCGGACTAGTGAGAATGCTTACAAGAAGTATCTCAGTTCCCGTCCAGTGGCCTCCACAGATGCCAATGCACGCGCCAAGAAGATCAAATTCTTTGCACTCAAAACTCTTGAGGATTTCTTCAATGCAGCACCAGTGCTCCAACAGGCAGCAGAAGTGAATGGACAGAAACTGGACGAAAAATCCAAATTAGATGTGGCTGAGGCCGAACGCAAATTGGAAGAGGAGAAGCATGATATACTGGTGAAGATGCGCAACTTCCGACCGGGTGGAGTAAGTAGAATCTAGAGATACCTATAAGGAATCTTCCTAATGTGTTATTTCTTCTGTTCTAGACCATCTTCGAGCTCAACACCACTCAAAAATCTGTGCCTTTTGTGGTGATGAAGGAGAAACGTTCGCAGCATGCTGAGGTCATCGAGAAGTTCCGTCTGCAACGCGCCAAGGAAGAGGATGTGGAGGCACAAAAGGAGGAAGATGCACAGAAATCGCAGACGACGGCATCAAATGCAGATGATGAGGAGATTAACAGTGCCTTCAAAAAGGTGGTGGCACCCAAGAAGCGACAGAATATGGATGCACTGTATACGGACAAACCCAAGAAGAAGAAGCGCAAGCAACAAGTCAAGGATGAGGAGAACTATATACCCTATCAGTCGGCAGACAAACACACCGAAGATGGTCTGGCCATCAACTCGTTCGAACGTCAAGCACGCAATGCTGAGTTCTCTGTGGTGGATCGCAACAAGTCACAGGAGATACAACACAAACCTGGCATGAAGAAATGGGATCGCATCAAGAAGAAGATGGTCTCCGTGCAGGATCCACGTGCGAATAAGATACGCACAGAATCGGGTGCATGGATCCCGGCATCCTTCAAGACTGGTCGCTACAACGAATGGAAGGAGAAGTCCAAGATCGAGGAGCAGCTGCAGCGGGAGAATGCGGACAGTGATGATGAGAACTTCAAGCCTCTCTCACATGCTCAACGTTATCCTGTGGGTCGTCACGCGCGGCACAATGCCAAGCTGGAGCTGAAGAAGCGCATCAGTGGCGACGACAAGGAGCTGCGCAGACCCGAACAGATTGTCAAGTCTCGCATGCGTTTGGAGTTCATCAAGCGACGCAATGAGGAGAATGCCACGAAGAAGGCAGAGAATCGCAAGCGCAGCATGCGAAAGAATCAGAGACCCAAAGCAGCAGCGCCACAGAAGAAGGCAGGAGGCGCCAAGAGACGCAAGTAGTGGAGGAGATGATAAATAAAACAGATTTTTAACCATAGCTCTAGCTCTGTACATTATATTATACTTTATATGTATTAGTATATACTACACTATATACTATGATAATAGACGGAACATTGTTAATCTTATATCCGAGTTGAGACACTCTACTTGACCTTCCCCAAGTGTTGCCGCAGACTGTTGAAGTTGCAGCCTGCTTATCTCTCTGGAATTTCAATTCATGTATCGCATCCGGACTTCAAGTGCACCGCCTCAGCCCCTGATCCTTTGTCTGTCAGGGCAAACTATTAGCGCGGCGTTACAAGAGGCCAGTTGACAGACAGAAGAAGAAGAAGAGAGAAGAGGGAAATGTGTGAACACACAGTCTAGGGGATAAGTAAATAAAGCGTCGAGGAATGCAATCTTCAATTGAAGGAGCAGCAAAAGAGGCTGCACGTGCGCCGGCGCAAGAGTTGTTAAACTATTTACGAACTGTAAATAGAACGACGGGCAGGAAACGTGTGGGAAGGCAGAACATAAATAAACTTGGAATGCTCGAGAGGATTTCTAGCTTTTCGTTCATGATTTGAATGTCTTGCTGGTAATCTGGTTGACACGGAAAGGTAAAGCAAGGTATGTCCCGACGTGAGGTTAAATGGAAGACACTCCCCTTCGGTTCTCTCCTGCCCTGAAACATGACCTAAATAAGCAACGAGACAATGGGTCAGTTGTGCGTGAGTGTGACACACGATTGACTGACGGGGTGTGTACACCCCACTGCGCGTGTGTGTGTCGTGCAAATACCATTCCAGGTAAGTTAACTGGACACAGGCGACGGGTCAGTCCAGGTTTGACCACACCTAGAGCCAAATTGACACGCACTTTCGGCCTGAGTACGTGCGTGGACTAGGGCAAATGCAGACATCACGGGGTAGCTAAACCACTCCTCCACCTCCTCCCCCTATTAGTAATTACTTTTGCGGGGATCTGTGGCATCTCTGCTGAATCATTCATCTTCTTCTTGTTCTTCTGCGGGGATCCGACAACGTTAACCCGCATAACTAGCAGCAGATGGTTGCGACGGGGCGTCGAGGCGTCGAAGTCGATTCTATAATTAGTCCCCGGGAAATCCACAGTGTGTACACACACACACAGAGAGGCGCACACAGGCACACTTCGTGGCGTATCAATCAACCCACTGTTGCATTTGCTGCCACCCCTTCGACGCGAACCGAGCCAAGCCTGACTGTACCTCATTGAGGCAGGGTTAGGGTGCTTCCTTCAGGCCTCGCGCACGACTCATGACAGATATTTGACAGACGCCCAGGGTCACGTGGCCCGTTACAAACAATAACAGCAACAACACGATGCAAGCAATGCAGCAACCCTCCTTCGCCACTCGTCAGCCTCGTATTTCATTCGTGTTGATTCTTTTTTTCGTTCCACTTTGGGTCGCTACTGCACTCCACTCCACCAGAAGGGTATCTGGTTCTTTGCTGCCTCATGCTGTTTACAGCCCTCTAATGGAAATTTTATAATAATTGTTGAAAAATTTATCATTTTATTAGGTTAGTACTCCAGTTTGGGGGTCTTACAGATGTCGCCTCAAATCGGTACAGATGTTGTGGCTTATGCCAGATGACTATATAATGAATTATGCTGCTTGTACAATGCATCCTTCATATGCCAGGCACTTAAATAAAGATTTTCATAAGGATTTCACAATTTGATTTGAGTAAAAAATAGTTCGAGGTTGGTAAATCAATTATTTTCTGCACTGTTCAAGTACAGATCAGGCGCAAACTTTGTAGAACTACTTCACTTTACATAAAGTACCTATCTTCTAAATTTCATAAGGATTAATTGCAATTTTCTGACTTTAGACAATATTAAATGACATTTTTTTAGTCTTTATGCGATCTACAAAGCTGAAACTTGGTAAACATCGATAATTTCCCTTCAGTTAGCTATAGACTGAATTTCATAAAGATTGATAGAGGTGTTCTAGTTGTATTTAAGTATAACAAGTATTTTCTTACCTTAAAAGCAACCTAAAAAGCTAAAACTTGCTATATTTATTATATTTCCCTACAGTGGGCAATATATAAAGTTTCATAAAGATCCCTTAAGTATCTGAGCTTCCAGTCGCATATTTATTAAAGCACCTTATGGTACGAATTTGGCAATGCCTGTGGGGCCACAGGTATGCGGCATTTCCATTAGGAAGAGTGAACAGGAAAGAAAAGACCAGGGCAGGGGAAAGTAGCCCATTAGGTGCGATTAATTCCAAAGCTATTCAAAATATTGCTCCAATAAGAGAAGAAACACGGAGTCGAATTGGGTGTGTGTGGTGTGAGGAGGCTCTCCCACTGTGTTTGATGATTTCGTAAAGTGTTTTGATATAAATACCTGGCGAAATGTGTGAAATACGTGCCAAGCACATACATGTTGAGACTGTGAAAGACCCTGCTGCATATGGAGAAACATAAATCGCAGCGCCTCGGAAATTCCATAAACATATTTTCAGCTCTTTAAGTGGAGCACAATAAGCAGAAGAAGTTCAATTTGAGATGGCGGAAAGCACAAAGAAAGCACCCAAGGGGGCCCCCTTGTGCTGTGTGAACTGTCGCCCCTCTTTTGATAAGTTCAATTCGTTTTTGGGGACTAAAAATACAGAAAACTCAGCCCCAAAGGGGGCCACGAAGAGTCTCCGAACTTTCTCAGTTCCTGCTGGGCTGGGCACAAGTGCAGAGGAAACTTCGGGGGGTAGCTGCACATTTCTGCAAGGGTAGCTATAAATAGCACCCTCGCCTAGCAGCCGATAAAGACATGTGTTGGGGATTTGACAAAGGGAACTATTTATACAACTTACTCGGGAAGAGGCTCTTTCAATTATAGAGCGAGAGCGACAGCAGCTTTGTTATTGTTCGTGACAAGTCCCCACAATTAATTGGCAGCTGACCTCAGTCTCTAGGAATGTGGGCGCAGCAAGAGAGAGAGAGAGGGGGGAGGGTACTTTCGAGTGCCTGTCAGAATCTCGGGGGTACTTGGAACTTTCGTAATCGCGGCAGACCATCTTGTAATTACCCTCAAATGGCTCATGAAGATGGCCAACTGTCTGAATATCTCCAGACCCTGCACGTCTATCTGTCTGCTCATGGGTTGCCCA
This sequence comes from Zaprionus indianus, assembly GCA_018904595.1. Classification (NCBI taxonomy): domain Eukaryota; kingdom Metazoa; phylum Arthropoda; class Insecta; order Diptera; family Drosophilidae; genus Zaprionus; species Zaprionus indianus. Next base: position 5,162,537 of record JAEIHA010000140.1, read on the forward strand.
ACTCACCGAATTGATATACTCTGTCTGTCTTCCTGTCTCTGGCGCCTTCTCCACGAGCCGACATTAATTAATTAGGCAAATATTCTAGAGAGATTCCACAATTCCACTGTCCAAGTGACCCACAAGATCTGCGGGTGGGGGCAAACAATGCGGTCGATTGTACGCAATTCTCTTACTCAAATCACATAGTATTGCCTTATCTCTCTCGCACTCTCTGTGTACCTCACATATGCCTGCTCACTCACTCGCTACGATATTTAACAGATGTTATCGCATTTTTCAAAATTGCAAATTTATTATACCCTGCATTCATTAGAAGTCAGTAAAGGGGTTATATTTCCGTCGTAGTAACTGAAGGAAAGGAATGATATAATGTGTAAGAGTTAAGATCTTATCTAGACTTCTAATACAAGTAACTTTATTGATATTACTTCTTCTACACTTCTTATTAAATTCCCTATATTTAAAACTTCATTTTATCATTTTCAAATATACAAAACTCTTTTATTCCTGTCCTAAATCAGTTTGACGAATCAAAATTGAAAAGAAAGTTGAACCCAAATAAGTTTTTTAGAGATATTATTAAAAGCAAAGATAGTAAGGCCCATTTTGAAGTGCACCCCTTTCTTACAGGGTATCTCTTCGTCGTTAACGCTCCACTCTTACTCTCCTTACGTGTTTATTTTCAAGGCGTTCCCAAACTACTTGCAGCTGTCATTCACGACGCTCCTTGGACTGGGATCGACACCAGTTGCCAGACACACATGTTTATAATCAACCATCTATCGCACTAATATATCATTATTAACATATAGTCCTCCATGCATATGTATATGACAGGGGCAAGGTGGCAGTTTGTTTAGCTGCAACGAAGACTTTGAAAACTTTCGTTTTTATTATTTTTATTAGCAGAATTTGTAGATCAACGGTACTAAACCAAGTTAGGGGAATTTTGGAGTTCTGGTAAGTTATTGAAGCAGATTTGTTATTATAAGTTTAGTTCCCTCCAGATCTTTCGTATCTTCAGCTGTTTTGGCCTGGGTTCCTTTATACAATCTACTTATGCTTTATTATTCTATGGACTTTCCTTTTCTTTCCTTGTTTTTTCTATTTAGCTGGAAAGTTGTATAACTAATCTTGGGTAATCTGTAAGAATTTCCAGTATCTCAAGTATTTCGGCTTTAATTGCCCAATAAATTGTTTTTTTTTTCGAACTGCATTTCTGTTGTTGTTTGTGTAGATACCCACTAATTAGAGAGTAAATTGAATTAACGTTGCATGTTTTGACTTTCTTGGGAATCATCCCTACTTCTTTCTCCTCTTTCTCCCTCTCCCTTTTTCTCTTTCTGCTGTGCGTAACTTTCCAGGCCCGCGGTCATAAAACACACACACACACACACAATAATAATAAAAAATTAATTTCCTTTTGTGCGAGTTTGGTTTGTTGTCATCGGGGACAGAGGCACAGCAAATACGACATGTCTGGACCCATTCCTGGTGTGCCCCTCCAGAGCCTGAGGGTGCTCTCAGCTGCCTTCCAACTTTCTGTTTACGCAGCTCTCCCAACAATCATCATGCTCTCTATGCGAGTGTGTGTGTTTGTGAGTGTGTGTGTGATAATTCCGGAGGCAGTTCATAATTGATTTGATTAAGTTTTTTCGGGCCAGTCATATATCATATATAGCTACGTTGTCTCGCTGAGATTCCGGCCTGGGCCATGCGGGCAAATTGTTCAAATTGTTCGAATTGTTGCGCCTTTGCCATTTCTATGCACAGTGGAGGCAATAAAAGTGTAGCTACCTTAGCTTTAGAATCTGTTTTCTGCATACAGTAGAGGCAATAAAAGTAGGTAACACTGCAGGCAAAAATTACTTAGACAGCTCAGCTTTAGTATCGATGCACTCTGTATACAGTAGAGGCAATAAAAGTAGGTAACAGTGCAGGCACTGTTGAGGTAAATCAAGTCTAATCTATTCGCTGCTTACAGTGCAGGCAATAATAACGTAGACAGCTCAGCTTCACACTTCTGTGCAGAAGGAGAAAGAGTGCAAACTGTAACGAATATAATTTGATGATTACTGTATACAGTACTGTCCCACAAAGTGTGACCCTGAGTTCAATTCACGCAACTGTGCACTCAAATCGCGGCGCATACAAGGGTGGAATGTGTCGAATTTTATTAGAAATCCATGCAAAAAAATGAATGTATTGCGTACACTGGTGTCCAAGTTCAATTCACGCTCCTCTGCACACAAATCCGATGGGGCGAACTGTGGCGAATATTATTAAAAATCCATAACAAAATAAACACTCCACCACAAAACTCCACCGAACAAAATTCCAACACAATTTCCGCCCCCATGCATTCGTTTTGCATGGACTGTGATGATGTACCCTCCCCCCCCCACTAGCTCCTATCTCTACTTGCTCCCCCTGCTACTCAATGGTTGTGCCTACCCCCTGCTCCTGCTCCGCGTGCGTGCCAAATTCTATCAGCGCATACTCGAGTGGGTCATACACATATGGGAAATGTTTGTGGCATGAAGTGCGAGAACACACACAAGCACACAGTCACATACAGATACACACAGAGAGGCATATCTCACAGTAGATTGGCCACAAACGGATGCACTGCATCTCATTGCCGCTGCCCACTTTGAGATTGTTGAACTGTCGCCGTAGCTCTAATCTGCGCCTACAGATCTGGCTTGAGATCTCTCTCACTCTCTCTTCTTCTCCCTCTCTCTCTCCCACTTCAAGTTGTTGTCTAATTTGTAGAATCCCGAGCTGTTCCCGCATGGTTGAGGGTCGCACAGGCACTTTAACAATTGCACAATTTACTGAAGAATGCGTCTAAGCGTCACTTAAAAACGCATTATTCAATTTATGTTGCATTGTTGTTGCACATTTATGTATGTATGTTGCATGCAACGCTAAGAAAAGATGCCGAGCTGTATTGTGATATTTTTGAACTGCTCATAAATGTGCAACCAAAAATGAATTCCCCGAAATACAAATCCAAATTGACTTCCGGAAGAACGGAAAAGGTTCCTCAAGTCGGTTGGTCACTTAGTCGCTCGACTGGAAAAGGTCTTCGATGGATGAGTCATCAGCGCACCCGCTTTAAAGGAACGGAACAAATTTCTTGTTTCTTGTCTTGTTTTCCCTTTTTGCATGTTACGATAACTAAATCCACTCACTGTTTGCAAAGTCAGCCCCTTTTGGGAAAGGGGGTGCGGGGGTGTCATTGTTATTCCTATATATATCGTAGCACGTGCTCAACGCGGGGGTGGCTTAGCACCCCCTTAGTTTGCACACTATTTCGCGTTTAGAATTGATGACCGCAATGTTTATCCAGGGGATTTCACAGGAATCTCTTTGACATCCATCGGCAGCATTTAACGAGCCACGGCCGCATTAATAGGATATTTGATATTTCCCTTCCCTTTTTTATTACCACTAATTATGCAAATCTATGAATAAATTAAAGTTTTAATATAAAAAACACTTCTCATAATTATTTCCAATTCAAATGCACTATATCGTACGCGCTACGTGAACACAACATACGATATTCCACAGTGTCGTGCCATCGCGAGTCTGCTTGTGCCACCCCTAACATTCGTTAAGTGCGCTCGTAGCGAACGCAGCCAATCGGCCGCCGAACGAATGAGTGAGCTGCCGAACTGGTTCAGTTGTTCATTCGCCTCTGGTCGCGGCATCGCTCACACGAACTTATTCTGAACGAAGCGACAGTAGCAAAAAACTGATTGAACGAGTCGGACGTGCGCGTCGGTTAGCTCTTCCCTGTCGTACGCTGGTTCACAAAACATAATTTGTTCGTAGAGTGTGTTGGAAAAACAACAAAAAGTAATAACAAAAGAATACTAGTTTTTTTATCACACAACAATAATATCAGCTATGTTAAATATAGCATATTGTTAATCCGCCGTCGTTCGTCGTGTATCCCAAGATGATTTCAAATATATGTACATAAGTTTTCTCAGTGCGCGTCTCCTACGAGTGATTTTATACGAGTATGTATGAGTGTGTGCGTATGTAGATATGTATTTAGGTGTGCCGTCTGCATTGCAAATATATAAAAACGTGCGGGCAGCCATTTAGGCAAATATTATTGAAGGCATTGATTAATAAATAAGCAAAAGATTATTTCAAATATTGAAACAAGTGTGCGCTCTAGTCAAATTGCCATTTTGCACACAGACACACACACACAACACTAGCAAAAATACTGTGTGCTTGTGTGGGGATTTTTAGCGCGCTGCCTACACATACACACTCACACGTACACAACGAAACAGCGTAACGAGATTGAGCCGCAATTTGTATGTGCATGTGTGTGTGTATGTATGTTGCAGTTTGTTGTTGTATTTGTACTCGTACTTGTTGTGCAACAACAAAAGCAACAACACAACTGCAAATTTCTACGCATTTGGCACTTTAAAATAAACAACAACAATTTCTTTCACCTGCAGTTTTGTTTTCATTTCGTGTACGTGGGTGTACGTGTGCTGAGTGTGTTTGCATGCCTGTGTATGTGTGCATGTGTGTGTGTAAGAGAGCGAAACATAATAATTGAAATATTTTTGCACCGTTGTTTGTGATTTCTAATAGCAAAAGCAGCAGCAGCCACAGCAGCAACAACAACAAGTGAAAGTGTAAAGCAGCCAACATATGCAACATAAATAGTTGTATTAATAACCAACAACTACAACAACAATAACTACAGCAGCAGCAACAACTATAACAACATCAACTACATTGCACAAGCGCTTTGGATTACGCGCCGCCTCAACCAGGAATTAATACTTGCAACTGTTGCAAATATAAGGTAAACACAGCACACATACCTATAAATATGAATACATACATACATACACATACGAATACAGGTAGTTGGACCTCGTTCACCTTTCCTTGCTGCATTTTGCACCTGACAAAGG